>OY998269.1:16892500-17492500 GCA_963922045.1 Persicaria maculosa | reverse complement strand
AGGTACTTGGCAACATTGAGAGTTCCATGGAAATGAAGTTTGATGGCACAAAAAATAAAAGGGATGGCACAAAAAATAAAGTGGTTGGCATGAAATGGTATGGTCGTGACACTTGGAACTTGAACGACGACATTGAGGTGGACCTCTTGGAGGATGAGGAAGTGTTGTTTAAGAGCATCACTATAGGAAAGCAACTTTCACTTTTTTGTCTCCCTGAATCGTGTCTAAGGTTTGCAATATGGATATACTAACTAATTTGATACATGATGAGGAAGCAAGGAGAGGTTGTTTGGGATCTCGTAAGCATTTAAATATTAAGTTTTTATCCAAAGATGCATTACGGGATTTGGAAGTTCTTGATGTTGTGCAGGCTATGCTCAGTAAAGGGGGACTCGAGTTGTTTATGCAACACGGAAACCTAACATAATCCTATCTCCCACAAGAATTCATTGCAACACTTACGGTGAATTCGGAGACCTGTCTAAAGCCAAAAGTACCTTGCTAGCCGATGAAGAAGGAGGTGCACTATCTAATCATGAAAGTTGTGATGGATTAGTCTTGGGCATCGTAGATCTTCATCTCTAACATCTTTTGGCATTCCATTGCTTGAGACATGATGGCCCATACAGTAGTACACGACTGACGCAAGGAGGAAGCTAAAAAACTTCGGACAAGTGATGGGAACAAGAAGAAAGGAGATTGAAGCTCAAAAACCATGAATAATACAAGTGTGGGGGTCAAGAGGCAGAGTTTCGATGTTCTAGCACCTCAAAATGTCCATGACTATCCACCTTCACCACCACAAGAGTAATCTAGTAAGTTTCCTCTTCTCACACCTAAGATTTATTGGTTGTTTTCGTTGTCTTTGATTGTTTTCATTAAGGACAATGAAAGATTTAAGTGTGGGGGAGGGATTTAGAGCATTTAGTTGACCATGTTTCAATTTCTGTATACATTTCATGTTTATTTTCAACACTTTAAAATTTAGCACTTTATTATGTATTCAAAAAATAGAAAATCAAGAGAAAAAATAGAAAATGTCAAAAATACAAAAATATCATGCATTGCATTTAGGTGTTATTAAAAATACTCATATTGCTTTAGTTTGTACTCTAAATCATTTTTATGAGCTTTAATACATATGTCCCATGATTTGATTGATCGCTTAATTTTATTGTCTATTTAAAATGAATTTCATTGAGCATGTATGATTTAAGTTCCTAGACATGACTGAAATCCAACAAATAATTTTCTTTGTGAGAATTTTTAGCCTTATAAGGATTACAGTTATATTCCCTCTGCTAATTTGTTATGTGATTTACTCTTCTTATGCATATATCTCTTGGTATTGATATGGTTATCTATTTTTAAGACCAAATATATACATATTCATTGCTTATGAGTTTCATATGATAAAGGCGCACCTTTTAGCCATATTCATCCATATCCACCCTACGCTATACCTTTCCTTGAAGACAATTTTGAGTCTTAGCCTTTTCTTTGAAAGCTCCACCAAATATACATATCTCTAGCCGATAATAAGTCTGACCCATCCGAAAATTAGGAAATTGGAGTTGGTGAATGGATTTATCATTTACGAAGAGAAGAAAAGCTGGTAGCTTATACAGAAATGTCAAAAAGTTTTGCTAAATTGATGTATTGTTATGTGCTTATTTTCCTCAAATTGTACTTAATAGGTGGCTCTAAAGAAAAAGAAAAAAAATCAAAAAAGGAAAAAGAAAAGAAAACATATAGATAGCAAGAGGCATAACAAAAAATAAGGTAACCCATCTTGCAATAAAGAGCCTTAGTTTCCTTTTATATGTGAGAGATGGATGAAATGTTTGGTTAAAAGTTTATGCTTAAAGTTTATGGAAGCTTGATGTACTTTTGAATTGTTTTGGTTTATGTCAAAAATTTAGGAATTGTAGTTCCCGGATTTGAAAGCACCACACAGCCAAATTAACTCATTGCCTTTACTTTCACACCAAGTCCCATTACAACCCGCCGAATGGAGTCTTCTTTGAAGTCTTTCATTGAGTGAAAGACCTCTTGATGATTCTTGTTTGCTTTGATGTATTTGGTGCAAATTTTATGATATAAACATCAATGCTTATGTAGCTTTTTGCATAATGAATGAGTTAAGAGTTGTTCTTAAAAACCTAAACACATGAGAGCGAGAGAAACACATTTACCCTGTGAGGTTGGATAGATAAGTATGCATGTTACTTGATCACTCATATACTTGCTAGAATGTTTGTTCTCTTTTTCATGGCTCCTACTTTGTGATGTTGCTTTCAATATAATTATGGCATGAAGATCTTATTTGTGGGATGATTAATTACATTTGGTTTTTATTGCTTGAGGACAAGCAAAAGGATAAGTCTGGGGGTATTTGATAATGCATAGTTTTACATATATAACAACCTAGTTTTAGGTGCATTTGTATTGCATTATAGCCCTCATATTAGTTAATTACATAGTTCATGCTTTATGTGAAAGAAGTCAGAATCTATGGTATTTTAATTCAATGTCTTGTGCAGATTATAGATTCGAGCTTTGAATGGTGGAGGAATCAAGGATCAATGGAGCTAAGAAGAACTAGGTCAAGCCTGGAAGAGCCAACACAAAATGAGGAGCAATGGAGCAAGGAATCAAGGTCTAAGAACATAAACGACAACGAGCCGCGAAAGTTGTCCGCATAGCGAGCTTAACTTAAAACACAATGTCCCGTGACCTCAGATGTCCGATTGACTATTATGACCATGCGTTGGAAAGATCTCGACAAGCTCTACAATACCACAAATTGTGCATAATCCACTTCTAGTGGATTCCATCTGTTGCCAACAACCCTTATCTGTGAGCACTTATCCGAGCAGCCTAGTTCATGAGCACCAACTTGACCTAAACTGCTGCCAGCGGATAGCAATGGATTCTATTTTTTGTGAAGTCAATTGATTGGCACCCGCCAATGTATAATGGTGCTCACTGACCTTATCCGCGCCCGTCGATCCTGAGCGGTGCCCACCGATCCTGTATCTTTGATGAATCTTTTTGCGAGGACTGCCTTCGACCCAATGGGGTTTGCTTTCACACCAAGGATGATGGATTCTAGGATTTTCCAACACTATAAATAGGCCCCTAGCCTAGGAATTTCATCATTCATCATTCACACAATCATTCTCTTCTCTCTTTTATAGGGTTCCACCTCCCTCGTAGAGCAAAAACCCTAGGTTCTCTTTTATTTCTAGTTTTGCATGAAGATAGCCATACTAGGATAATTTCCCCTTTTCATCCCACTTGTCAAGATGTTGGTTTGGTTTTTGTGAGATTGTTTCCAAGTTCTATATATCTTATTATTTCATTTCCTTGGTTCGATATTGTTATTATGTTATTTCTTTGTCTTGATCAGCTACCTAGACTAAGTTGCATCTAGCTAGTGTTTTGAATACCTCCTTTATTGCGGGTCAAACCTATAGTAGCAAACACGATCCGAGGAACAGGTTGGAAATCTGGATTGTGTAACGAAATTGACAGGTATTGAGTGTTTCTCTTAGCGAAAGCGATAACTGGGTTGACAACTAGGTGACACATCGAATAGGTGAGAGATACATGAATTATATGCTAATTGTTAGGGAATTAATTATTGTTTCTCAAACCCCATGAAAGAGTTTAGGGAGTTGAATAGTGATTGAATAGAAAGCTGGATCATCTCTATGCACAAACCAACACTAGGGTAATTAGAGGATTGGAGAAACGAGGTGACCAACCACGTTGTGATAAGAGGGTGAAAACTTTCTCACGTTTATCCTTCTTTATTTACTATTGCTTTACTTTGCTTACAACTGCATTCACCTCAATCAAATTGTTATATTCTTTCTTAGCTTTATTTTGAATAGTTAACATGAAATATATTGAATACACGCTCTCTGTGGGATCAACACATGTACTTATTTGCTATATGATAGATCATTATTAGTATGTCATAATAGATTACATTTAGCATAGTTTGGGTGTAAATATTGCATATTTTAGTTTCATTTACATGATTACTTGTTGAGTTGGAAGATGCGGAATCGACACAATGTTATGGTTTATTTCAGGAATCGCAATTCAAGGTGGAATGAATTTGAGGAGAGTTAAAAAGAAGTAAAAGATTATGGCATTAGCAGCTAGAGGGAATTACGAGCTGGGAAGCGTAAGAAATAGCTAGCCGCCCCGCGGCTGAGCTAGCCGCCCCGCGGCCCGAAGACTTCTCGAAAGATTTCGCTGATCGCCAGGCCGCCCCATCGCCTGAGGTCGCCGCCCTGCGGCCCGTGCAGAAACGCTGACTCAGTTCTAAACTTTAATTAGGGTTTTTATTATTATGTTTGGCCGATCCTTTGTAGGCCTTTAAAAGATATTTCTAGGTTATTCTACTATTCACCTTATGCACTTTTGAGAATTGTTGAGAGCACGTTGAGCATGAGCAACTAAACTCTCGAAGGTTTCGCCTACAGTTTGGATCTTTGATTGTTGAATTGTGAGTTTCTTAATCTAGTTCTTATTCCTATTTAAATGTTTTGGCTTCCTTGCGCTTAATTCTTTGAATGTGTGCTATTCTCTTTGGCCTGATCAACTAGTTAGAGTAGATTCATTCAATTGCTAGGGTTTTGTAGATTCCTCGTAGCGAACTTTAACCCAAGTGTCAATCATATCCCATTAGGACTCGTAGGACTAATTGGATGTGTAGGAAGTTGAATATATGTTAAATATCGACTCGTAGCTTGATATTGCATATACCTTGGATAATTCATAGTCTTAATGCTATCTCTAGGTTAAATCTTAACCGTGTTAGGGTTATTTAGAGATAAGGATTACTAGGACTCGTAGGAATAGTAATTTACCTAAGATCTGGACAAGGACATTGATAGGAGAAGAAAATAACTAGAGGCTGAAACAGGGATCGGATTCATCAATTGAAGTGACAAATTGTAGGTGAACCTATTTCTCTCTATTGCATTCTACAACCTTTATTTCCTTGTTTACTTGTTTCCGCTTTGACAAAAGGCGGATCTTTTTCTCATCAAACTCTCTTTTGCTGTTACTTGCGATTAAATTTATACTTGGAGTTATTAGATTTCCCTGTGGATCGACCTCTTTCTTACCAATTGTACTAGTTGTGAGTTTGAGTATTCTTTGGCAGGAACAACGACAGGTTTTCCTCTTGTCAAATTTGGCGCCATTGCCGAGGAATTCTTTTTAATTTCTTGTGTTGTTTAATCGCTATCCTTGGTGTGGACCACGTTTATGGTCCGCACCCGTGCTACTAATCCATCTTTACTTCCTTTTGATTCAGAGATCGAGAGGACACTTTCCAACCTAAGGCGGGAGGTTTGCAACAACTCTAGCGAATTACCTTTTGATCAAGAAGCCAAAGAGACTGCAGAGATGGGTGACAACGCGTTAGATAATGCGAACCAAACCTTAAGGCAACTCACCGCACCGAATCTGCAAACACAACCATTGGCGGTGCAGTTTCCAGCGTTTGCTGATAGGACCAAGTTCGAGTTCAAGGCTCAATGGATCTACTTCCTGCCTAAGTTCCATGGGTTGAGTGGCGAGGATCCCAACAAACATTTGGTGGAGTTCCATGCTATCATTGATAGCGTGAGACCCGCAGATGTCACAGAGGACCAAATCAAGCTGCGAGCTTTTTCTTTCACATTAAAAGATTCAGCTAATGATTGGTTTTACTATTTGCCTGCAGGGAGCATTACTACCTGGACAGAGATGAAAAGTTTGTTCTTAGAGAAGTACTTCCCTGCTACAAAGCTGAACTTTCTCAAAAAGGCCATCAGTAACATCGAGCAATCAGCAACTGAGACCCTGTATGAGTATGTGGAGCGATTCAAAAAGCTCTACTCAAGTTGCCCCTACCCTGGTTACTCACAACATGATTTGGTACTTTATCTGCAAGGAGGTTTGCTTGATGATGAGTGTCGAATGGTGAATGCCGCTAGTAGGGGTAACATTCTCAACAATACCCCAAATGATGTTATGGAGTTGTTCTCTGATCTTGCTGAGGGATCTAGACAATATAGCAAGAGGGCAAACCCCCCGTGGAGTACTGGCTATAGATTCTTCAAACTCTACTTCGCAAGTTGATATGATGGAGATGAAGGAGATGATGAGAAGGATGATGCTCAAGAGGACCCCTCAAGGACTCAAGGCATGTGGGCTATGTGCTGATCTTTTACATCCAAACGATATGTGCCCACTACTTCATGATCCTAATGTTGAGCTTAATGCCATGGGAAACTTTGTCCCGCAGAAGCCCATGTATGTTAACTAGGGTAACCCCAATCAATTCAATAACAATTATAACGTAGGTTACCAGGGGTATGGCTATGGTAATAACCAGGCCCCTTTCAATCCACAAGGGGGACACCAACAAAGGCCTCGGCAACAATTCAATTCTAGGCAGAGAACACCTCCCGCAGGGGATCAATCAACTGAGGACCCTATCAAGACCCTCACTAGGATACTCATGAGCCAGGTTGAGCACTCAAAGAATCTTGAGAAACAGATAGGCCGATTGGCTCAATCGCTGAGTGAATTACAGGCTAAGGACTACGAAAAGCTACCATCTCAAAAGGTGGTGAATCCTAAGGAGAACGTCAGCGCAATAACGCTAAGAAGTGGTAAGGAACTGATTACTACTAACCAGGATGACGAAAATTATGGAGAACCTGAGCTACATAAAGAAAAAGGAGAAGAAGAGCTTCGGAATCGCGAGCCGCCCCGCAGCCCCCCTGAGCTGCCCCGTGGCCCCCCTGAGCCGCCCCTCGGCCAAGGCGATTCTGGAGAAGTGGATTTCGGCGAGCCGCCCCACGGCCTTGCCCCTGACGAATCTTCCGACTTTTATGTAAGGCCTGAATTCCCTCCTTTAAATTCTTACAAACCTGTTCCTCCTTTTCCATAAGCTCTTAGAGATACAAGGCGGCCTGAGAATGACAAAGAGATCTTTGAGACATTCAGTAAGTGCGAGGTAAACATTCCCTTACTCGAATTGATTAAAAGCATTCCTCGTTATGCTAAATTTCTTAAGGAGTTTTGCACCATAAAGAGGAATCAGAAGTTGAAGGGGAAGCAAAAGATTAAGGTAAGCGAATATGTGTCTGCTGTGTTTCAAAAGCGTATGCCTAAGAAATGTAGTGACCCTGGCATGTTTACAATCCCATGTGTGATAGGTGAGACTAAGTTTGATAAAGCTTTGTTAGACTTAGGTGCATCTATTAATGTCTTACCTTATTCTCTATATGAATCATTAGGCTTAGGACCTTTGCATGAGACTAGAGTGGTGATCCAACTAGTGGACCGCTCAAATGCTTATCCTAGAGGCATAGTAGAGGATGTTTTGGTCATGGTTGACAACTTAATTTTTCATGCTGACTTTTTTGTCTTAGACATGGAGCATGGTAAGCAAGAGGCCCCTATTCTCTTAGGAAGGCCCTTTTTGAAGACTGCTAAGACAAAAATTGATGTGTATTCTGGCTCATTGACTATGGAATTCGATGGTGAGAAGGTTGAATACAATATATATGATGCACTGAAATTCCCTTCTGACGATCTTTTTTTATGCTTTGTAGATGTCATTGATACTTGTATGTAGGATACTTTTGATATGAGTTGTGTAGATGACTTGTAGGTTGCTCTAGAAGCTCCTATTGGGGAGTTGTCATTAAATTATGCTTTGTCTACTAACTTGCAGGATACAATAAGAGACTTGTCCAACCTCCCAACTCATTTGCAGGTAGGCACCCCTATGGAACTAACTGGTTCGAGCGAGAAGCTCTTACCTTCTGTTGTAAAGGCACCTGTTGTTGAGCTCAAGCCAATTCCTGAGCATTTGAAGTATGCATTCGTGGGGGAAGGTGATACCTTGCCTGTCATCATCTCTAACAAGCTTACTTAGGAATAAGAAGATAGGTTGGTGGCGGTGCTCAAAGAACATAAGACCGCTCTGGAATGGACCATAGCGGACATCAAGGGAATCAGCCCAGCTACTTGCATGCACAAAATCTTGTTAGAAGAGGGAGCCAAACCTTCCAGGCAACCTCAACGGAGACTGAACCCACCTATGATGGAGGTAGTAAAGAAGGAGGTGTTGAAACTCCTTCAGGCAGGTATGATCTATCCCATCTCTAATAGTCAATAGGTTAGTCCAACGCTGGTAGTACCAAAGAAGGGGGGAATAACAGTGGTTGAGAACAAAGAAGGTGAGTTGGTCCCTACTAGAGTCCAATCAGGCTAGTGAGTTTGTATCGATTATCGCAAGCTGAATGCAGTAACTCGAAAAGATCACTTTTCCTTACCTTTTATTGATCAGATGCTTGAACGACTCGTTGGTCGTCCATATTATTGCTTTTTAGATGGATATTCAGGGTACTTTCAGATAGCCATTGCACCGGAGGATCAAGAAAAGACGACATTCACTTATCCGTTTGGCACTTTTGCATATCGCAGGATGCCTTTTGCTTGTGCAACGCTCTTGGGACATTTCAACGGTGTATGGTAAGCATTTTTTCTGAATATGTAGAGCAATTCATTGAGGTTTTTATGGATGACTTTACTGTACATGGTGATAGTTTTGATGCTTGCTTAAACCATTTGACACTTGTGCTTAGAAGGTGTGTTGACACTAACTTAGTGCTCAATTCAGAGAAGTGTCACTTTATAGTTGAGGAGGGCATTGTTTTAGGCCACATTGTCTCACATAAAGGGATTGAGGTTGATAAGGCGAAGATAGACATCATTCAATCATTCCCTTATCCTATTAATGTGCGTTAAGTGCGTTCCTTTTTAGGCCATGCAGGATTCTACCGCAGGTTCATTAAGGATTTCTCAAAGATCACCTCACCCTTGTGCGAGCTACTGAAGAAGGAGGTCACCTTTGCTTTTGATGAGAAGTGCAGGACGACGTTTGATTAGTTGAAGACTTGTCTTACTAGTGCACCAATTATACAAGCGCCAAATTGGTCCCAACCCTTCGAATTGATGTGTGACACTAGTGACTATGCCGTGGGAGCCATGCTTGGACAAAAAGAGGGGAAGAGCTCTCATGTGATCTACTATGCATCTCTGACGTTGAATGGCGCCTAAAGGAACTACTCAACCACAGAGAAGGAACTTCTTGCTATTGTTTTTGCCCTTGAGAAATTTAGATCTTATTTGCTTGGTACAAAAGTTATTGTGTATACTGACCATGCAGCGCTTCGTTACCTTTTGACGAAGAAAGAGGCCAAGCCAAGATTGATTAGATGGATCTTGCTTTTAAGTGAGTTTGACATCGAAATCAAGGACAAAAAGGGTGCTGAGAACCTTGTTGAAGATCATTTAAGTCGTATATTGCAGGGAAAGAATGGGCAGGACGAGCAATCACCTATCTTGGGGAGTTTTCCTGACGAAGAATTGTTTGAGGTATTCAGCGTCTCCAGCCGCCCCGTTGCCGGCCTGGCCGCCCCGCGACCACCTGTCGCCGGCCTCCCCGTGGCTGACCCTGGCCGCCCCGCGGCCTCTGCAGAATCTGAAATTGAACTTCTTTTGAAGGTAAGCTCTATTCTCCGCCCTTGGTTCGCTAATTTGGTGAATTTTTTAGTATCGCATGAGTTTCCACCCAACTTTTCCAAGGCTCAAAAGGACAAGATATGCCATGATGCTCGCTTCTACGTTTGGGATGATCCATACCTATGGAAGCATTGCGCTGATCAAGTGATACGCCGGGGAAGACGATGAGGTACAATCTGTCCTTAATTTCTGTCATTCACATGAATGTGGTGGGCACTTCAGACCACAAAAGACAGCAAGAAAGGTACTTGAGGCAGGGTTCTTTTGGCCACATATATTTCGTGATTCATATGCTTTTTGCAAATCCTGTGATCGCTGTCAGAGAGTTGGGAATCTTTCTAAGAGGAATGAGATGCCAAAAACTCGCATGATATTTTGTGAGATTTTTGATGTTTGGGGCATTGACTTCATGGGACCATTCCCTAAATCGTTTGGAAACTTGTATATTTTGCTTGCGGTGGACTACGTCTCCAAGTGGGTGGAGCCGAAGGCCACCAGGACTGATGATTCAAAAGTTGTTGTAGGTTTCCTCAAAGAGCTATTCTCTAGATTTGGAGTGCCGAAAGCATTGATCAGTGATAAAGGGACTCATTTCTGCAATAAGACGGTAACTGCCTGATGTACATATTTGCACCTTCTTTTATTGCATCTTTTGACTTCTTATTTCATTCGATCTCCACAGAAAAGGTTCAAAAGAATATAAACTTGTGTAAGAATGGGGTAAAATGCAAGAAATAGAGTCTGCACAAGTTTCGAGCTAACCATGCAGGAATTCGAGCGAAATCGGAGTCAAAACGAAGAAGCCAAGTGAAGCTGAGCAGAGGTAGATATCGACCCTAGACCCAGATATCGACCCCCAGTGTCGATATCGACCCCCATATCGACCTCAACATAGAAATCGACCAGAGCTGAACAAGTCGAGCAGGAACAGAGACCTCGATATCGACCTCTGGTGTCGATATCGACCCCTTATCTCGACAGAAAATAGACTCGATTTCGAATGCGGATTGGCACTATATCTTCAAGGAGGCACGGGATTATCTCACACTTTCAAGATAGAAGGCAGCTAAAGAGTTATTTATCTTTTACCTTTAAGTTCCTTTAAGTTTTATCAAAATAAAAGACCTATCCTAATTGTTCGGATAGAGTTATTAGTTTAGATAGGAGTTACAATCCTTGGATAGCGAGGATTAGTAGCCTATAAATAAAGCCCTAGGGGCTGATCCAATAAGCCCATCCAATCAACCAGAACAATCAATTAACAAGACAATAGACAATAGAGTTAGAGTTAGAGAGAAGTTTTAGGGTTTGACGTTTGCGAAAGTTGACGTTGAGTTGTAAAGCTTCGAAGTTTAGTTTAATGCAAGTTTCTTCCTTTCAATTGACAATGATGAGTTCCATGATGAGAAGCGAGTAGTTCCCCAAAGCTCTTAGGGTCGGGGTGAGCCCGACGTTAGCCATGCGCGTTTGAGGTAAGTATTTGATGTTGATATTGTTGTGTCTATCTCTCCTCCTACAATTCTATGTTTAGTCCTAATCGAAAGAAAAGGGATTCATGCTAACAACTTGAGTTATAAACATAAAATTGGTAGAGACAATTAGGTTTATTTGAAAGAGTAATCCTAAGAGTTGGTGTACGGCGAAAGCTCGTCCCTCGGGAGAAATAGCGCAATTGTCCGTCTTATTTATCTTATCGCATGCATTGGTTAACGTTGTGGTAAACCCTAATCCTAAGAGTTGCGTTTTACATAGTTTATACACACCAAAACCCACTGTTATTTCTGTTCATTACTTCTCTCTCCACTCTTAAATCTTCGGCCTTTCTTTGCCGACGAAGAACTAACTCACTGCAGGGAGACATCGATATCGACCCCAGACGTCGATATCGACCACTGAGTTCGTCGACAGTTTTCTGAGTCGACGACGAACATCGCTGCGGAGTTTTACTGAGCATCGATATCGACACCAGACATCGATATCGACCCTTCTGTGTCGACTGGCAGTCTTCTGAGCCAGTCGATTTCGTGGACTAACATCGATATCGACCCCCACCAATCGATATCGACCACTTGTTTTTATCTCTGTAGGTCTTCTGTTGCAGAGAACATCGACAGCCGAGGTCGACATCGAGTACTAAGGTCGAAATCGAGGCTATTGGTCGACGTAGACGTAAGATTTTCCAAGGCTACTAGGATCCCGCTGACACGCCTCCTCGTGGATCGATCCTGACTACCCTTCCACTACAACGGGAGTAAGTCTTGTAATTATTTGCTTAGGCCAGGAGTTGGATTACATTTATTACATCTTTATTATTTGTAATTACTTGACATATCATCCTCCTGCAACAACAAATTAGCGCCGTTGCCGGGGAGGCAATCAATCGCGCCCTAGTAGTCTATCTCACGTCTTTTTCTAGTTTGGTCTTGCAGGTGTATGCGACGCACTGATCGCCCACCTGAATTTGAAGGAGTAGACGACCCTGAGCGTTATTTCCATCTAAGGGCCCAAGCTCAAAGAATCATGGCGGAAAACGTGAACCAAGCAGAACTTATTGAACAACTAAGGAAGCAGGTTGAGGACTTAACGACTAGAGAGGCGGCACTTAAGGAGCGTGCGGATAGGGAGGAGGAAGGCCGAAGGCAAATAGAAGCCCAAATCAATGCCCTCCCTAGGAATGCCAAGCAATATATGCACCCCGCTCTCACAGTGCCTGAATCGGCAATTCTTATCCCTGCCTCTAATTTTGAAATAAAACCTAACTTCCTTACTGAGATTAGAAGGCACCAATATGAAGGAAAATCTAACGAATGCCCTATGGCACATATATCAACCTTCTTAGACCTCTGTGATACAATTGCTGATGGACGGAGTCTTGAATATGTCAAGGACGCGTTCCTCAACAAGTTCTTTCCTCCTTCTAAGACGGCGTTGATCCGACAGAAAATCACGGCTTTCAAACAAAAGCCTGGTGAGGCTCTGGCGACTGTTTGGGAAGGGTTCAAAGACCTTCTACGATCATGCCCGACGCATGGCCAACCACCGTATGTAATTCAGGAGATCATTTACAATGCTCTTGACGCTGCAACGAAGGAGAGGATCAACACCTACACCTCCTATGGCTACCTTGAACTTGATCCACAAGAGGCTTGGGAGACCATAGAGAGGTTGGTGGAGTTCGACAACACATATGGGACTCCTGAGGCTTCCGACGCACCATCATCGTCGAGGCCTACCCCATCTATGCCCTTATATGAACCCTCCAATGTAATCGATCCGGACGTGAAGGAGCAATTCCATAGAGATCAACTTAGAAATCTCCAAAAGCAAGTGAGGTTCCTTTCAGCGAACCAAGATTGCATCGAATGCGGATCGCAGCAACACACCACCATCGAGTGCCCACATGCCGAACAAGTACACCTAGCAAAGACTCACCAAGAGGCGCGCTACACGAGGGGTCCCAACAACCAATATTGGGGAGACCAAAAGTTCCTTCAACCACAAAGGAACCCGGTTAACCCTAGGGACCCTCTGCCTTATAGAGCTCCTGGGCACCCGGAGAGAGACCAAAAGAAGGATGATCTTCAACTTGTGTTGGACGAGATAAGGCGGAACCAAGCTAAGAACGATCAATCCAACAATGCTATCCACTCTCAACTCAATCACCTTACCACAAGGATTGGGGAGATGGATATTTGGAAGAAGAACGTAGAGACCCAACTGGGTCAATTGGCGGCACAAATCCCTAGGCCATCCGGAACACTGCCTGGGCAACCCACCACAAATCCTAAGGGACAATCCGGGACAGGCCATGTCACAACCATACAATTAAGGAGTGGCACCAAAGTACAAAAGCCACGGACGGATACGGAGGAGAAAGCAACAGACCCAGTCGACATCGACAGACCAGTCGATGTCGACCCAGAGGTCGATATCGACCACCATGTCGACCCCCTGGTCGATGTCGGTGACACTGCAGAGCCATCAGAGCCTCAACAGAGGTCGAAATCGACCATCCCAGTCGATATCGACCACATCCCAGTCGATGTCGATGTCCAACAGGCCCCTCTGACCACCGTTTTGGCCCCCCCACCAAAGAAGACGTTGCCATTCCCTTCCAAAGCATTGGAGGATCCCACCAAAGGCAAGTTTAGGCGCTTTATAAAGATACTTCAAGGACTCAACATCACTATCCCTCTTACAGAAGCCCTAAGCGAGATGCCCGCCTATGTACGATTCCTCAAAGACATCCTGAGCAAGAAGAGATCAATGGCAGAGACCGCAGAGGAGTGCTCAAAGATGGACTTCCCTGAGAAGAAGAGTGATCCAGGGAAGTTTGCAATCACCGTGGGACTTGGCCAACATCGCTATAAAGCCCTATGTGACCTAGGGGCAAGTGTAAGTCTCATGCCTCTCTCTATTTGGCAAAAGGTGAACATTGGCGCCTTTGAACCTGTGGACATGAAGCTCTATATGGCTGACAACTCATTCGTCAGGCCCACATGTATAGTTGATGATGCTCTGGTAAAGGTAGGTAAGTTCTTTGTACCTACTGATTTCATTGTATTGGAGATGCCTGAAGATCCTGTAGCGCCTATTATACTTGGTAGGCCTTTCTTAGCTACTGCTGATGCCAATATCAATGTACGTCGAGGGTTACTAACCTTTACTATAGGGAACGAAGTGATAGAGTTCTCTTTTAACCCAACCATGAGCGAAACAAAGCACCTGGAGCAAGTAGTCCTCTCGCCGGCCAAAGAAAAGCTTAGAAAATTTTTGTTGGCGAGTACGGAAACAGCAAGCAGGGTCGACATCGACTGGAACCAGTCGATATCGACTAAAAGCATCGAAATCGACCCCCCTTGGTCGAAATCGAGTATGCCAGATCACTACCAGGAGCTTAAGTATGGGGTCACAGAGGTCGATATCGACCCCCACATATCGATATCAACCCCAGCACTCGAAATCGACCCTCCTTGGTCGAAATCGACCACCCCTCAGCCCGAAGATTTCTGTTTCGGGCCCAAACAGGTAAGCCCAGGTATAACTCCTAACCCTCCTCTGTCCTTTATTGATGAATCAATTAAGCCGATTATTGATCATTCTACTAAAGAGAGGGTCAAAGCTCCATGGTTTGCCTATATTGCTAAAGTTAGGTCAAGAAAGAGAAGAAAAGCGCCCAAAGAAGAACCTAATGATGAAGAAGCCTTGGTCGCCGAACTTCGCTACTACCAAAAGGACCTTGATGATCCAGGAGAAGGATCAAGCTCAAAGGGTCCTTACATAAAAGGGTCATAAAGCATTGACGGAGAAGTCGGCCTAGCGACTCAAAAATCTAGAGCATGTATATAAAACTTTTAAATTTCGCATAGATGGTTTTTAGGATTTAATTTTTGGCTGTTTGAAACTTCTAAAACTGAGATAATTCGTGCTTTATCTATATTCCTAACAAAGATTTCAGGTTATCAAGCAAAAGGAACAATGAAGAAGGAAAGAAGCTTCTGCAGAGGCAGTCGAAATCGACCAGGCCAGTCGAAATCGACCCCCCAGGGTCAAGCCACCTCCTGGAGTCTACATCGAGGACTCAGGAGCGAAAAAGAGAGGTCGATATCGACCCTAATACTCGATATTGACCCCAATCAGGCAACCCTTGTCTTCATTTTCTTCCTCGACTTCGAGGGATGCAGTCGACATCGACCACTGACCTAGATATCGACTTCTGGCATCGACCTCACCTGAAATCGACCTGAATCCGCAGGTTGCGCTGTGAGTTTCTCTCTACCCTTGTTCTTCTTTTTAATACAGTGAGGATACTGTATATATTTTAAGTATAGGGTGGGGGAAAGACATGTCTTATGGTTTTAACTTGGTTTCTTCTTCGCATTGCATTCATGTTTAAATTTTTAGTTTTACTTTTATAAAATGTCAAAAATCCAAAAAAATAGAAAAATGTCAAAAATACAAAAAAATGCATGTTTATTTTTAAGTCTATTTCTCTAACCCTACTTAGATGTCCTATGATGAAAACTCAATAGCTGACTTGATCATGTAAACCCTATGGCATATTTGGATGGTTTAGCCTATGTCCTTAAAATTTTTATGTAGATTGTGAACTTGTGATGAAATTGAGCACATATGATCCTAGGCTAAAAAGCAAACCCAACAAAAATTGTCCTTGTGAGAATTTTGACCTATAGGGAAAACATCAAAATTCTCTCCGCTTTCTTGAGTGAATTTACTCTTCCTATGCATCTCTAAACGTTGTGATAGTTATTCAAAACCAATGCATATATATATGTTTATGTTTACGAGAATTAAATGATGGAGGCATCTTTTAAGCCATTTTTATCCTCTCTTTACCTACCCTGCATTATCCTTGCTTGAAGTCAGAACATTAGCCTGAGCCTGAAATTGCAAACTCCACAAAATTATCCCTAGCCGAATTGAGCCTGACCCCCATTTGGGAATTGAGACTTAGATTGGTTGGGACTAATGCCTTGTGGAAAGAAAAGAGCATAATATCCAGTTTTGAGCAAGGAAATTATAGGATGGCGCATATTTACATTTTGTCATATTTTGTAAAAGGATTTATGGCTCAACCTATAAATGCACGTATTTACTTATTACTTTCGAAAAAAAAAATCCGAAAAAAAAATAATAAATAAATAAATATATATATATATAGTGCATGAGCCAAAATCCTTAAGTCCTTTGTTCATACAAGTGTTATATTTTTGAGAGCATATTATGGAAAGATGAGTTGGGAAAGAGCATTGAGCATATTATGAAGAGTTATGGTTTGGGTATTGCAAGTGTTGAGATTTAGGAGTCTTGATTCCCGAATTATAAAAGCACCACATAGCCAAATAATTCCATACCCTTTATGTCATACCAAGCCCCATTACAACCCCGCCGAATGGAGTCTTCTTTGAAGTCTTCCATTGAGCGAAAGTCCTCCTGATGATTCTTATTGCATTTTCATAATTGGTTGCGAAGTGGATTATTATAAATTGCAATGTTTATGAGATTGTATATGGAATTGAGTTGAGAGTTGATCTTCATAGCCTAAACACATGAGAGTTGAGTGCAAACACATTATCCCTGTGAGGTTGGATCAAAATTGCATATGCCTAAGGATCGCCAAAATATGTGCTATGACGTTAAATTCACTTGCTTTGCTTTGCTACCGCTTATGATGTTGCTTTTGACAAGGGCGAAGACTTGAAGGATGTGTTGTAGGTGTTGGTTATTGCTTGGTTATTGCTTGAGGACAAGCAAGTCTAAGTATGGGGTGTTTTGATGTACATATTTGCACCTTCTTTTATTGCATCTTTTGACTTCTTATTTCATTCGATCTCCAAAGAAAAGGTTCAAAAGAATATAAACTTGTGTAAGAATGGGCTAAAATGCAAGAAATAGAGTCTGCACAAGTTTCGAGCTAACCATGCAGGAATTCGAGCGAAATCGGAGTCAAAACGAAGAAGCCAAGTGAAGCTGAGCAGAGGTAGATATCGACCCTAGACCCAGATATCGACCCCCATATCGACCTCAACATAGAAATCGACCAGAGCTGAACAAGTCGAGCAGGAACAGAGACCTCGATATCGACCTCTGGTGTCGATATCGACCCCTTATCTCGACAGAAAATAGACTCGATTTCGAATGCGGATTGGCACTATATCTTCAAGGAGGCACGGGATTATCTCACACTTTCAAGATAGATGGCAGCTGAAGAGTTATTTATCTTTTACCTTTAAGTTCCTTTAAGTTTTATCAAAATAAAAGACCTATCCTAATTGTTCGGATAGAGTTATAAGTTCCTTGGATAGCGAGGATTAGTAGCCTATAAATAAAGCCCTAGGGGCTGATCCAATAAGCCCATCCAATCAACCAGAACAATCAATTAATAAGACAATAGACAATAGAGTTAGAGTTAGAGAGAAGTTTTAGGGTTTGACGTTTGCGAAAGTTGACGTTGAGTTGTAAAGCTTCGAAGTTTAGTTCAATGCAAGTTTCTTCCTTTCAATTGACAATGATGAGTTCCATGATGAGAAGCGAGTAGTTCCCCAAAGCTCTTAGGGTCGGGATGAGCCCGACGTTAGCCATGCGCGTTTGAGGTAAGTATTTGATGTTGATATTGTTGTGTCTATCTCTCCTCCTACAATTCTATGTTTAGTCCTAATCGAAAGAAAAGGGATTCATGCTAACAACTTGAGTTATAAACATAAAATTGGTAGAGACAATTAGGTTTATTTGAAAGAGTAATCCTAAGAGTTGGTGTACGGCGAAAGCTCGTCCCTCGGGAGAAATAGCGCAATTGTTCGTCTTATTTATCTTATCGCATGCATTGGTTAACGTTGTGGTAAACCCTAATCCTAAGAGTTGCTTTTTACATAGTTTATACACACCAAAACCCACTGTTATTTCTGTTTTACTTCTCTCTCCACTCTTAAATCTTCGGCCTTTCTTTGCCGACGAAGAACTAACTCACTGCAGGGAGACATCGATATCGACCCCAGACGTCGATATCGACCACTGAGTTCGTCGACAGTTTTCTGAGTCGACGACGAACATCGCTGCGGAGTTTTGCTGAGCATCGATATCGACACCAGACATCGATATCGACCCTTCTGTGTCGACTGGCAGTCTTATGAGCCAGTCGATTTCGTGGACTAACATCGATATCGACCCCCACCAGTCGATATCGACCACTTGTTTTTATCTCTGCAGGTCTTCTGTTCCAGAGAACATCGACAGCCGAGGTCGACATCGAGTACTAAGGTCGAAATCGAGGCTACTGGTCGACGTAGACGTAAGATTTTCCAAGGCTTCTAGGATCCCGCTGACATGCCTCCTCGTGGATCGATCCTGACTACCCTTCAACTACAACGGGAGGAAGTCTTGTAATTATTTGCTTAGGCCAGGAGTTGGATTACATTTATTACATCTTTATTATTTGTAATTACTTGACATATCATCCTCCTGCAACAACAGTGCCTTATTAAAGAAATATCATGTTACGCAGAGGGTGTCTATTGCATACCACCCCCAGACTAATGGGCAAGCTGAGGTGTCTAATCGCGAGATTAAGACTATCTTGGAAAAGACTGTTGCTCCAAACAGGAAGGATTGGAGTGTAAGACTTGATGATGCTATGTGGGCTTATCGAACGGCTTACAAGACTCCCATTGGGATGTCTCTGTTTTTATTAGTTTATGGAAAGGCTTGCCATCTTCTTGTCGAGCTCGAACATAAGGCATACTGGGCGGTGAAACAATGCAATATGCAAATGGATGAAGATGGGGAGTTCAGGAAACTTCAGCTGCAAGAGCTGGAAGAGTTGAGATTGGATGCCTATGACAACTCCGTCACTTATAAAGAGAAGACTAAGGCATGGCACGACAAGCATATTTTGCGAAAGGACCTCAAAGTTGGGGACAAGGTCCTTCTATTCCAATCGCGCCTTCAACTTTTCCCAGTTACGCTTCGCTCTAGATGGGCAGGGCCATATGTGATTACTAATGTCTTTTCTCATGGTGCAGTAGAGCTACTAAATGAGAGGAATGGAGACATTTTCAAGGTAAATGGTCATCGCGTGAAGCCATATTATGCGAACTTTGTCAAAGAGGATGATGATGAGTTGGTTCTCCATGAACCAAGCACTGAGGATAACTAGGGAGTCATGACGTCGAGCCTACGACGTTAACTAAAGGCGCTGCTTGGGAGGCAACCCAAGGTAAGTAGTTTAGATGTTCTTTTCTTATTGCATTTAGTTATTTTCTTTTAGTGTAGTTTTGGTGTTTCGGCATACTAACCCCGCAGAGTAAAAAAGAAGAGGAGATGAGCAGAAAAGGGGCAGGCCGCCCCGCGGCCGCGACAGCGAGCAAAACTCTCTTCACAATCGCCGGCCGCCCCGTCGCCATGCTAGGCCGCCCCGCGGCCACTGACAGAGGACAAAAAAATATTGGGACCCGTGTGGGCCCCACTTTCCACCCCCTTTAACCCTATCCACTCTTTTATCATCATATATCCCTATCAAAGCCGCCCCCACGCCATCTATCTTCATCTATCTCCTCTATCTTCATGTTTCACATTCAAAAACCCACACCCAAAACCCCAAACACCATTAAAGCTCTCCCTCAAAGCTTCAATCTTCACAAAACTCACCCCTTTCTCCAATATCTTCCATTATCCACCTATATCTTTCACCAAACCACCCACATTCTCCTCATTCTTCCTAGATCTAAACCAAAAACACCCGATTCGAAGGATCTTCAAGGTTTTGGGAGAAATCCACCAACGGAGGGAGGAATTTGAGACATCGGAGCGCAGATCCGACGTCAGAGCAGCAGATCTAATACTTTTCGAGGTCGCCCCGTCGTGAGCCCAGCCGCCCCGCGGCCATTCCTGTCGCCGGCCGCCCCATCACCTTCTCAGCTGCCCTGCGGCCACCTGTCACAGGCCGCCCCGTCACCTACCCTCGCCGCCCCGCGGCCACTGCAGAAACCTCTATTTTTGCGAGTTCTTACTTCAAACTCTTTCTTGGGTTAATTTCTTAGCTTTAAGAAAACATGTCTAGACCCCATGGGATGAGTAGGAGTCAGAAGGAGAAGTGGAATGCGCTGAATACTAGAAATTTCTTTCAAACCAAGTTTTTTCACGAACCTACCCTTTAGATGTTAGAGATGGTTGTATGTACTAGGCAATTGTTAGAACATGGAGGTCTATGGAATTTCTTAGATAAGAATGCTCTAACCTATTCGGGTTTAGTTAAGGAGTTCCTGGCTACTTTGAGTGTGCGTTCGACATCTATCGAGTTTAGGTTGTTGGGGCGGGAGTTCACGAGGACAAAGGAGAGAGTGGGACAGATTTTTGGAGTTACAGCTACACCCACCGCAGGTTGGTTTGATGTGTTAAAGGGAGAGGGGCCTATTGCATTTTGGCTTGCGGCGACTAGGGTGCCTTTTGAGGCCAAGAATTGCCAATACAACTTGAGTGTTAGGCACCCTGCACTACGGCTGATCCATAAGGTTTTAGCCAACACTTTCTTTGCCCAGGCTGAGGTCAACAAGATCTCACTTAGGGATATGTCATATTTGTGGTGTCTGACGCCAGAGAGCCCATTGGTTCCAGGTTGGGTGGATTTTTTCCTTTTCAACTGCAGGGCATCATAGACAAGCGCAAGACGGAGACGATTAGCTTTGGGGGTCTCATCACTCTCATAGCACGGGATTGTATGGATTTGAGGGATGTCCATGATGTCCTGCATGGTTCATTTTTGTATGATGAGGCCCAGCTGAGGAAAGCTGGCCATTTGGAGGGGAGAGCGCCGATGTGGGTTTGGAGGACAGGCCATCTTTGGGTGATTCAGCTTAGATTACCCCGGCCACTTCCTTTTGGTCCTACGGCAGACGATTTCTTCATGGGCGATGAGGATGCGGATGAGGATGATGAGGATGAGGATGATGGAGATGACATTGCTCATGACGATGATGGGGGTGTTCTTGAGGTGCAGACGGATGTAGAGGGTGGGGGTGTTGGACTGATGTGCGCGCAAACTGCCATATTTTCTATGCACATAAAAGTCCATTTTATCGTCTTTTGCATCCATATTAATGGGAAAACAGGGGATTAGTGTAGTTTACGCTTAAATGTCAAATATATGGGTCTGCACGAGTTTCTATGTGATTTCGCAGAAAATAGGATAAAAATGGACAGATTTGGAGAAGAGCGGAAAAAGAACTCGAAGTCTTCTGAAGAGGTCGAAATCGACTAGGGACCTCGACATCGAGTACATGAGAGACATAGGAATCAAGCAGGAAATGAAACAGAGCATATCTACATAGAGAGGTCGATATCGACGTCTGAAGGTTGATATCGATGTTGCCAGATCGAGTTAAAAGATAGAAGTCGAGTGCCAGTTCGAGAAGGAGAAGGAGAGCTCGAGATAGAGTTTCACAGAGGTCGATATCGATGTTCAAGGTCGATATTGATGTTTCCCAGCAGAGGAATCCGACTCAGATTTTGATAGAATTATATCCGAAGCTTGCACGTCTATCCTAAAGTCGAGATTTCTTATCATCAACACCAGAGCTATCATATGAAGGCTGATTTACCGTAGGAGTTTTAGTTTTTACTTTATTTAAGTTTTATCTTAGAGAATAAAGATAAAGTTTCGAGTCTTTGGATAGCAAAGTTCAATATCTATATCTAGAGGCCATTAGGGCTGAGTTTAGACATTCAATTTCAAATCCAAGCACATACAATTCCAGTTTTACATTAAGTATTAACGAGTTAGAGAGAGAGAGAGGGCCGAGTGAGTTGGAGAGAAGCGAGAGCGGAGATTTGGCTTGTTCGGTTGTACTTTCTTTCAAAGTTTAATTCAAAGTATTTTTTGTTCAATGATGATGATGATGTGCATGATGAGGAGCGAGTAGTCAACCCACTTCTAGGGTCGGGGTGAGCCCGACGATAACGATGTAGGGTAAGTGCATCAAAGGTATGACTTTTATGCGATTCCATCTTCTATCCCATGCATGATCCTTTGCGAAAGTTAGGGAGATTCATTATTTACATTATTGAAGCGAAAGCCACTCATATTGTGAACTTGAATTGCTCATGAATTGGATAGTAACTCTTAGGAACTATGCGAGAGCCTCTAATCACCTAAGTGTTGATAACGAAAGTTATTTGACGGAATGACATTAAATTTCATAACTTTAGCATAAAACTTGCATTGTTATCGTTGTGGCATGAAACCCCGACTTTGGAAGCTTTTTAGTTTATTGAACTCAATATAAAAGTTTTACTTTTGTTTCTGATCATTCTTCTTAACCATTCTATTTTCTTCAGACTCTTTTCCGACAATTAGGTACGAATTACAGTTTCTGTGACAAACATCGGAATCGAATGTAAAGGTCGATATCGAGGTCTAACGTCGATATCGAGGTCTCTGCTCGACGTCGACTTTGCTGCTTTTGTCTTCTGCATGAACTGTACTAGAAATCGACTAGAACTGAGGTCGATATCGACCAGACACATCGATATCGAGTGTCTTTTGAGGTCGAAAGCGTTGATCGTGAGTACAACAAGGAAAGCACTGACATACCTCCTCGTGGATTCGATCCTAAATTACCCTACTACTATAAGGGAGGGGATTCTTGTATTATTTGTTTGGGACAGGGAATAGTCTAGTTGTGAATTATTAATTTGAATTATTTGAATCCCTACACTCATCCCCCCAGTAGCGAACATGGACCTTCTGGCACAGCTGGAGTAGGTGCTGGTCCAGGTTATTATGAGCTTGAGCAGAGGATGATGGCGATGTCTCTGCAACAGGATACTATTCGGGAGCATCACCAGCAGATGGCTCTTCTCCAGGACACCATGTGGCAGCATCAGTAGATGATTTCCCGTCGTCAGGATGCTATGTGGGATCATCAGCAGCAGCTCTATGTTGACATAGGAGACATTCGTCGCGATGTTCGTGGACTGGCAACTAGCATGGCAGATATGTGTGAGACCCAGGCAGAGATGTGGCGCTTACAGGAGCAGATGCTCCACATACAACAGGCTGCATGGGAGGCTCAGGAGCTGCAGAGACAGAGACAAGAGGAGTTCTTCCGATTTGCCTACCCTCAGTTCCCACCTTACCCGCCACCACCACCTCCATAGTGATCATGTTAGTTTTTCTTTTTCTTTCCTTTTCCCTTTCAGTTCATTTTGATGTTTTCGCCATTGAGGACAATGTCAGAATTAAGTGTGGGGGGGAAGACTTGCATGACATGTTAGGTTTGTATTTTATCTTTATGTTGCATTTTGACTTTAGATTGCATGTTGAAATATTTTAGTTGATGTTAGTCTATGTTATTCGCAAAAAAAATCCAAAAATTATATTATTTATGTAATTATATTTATGCATTAGCTAGGATTAGGTCTTATTTTCCCATATGGATGCCACTTGTCCTCTAATTTATTTATTGAGACTTATGCCCCATGATGTGCTTGGATTGTTGAAAACCTTTGATATCTGATTTCCACACTATTTGGTGAGCATAATTGGTTAATGATTGAGCACATAAGATCTTTGATTTTGGGTGATCTTGATGTTCTAGACATGACCTGGTGAGCTATTTTGGCATATATTTGGACAAAGTATATTATGTCCTCTTGCTTGTTGAGTGTACTCTATTTAATTGCTTCCTCTTTGGCTTGCATTTAGATATCTTATTGAAGGCTGCATATTATGATTTCTGCACATGACTTAAAGATGATTGAGGCACCTTTATTAGCCCTATTTGACTCGATTCCCACCTTGCATATTATCCTCTGCTTGAAGCCAATATTAAGCCTAATTGCCTATTCTTTTGAGCTCCACAAGATTTTTCCATAGTCAATTATAGCCTGACCCATCCAGGAATTAGGAATAGTTGGTTAATATTTATATTGTGGATGATGGTTTGAGTTATGGATTGTATGTTTGGAGTACTCTTATGAGATGTGTTGATTCTTGCTAGTAGTTTACACATTACTTGGGACCTAAGGAGGATAAAATTCACATAGGGGTAAAAGTCAAGGAAAATCATTTGATATAGCATGAAGAAGAGCATATGAAAAAAAATGAAAAAAAATGAAAAAAAAATTTTAAAAAAATGAAAAAGGAAAAAAAGGAAAAAAAAAAGAGAATAAGAGAATGAGTTGAGTATGGTTTCTGAAGTTTGATGCTTGAGATTGGAGTTGTATACATTGTAGAGTTATGGTATGATCTTGTGAGTGGTATTGTAATTTGGTTGCATCCTTAGTTCCCGGATTATGAGCACCACATGGCCTAAATTGTGCCATACCTTATGTTTTCTATCTTGGCCCCATTACAACCCAATTGAAAGACCTCATGATTTTTGTTGTGTGTAGAGTCACCAGCGGTGGAGAGCTAGAACACTGGTGCAAGACTATTGTAGCTAAGCTTTTAAAGATTGAGTTTGAGCGTAAATATTTAACCCTAAACACTTGAGTAAGAGTGAAACACATATTCCTTGTGAGGTCTAGAATGGATATGGTTGCTTGATTTCATTGATTATTAATATTATGTGCTATGATGTTGTTAATCTATTGTGTTTGCTAGTTTTTCCTACACTTAAAGAATATTGGGGTTGATACATGAATTGTTATTCTGTGGGGCTGCAGAGTTACTTTTTCTTTTGCTTGAGGACAAGCAAAGGTTCAAGTGTGGGGGAATTTGATAGAGCATTATTAGTATGTCATAATAGATTACATTTAGCATAGTTTAGGTGTAAATATTGCATATTTTAGTTGTATTTACATGATTACTTGTTGAGTTGGAAGATGCGGAATCTACAAAATGTTATGGTTTATTTCAGGAATCGCAATTCAAGGTGGAATGAATTTGAGGAGAGTTAAAAGAAGTAAAAGATTATGGCATTAGCAGCTAGAGGGAATTACGAGCTGGGAAGCGTAAGAAATCGCTGGCCGCCCCGCGACCCGAAGACTTCTCGAAGGATTTCGTTGATCGCCAGGCCGCCCCGTCGCCTGAGGTCGCCGCCCCGCGGCCCGTGCAGAAACGCCGACTCAGTTCTAATCTTTAATTAGGGTTTTTATTATTTTTTTTTGCCAATCCTTTGTAGGCCTTTAAAAGACATTTCTAGTTTATTCTACTATTTACCTTATACACTTTTGAGAATCGTTGAGAGCACGTTGAGCATGACCAACTAAACTCTCGAAGGTTTTCGCCTACAATTTGGATCTTTGATTATTGAATTGTGAGTTTCTTCATCTAGTTCTTATTCCTATTTGAATGTTTTGGCTTCCTTGCGCATAATTCTTTGAATGTGTGCTATTCTCTCTGGCCTGATCAACTAGTTAGAGTAGATTCATTCAATTGCTAGGGTTTTGTAGATTCCTCGTAGCGAACCTTAACCCAAGTGGCAATCATATCCCTTTAGGACTCGTAGGACTAATTGGATGTGTAGGAAGTTGAATATATGTTAAACATCGACTCGTAGCTTGATATTGTATATACCTCGGTTAATTCATAGTCTTAATGCTATCTCTAGGTCAAATCCTAACTGACGTGCTCGGGCCCGGGCTCGAGCAAAAGGACCGGCGACGAGAGTTCTAAGAAGTCGGGAAGTTGTTGACAATTTCTGGTTCAGCAGATCAGTCGAAAAAGAATGTCGATTTCCCATCGATTGGCTTGGCTTCTGGGGGCGTGTGAGTACTAGTTTTGTAGATGTTGAAGCCGCGGTCGCATATTGGGGCAGATCTCGTCAAGGGAGGTCAGACGAAGCGGGAAACAGCGTTTTACCGAGAGGTCGCCTGTGCAGAGACGATTCCGAATGGAGCTCGTTTGAGAGGGATTGAGGGGTTGTTTTGGAGGGACGTTTTGGAGGTGATTTGAGGGTGAAGATGGGGCTGTGTAAGGCCTTAGAATGGTGGTAAAGAAGAGGATGGGGGTAGAGGGATATGTGATGCAAGATCGCTCTCGGCCTCGCACTCCGAGCTCTCTCCAACACTCGATCTTCCGCACTCTCGGCCTCGCACTCCGAGTGTTTCCGACCCTTTGATTCCGTCGTCTCTCACTAGGGAATCGCTCTTAGCATCTCACCAAGAGGTTTTATCCGGCATCTCACCAAGATAGATTTTGTTTCTTAACCCGAAATGAAGGAAGCACAAAGCTTAGTTTTTTTCTCAAATTCCACTTTTCTCAAAAGAAGTTCTTACATCCCTTTATATAGGAAAATATTGATGCTAGGAAAAATAAAAGAAATTAAAATAAATCGATAAACTTTGACGGGTAATACGAAAGGGTTTCTGAGATTTATGACGGAGAGATGGGCAACCATAATGGGGAAAACAAATGGTCTTGGCTGCCATCAAAGAGATTTAAGTTCGGAAGAATCTCTAAAGCCCCGTCATTTAATCCGACTTTATTCAATGCATTCCGTCTTCATATATTTCATTTCCGACAAGCTGCCAGATTTTCGGACAGCTGCAAAGATACCAGATTTCTGCCATCTTCAAAGCTGAATTGACATTGGCATCCTTCAATAAAGTTGTAGCCACTTAAAATATCTTTCCAAAAAGGGTTCATTGGCTTCAATCGGAATTTTATACAGCCAGAATCAGCCAAAATACCGAGGTATCGCCAAACAGTTTTCACAAATGAAAGTTGAGGTTCAGCTCCGAAGACAAACCTTTGTAGGAAAAAAGAGTCGAGCTCATGGGCAACTACGATCACATCATCCTCCTCCCCTTGAAAAGGATTCGTCCTCGAATCCGAGATGGAAACAAGGGACTTCTTCGGACATGTTTCTGTTTCCTTGAACGGATCTTGAATCCTCTCTTCTTCTTGAATCACGAAAGGGAAGTAACACGGAATGAACGAGGTCACATCCACCCACTTACTCGACATGGAATTCAGAAAGCTAGGCATATTGGTTGGCATTCGTTTCTCCTTCATGGAAAGTGGAACCTTGGGAACATGGATGATTTCCTCATCTTTCTTATGCTCGGGGTTTACCTTCACAATCTGAATCAGAACTTCCTTAGACTTGCCTTCTTTAATATCAAGTGTCTCGCCCATGGTCGTAGAGGATGTCATCTTTGAAGAGGGAGTTGGGGCTGTTGTGGGCTTCGATAGCTTCGACCCTAATGAGTTGACGAGTTTTCGAATTTCCTTTACTTGTTGCATTGAATCTTCCGCGAGCTTGCGGATCTCTTGCCAAGGTGGTTCAACCTTCTACTTACGCCGAGCCTCATCCTCTCGAGCCCTTCTCTTTCGATATCTCCTCCGGAGCTCTTGATCAACTACAACATAGTAGGACCATCCATGTCACTCCAATGAAGATACCCATCATCATAGGCTCAAATAGCCCATCGGGTGTACTCTTCGGACAAAGGCTTGGAACTCATTTTCTTAAACATTTTGATCCGAAAGCTTAAAGAACCCTTTTTTGTTGCTCTTATACCACTTGACGTGCTCGGGCCCGGGCTCGAGCAAAAGGACCGGCGACGAGAGTTCTGAGAAGTCGGGAAGTTGTTGACAATTTCTGGATCAGCAGATCAGTCGACAAACATTGCCGATTTCCCGTCAATTGGCTTGGCTTATGGGGGCGTGTGATTACTAGTTTTGTAGATCTTGAAGCCGCGGTCGCGTATTGGGGCAAATCTCGTCAAGGGAGGTCAGACGAAGCGGAAAACAGCGTTTTACCGAGAGGTCGCCTGTGCAGAGACGATTCTGAATGGAGCTCGTTTGAGAGGGATTGAGGGGTTGTTTTGGGACGTTTTGGAGGTGATTTGAGGGTGAAGATGGGGTTGTGTAAGGCCTTAGAATGGTGGTAAAGAAGGGGATGGGGGTAGAGGGATATGTGATGCAAGATCGCTCTCGGCCTCGCACTCCGAGCTCTCTCCAACACTCGATCTTCCGCACTCTCGGCCTCGCACTCCGAGTGTTTCCGACCCTTTGATTCCGTCGTCTCTCACTAGGGAATCGCTCTTAGCATCTCACCAAGAGGTTTCATCCGGCATCTCACCAAGATAGATTTTGTTTCTTAACCCGAAACGAAGGAAGCACAAAGCTTAGTCTTTTCTCAATTTCCATTTTTCTCAAAAGAAGTTCTTACATCCCTTTATATAGGAAAATAATGATGCTAGGAAAAATGTAAGAAATTAAAATAAATCGATAAACAAATGATGGATAATACGAAAGGGTTTCTGAGATTTATGACGGAGAGATGGGCAACCATAATGGGGAAAACAAATGGTCTTGGATGCCATCAAAGATATTTAAGTTCGGAAGAATCTCTAAAGCCCCGTCATTTAATCCGACTTTATTCAATGCATTCCGTCTTCATTTATTTCATTTCCGACAACCTGCTAGATTTTCGGACAGCTGCAAAGATCCCAGATTTCGGCCATCTTCAAAGCTGAATTGACATTTGCATCCTTCAATAAAGTTTTAGCCACTTAAAATATCTTTCCAACAAGGGTTCATTGGCTTCAATCGGAATTTTATACAGCCAGAATCAGCCAAAATACCGAGGTATCGCCAAACAGTTTTCACAAATGAAAGTTGAGGTTCAGCTCCGAAGATAAACCTTTGTAGCAAAAAAGAGTCGAGCTCATGGGCAACTGCGATCACATCATCCTCCTCCCCTTGAAAAGGATTCGTCCTCGAATCCGAGATGGAAACAAGGGACTTCTTCGGACATGTTTCAGTTTCCTTGAACGGATCTTGAATCCTCTCTTCTTCTTGAATCACGAAAGGCAAGTAACACGGAATGAACGAGGTCACATCCACCCACTTACTCGACATGGAATTTAGAAAGCTAGGCATATTGGTTGGCATTCGTTTCTCCTTCATGGAAAGTGGAACCTTGGGAACATGGATGATTTCCTCATCTTTCTTATGCTCGGGTTTACCTTCACAATCTTAATCAGAACTTCCTTAGACTTGCCTTCTTTAATATCAAGTGTCTCGCCCATGGTCGTAGAGGATGTCATCTTTGAAGAGGGAGCTGGGGCTGTTGTGGGCTTTGATAGCTTCGACCCTAATGAGTTGACGAGTTTTCGAATTTCCTTTACTTGTTGCATTGAATCTTCCGCGAGCTTGCGGATCTCTTGCCAAGGTGGTTCAGCCTTCTACTTACGCCGCGCCTCATCCTCTCGAGCCCTTCTCTTTCGATATCTCCTCCGGAGCTCTTGATCAACTACATTATAGTAGGACCATCCATGTCACTCCAATGAAGATACCCATCATCATAGGCTCGAATAGCCCATCGGTTGTACTCTTCGGACAAAGGCTTGGAACTCATTTTCTTAAACATTTTGATCCAAAAGCTTAAAGAACCCTTTTTCGTTGCTCTTATACCACTTGACGTGCTCGGGCCCGGGCTCGAGCAAAGGGACCGGCGACGAGAGTTCTGAGAAGTCACAAAGTTGTTGACAATTTCTGGATCAGCAGATCAGTCGACAAAGAATGCCGATTTTCCGTCGATTGGCTTGGCTTCTGGGGGCATGTGAGTACTAGTTTTGTAGATCTTGAAGCTGCGCTCACGTATTGGGGCAGATCTCGTCAAGGGAGGTCAGACGAAGCGGGAAACAGCGTTTTACCGAGAGGTCGCATATGTAGAGACGATCCCAAATGGAGCTCGTTTGAGAGGGATTGAGGGGTTGTTCTGGAGGGACGTTTTGGAGGTGATTTGAGGGTGAAGATGGGGCTGTGTAAGGCCTTAGAATGGTGGTAAAGAAGGGGATGAGGGTAGAGGGATATGTGATGCAAGATCGCTCTCGGCCTCGCCCTCCAAGCTCTCTCCAACACTCGATCTTCCGCACTCTCGGCCTCGCACTCCGAGTGTTTCCGACCCTTTGATTCCGTCGTTTCTCACTAGGGAATCGCTCTTAGCATCTCACCAAGAGGTTTATCCGGCATCTCACCAAGATAGATTTTGTTTCTTAACCCGAAACGAAGGAAGCACAAAGCTTAGTTTTTTCTCAAATTCCACTTTTCTCAAAAGAAGTTCTTACATCCCTTTATATAGGAAAATATTGATGCTAGGAAAAATAAAAGAAATTAAATTAAATCGATAAACTATGATGGGTAATACGAAAGGGTTTTTGAGATTTATGACGGAGAGATGGGCAACCATAATGGGGAAAACAAATGGTCTTGGCTGCCATCAAAGAGATTTAAGTTCTGAAGAGTCTCTAAAGCCCCGTCATTTAATCCGACTTTATTCAATGCATTCCGTGTTCATTTATTTCATTTCCGACAAGCTGCCAGATTTTCGGACAGCTGCAAAGATCCCAGATTTCGGCCATCTTCAAAGCTGAATTGACATTTGCATCCTTCAATAAAGTTGTAGCCACGTAAACTATCTTTCCAAAAAGGGTTCATTGGCTTCAATCGGAATTTTATACAGCCAGAATCAGCCAAAATACCGAGGTATCGCCAAACAGTTTTCACAAATTAAAGTTGAGGTTCAGCTCCGAAGACAAACCTTTGTAGGAAAAAAGAGTCGAGCTCATGGGCAACTACTATCACATCATCCTCCTCCCCTTGAAAAGGATTCGTCCTCGAATCCGAGATGGAAACAAGGGACTTCTTCGGACATGTTTCTGTTTCCTTGAACGGATCTTGAATCCTCTCTTCTTCTTGAATCACGAAAGGCAAGTAACACGGAATGAACGACGTCACATCCACCCACTTACTCGACATGGAATTCAGAAAGCTAGGCATATTGGTTGGCATTCGTTTCTCCTTCATGGAAAGTGGAACCTTGGGAACATGGATGATTTCCTCATCTTTCTTATGCTCGGGTCTACCTTCACAATCTTAATCAGAACTTCCTTAGACTTGCCTTCTTTAATATCAAGTGTCTCGTCCATGGTCGTAGAGGATGTCATATTCAAGAGGGAGTTGGGGCTGTTGTGGGCTTTGATAGCTTCGACCCTAATGAGTTGATGAGTTTTCGAATTTCCTTTACTTGTTTCATTGAATCTTCCGCGAGCTTGTGGATCTCTTGCCAAGGTGGTTCAACCTTCTACTTACGCCGAGCCTACTCCTCTCGAGCCCTTCTCTTTCGATATCTCCTCCGGAGCTCTTGATAAACTACATTATAGTAGGACCATCCATGTCACTCCAATGAAGATACCCATCATCATAGGCTCGAATAGCCCATCGGGTGTACTCTTCGGACAAAGGCTTGGAACTCATTTTCTTAAACATTTTGATCCAAATGCTTAAAGAACCCTTTTTCGTTGCTCTTATACCACTTGACGTGCTCGGGCCCGGGCTCGAGCAATAGGACCGGCGACGAGAGTTCTGAGAAGTCGGGAAGTTGTTGACAATTTCTGGATCAGCAGATCAGTCGACAAAGAATGCCGATTTTCCGTCGATTGGCTTGGCTTCTGGGGGCGTGTGAGTACTAGTTTTGTAGATCTTGAACCTGCGGTCACGTATTGGGGCAGATCTCGTCAAGGGAGGTCAGACGAAGCGGGAAACAGCGTTTTACCGAGAGGTCGCATATGCAGAGACGATTCCGAATGGAGCTCGTTTGAGAAGGATTGAGGGGTTGTTTTGGAGGGACGTTTTGGAGGTGATTTGAGGGTGAAGATGGGGCTGTGTAAGGCCTTAGAATGGTGGTAAAGAAGGGGATGAGGGTAGAGTGATATGTGATGCAAGATCGCTCTCGGCCTCGCACTCCAAGCTCTCTCCAACACTCGATCTTCCGCACTCTCGGCCTCGCACTCCAAGTGTTTCCGACCCTTTGATTCCGTCGTGTCTCACTAGGGAATCGCTCTTAGCATCTCACCAAGAGGTTTATCTGGCATCTCACCAAGATAGATTTTGTTTCTTAACCCGAAACGAAGGAAGCACAAAGCTTAGTTTTTTCTCAAATTCCACTTTTCTGTAAAGAAGTTCTTTCATCCCTTTATATAGGAAAATATTGATGCTAGGAAAAATAAAAGAAATTAAAATAAATCGATAAACTAATGACGGGTAATACGAAAGGGTTTTTGAAATTTATGACGGAGAGATGGGCAACCATAATGGGGAAAACAAATGGTCTTGGCTGTCATCAAAGAGATTTAAGTTCGGAAAAATCTCTAAAGCCCCGTCATTTAATCCGACTTTATTCAATGCATTCCGTCTTCATTTATTTCATTTCCGACAAGCTGCCAGATTTTTGGACTGCTGCAAATATCCCAGATTTCGGCCATCTTCAAAGCTGAATTGACATTTGCATCCTTCAATAAATTTCTAGCCACTTAAAATATCTTTCCAACAAGGGTTCATTGGCTTCAATCGGAATTTTATGCAGCCAGAATCAGCCAAAATACCGAGGTATCGCCAAACAGTTTTCACAAATGAAAGTTGAGGTTCAGCTCCGAAGACAAACCTTTATAGGAAAAAAGAGTCGAGCTCATGGGCAACTACTATCACATCATCCTCCTCCCCTTGAAAAGGATTCGTCCTCGAATCCGAGATGGAAACAAGGGACTTCTTCGGACATGTTTCTGTTTCCTTGAACGGATCTTGAATCCTCTCTTCTTATTGAATCACGAAAGGCAAGTAACACGGAATGAACGAGGTCACATCCACCCACTTACTCGACATGGAATTTAGAAAGCTAGGCATATTGGTTGGCATTCGTTTCTCCTTCATGGAAAGTGGAACCTTGGGAACATGGATGATTTCCTCATCTTTCTTATGCTCGGGTTTACCTTCACAATCTTAATCAGAACTTCCTTAGACTTACCTTCTTTAATATCAAGTGTCTCGCCCATGGTCGTAGAGGATGTCATCTTTGAAGAGGGAGCTGGGGCTGTTGTGGGCTTTGATAGCTTCGACCCTAATGAGTTGACGAGTTTTCGAATTTCCTTTACTTGTTGCATTGAATCTTCCGCGAGCTTGCGGATCTCTTGCCAAGGTGGTTCAACCTTCTACTTACACCGAGCCTCATCCTCTCGAGCCCTTCTCTTTCGATATCTCCTCCGGAGCTCTTGATCAACTACATTATAGTAGGACCATCCATGTCACTCCAATGAAGATACCCATCATCATAGGCTCGAATAGCCCATCGGTTGTACTTTTCGGCCAAAGGCTTGGAACTCATTTTCTTAAACATTTTGATCCAAAAGCTTAAAGAACCCTTTTTCGTTGCTCTTATACCACTTGACGTGCTTGGGCCCGGGCTCGAGCAAAGGGACCGGCGACGAGAGTTTGAGAAGTCAGGAAGTTGTTGACAATTTCTGGATCAGCAGATCAGTCGACAAAGAATGCCGATTTTCCGTCGATTGGCTTGGCTTCTGGGGGCATGTGAGTACTAATTTTGTAGATCTTGAAGCTGCGGTCACGTATTGGGGCAGTTCTCGTCAAGGGAGGTCAGACGAAGCGGAAAACAGCGTTTTACCGAGAGGTCGCATATGCAGAGACGATTCCGAATGGAGCTCGTTTGAGAGGGATTGAGGGGTTGTTTTGGAGGGACGTTTTGGAGGTGATTTGAGGGTGAAGATGGGGCTGTGTAAGGCCTTAGAATGGTGGTAAAGAAGGGGATGAGGGTAGAGTGATATGTGATGCAAGATCGCTCTCGGCCTCGCACTCCAAGCTCTCTCCAACACGCGATCTTCCGCACTCTCGGCCTCGCACTCCGAGTGTTTCCGACCCTTTGATTCCGTCGTGTCTCACTAGGGAATCGCTCTTAGCATCTCACCAAGAGGTTTATCCGGCATCTCACCAAGATAGATTTTGTTTCTTAACCCGAAACGAAGGAAGCACAAAGCTTAGTTTTTTCTCAAATTCCACTTTTCTCAAAAGAAGTTCTTACATCCCTTTATATAGGAAAATATTGATGCTGGGAAAAATAAAAGAAATTAAAATAAATCCATAAACTAATGACGGGTAATACGAAAGGGTTTTTGAGATTTATGACGGGGAGATGGGCAACCATAATGGAGAAAACAAATGGTCTTGGCTGCCATCAAAGAGATTTAAGTTCTGAAGATTCTCTAAAGCCCCGTCATTTAATCCGACTTTATTCAATGCATTCCGTGTTCATTTATTTCATTTCCGACAAGCTGCCAGATTTTCGGACAGCTGCAAAGATCCCAGATTTCGGCCATCTTCAAAGCTGAATTGACATTTGCATCCTTCAATAAAGTTGTAGCCACTTAAACTATCTTTCCATCAAGGGTTCATTGGCTTCAATCGGAATTTTATACAGCCAGAATCAGCCAAAATACCGACGTATCGCCAAACAGTTTTCACAAATGAAAGTTGAGGTTCAGCTCCGAAGACAAACCTTTGTAGGAAAAAAGAGTCGAGCTCATGGGCAACTACGATCACATCATCCTCCTCCCCTTGAAAAGGATTCGTCCTCGAATCCGAGATGGAAACAAGGGACTTCTTCGGACATGTTTCTGTTTCCTTGAACGGATCTTGAATCCTCTCTTCTTCTTGAATCACGAAAGGCAAGTAACACGGAATGAACGAGGTCACATCCACCCACTTACTCGACATGGAATTCAGGAAGCTAGGCATATTGGTTGGCATTCGTTTCTCCTTCATGGAAAGTGGAACCGTGGGAACATGGATGATTTCCACATCTTTCTTATGCTCGGGTCTACCTTCACAATCTTAATCAGAACTTCCTTAGACTTGCCTTCTTTAATATCAAGTGTCTCGCCAATGGTCGTAGAGGATGTCATCTTTGAAGAGGGAGTTGGGGCTGTTGTGGGCTTCGATAGCTTCGACCCTAATGAGTTGACGAGTTTTCGAATTTCCTTTACTAGTTGCATTGAATCTTCTGCGAGCTTGCGGATCTCTTGCCAAGGTGGTTCAACCTTCTTCTTACGCCGAGCCTCATCCTCTCGAGCCCTTCTCTTTCGATATCTCCTCCGGAGCTCTTAATCAACTACATCATAGTAGGGCCATCCATGTCACTCCAATGAAGATACCCATCATCATAGGCTCGAATAGCCCATCGGGTGTACTCTTCGGACAAAGGCTTGGAACTCATTTTCTTAAACATTTTGATCTGAAAGCTTAAAGAACCCTTTTTTGTTGCTCTTATACCACTTGACCTGCTCTAGCCCGGGCTCGAGCAAAAGGACCGGCGACGAGAGTTCTGAGAAGTCGGGAAGTTGTTGACAATTTCTGGATCAGCAGATCAGTCGACAAAGAATGCCGATTTCCCGTCGATTGGCTTGGCCTCTGGGGGCGTGTGAGTACTAGTTTTGTAGATCTTGAAGCCGCGGTCGCGTATTTGGGCAGATCTCGTCAAGCGGGGGTCAGACGAAGCGGAAAACAGCGTTTTACCGAGAGGTCGCCTGTGCAGAGACGATTCCGAATGGAGCTCGTTTGAGAGGGATTGAGGGGTTGTTTTGGAGGGACGTTTTGGAGGTGATTTGAGGGTGAAGATGGGGCTGTGTAAGGCCTTAGAATGGTGGTAAAGAAGGGGATGGGGGTAGAGGGATATGTGATGCAAGATCGCCGTCGGCCTCGCACTCCGAGCTCTCTCCAACACTCGATCTTTCGCACTCTCGGCCTCGCACTCCGAGTGTTTCCGACCCTTTGATTCCGTCGTCTCTCACTAGGGAATCGCTCTTAGCATCTCACCAAGAGGTTTTATCCGGCATCTCACCAAGATAGATTTTATTTCTTAACCCGAAACGAAGGAAGTACAAAGCTTAGTTTTTTCTCAAATTCCACTTTTCTCAAAAGAAGTTCTTACATCCCTTTATGTAGGAAAATATTGATGCTAGGAAAAATAAAAGAAATTAAAATAAATCGATAAACTAATGATGGGTAATACGAAAGGGTTTATGGAATTTACGACGGAGAGATGGGCAACCATAATGGGGAAAACAAATTGTCTTGGATGCCATCAAAGAGATTTAAGTTCGGAAGAATCTCTAAAGCCCCGTCATTTAATCCGACTTTATTAAATGCATTCCGTCTTCATTTATTTCATTTCCGACAAGCTGCCAGATTTTCGGACAGCTGCAAAGATCCCAGATTTCGGCCATCTTCCAAGCTGAATTGACATTTGCATCCTTCAATAAAGTTGTAGCCACTTAAAATATCTTTCCAACAAGGGTTCATTGGCTTCAATCGGAATTTTATACAGCCGGAATCAGCCAAAATACCGAGGTATCGCCAAACAGTTTTCACAAATGAAAGTTGAGGTTCAGCTCCGAAGACAAACCTTTGTAGGAAAAAAGAGTCGAGCTCATGGGCAACTACAATCACATCATTAACCGTGTTATGGTTATTTAGAGATAAGGATGACTAGGACTCGTAGGACTAGTAATTTACCTAAGATCTGGACAAGGACATTGATAGGAAAAGAAAAGAACTAGAGGCTGAAACAAGGATCGAATTCATCAATTGAAGTGACAAATTGTAGGTGAACCTATTTCTCTCTATTGCATTCTCCAACCTTTATTTCCTTGTTTACTTGTTTCCGCTTTGACAAAAGGCGGATCTTTTTCTCATTAAACTCTCTTTTGTTGTTAATTGCGATTAAATTTATACTTGGAGTTATTAGATTTCCCTGTGAATCGACCTCTTTCTTACCAACTGTACTAGTTGTGAGTTTGAGTATTCTTTGGCAGGAAAAACGACAGGTTTTCCTCTTGTCACTATACTAGTATTTAAGTTTAGGTTTTTATTGGCGATATCAACAATTGTTTTGCACTCGTCAAGGTTCGTCAAAGAAAGACAAGATAACCCACTAGACAACAAATTGGAGGATGAGGAGGCAACTTGTTCCCTGGGTCGGTGGTAAGTCGCCATCCGAGGAGGAGAGATGTAAGAGGTTGAAGGGTGAGTGGGAGGCCGAGGTTTGGATATATGTCCATGGAGATGGTTGTAAGGACCAAGATTTTTAAGGACATTATTTATATAAATTATAGATTTTATTCTAATTTAAATTTCATTAAGTTATAAGACTCCGAAAAATTTTGAAACTTGCGTCCTCAAGTAACTGATTTATTTTATCTTCTCGAGACGATTTTCGGCATAAACTTGTTATCTAAATTTTAAAACTGAAATTTATTCCGCTTTATTATTCCGAGACTTGGAAGTATTTATGAGTTTCGTTATTTAATTCGGATTCGAATATTTATTTTAAATTTATTTTAATCATGTCGGGTTAAGATCGGAAAGCGGGTTTCAGAGTTTATTTCCGGATATTTATTTCTAATCTTTATACAATTATACACTCCACCCTTCCACCTACTCTTTTCATCCATCCCGTGCAATTGAAAGCCATCCCCCTCCCCTCCGCTATAGTTGCAGCTGCAATCCTATCTCGACACCACCCTTCACTTTCAATCCTCCATCACCTCCTCATGCCTACTCCCTTCGGCACTCCACCTCCACCATCACATGATCACATCGCCACCATCATCACCACTATTCCGCTCCTCTTCACTCCTCATCTCCATCATCACCACCATTCCGCTCCCCTTCACTCCTCATCTCCATCATCACCACCATTCCGCTCCTCATCTCGTTCCAATGCCACCACCACCAAAAGCTCCACCCCTAACCTTCCGTCACTCCTCCTAGGCCTGTCCCGAGATGCCTCCCTCCTCGACGCATCGAATCGAACCTTCGACAAGCTCCGACGAAGCTTCGACGCACCCGACCACCTCGAAATCTTCTCGGTGAGCCTTACATCTCCCTTCATTTCTCTGATTGGATTCTTCAGTTCTTTCTTGTTCAAATGACTGGGAGGACGAGTGAGCCATGGCGGGGTGGCTAGCCCGAGCAAAGCTCCGGCGAGGCCCCTTTTCCCTCCTTCAGTTTCCGTTTATGTCGAACAGTGAAGAAGAAGACGGGGCGGGTTCAGGGCACCCGGTTCTCCCTTTTCTTTTCTTTTTTTTCTGTTGAACCGGTTCGGTTCCTTTTATTTAATATCTGGCCGGTTCACTACTCTCACCCTTGAGAGTGGGTTTGGGCTCGGGTCTGGGCCGGGTTTGGGGTCCGGGTTTGGGTTAATGTTTTTGAGCCTTTTCTTTTGTTTTGGGTAAGACTTGGTTATTACTTTTAATTACTTATATTTATTATTTATATGCTATAAAATTATTTATTAGGTTATTATTAAGTTTATTTTGATTTATTTATCTAATTAATTGTTTCTGGAATTTATTGTTATAGATTATTAAAATGGATTTATATGGGTGTTTATTTAATGGGTGATATATATTGTTTTAAAATTGTTAGTGTTATTGACTTGTTAATTCTTATTTTTTATTTCTTATTAAATTATTAAATTATAATTTATGAATTAATTAATCATTTAAGCTTTGTTGAGATCTATTCATGTGAACAAATTATTTGTTTAATTTTGGTATTTTAAATGGATAGTTTGGATTATTTAAGTTGGAACTATTTCTGAAAGGTCAAAAATTGTTTTGAACTAAGAATGTCGGAACTATTTTAATGACTTTACTTGTTAAAATGGATTTAAGAAGAGGTTTAAAGGTTCGATAAAGGCTTTCAGACGGATAATAATTTTAACAGGAAATTATTTAACGAACTGACCTAACCTGGGCCTTTGGACTCTGAATTGGACCTTAACTGTTTGACTTGATTGAGAATATGGATTGGACTGAGAACTTGACGGATGTTGGAAATTCGGGATGTTGAAATGACATAATTTAAATGAGATGCTATGAAATGAGATGTTTAATTTGTTGGTTTTGTGAAGCTTTGTATGTGTGGTTATTTATGCTTGGTGTAATTTAGACTTAGACTTATTTACGCTATCTATTAATTTTAGGTGATCTGTGACTTGTTGGCTTATCTCTTGCTGTTTTCCTGTTGCTGATCTGCTACTCCAAGTAAGTCCTCCGGGGCTTACTCAAGTTAGAACCTCATGTCTGATGTGTCATATAGTGTGTAGGTGTTGCATCCTGCATATTCATGTAGTAGCATGCTTAGGTTGCACAACTGGTCGAGCATCCGTATTCTCTTTGCGTATGGTAGAACGGCTGTTAAATTGTGAGTCCTAGAGTCATTTGCTAGGGTCATAGGACAACCCAATTCCATCGGGTTTGTTCCTAATCGAGTCTGATATTATACCACGATAAAGAAAAAAACAATGACATATGAAACAAAACATGAGACATGAGACCATGATATATGACATGATGAGATGTTGCTATATAGCACTGAACGCAGCCAGTTCCTGCACTAACGAGCCTGGGTGTGGGAGTAGGAGAGGGATATGCCACTTGGCATTCTGTGCGGGATCCCATTTAATCGCTTTCTGTATATATATATATGTATAAACTGTTAGCATGCTTGTATATTTAATATTTTTGCACTGCATTAGAGCATCCTTTATTTAGGTATAAGCACATTATATGTCCTCAGCGAGGTCTTCACGGCCCACATGAGTGGCTCGACCTTGACTCGTGGTATAGTTTTAGGTATTTGATCCTTGCTTGTTCCGTGCTCCCATGACGAGGGTTTCATCTGAGGCGTTCAACTAACCGAGAGAATGACTTACCACCAGAATCGACACTTTAGAGGTTTTATACTCGTTCATATTGGTTTGACTCGGCTCCGCCGAGGCAAGTTGTATTGTCAATTTTCTTTCTTTATGTTTTGAACTATAAATGGTTTTGAGCGACTTAGTCAAGTAGGACAGGTTATGGTACCCAATGGACCTCTCGCGAATTTTGAGGTATGAAATCCCTTCTTTTAGCACTCACACTTTGTTTTGAAACTCAACCCGTCCTCGAAATGCAAGATTCGAATGAATGTATCCAATCCTTCGAAACGTAACCCGAATATTTATATTTGGGCCGTTACAATGGTCGAGGCGATCCTGGTCATGGTTGTTCCGCAACTTGGCGACCCCCGCCACAACATCACTAACATTCGCTAGTGGTTATTCTTCATGTCGAAAGAAGAGTTACAAAACTAGATCAGGTGGACTGCATTGGAGGGTTATTTTGATCCTCGTGTGAAAAGGTCATCACCTTTAGTATACATTGTTGTGTGCATCATTCCCAATTATATGTGGAGGTGTTGGGTGCCCAATTTCATGAAGACGAGTCTTTGGAAGATCCGAAAGTATGTAGAGGAGGACACATGCAACATCAATGTTAGACACAACCATCAACCATATGCCCCCTTCACCCTTCTCGATAACAATGTCATGCCAAGGTGTGGGTCTTGTTATGTCCCATTTCTATCACAAGTCACTCACTAGGGTTTATGTGAAGCTCTAACAAGATTTCAAGCAACGAATAGATGTGTGATCGCTTGAATAGATTCAGACGACGAAGATACATATACCCATCATGTAATACTCTCGAGATGAGCTCGATGGGAAGGCACTTCAGGCGACGAAGGTTCGTCGCGTGAACCGCTAAGTGACTAGATCCCTCTATTAGGCAACACAAAGTTCGTTGCCTAAACAACAATTTGGCGTAGTGTCCTATAACATAATACAACTAATGTGTAAACATCTCGGAGAGCATGAATCTCTTAGTTCCATAGCCATTCACAATCTCAAGAGCCACCGCACAAGTATGTGCTATCGACCCCCTAGGAATGAAAGCACCTTTTTCACCCACAAGATCAACAAGCGAGGGCTTAATTCGGGCAACAAGAATTTTACTGACCGCCTTCGTAAATGTGTTGCAACAAGAGATGGGTCTCATATCCTTAACCACAAGAGGATTCTTGACTTTCGAGAGAAGGGAAACAAACATTGTATTGAACTGAATCAATCCTTAACCACGGTAGGATTCTTGAGAAGCATCAAACCCTCGGTTTCCATGCCTAAGCGATTTTGAGCGATTTTCGTTTCCAGTGGCTGCTCTAGTGGTGGAAGCCCTAAGTGGTCGCCGGTATGGGTAGATCCAACAAGAAGGGGAGCCATACTAAGGGTAAGGAGGCGGTGGCGTGGTTGGAACCATGTAGGGTGATTCATCGAGAGAAGAAACACTTTGAGACTGGAGAGACGTCGGTCAAGCTCGGTTGTTCAGATTTGTCGATTGAAGTAGTAATTATGTTCGTTATTGTCACTTATAAGTTAAATAACATATATGTTTTATAATTATAGTATGTTTGGAGCACTTATTTGTATAAATATGATATTTTTCATGCTTAAAATATTTATATAATATTATTATAACAAAAATAATATTTATAAATTTGAGTATAATATTATTATTTAGTTTAATTCGACATAGTGATATCATAATTTCTTTTTAATAATATTCTAATATTCTTTAAAAGTCTTAAAAAGTTCGAGTTTTTAACTCTGTAGGTCAACCCGAAACTGGGAACTAACTCGTGATCCAATTGATTCACTATTCGATCTACCGAGAACCTGTATAAATCGAATCCAAACTCGAACCCGACCCAAATGACTCGATTAACAAACCTACCTACAATCATCAACGTAAGTACAATACGTATAATCTGACAATATATGTTTGCATCAATCAAATAACTCAATTCAAAATTGATCTAATTCATACACCCACAAAACCTAACATCATTTATACTTGCGTCCATTATTGGAACTGTTGGAACTAATAAAAGTACAAAAACCAAGTACATCCAGCAAGAAATCTTAGAGTTTCTTATCTTTATTACAACAGTATATATACCACCAGATATCCACTAATTCAATTCCTGAACAACATATCAAAATATGAAGAAAAGTACATGTTTCTCTCGGTCGATCGATTTTCTTCACTGGGGAGAAAAAAAAAAAGGCTACAACATAAAGACAGAAATAACAAATTGAATTGTGTACGTCATAATTACCTCTTCCAGCGTTTTCCGCCATTTCTTTTGATTCAGTTGAATTGAATTCATTCTAGAGTGTAGGTTTATATACCTAACTAGCTATCTCTATAGATATAAATGGATCTGAGTAGTTCAATATGGAGATGAGATGATGGATACTCCAAATTGAAAATTCACAAGTTAATTATATATATTGTTGTTGTTGAATTTGAAATCTAAGATAGAAATTAATTAAATATCAAGGGTCTCCATCTGGATGGAGCTCTTGAGAGGGACATACTCGCCGAGATACCCACCGAGATGATCATGCAAGGCGGTCTTATCGATCCCCTGATGATGGTAGCTCTTGCAGACGTAATAGAACACGCTCTGGACGAGCAGACCGACGAGATTGACGGCGACGAGAATGGCGACGAGGAGCCCTCCCACGACGATCCTGGTAACGACTGGCTGGGAGGCGTCGTCGTTGACTACGACGGAGGCAAAGACGCCGTTGATGAGACCGCAGATGAAGAGGTAGGCGAAGACGAAGCGGGAGGCCATGGAGACGCGGCCCTTGAGGAGCTCGTAGCTCTTCCTCATGGCGGCAAAGCCGTAGAAGGGCTCAAGGACGGAGACGACGGAGGCGAGGTGCCAGAGGGCGGTGATGAAGATGTGGACGAAAAGGAAGAGGGAGAAGGAAAGCAGAAGGGAGAGGATGAAGAGGAGAGGGTTGTCGACGGAGTCAAGGTAGACGAGGAGGAGGAGGAGGAGGAAGAGGAAGGCGAGATTGTAGAGGAGCATGAGGAGGGAGATCCATAGGAAGGTGAGGAAGAGGCGGCGGAAGACGGAAGGGACTGCGGAGAGGACGGAGGGGAAGGAGAGGGGAGGATGTGGGGGACCGGAATAGAGAGAGGCAACGGTGAAGACGACGGCGGCGGTGGAGAGGAGGGAGAAGGAGAAGAGGAAGAGGAGGTAGAGGAACTGGAAGGAGAGGAGGAGGGCCCACTGGTGAGACTGGGCCTGAATGGGGAGGTCAGGGTCTTGTAGACGGGAAACGATCGGCTGGGTGAAGAGGGAGTGGGCAAGGATGGCGAACGAGAGGGGGAACACAAGTGCAAGGGTGATGAGGTTGAAAGTCTTAGGGGAACGCCGTGGGATGGAGATGGACTCTCTTATTATGTCTGTCAGGCTCAGGAATTGGAGCTCCTCTTGCTGCAGATCCATCCCACTGATCTTGATCTTGATCGATTAATTTCTTTCTCTTTTCCTGATAACCTACACCGTACCTCTACACAGATCTCTGATTTCCAAACAGTTGGGGGACAAAGATTGGGAGATCCAGCAAAATGGATCGGAGGAGAGATAACCAATTTTCTTTTCTTTTCTTTTCTTTTCTTGATTTGTTTTTGTTTACGGTTCAAAACTTTCAACAATGCAAAGAGAATTTGCATCACAAGATTCACCATCTTATATGCACGCTACAAGCATTTACCAATTTTTTTTTTTTTTTGTTGCCACAATATCCAAGTTAGGAAATGCCAGTGTGCTACTTCTCATCCAACAAAAAAAAAATAGAATATTTCACAAAAATGCTACAATTTCTCAAAAAGTTTTAAAATTTATTGGAAAACATTATATTTAGTAAGATTACAAGGTCGAATATTCCCTACATGATGTATAAACGGAATATAGGTAGCCTTTTCAGCAACAGTAGGGTGCAACACCAATGCGCGGCTCCAACCCAACCAACTGCTTCTGCAAGAACTCATAAACTGCCTCCGTTTTGGTAGCTGCCAATCGAACGATGAGACCCACTCCCTGCAAGTAAACACACACAATAGGTACCATAATGGATACACAACTCATTCTTCATTCTTCAAAATAAAACGTTTGTGGTTCACAAGTCCAAATGAAGAACAAGGTTCAGAAGAAGGGAAAAAATGCAGTTTGCTCCCACAGAAATATGGATCTTACATGCCGGGATAATGCAATTGAATAACAAGACCAAGTGGAGCAATCGTCAAAATAATCAAAGGACACAGGCCTATTTCAATCGCTTTGTCTACTGATGATCACTGAAGAGCCAACAAGATATCATTTTTATGCATCATACTAGATTCGGTTCTGATCCTGGCTTTGACAATTCTATTGCTAATTGGGTAGTTATATTCATTGACATAAAAAATTAATTTTAAGTGATAATGCGCAATGCGCTTGGTTCGATTTAACTATTTAAGCTTATTCAATTCTACACTGCAGTTCACACAGGCCTTAGATCCTAAAGAGTTCTTGATTGGAGGCCAAATAGGAATAGGCAATGAAGCAATTTAATCAATACTAGAAGTGGAAGTTTCTCTTGTTTGGGTGATGGATCTTGTAACTTTAAGAAATGGAAACTGGATATATAATAAATGGATTTCAAAAGCACATTCCGCCAAAATCTATGACAAAATAAATTATGTGAGACAATACCTTAGGTCCAAAGCGACTGCATGAAACAATGAATTCTGGTTTAAGAAACGTTCTTTTACTAGGTCCGTATGCAGCAGGTGTAACTTGGAAGTTCCCAGACATCAACCTTTTCACATTTTCTTGAACCTCATTTTGGATGTGTTTTAATTGTGGCCTGCTCCAAACATTGGATAGCAGATGAGCATTCTCATGATTTATACAACAAGCCATCACTGAAATTCAGCAAAGCAGAGGATGAAGGAATTGGGAAAAGAGTTTTGTACCCCAGAAGTATCACCATTGCCATGACTTGATAATCTTGCATCCTCTCAGCTATTGTGCTAACATTGTCTTGCTCTAACAACAACTGCATTGAATAAACAATGATTAACCAATCTTAGGATTGATTCACAATCAAATAATGACCTATCAGAATGGAAGAGGAGGTAAAAAAAAAGTGATGGATTAAAATGATGTTCACTGAATCATAGTTGCGCTAGAATTTCAGTTCGATAGACCTTGCTGGTATTCATTTTTCATTCTGAACTTGTGGTTGATAAGAATCTCAATTTTCAATTGATTTTGTAACATTCATTTATACCAATTTTTTTTTATCAAATTGGTTCCAATACTAAATGAAATAAAAAAAGATAGATAAGAACATAACAAAAGTCAACAGGAAACAAAATGATATTCTACCAGGTAAGTATAAACTAAGCACTAATTAAGACTAAAAAAATTGGAAACCCATTTCACTAAAATTTTGTTGTTCAATTTATGGTGCTGATAGTCAAACTTAGTCAGTTCATCAGCAGGGTGAGATCAAGATGTGAAGAGAGTGACAATGAATCAAAATATTCATTCAGTAAAATTCTTATACAACAAATGAGCATTCAGTAAAAAACAAAAGCCACCCAGCAGATTTACCGTATCAAGGAACAAAGGCCGTCCATCTTCAAAGAATATATTATTGGTGCTTCTGTAAAGTCCAAAGTCCCATTTTTCTCCACGTTCATAGCGTCCACTAGTAAACCAGTCAACAAGAACCAGGTTTGAATCTGAGATCACCTTGAAAACTTGACTTTGCGAATATCTTGCAGTAGAAAAACACGTCACAGGGTCTGGAATGACAACCAGGAGGGAATTGCTTCCTACTCTTGCCTACTGCATCATATGGGCAGGTTATCACAACCATACATTACTAATTTCTCATGTAACAACAATCACTTCAGGTGTAATGCACATCTGTCCTTCAAAACAAAATTAATAAAGATTCGTAAAATTCACAAACCACCGCTAATATCTGTAGTATACGTGGAAATTAGCTGAAGGGAAGCAATCAATGAGAATAAGAACTAAGATCCACTCACTTTTCACAATTCTAATGTGGAAACTAAAGGAGTCAAGTCACATTTCTGTTAATTTTTAACATGAACAAAATGATATATAAAGAGGAAGCAGTTTATCATTTTCAGGTGCTTGCCTCACTTCTAATTACTGTTGTCTTCATCAAGGCAACAGTAACTCCACTTTCATTCAAACAGATTCACCTTACCCTGATTTATGTTGGTTTAACCCAATTCCAATCCTTCACATCCACCGTGTAAAACTAGCATTCCCACATTCACCAAACAAATTAAGAGAATATCATTCTCGATTGTAAGAAGCACCCGCATTGCAATTTTGGCAATTTCAACTCAATTTCCACTTGTCCAACTCTGAAGTGATCTTTATATGAACAAACATTACTTTGTATTTCTGCTTAGATAATATAAAAATTACCTCCAAAATCTGTTCGGAGCACTTAACCCCAACAGATTTATACACCTTAGTTGAAGCCTGGGTAGTCAAGACAGCAGTGCAACCATCTCCAATGGTGAAACTGCAAGAGATAGAATCTCCCTGATTCATAAAAATACACAAAATGAATTCAAATCGACAGGAAAGAACACAAACAAATGTGAAATATACACAATTGGACATCTGAAAAAGGAAGTTGATTCAAGGGTTTTGTTACAGAAACGATGCCACCGCCATAGGTGAGGGTGTAAATCCAAACTGCATCCGTTTGGGAAGGACCCACCTGATGATTTTGAGAACTCAGATCAAATCTTTCGAGGACAAAAACAAAATAAAGAGATCAAAGGGAGATAGAGAGAGAAAAAGAGAGACCTTGTTGGGAAGGATGAACTTGAGAGGGTACTTGGAGAAGCAGCGGGTGACGGTTGACTTGCCACCCACTTTCTGAATCACTACAAATCCCGTTGCTGTTGCTGTTTCCATGGTCAACCTGCTCTCTTGCCTCACCCGAATCCCCATGGTTCTCTCCCATAGCTTATTTATGTTCTTGTTTTTAGTTTGGGTAATTTACACAAATCACCCCCTTATTTTTAGTTTGGCATAAACCCCATTCCTTATTTTTATTCAAAAAAAGGCATTGGTTTATTTATTTATTTTTTTGGATGCAAGGTGAAATTTTGAGGTGTCTCAATCACGATTATACCACCACCCAAAAGCAAAAAATAGTATTGGATATAACAATGGACTCACCCGCTTTGCAAGAATAACATTTCCTGATTTTTTTTTTGTAAAAATATATCAACTCTCATGGAATTAACAAAGTAACCGATGGTTGAGGGTAATTTTGTTACAACTGTCGCATCTCACTAATAGTCCAATTTAAAAAAGGTAAAAAAAAAGAAAGAGTGTGGAAAAAGTTGTCGTTCAAAGAACGGGGGAAAGACAAGGAACAAGTTAAGGAGAAAGAGAAACGCGAGGAAGGTAATCAAAAAAGAAAGAAGATGAATTCATTCCACCACCCATCAATTGGAAGTAATTACCGGTTGTGAGTAGGAAAGGGTTAGAGGAGAAGGTCAACGGTCCGGACATAAGAGAAACGAACAAGAAGTAAGAATATTACACCCTCCCTTTTTAAATCTCTTTGAGTTAAAAAAAACTAATAGTTACGGATGTGAATTTGAACTCCAAATCTTGCAAATGGGTGTTTGATATTGTGAATATATTCATGGCAATGCAAATTTTTTGTGTGTGACCCGAATTGGGTGGGGTAATAGCCGGATTGAGATTTTGAGTGACAGGAAAGAGGCAACATGATAAATCTAATTAGGTATATGGTAAGGATGGGGGAGACATAGGGATCGTGATGGGTGGCATGTGAGGTGAGGTTGATTGTTGGCATTTGGAATGTGAAATCACTTCTAATTCATGTATATGGGGTGAAGTGGTGAAAGGAAATGTACGAAATGACAAGAAGAAAGCAAACACGCGATGTAAATCATAAAGGATGGCATGGTATTGCACTATGGTGTCACAAGATAGGATAATGTGGATTTGTGCTTTTATTTTCAAGAACGAAATCGGACAAAAGACAATGGTTAAAATAGAAGGTAGTCGTGTGATCACCCCAATGAGTGGCGAGGTCAAACTCGATAATTGAAAACATATACATAACACACAAGTAGAAGTGAGTGTCTTTTGAATAACTGTTTTTTCTACATGTTTTCCTTGCAACCCACATATCCAATTGTGAATATATGGTGCGGTGTTGGTTGTAGTGACAATTTTTTATCTGTATATGTCATGGTATCGTATGTTCCTGACATGACATTATCTGTAAGTAACATGGGTATGGTGAATGTTTAGACATGTGAATTTATAATTAGGAGTTGTACATGTTTAAGTATGTGTAGGTATGGATGTCTCAATAAGGGCCCATTTGGTATCGATATCTAGATATCAAGATATCGATATCGGTTGATATCTTGATATCAAGATATCGGTATCGGTATCAAGATATCAATATCAGGTGATATCGATATAGAGTGATACCTCCCTCAAAATCAGTATGTCAAATTAGCCTAAATTTGATATCTAGATATCAAGCGATATCGATATTTGGTGATATCAAACACAGATATCAGAGATATCAGATATCCAGTGATATTTGGGGGATACCAAACACTAGATATCGATATCACTTTAAGTGATATCGATATCTAGTCATACCAAACACTAGATATCAGATTTCAAGGGCTGATATCCGATATCTAATATCTAGATATCAATACCAAACGGGCCCTAAATGATGTATTGGATGTTTGACATGGTATGTCTAACACTTCATGTAATCTTGTATTGTCATGAACTTATGTGACATGGTATCATGTGTACCTATCATTGAATGATATCCATATGTCATGGTAAACAACAAATGTGACAAGAGGTAGACGACCTAGTAGATTGTAAAATAATTGGCAACCGAAATTGCATTCACATAGGTTTCATATACACACATAGGCTTCATATATGAGACACAAATAGATTTTCTGACACACATAGGATTCATATACACACATATATACTCATACTCACTCATTGATACAACATTGTGATAATGAGATTGATAACTCCAAAACAAGGGTGTGGTTCATGGTACAACCTCTAACTAAGGAAAATAAAATGCAAAAAGGTGGTGGAACCACGGTCCGGTCATGGATCGCGACCACACTTTCTAGGTACGATGGCGCTTGTTTAGCTCCCTAAGGGATGGGTAACGGTATGTCTTCATCCCTCCAAGCCTTCTTCCTACGACTGGTGGAAAGCAGTTGATGCCGGTGATGTCGAGCCAAACAATCCACGTTTCATGTGTTGCGATCAAGTACAAATAATCCTCGTAGCAGGCTCTCCAAGTAGCAAACCTTGTAGAAATTGTGCAAAAGCTCATAACTATCAAAGTGACTGCAGTTTCATGAACGGGATATCAGATTCACAAGCCAATGGGACACCCCCTTGCAGACATTGAACCCATAGTCACTGAGCGGTAAGGCAACCATGCATATGAAAGCCTTGTGTTTACTAGCCACTGTATGTAGACGCAAACCACTCATTCACTACCTTACTGAGCTTTGAGAAGGTCGCTCGCAGCTCCATAAAACATTTAAAAAATGTGTTGATGATGCAGTCTATCAGAGCGACAATGGGTAAATCACGAGATTCCCATAAAACTAAATTGAGACAATTAGAGGTGTTTGTTTTGTTGATGTTGTACCGGTCGGGCAAGAAGTTTGGCCTTGTCCAATTCCGGAACCCAACCTCTTTTGAGTATTGGCCAACAGTCGGGGATTAAGAAAAGTAGTCCGTGAATAGCTCATTGAACTCTGCGATGGTGTATGCCTTGCCCATCTTGAAGAAGAGAGTTGTTACAGACTGCCTACTTTATACCCAAATTTGGCCTTCTGAAATAGATGCCACAAATAGAAACCCTGCTTGGAAAAGAAGTAGTTGTCCCTAATGCCTTTCATAATACTCAAATGGCTATCGGACACCCGCGTCAAATTAGGTGTATCAAGGATGACTCGCAACATTTGTTGATGAAGGAAAATGTGTTTCCATAAATGCGGTGGTCGACATCTTTCACTTCTGCGAAGAACATAGTTCCCTTGGACTTTTCCTTCATGAAGCTCCCATCAATAGAAATCACATATCGAGAATATAGTTCTGTTACCCAAATGACATGGAAAATAAAGAAGCTGACAAGAAATCTCCAGTTTATGACATGAAAAAATGTGCTATTAAAATGGCTTCATACCTTTCTAAGGTGAGGGATGACCCTCCTCCATACCCCAAAGCTAATAAAAGCATACAAGAACTACTGATTGGCATCCCACTCCACTAATGTGTATGTTAAGGAGGTAAGTTGAGTTCTCAAATTACAAATATTAAGTGTAAATCGACTCCTAGCCTAAGCAAATAATTACAAGACTTCCTCCCGTTGTAGTGGAAGGGTAGTCAAGATCGATCCACGAGGAGGCGTGTCAGCGGGATCCTAGTAGCGTTGGAAATTTCACGTCTGCGTCGACCAGAAGCCTCGATTTCGACCTTAGAGCTCGATGTCGACCTCGGCTGTCGATGTTCTCTACAACAGAAGACATGCAGAAACAAAAACAAGTGGTCGATATTGACTGGAAAGGGTCGATATCGATGTCAGTCCATGAAATCGACTGGCCCAGAAGTCTGCCAGTCGATACAGAGGGGTCGATATCGTTGCTAGGGGTCGATATCGATGCTCAACAAACTCCGCAGCGATGTTCGTCGTTTACTTAGAAAACTGTTGACGAACTCAGTGGTCGATATCGACGTCTGGGGTCGATATCGATGTCTTCCTGCAGTGGGTTAGTTTCTTCGTCGGCAAAGAAAGGCCAAAGATTTTGAGAATGGGGAGAGAAGGGATGAACAGAAATAAAGACAGCTGTTTTGTGGGTATAAACTATTTAAAAATCAACTCCTAGGATTAGGGTTAACCACAACGTTAACCAATGCATGCGATGAGATAAATAAGACGGACAATTGTGCTATTTCACCCGAGGGACAAGCTTTCGCCGTACACCAGCTCTTAGGATTACTCTTGCAAATAAACCTAATTGTCTCTACCAATTTTATGTTTATAACTCAAGTTGTTAGCATGAATCCCTTTTCTTTCGATTAGGACTAAACATAGAATCGTAGGAGGAGAGATAGACACAATGATATCGACATCAAATACTTACCTCAAGCGCGCATGGCTAACGTTGGGCTCATCCCCGACCCTAAGAGCTTTGGGGAACTACTCGCTTCTCATCATGGAAGTCATTGTTGATTTAAAGGAAGAAACTTGCATTAAAATAAACTCCGAAGCTTTACAACTCAACGTCAACTTTCGCAAACGTCAAACCCTAAAACTTCTCTCTAACTCTAACTCTATTGATGGTATTACTTGCTTGTGAATTGAATTGCTTCTTGGATTGGATCATCTAACAAATCAGCCCCTAGGGCTTTATTTATAGGCTACTAATCCTCGCTATCCGAGGATTGAAACTTCTATCGAAACTATGAACTTTATCCGAACAATTAGGATAGGTCTTTTATTTTGATAAAACTTTAATAACTTAAAGGTAAAAGATAAATAAAACTTCAGCTGCCACCTATCTTGAAAGTGTGAGATAATCCCGTACCTCCTTGAAGATATAGTTTCAATCCGTATCTCGAAACCGAGTCTATCTTCTGTCGAGATAAGGGGTCGATATCCACACCAGGGGTCGATATCGAGGTCTTTGTTCCTGCTCGACTTGTTCAGCTCCAGTCGATGTCTATGACGATGGTCGATATCGATGCTTGTATGTCGATATCGAGGCTTTCTTGTCTGGTCTGTGTGGCCTATCTCGACACTCAGAAGTCGTGTCGAAATCTAGGGTCGATATCGATGTCTCAGGTCGATATCGACCTCTTCTCAGCTTCACTTGGCTTCTTCATTTTGACTCCGATTTCATCGAATTCCTACATGGTTAGCTCAAAACTCGTACAGACTCTATTTCTTATATTTTAGCCCATTCGTACACAAGTTTATATACTTTTCAAACCTTTCTTTGGAAATGGAATGAAATATGAAGCCAAAAGATGCAATAAACAAAGGTACAAATATGTACCTCAAAACACCCCATACTTAGACTTGCTTGTCCTCAAGCAATAACCAAGCAATAACCAATACCTACAACACACCCTTCAAGTCTTCGCCCTTGTCAAAAGCAACATCATATGTGGTAGCAAAGCAAAGCAAGTGAATTTAACGTCATAGCACATATTTTGGTGATCCATAGGCATATGCAATTTTGATCCAACCTCACAGGGATAATGTGTTTGCACTCACCTCTCATGTGTTTAGGCTATGAAGATCAACTCTCAACTCAATTCCATATACAATCTCATAAACATTGCAATTTATAATAATCCACTTCGCAACCAATTATGAAAATGCAATAAGAATCATCAGGAGGACTTTCGCTCAATGGAAGACTTCAAAGAAGACTCCATTCGGCGGGGTTGTAATGGGGCTTGGTATGAAATAAAACGGTATGGAATTATTTGGCTATATGGTGCTTTTATAATTCGGGAATCACGACTCCTAAATCTCAACACTTACAATACCCAAACCATAACTATTCAATGTAAGCTCAATCTCTATAATGCTATTTCCCAACTCATCTTTATATAATATGTTCTAGAGATGCACTAAAAGATGTAAACCATACTATCAACCCTTCTTTTGAACTCTAATATACCTCTAAAAAATATAACACTTGTATGAATAAAAGACTTAAGGATTTTGGCTCATGCACTATATATATATATTTTTTATTTTTTTATTTTTTTTTTCAAAAATAATAAGTAAATATGTGCATTTATATGGTGAGCCAAAGGATCCTTTTACAAAATATGACAAAATGTAAATATGCACCAACCCATAATTTCCTTGCTCAAAACTGGACATTATGCTCTTTTCTTTCCACAAGGCATTAGTTCAACCAATCTAAGTCTCAATTCCCAAATGGGGGTCAGGCTCAATTTGGCTAGGGATAAATTCGTGGAGTTTGCAATTTCAGGCTCAGGCTAATGTTCTGGCTTCAAGCAGTGATAATGCAGGGTAGGTAAAGAGAGGATAAAAATGGCTTAAAAGATGCCTCCATCATTTAATTCTCGTAAACATAATCATATATATGCATTGGTTTTGAATAACTATCACACCATTTAGAGAAGCATAGGAAGAGTAAATTCACTCAAGAAAGCGGAGGGATTTTTTATGTTCTCCCTATAGGTCAAAATTCTCACAAGGACAATTTTTGTTGGATTTGCTTTTTAGCCTAGGATCATATGTGCTCAATTTCATCACAAGTTCACAATCTACATAAAAATTTTATGGACTTAGGCTAAACCATCCAAATATGCCATAGGGTTTACATGATCAAGTCAGCTATTGAGTTTTCATCATAGGACATCTAAATAGGGTTAGAAAATAAACTTAAAAAATAAACATGCATTTTTTTTTGTATTTTTGACATTTTTCTATTTTTTTTAGATTTTGACATTTTATAAAAGTAAAACTAAGAACAAAAATTTAAACATGAATGCAATGCGAAGAAGAAAATCAAGTTATGACCAAAAGACATGTTTTTCCCCCACCCCATACTTAAAATATACAGTGTCCTTACTGTATTAAAAAGAAGAACAAGGGTAGAGAGAAACTCACAGTGCAACCTGCGGATTCAGGTCGATTTCAGATGAAGTCGATGCCAGAAGTCGATATCTAGGTCAGTGGTCGATGTTGACTGCATCTGTCGAAGTCGAGGAAGAAAATGAAGACAAGGGCTGCGAGGTTGGGGTCGATATCGAGTATTAGGGTCGATATCGACCTCTCTTTTTCGCTCCTGAGTCCTCGATGTCGACTCCAGGAGGTGGCTTGACCCTGGGGGGGGGGGTCGATTTCGACTGGCCTGGTCGATTTCGACTGCCTCTGCAGAAGCTTCTTTTCTTCTTCGTCGTTCCTTTTGCTTGATAACCTGAAATCTTGGTTAGGAATATAGATAAAGCACGAATTATATCAGTTTTAAAAGTTTCAAAAATCCAAAAGTTAAATCCTAAAAACCATCTATGCAAAATTTAAAGGTTTTATGTACACGCTCTAGATTTTTGAGTCGCTAGGCCGACTTCTTCGTCAATTCTTCACGACCCTTTTATGTAGGGACCCTTTGAGCTCGAGCCTTCTCCTGGATCATCTAGGTCCTTTTGGTAGTATCTAAGCTCGGCTACCAAGGCTTCTTTGATGTTAGGTTCTTCTTTGGGAACTTTCCTTCTCTTTCTTGACCTAACTTTAGAAATATAGGCAAAACATGGAGCTTTGACCCTCTCTTTAGTAGAATTATCAATAATGGGCTTAATTGATTCATCAATAAGGGACAGAGGAGGGTTAGGAGTCATACCTGGGCTTACCTGTTTGGGCCCGAAACAGAGATCTTCGGGCTGAGGGGTGGTCGATGTCGACCAAGGTGGGTCGATTTCGAGAGCTTTGGCCGATGTCGATATGTGGGGGTCGATATCGACCTCTGTGACCCCATACTTAAGCTCCTGACAATGATCTAGCATACTCGATTTCGACCAAGGGGGGTTGATTTCGATGCTTTTAGTCGATATCGACTGGTTCCAGTCGATGTCGACCCTGCTTGCTGTTTCCGTCCTCGCCAACAAAAATTTTCTAAGCTTCTCCTTAGCCGACGAGAGGACTACTTGCTCCAGGTGCTTTGTTTCGCTCATGGTTGGGTTGAAAGAGAATTCTATCACTTCGTTCCCTATAGTAAAGGTTAGTAACCCTCGACGTACATTGATATTGGCATCTACAGTAGCTAAGAAAGGCCTACCAAGTATAATAGGCACTACAGGATCTTTAGGCATCTCCAATACAATGAAATCAGTACGCACAAAGAACTTACCTACCTCTACCAGAACGTCATCAACTATACCTGTGGGCCTGACGAATGAGTTGTCAGCCATATAGAGTTTCATGTCCACAGGTTCAAGGGCGCCAATGTTTACCTTTTTCCAAATAGAGAGGGGCATGAGACTTACACTTGCCCCTAGGTCACATAGGGCTTTATAGCGATGTTGGCCAAGTCCCACGGTGATTGCAAACTTCCCTGGATCACTCTTCTTCTCAGGGAAGTCCATCTTTGAGCACTCCTCTGCGATCTCTGCCATGGATCTCTTCTTGCTCAGGATGTCTTTCAGGAATCGTACATAGGCAGGCATCTCGCTTAGGGCTTCTGTAAGAGGGATAGTAATGTTAAGTCCTTGAAGTATTTTTACAAAGCGCCTAAACTTACCTTTGGTTGGATCCTCCAATGCTTTGTATGGAAAGGGCAAAGTCTTCTTTGGTGGAGGGGCCAAAACGGTGGTCGGAGGGGCCTGCTGGACATCGATGTCGACTGGGCTCTGGTCGATATCGATTGGGATGCTCGATTTCGACCTCTGTTGTGGCTCTGATGGCTTTGCAGTGTCATCGACATCGACCAGGGGGTCGACATGGTGGTCGATATCGACCTCTGGGTCGACATCGACTGGTCTGTCGATGTCGACTGGGTCTGTTGCTTTCTCCTCCGATTTCGTTCATGGCTTATGTACTTTGGTGCCACTCCTCAAATGTATGGCTGCGACATGGCCCATCCCAGATTGTCCCTTAGGATTTATAGTGGGTTGCCCAGGGAGTGTTCCGGACGGTCTAGGGATTTGTGCCGCCAATTGACCCAGTTGGGTCTCTACTTTCCATTTCCAAATATCTATCTCCCCAATCCTTGTGGTAAGGTGATTGAGTTGAGAATGGATAACATTGTTGGATTGATCATTCTTAGCCTGATTCCGCCTGATTTCATCCAGTACTAGTTGAAGATCATTCTTCTTTTGGTCTCTCTCCAGGTGCCCAGGAGCTCTATAAGGCGGAGGGTCCCTAGGGTTAACCGGGTTCCTTTGTGGTTGATGGAACCTTTGGTCTCCCCAATATTGGTGATTGGGACCCCTCATGTAGCGCGCCTCTTGGTGAGTCTCCGCTAGGTGTACTTGTTCAGTATGGGGGCACTCGATGGTGGTTTGCCGTTGCGATCCGCATTCAATGCAATCTTGGTTCGCTGAAAGGAACCTTACTTGCTTTTGGAGCTTTCTAAGTTGATCTCTATGGAATTGCTCCTTCACGTCCGGATCGATTACATTGGAGGGTTCATATAAGGGCATAGATGGGGCAGGCCTCGACGATGATGGTGTGTCAGAAGCCTCAGGAGTCCCATATGTATTGTCGAACTCCACTAACCTTTCAATGGTTTCCCAAGCCTCTTGTGGAGCGAGTTCAAGGTAGCCATAGGAGGTGTAAGTGTTGATCCTCTCCTTGGTGGCAGCATCAAGAGCATTGTATATGATCTCCTGAATTACGTACGGTGGTTGGCCATGCGTCGGGCATGATCGTAGTAGGTCTTTAAACCTTTCCCAAACAGTCACCAGAGCCTCACCAGGCTTTTGTTTGAAAGCCGTGATTTTCTATTGGATCAATGCCGTCTTAGAAGGAGGAAAGAACTTGTTGAGGAACGCGTCCTTGACTTCATTCCAGGTGCGGAGTGATCTTGGGGCTAAGCTTTCCAACCACTGCAATGCTTTTCCTGTAAGAGACCATCGAAAGGCTTTTAGTTGGACATATTCAAGACTTCGTCCATCAGCAATATTATCACAAAGGTCTAAAAAGGTTGAAATATGTGCCATAGGGCATTCGTTAGGTTTTCCTTCATATTGGTGCCTTCTAATCTCAGTTAGGAAGTTAGGTTTTATTTCAAAATTCGAGGCAGGGATAAGAATTGCCGATACAGGCACTGTGAGAGCGGGGTGCATATATTGCTTGGCATTCCTAGGGAGGGCATTGATTTGGGCTTCTATTTGCCTCCGGCCTTCCTCCTCCCTATCCGCACGCTCCTTAAGTGCCGCCTCTCTAGTCATTAGGTCCTCAACCTGCTTCCTTAGTTGCTCAATAAGTTCAGCCTGGTTCACATTGTCCGCCATGATTCTTTGAGCTTGGGCCCTTAGATGGAAATAACGCTCAGGGTCGTCTACTCCTTCAAATTCAGGTGGGCGATCAGCGCGTTGCATACACCTGCAAAACCAAACTAGGTAGAGACGTGAGATAGACTACTAGGGCGCGATTGATTGCCTCCCTGACAACGGCGCCAATTTGTTAAGGAGGTAAGTCGAGTTCTCAAATTACAAATATTAAGTGTAAATTGACTCCTAGCCTAAGCGAATACTACAAGACTTCCTCCCGTTGTAGTGGAAGGGTAGTAAGGATCGATGCACGAGGAGGCGTGTCAGCGGGATCCTAGTAGCGTTGGAAATTTCACGTCTGCGTCGACCAGAAGCCTCGATTTCGACCTTGGAGCTCGATGTCGACCTCGGCTGTCGATGTTCTCTGCAACAGAAGACCTGTAGAAACAAAAACAAGTGGTCGATATTGACTGGAAAGGGTCGATATCGATGTCAGTCCACGAAATCGACTGGCCCAGAAGTCTGCAAGTCGATACAGAGGGGTCGATATCGATGCTAGGGGTCGATATCAATGCTCAGCAAATTCCGCAGCGATGTTTGTCGTCGACTCAGAAAACTGTCGACAAATTCAGTGGTCGATATCGACAACTGAGGTCGATATCGATATCTTCCTACAGTGGGTTAGTTTCTTCGTCGGCAAAGAAAGGCCGAAGATTTTGAGAATGGGGAGAGAAGGGATGAACAGAAATAAAGACAGCTATTTTGTGTGTATAAACTATTTAAAAAGCAACTCCTAGGATTAGGGTTTACCACAACGTTAACCAATGCATGCGATGAGATAAATAAGATGGACAATTGTGCTATTTCACCCGAGGGACAAGCTTTCGCCGTACACCAACTCTTAGGATTACTCTTCCAAATAAACCTAATTGTCTCTACCAATTTTATGTTTATAACTCAAGTTGTTAGCATGAATCCCTTTTCTTTCGATTAGGACTAAACATAGAATCGTAGGAGGAGAGATAGACACAACGATATCGACATCAAATACTTACCTCAAGCGCGCATGGCTAACGTCGGGCTCATCCCCGACCCTAAGAGCTTTGGGGAACTACTCGCTTCTCATCATGGAAGTCATTGTTGATTTAAAGGAAGAAACTTGCATTAAAATAAACTCCGAAGCTTTACAACTCAACGTCAACTTTCGCAAACGTCAAACCCTAAAACTTCTCTCTAACTCTAACTCTATTGATGGTATTACTTGCTTGTGAATTGAATTGTTTCTTGGATTGGATCATATAACAAATCAGCCCCTAGGGCTTTATTTATAGGCTACTAATCCTCGCTATCCGAGGATTGAAACTTCTATCTAAACTATGAACTTTATCCGAACAATTAGGATAGGTCTTTTATTTTGATAAAACTTAAATTACTTAAAGGTAAAAGATAAATAAAACTTCAGCTTCCATCTATCTTAAAAGTATGAGATAATCCCGTGCCTCCTTGAAGATATAGTTCCAATCCGCATCTCGAAACCGAGTCTATCTTCTGTCGTGATAAGGGGTCGATATCGACACCAGGGGTCGATATCGAGGTCTCTGTTCCTGCTCGACTTGTTCAGCTCCAGTCGATGTCTATGACGATGGTCGATATCGATGCTTGTATGTCGATATCGAGGCTTTCTTGTCTGGTCTGTGTGGCCTATCTCGACACTCAGAAGTCGTGTCGAAATCTAGGATCGATATCGATGTCTCAGGTCGATATCGACCTCTTCTCAGCTTCACTTGGCTTCTTCATTTTGACTCCGATTTCATCGAATTCCTGCATGGTTAGCTCAAAACTCGTGCAGACTCTATTTCTTATATTTTAGCCCATTCGTACACAAGTTTATATACTTTTGAAACCTTTCTTTGGAAATCGAATGAAATATGAAGTCAAAAGATGCAATAAACAAAGGTACAAATATGTACATCAGTGTACATACCCGGGTTCGCCTGCTCAACCATGTGCAAGTGATAATGCATATTTTGTATAGGCATTATAGGAAATCTTAGGTGCATTAGAGTCTTCATATTACACGTTTAATAAGTTAATTTGCATTCGTGATCATTTGATATTCGAAGTTCGGAATCTACCGTTTTTAGTGCTTATTTGTAGATCATAAGATTCGAGCTCAAAAGGTGGAGAAATCATGAAGAAAATGAACTAAGTAGAGCCAAGGGACAAGCTATGAAAGAGCATGAAACAAGCTAAGGAACGGTTAGAAGGCGATTTGGGAAGCTAAGGAGCACGAGAATAAAAGCGGAAATGAAGAACATGGAGAAATTCCATATTTATGGTTCTGAGCACTTTGAATTAGCTTCTAAGGTCTTCAGAAGAGTTGTATTCCTTGCAAAGAGCTTTCCAATGCATATTCTTGTGTGTCAATCGGACAAACGACGACTCCTGAAAGTGCATTACAAGTTCAGTCTGTCGAAGCTGTCAAACTGTATGAGCGGCGCCCGCCGGACTCGCTGTTTCCAAATCTGCAAAGATCAGCTGAATCTTATCTTATGGAAACTTTTATCTATTCCTTCTAGGGTTTTGGCCGACGTCTTTGAGCCTTATATTAGACATAATTTTCAGTAGGTTTTCTCAACTAATTCAGATCTAACCAAAGACAATTAGGTTTACGTTGTCTATGAATTTCTAAACTCATAGTTTCGCATGTGATTCGAATACATGGTTGGATGAATTATGAGCATTTGATTTCATATTAGTTATTCATTGGTTATTTATCATCCTTTTTCTTTATTGCTCTATATTTGCATATGTTCTCTTTATGACCGCGCATCTAGACAGAAATTGCATCTTTGCTAGCGATTCCGATCTTTAGATTGGTTTCTTTGTAGCAAGCAGTGGAATTGATAACGTAAGTCTATCGATCACTCTGTAGGATGGTAACTAATATTGCTATTAGGTCAAGTACTTAGGTAGTTCATGCTATTCTTGTAATGTTACTTTGAATAAGTGATTGCTCATGTGGGTTTAATCTACAAAAGCCAAGTTAGGCATAACTTTAGGAATACTAATGAAATCAATTCGAGGACCATGAACACCAACCATTGTCAAGAGTTGCAGGTGAAACGCTTTTTCTCATATTGGTACTAACCTTCCTTATAGTTTATATACATTCCTCATTTGCTTATTTACTTATTTCCATTGTTCACTACAACTTTATTTTCCTATTAATAAATACACATTGTATTGAAGTACTTGTTTCTCTGTGGGTTTGACCCCTTACTTACTTACTATACTAGTTTGTTAGTTTGTTTGTTTGGGTTATTATTATTTCTTTGGCGAGGTGAAACCAACGACATTTCTCCTCCGTTAAAAGTGGCGCCATTGCCGGGGAAGCAAGGGTATTTCTTTTTTTTTGTGTATTTATTGATTTTTGTTTATATATCTAACCCCGCTACTATTTTTTAAGATGTTGAGATTAAAATCAGGACGAGGGAGAATATTTTCACCATTACTTCATAAGAGTGCAGAATTTAGTGGACGAACGTGCATCACGGGGTATCTATGATAGTTTGCGAGATATAGTGGTTTGCATTTTTGAGGGTGCACAACCTGGAATAAGAGAAGTGCTTAAAAATCGCAAGTGCGGCCCAGGACTGTTAGGATTATGGGATCTTTTTCACTCCCTAGCCCTCCAATTTCGTGGTCTAAAAAAGTTTGGCTAGTTGTTGTTTCTGCAAACATCCCAAGGGTAAGAACAATAACTAAGCAAAAATGGGAGGAAACATGCAAGAGAATAAAGGAACGTTGGGGGACGTATGTTCTCTTTGAGGATGACGACAATGAAGAAGAAGAAGATCTAGTGCTTCTTGACGCGGAGTATCATGAGTCAACACATGAGGTTTCATCTATTATGCCTTCTTCTCCATCATCTATTATGCTTTCTTCTCCATCATATGTTATGTCCTCTTCCCTATCCTCGATTACCCTAACATCAATTGAAAGCCCCCTATCGAGTGATGAGCAAATAACCAAAGGTGAAGAGGAAAGCCCGATGCCTATTGAAGTGGAATCTCATGAAGGCCTGCATGAGGATCCATTTATTTTGGTTTCTGATTCATCCAATGAACCCACTCTCATCGCACCTATCAAGGAACCAAGTCCAAAGCCGATTTATGTGGCTCCTGAGCAAGGTAATGAAAATTTAACGCTTTTTGTGAATTTTGGTGAATATGTAGATCCTTGGGAACATTATTTCTACAAACCACCAGTGGAACTGTGTTGGTAGTTCTACATCCTTGCAGCGGGAAGTGATGAGAAATTGAAGGTTTTCTTCAATGTAGTACCTTTAGACTTCAATTTTTTCATGTTTAGCGTTCATTCAAATTATGATTCAGCACAAGAGTTTGATTTGCTTTTAAGGGCGTTAAGAATGTCTGAATGAGTCCTGAAGGAAGAAAGAATAAATCGTCGAGTCTATGACGTTAACCAAGGACGCTTTTTGGGAGGCAACCCAAGGTAAGTTTTTCTAGTGTTCAAGTTTTTCAATTTTTAGATAAATGTTTAGCCTTTAAATTTCAATAAATTATAGAGTTCCATATCATAGATTGATGTTTTTGGAAGGAAAATAAGCTAACCATGCAGGAAAGACAACCGAAAGGCAAAAGAAAGGGGAGGAGCCACCTGCGTCAAAGCCGTGACAATGCTCAGCATGGGTATCGTGCCCGCGTCCATGGAGCCACGCCCGCGTCAAGCACAGTAGCAGGAAGACGCACTCGTGACATGATGGAGACGTGCCCGCGTCATTTTGTCGCGGCAAATCACTATTTTCGCCGCCGCGAGCGGGAACTCCAACCTAGTAGCCTTGTTCCATCTCGCCGTCGTGAGTCACCTTTCGCCGCCACGATTGAGCCCCAACCTTTCCTTGGTTCTTGTTCATCCTCGCCGCCGTGAAATCCCTTTTTGTCGTGGCGACATGCTCTGCATAAATTGATTTTGTTCGATGCACTTGTCCCATCATGATCAAGTAGGTTTCCTTTTCCCTCACTTGTGATGTTAATTTTTAAATTTCATTGCCTTTATTTGATTTTCATTTAAGAATGATGAGAAATTTAAGTGTGGGTGAAAGTTGCATCCATAGATTCATGAAAAATTTAAGTGTCTTTATTTGTTTTATTGTTTTGTCTACATTATTCATGTATTCATGTTTACCTTTCCATTATAAAAAAATTGCATTAAAAAAGAAAAAAATTGAAAAATGTCAAAAACCCAAAAATATCATGTATTGTGTTTATGTGTTATTCAAATATCTATCTTGCAATGTTTGTCCTCTAGTATATTTTTCGCATTACCATATAAATTCCATAGCATGTTTGGATTGTTTAGCCTTGTCCTATAAATTTTGATTTTCATGTGAAACATGTTAGGTGTATATAATTGAGCATGTATGTTTTGAGTTCCTAGACATGATTGAAATCCAACAAATATTTGTCCTAGTGAGAAATCTTTGGCCTTATAGGGATTATATCTTTATTCCCTCTTCTTTTGTTGTGTGATTTGCTCGTCTTAAGCAATTACCTCTTAGTATTGACATGGTTATCTATTTTTGAGACCTATTATATACATGTTCATTGTTTATGAGTTTCAGGTGATGGAGGTAACTATTTCATAGTATTGACATGGTTATCTATTTTTGAGACCTATTATATACATGTTCATTGCTCTGCAGGATGGTAACTAATATTGCTATTAGGTCAAGTACTTAGGTAGTTCATGCTATTCTTGTAATGTTACTTGAATAAGTGATTGCTCATGCGGGTTTCATCAACAAAAGCCAAGTCAGGCATAAATTTAGGAATACTAATGAAATCAATCCGAGAACGATGAACACCAACCATTGTCAAGAGTTGCAGGTGAAGCGATTTTTCTCATATTGTTACTAACCTTCCTCATAGTTTATTTACATTCCTCATTGCTTATTTACTTATTTCCATTGTTCTCTACAACTTTATTTTCCTATTAATAAATACACATTACATTGAAGTGTTTGTTTCTCTGTGGGTTCGACCCCTTACTTACTTACTATACTAGTTTGTTAGTTTGTTTGTTTGGGTAATTATTATTTCTTTGGCGAGGTAAAACCAACAACATTTCTCCTCTGTCAACAGGTATGATCAAATTGACCTATAGTTTTCCTCGTTACTTCCATATACTAATTCTCTTGCTTTCAGTCTTGAACAACGATCTTTCCAATAGCTATATCTAACACCTAACTGTGATTTCATCAAAGCTTGGATTTAATCGGGGGTCAGATTCTTCTATGTCCATGTAAAACTACAAGGAAAAACAAACATCTTCATCAAGACCAAGTTGAAATGGTGGAATTTGCATAAAGTGTCACGTGATATGCAGTCGGTGATATGGATTTCCCAGTGGGTGAAAAGGTATATGTGGTAAGCGACACGCCAATTCGATATGATACCTAAATAGAGCTCAAATGGCAATATGACAGACGTAGACAATGACCAAACAAGGTGGAGGTGGCCTAACGTTGATGGTTGTGCCTCACATTTAGGTCACACGTGTGATTGACAATGTACTTGCAGATCATCTATAGACTCCTCTTTAATAACTTCAACGCACGACACATCCACGTCTAATCGGGGTCAACACACAATGACATACACCTCGACCCACTCCATCAACATCCACTCCTCACCCACATCATCCCACGTGTCTTCCTCGAGTTTAACCACCGCTTGGCTTTCATGGTCTTCATCTGAAGAGCTACCTTCAATAGCAGATTTATGCCTCGTACCAACCCTATCAAACCTAACAAGGTCCTCATCGTCATTAGTTAAAGAAATGACCTCCTTGCAATGATTGATGTCACCATTGTGGTTCCCTTTTCTAATCACTAACTTTTCTAGGACAATAGTTACATTTTCCATGGCACTCTGTCATGACAGTAGTTACATTTTTCCATGGCACTTTGATAGGTTTTCACATCATTTGATAGGACAATCTCAACACCCACCCTTTCCTTCCCATCCACACATATCCCCATGGTACATACATTGTTTCCCTTACCACCTAACCTCGTCTTCATATCACTAATTGTCACCTATATGCCATCGGCAACTAGAGGCCCCAAGCCATTCTATGTCCCCCCTACCATTACATCCCTGACACATGATGTATTCTTCTTCTAGGCCTTGACCTCGGGGACCTCCTCCCACTAGTTCATATCAAGTATGATGGGTGACCTGCTCAGTCTTATTTCCCTACCGAACGAAGTGGGGAGGTGTCGGAGGCACTACCACTTGACTTTTTCATAGTAGAGGCATGAGAGGAGGTTGATCCAATGGCATGGGTAGTTTTCCGATGACGCAAGAAAGTACATAGTTCTATCGGTCAAGCTCGTTCCCCCGATATAGAGTTCAAGCCTCCTAGTCTGCAAATTTGCATACCTCAAATGGGTGATACCAATCCTTCACTAGAGGCGGGTAGCTCCACATCATCTACAATGGCATCCACCGCCAGCTTCAATCACCATGACCTTACATGAACTTTGACCCCTGAACACCAATTTCTAACCTTCATGTTCCTACCTTCCATCGAATATAAGAGTAACACACACCAAACGTTTCTCCTCTGCAAAAGAAAAGGAGGTTGGTATTGTCACATTAGTGACACGAGTAAGTCTTCTTTTGCATGCAAGATTGTTTGGGTGTCATGATGTTTCATTTAGCTGATGAGCGAAAACAATGCTAATTGTGTTTGCAAGTATGAAAACCCTTTAATGGTGACCCTTACATTCCCCCATGAAGCTTTGTATTGTAACCTTGGAGGAGTTAATGCACTCCACAGTCCCACTTGAATGGGTTTAGAGCATCCACATTCATCGAACCCATTAGGGTTTCTTAACTCCACTTTTTATCTTTCTCTCTCTTCACCCCCCTTAAACAACCCATTATACATTTTCACTCACATTCCTGGAACCCATGAGAGTTTCTTAAGTCCCCTTTTTATCTTTTATCTCTTCTATCTTCTTTCAACTTATTGCATTTAGGTAGGGATATTGCATATGTTTTAGTCTATTTCTATATCTTTCTTGTGAAGTATTCGAGTTTGGAATCTACGCCTTTCTAGTATTTATTCTGCAGTTTTACCTTCCAAGCTTGGATGGGATCTTGGAAGAGCTTAAATGGCTGATTTTGGAGCATAAGGAAGGAGCATCAAGGGAGCAAAGAAGCACAACGTCGAATCTAAGGAAGGATCGTGGAGCCTGAGGAGCAGCACCCACCACTATTCACCCGGCGCTTGCCGGTCTTCCGTGTCAACGATTGTCGAATTAAGTCTGAAGATTATATTTTATTATTATAATAATATCTTATTCTCTAGGGTTTTGCTCGACTCTATTTACATTATATTCATCTTATTTCAGCCATATAATACAATAGAATATAGAATAGAGAGAAAAAGAGAGATGGGCGTTACTTTGGCTATGAGTTGCTAAATTCATAGTTTCGCCTGTGATTCGAAGACATGGTTGAATGAATTGTGAGGATTTGATTTCAATTTTTTATTTATGAGTCTATTTATCATCTTGTTCTTATTGATATGTATTTGTGTTCCTTTCTGTGATTGATCACCATGTTAGGAATTGCATCTATGCTATGAATCCATTGTTGGTTTCTCGATAGAAAATGAAGTCACTGATTTAGTGATATTTATATGCCTTTGTCGTGGATGATAACAATTGATCTATGTCGAGTAGATGTGTTAGGGATGAGTGGGTTGTTCCCTTGTTTTCTAATTGCATTGAATCCAATGCCAATTTGCTAAGGAACTAGGTTTCTCTAAGATGCTAATTGAGGGTGACAACCTTCTGGTAGTAAAAGTGATCCTAGGAGACTGAAAGTGTTCTTGGAACATAGAACTTCTACTATCAGATACAAATTTAGATTTTTCTGAATTTTCTAACGTTGTCATTCATCATATTTTCAGGGAATCGATTGTTGTTGCAGACAGGATTGCTCATCTCGCGTACAGTAGCCTTGCCGACGAAGGATTCATCAACGGTACAGAACTGAAGGTTCTCGTCCGGAAGGACGCTCTAGGAAGAAGACGACCACACAAGCGGTCCTTTCCTTCCTTCATTGTTTCAAAAAAAAAATTCCCACTAATAAAAATACGTCTCTCCTTCCATGCCTCTGCCCCTTTCCTTTGGTGAAAATCTAAGGTTTTCCCAATGAAAATCCAAGGTTTGCTTTGCTCTCTACTAGTGGGTCAAGCCGGTCGGCACAAACGTGGCTCTTACCGACTGGACCACGTGTTCAGAATTTACCATCAAAGGTGGGTTACTCGTCATAAAAAAAATTGACAGTAGAAATTGAGCACTTTTAAAATATTGTTTTCGTCCTAGCTACCGAAACAAAAAGAATCAATTAATAATACTAAAGAAGAAGTCGCCTAATTCATGTGGGGTTTCTCCGTGAAAGTAGTTTTTTTTTATTTTTTTATATTGGATTTGTTAATTTGTTAGGATTTATTAATTTCTTAATTAGATTAGTTGCAAATTAAATTAATTAGATTAATAATAAAAATGAATTAGATTAATAATAAAAATAAAATGTAAATTAAATTAATTGCTTGCCAAAAACAAAAAAGATATGGCATAGGATTTGTGGTGGTTAGTTGCTAAAAAAATGAAAGATATGTTAGGATTTGTTTGTTATTAGTTGATAAAAATTGTTAGTTGTTAATTGATAAAAAGTAAAACAAATCCCATGGTATGCCGATAGATATACTAAACTATGTTTTTTTATACAGGATTTGTAAGTTAATTAGTAATTAATGCTAAAAATAATTGCAAACTAAATTAATTGTTTGCTATCCGGTGGTTATTTGCTAAAAAAAAGATATGTTATGAATTTTCGTATGATATGTAGTTACCAATTGATAAGGATTAATAATAAAATTAATTGTAAAATAAATTAATTGATTGCTATCCGGTGGTTATTTGCTAAAAAAGAAATATATGCTAGGATTTGCCGTAGGATATGTAGTTACTAATTGATTACGTGCAAAAATAATAGGAAGCTTATTAATTACGTTAGTGATCTCATGGTTTCGCCTATGCTAGGTTTTTTTTTCTTTTCTATATATTAGTTAGTGATCAATGGTATGTCGTATAAAAAGTCTTTTTCAACCGAGCTAGATTAGATTGCTCACAATGACAAATAATAAAGACAAATACTAAAGGTAAGACAATCATAGAGAAGAATAATAGAAAAAAGGTACGTTAAATATTATTTAGTTTATGTGTTTGTGCAATTCAGTTCGGTTTGATTGAGTTCAATCAATTGATGATGAAGTTCATTAATCACATATGTGCGGATTAGTTTAATGTCGATCATTTTGATTGAGTTCAATCAAATGAGTTTTTTTTGTCAATAGTAATTACAGTAATAATCTAAATAAGCATGATATACATATATATAGTGTTACATACACCGATACATATATAATTATTTTAAACTAAAAAAATGTCCGCCCAAAGTGCGGGTATTGAACTAGTTGACATGGAAAACATTAGTTGCATTATTGTGAAAATAATCATATTCAAAATACATTACATAATATATTATATTACTCCTATTTAATGTGGCTTGAAAGTTGTATTTTGGAATTTTCTTCATGCATGTAATGGTCTAGTATTTTATTTTAATTTATTTTATGGTTCCTAAAGTACAAAGAAAAAAAGCTGGCATGTCATACCAATTACACTTCTAGCTAACACATGCGTACATATATATAATTCGATCTGTCTTTTTTACACCAAAAGATTCCGAGGACATATATAGAAAATTAATTACCTTTCACACGGCTAATTAGGTTGCATTTATATCCAAACCTACCGATCAGGATGAAAAACAAGAGAATTAATCTAAACAAATTAACAATATAGCATAGAAATTTTGATGTTTCACAACACATTCAAGTATTGTAGCGCGGGCCCTCAAACGACGTCGTTGGTTGTCGCCACGGCCAAAGACGACCTCTTAAGGAACTCAATGCAATCTGCAACGGCTTCATTGTGGTGCGGGTCGTCGTACGGTGACCTGTAGTAGTAATACGACGATCCGCCAGCTGGCGAGGGTGGGACGCCGTATTGGTGGTGGCTCTTGTCGAACGGTGCCGCGTTGCCTCTGCTGCCCTTGGAAAGGGCGGTGAGCATTATCACCCGGAAGACTGCCACACGAAACCGGTCGAGAATAGAGGGGGCCGGTTGCCGGCGGGTTGCGGACACGGCGGCCGGGTTGTTTCTGAGGAGGGGGAAGCAGAGATATTTGCTCTTCATCACCTCCTAACTATGATAGGATGTGATATGTTAACAAGTATTAACAAGGGGTGAGATCGTAGAAGAGATGGGTATATATAGCAACTATAATCCTAGGGGGATGGTTCAAGACTTCAAGTGTAACTGCTCTTGGTATATATATATTTATCATGTGAAGGATCTCATCCTATCACACATAACCTAATTAATGATAATAATTCTTTCATAATTATTTTTTTAAAATTATTTTAATTAATTTTCTTATTTTCTAAAAAATATTATCATTCATATTAATTAGTTATATTTCTCATCTGCTTATTCGACCTTGGTTTTCGTTTAGCCTTGCTCCTCTTGTTGTATTGCGCGTTCAGCCTATTTCTATGCCTTTATTTTTGTCTTTTTTTTTTTAGTTTGTATTATATCATGGGCTTAGTCCATCTGTTGATCTGTTAGTTTCTCTAGAACCACACTGCATGTCTGATCTCTTGAATACTTTCATGTATCAAATATAATAATATTAACATTAATTTACATCAGCAATTACACCCATTTACTTGAACAATTGCACTCATTTACATGAACAGTCACATGAATTGTCAATTATCAATTATTATTATTATTATTATTATTATTATTATTATTATTATTAGTATTATTATTATTATTATTATTATTATTATTATAATAGTACAATCTCGCGCCATGACGCTTTTTTAAAAATAAAATATCAATAATATAATAAATTACTATTTTAAAATTAAATAAAATATTAACAAAGTTAGCACAAAATAAGAAGAGTGGAGTTGATAAAGTAAAAAATGTAAAAAAAAATTAAGATGGCTTTTGAATTGAGATAATATATTATTCGGTTAGTAAATGAGTTACAAATAAAAAACTTATAATTGGTTGAAAAACATACAATTAATGTGGTATTGACACATCATCAAAAATGCTTTTGAATAACACAATCTATATATCTTAGATATATAGATGTATTGATATAGAATTACAGATATAGATGATTTTTATCAGCAAAAATATGCTAATAAATGCAATATGCTGATAACTTTCAATTATTCACAAATTCTAATATATGCTAATAAACGAATTTCTACGTGTGTATTCAATATATACAAATATATGCTGATAAATACAAGCGAATTTGTATATACAAACAAATTTAATAGTAAATATGTGCTAATAAATGCAAGTGTATGCTGATACACAAATTCTAATATATTTTGATAAATAAACGCGATTTCTATGTTTATTCATATATAATTTTTGTACCTTTATTGAATCGCAGTGTTCCCTTGGGCAATTGATTTTGTATGGATGAGAAATTGTAAGGATATTCGACGAAAGAGAAGTTGCATTTCGATCGAAATTGGGAGGGAGGAAAGATGCTTCTGTACACAAAATTTCTGATTTTTAGGGTAGGGTGAGCAGCTTGTCCGATGGACACCATCATTTTCACAATAGTGACAATAAGAGTCTTCGTACCATCCAAAATTGCTAAATCACTTCTCAAACCTTTTAGGCTTGACATTCAATTATAACAAAAGCTCTCTCAAAATCGCTAGAAATATCAGCACTTTGACAACACAAATTTTGGCCAACCAAATGCATATCCTGGTGTCTCGAACTATAGAAAAATATCAAGGCATCTCGATCGTTAGAGGTCGTGTAAAAAATGTGTTTTTGAGGAAGCCACAACAAATCTCAAAAAACAACTATTAAAATGGAAAGCTTCCTCCCTTTCACAAGTAGGAAGATCTGTTCTAATTAAAGAAAATCTATGCTTCAAAACAAACTACCTGATGCAAACCATTAGAGAACATGAGTGTCAGACTGCAAATGAAGCTACTGTGGAAACTCTATACTGAAACCGATAATTTATGAGTTAAAATCATTAGAGAAAAATACTTAAGCACGACTCTATCATGGAAAAATCAAACACTAATACATCATGGCAATTTGGAAGATTTCTTACCTTACAAGATCAATTTCACAAAGGAATTCTATGTAGAATTGGTACTGGATAATCTATAAATCTTTGGACAGATCCTTGGCTAAATAATATCCCATTACAATGTTTTCAAGGACATTACAATATCAGCATGAAGTTGGTGGATCTAATGGATAACCAAATGCGATGGAACACTAGAATACTTGTCCAATTATCTCCCTCACAAATCGTCTAAAGAATTCTTGTAATTCACATGCCGGAGTGGGATACTTCTGACAAGTTAATATGGATACCAAATACAAATAGAACCTTTTCAATAAAATCTACATATAAACTTCTCTATAATAACCAAGACAATGATCTTTATCTAATCTGGATCTGAAAACTTAATATACCACCGAGAATAAAAAAATTTAATATGGAAAGCTGTTATTGATGGCCTTTTGACAAAAAAAAACAAACTAAACAAATATTTCAATAGAGTCCCATCACAATGCTGCTTATGTAACCAAGAAGATTAAGACGCCCAACATCTGTTTTTCCACTGCCCAATGACAAGAGCTCAGATATCCCACTATGAACAAATTACAGGGAAATGAATTATGATCCCTAGATTAACTAAAAACTTACTGGAAAATCTTTCAAACACAAAAAAGGTAAACTAATTTTTTTGCGACTTATGTTTCATTTGCCAAAGTATCTTGGAAATGAGGAATAACACCATTTTCAACAGACTCAAAATCAATTCTATTGGAAATCTGGTTCATCAAATTGTGACCAAAGTAAAAATTTTGTCTGAAACCCACACACCAGACAATGTTCAAACCAATAAAATGTGAAGAACAACTAAATGGAAACCACCACCAAGGGGTTTCTACAAATAAATGTAGACGCCTTAGTTAAATCCTCCGGTGATTGCAGTATCAGAGGTATTGTCCCTAATTGATCTGGACAGGTGGTTGATTTTTTTCAATCCAGGGTCCAAACTAGATCAGTACTTCAAACAGAAGATATGGCCTTCTGTACTGGTGTAAGCCTAGTGTTTGAAAATGGTTTGAGAAATATCATTGAAGAAGAGATTGCCTTTGGAGTTGTTAAATCCATCGACGAATGGTCTGAGGCTCTTTGGGAGATATCAAGAACGGTAGAGAAGATTCACATGTTGATGCCCACCTTCAACAACATCAAGTTCAGACACTGCTTTAGGGAATCAAACTTTTGTGCGGACTAAATACCTACTAATTCTTCTACATGTAATATACTTACTCTTCCTACAAACATGGAGCTATGTAACATCATCTAGCTGGATAATCAAGGCTGACTCTAGGTAACCAAGGTATACTATTGTTTGTCTACTGTTAAAAAAACACTAATAAAACTCAAATGAGTTCCTTTTTGAACACGGAGTAGTCCAGTACATACCACCATGATCCCACCTAGTCCCGACTCCTAATTGAAATTTAATTAATTAGATGTTATTATATGAAATTGACTTCTTCCCCCTGTTTGAATGAGATCAGACTTAAACTATCGTCTATTTGCATTCGTTATTTTGAAATCATATAAATTTTCACCTAATTAATTACAATCATATACTGCAACCATTATTCGATATTTAAAAAAATATATTGTTATATCAACCCACATCTATTGGAACATGTGTCATGATGATCTCAATTATCATATATCGTAATTAACGAAGCAAAATGGAAATACTCAAACGACCCAAATCCTGGAAGAAAATCGGGAATTATATTAATCATGTAAATCAGCCATGATATCCGGTTAGTTAGTATCAAATCTAATTATTGGGTCCAGACTCCAGAAATGCGAATTCAAATTTTGATTATTGTTATGGACGGGTATTTATAACAATATAACAAAAATTTGGGTGTGTTTAGATTCTAAGTTAATTGTGTTGTAATTATAATTATAAATGATTAGTACACTCCTCGTGTTGTGTGAGTTTTTTAAAATAAAATCATAATAATATAACTAATTAATATTATAAAATTAAATAAAATATTAATAAAAATTAGCATATATAAGATTAGAAAGATAGAAATTGATTGGTTGAAAAACTTATAATTAATTTGGTGATATATAACACCTCATGAAAAATGATTCTCGCTTAAAGAAATATATATAGATTTAAAATGATTTCAAGAAAAAATAATAATATCATTGTAACAATGCATAAAAGATTTAACTAAATAGAATTTTATGAAAATCGTTCAAATGAAAGAGAGAATATGTAACATGTGATATTCTAATGTAGGGAGCATTGAATCGAAATATATAATTAAATATAAACAATGCAATCCTTAGCCTCTTCAAATAAATTCAAAACTCCCCGCTGTATTAGTAGGGAATCAGGTTCGATCCTCGAGGAAGCGAGTCAACGGGATCCTAGTAGAGCCTGTAGTCACGTTCTGAATGTCGACCAGAAGCCTCGATCTTGAGCAAAGGACTCGACGTCGACCTAGGCTGTCGATTTCTACTGCAACAGAAGACCTGCTGAGACAAAAACGGCAGTCGATATCGACTAGAGTGGTTGATATCGATGTCAACAAACGAGTCGACATGGCTCAGAAACTACTAGTCGACATAGGGCAGTCGATATCGAGTAAATCACTCGAAATCGATCTCAGCAACAGGTGCAGGGAGAAGGACGTCGACAAAGAAAACCGTCGATCTCGGGCACGTGGTCGATATCGACCTGGTTGGTCGAAATCGAATTGTCCTGCCGAAAGGTTAGAGTCGGCAAAGAAAGGCCGAAGACAAATAGGATGAAGAAGAAAGATGAATAGAAAAAGAACAGATTTTTATGGTTCAAATAATATATAAAAGGCAACTCCTAGTGCGAGGGTTTACCACAACGTTAACAAATGCATGCAATAAGGCAAATAAGACGGACAAAAGTGTGCTATCTCACCCGAGGGACAAGCTTTCGCCGTACACCAACGATTAAGAATACTCTTGCAAATAAAGCTAACTGTCTCTACCAATTTTATGTTTATAACTCAACTTGTTAGCATGAATCCCTTTTCTTTTGATAAGGAATAAACATAGAATCGTAGGAGATGATATAGACACAACGATATCAACATCAAATACTTACCTCAAACACGCATGGCTAACGTCATGCTCACCCCGACCCTAGAAGCTTTGGGAAAGTACTCTCTCTTCATCGCAAAAGACACCCTAGATTGGAAAGAAAGAACTTGCATTAATTGAAACTACGAAACCTTACAATCCAACGTCGGCTTTTGCAAACGTGAAACCCTAAAGCTTCTCTCTACTCTCTACTTCTCTAGCTATTTTTGTTGTGTTGTGGAATTGAATGAATAAAAACCAGCCCCCTATGACTTTATTTATAGCTACTAATCCTTGCGAGCCGAGCAAAGTAGATCCTTTCCTCTATCTAAAATTTTATCCCATCATAGATAGGATGAAACATTATTATGGTAAATATCTAAAATAACTAATAAATACTTTAGGGTAAAACGGAAATAACCCTTAAGACATATTCTATCTAATTAAGAAGATAATATGTGGCTTAGTTGATAGAACTTGAAATCTGCGTCTCGAAAAGCGCGTTCAGTCCGCGTCAAATTTCAGTCGATATCGACCAAAGCAGTCAATATTGAGTTCTCTGTTTCTGTTCGACAAGTTCCACTTCACTCGATCTCTAGTGCCATGTCGATGTCGACACCATCACTCGATATCGAGTGGTCTTCTAGGTTGGTCTTTGCAGTCTGTCTCGACACTCAAAGTCCATGTCGAGGTCTTCAGTCGATATCGAACAATCATGTCAATTTCGACTTCTTTTCGGCTTTACTTGGCTTCTTCGTTTTGACTCCAATTCCTAGATATTTAGACCAAAATTTGTGCAGACTCTATTTATTGCACGTTAGCTCATTTTACACAAATTTTTATTATTTTTAACCTTTACTTTAGGAATCGAATGGAATATGAAGTCAAAAATTGCAAATAAAAAGGGTACAAATATGTACATCAAAATACCTCATACTTAGACTTGCTTGTCCTCAAGCAATATCTAAGCAATAACCAACACCTACAACACACCCTTCAAGTCTTCGCCCTTGTTAAAAGCAACATCATAAGTGATATCAAAGCAAAGCAAGTGAATTTAATGTCATAGCACATATATGAGCGATCCATAGGCGTATGCAATTTTGATCCAACCATCCATGTGATTGCACACAACTCTCATGTGTTTAGGCTATGAAGATCAACTCTCAACTCAATTTCATATACAAACTCATAACATTGCAATTTATAATAATCTACTTCGCAACCAATTATGAAAATTCAATAAGAATCATCAGAAGGACTTTCTCTCAATGGAAGACTTCAAAGAAGACTCCATTCGACGGGGTGGTAATGGAGCTTGGTATGAAATAAAGGGCATGGAATTATTTGGCTATGTGGTGCTTATAAAATTCGGGAATCAAGACTCCTAAACTTTATCACTACTATATCCAAACGATATCTCTACCATAATGCTTAACCAAACTTGCTTTCCATAATGCTCATCAACCTTCCTTCAAACACTAATATGCTCTCAAAAGTATAAATCTTGTATAAACTAAAAGAACTAAGGAATATTTGGCTCAAGCACTAATACAACAATTTTTTTTTCTTTTTTCGGTATTTTTTGGAATGAAAATAAATAAATAAAGAGAATGTGCATTTATATGGTGAGCCAAAAATCCTTTTACAAGATGCAAATATATACCAACCCATAATTTTTCCTTGCTCGAAACTAACTATATGCATTTTCTTTCCATAATGCATTATTCTAACCAATCTAAGTCTCAATTCCCAAATGGGGATCAGGCTCAATTCGGTTAGTGATAATTTTGTGAAGTTTGCATTATAAGGCTCAGGCTAATATTCTGGCTTCAAGCAGAGATAATGCAGTTTAGGTAAAGAGAGGATAAAAATGGCTTAAAAGATGCCTCCATCATTTCATTCTCATAAACATAAACATATATATATATATATATATATATATATATATATATATATATATATATATATATATATATATATATATATGTATTGGTTTTGAATAACTATCACAACATTTAGAGATGCATAGGAAGAGTAAATACACTCAAGAAAGCAGAGAGATTTTTAATGTTCTCCCTATAGGCCAAAATTCTCATTAGGACAATTTTTGTTGGATTTGCTTTTTAGCCTACGATCATATGTGCTCAATTTCACCACAAGTTCACAATCTACATAAAAAACATTTTAAGGACTTAGGCTAAACCATCCAAATATGCCATAAGATTTACATGATCAAGTCAGCTATTGAGTTCTCATCATAATACGTCTAAGTAGGCTTTAAAAACAAACTTAAAAGATAAACATGCATTTTTTTTCTGTAATTTTGACATTTTCTAATTTTTTTTATTTTTGTATTAATTTTTTTATGAAAGTAAAAAACTAGAACATAAAATTAAACACGAATGCAATGCAGAAAATAAAAGAAAGCCAAGTTGTGACTATAAGACATGTTTCATCTCCACCCCATACTTAAAATATACAGTCTCCTCACTGTATTAAAGGAAAAACAAGGGTAGAGAGAAACTCACACATCAACCTACAACTTTAGGTCAATTTCAGGTTAAGTCGATGCTAGAAGTCGATGTCGAGTAAGTAGGTCGATGTCAACTGCATCAGTCTATGTCAAGGAAGAAGTCGAAGTCGCCTAGATCTGGTCGATATCGAGTATCTTGCTCAATATCGACTGCAATGGTTGCTTTCTGAGTCATCGATGTCGACTCCAAGAAGTGGCCCGACCCTAGGGTGGTCGATTTCGACTACCTCTGCAGTAGCTTCTTTTCTTGTTCGTCATTCCTTTTGCTTTGTAAGCTGAAATTCTTGTTAGTTCATAAAGAAATAGCCATGATATATCAAAGTTTCAAAATCCAAATCCAAAATTTAAAACCCTAAAACCATCTAAGCGGAAATTTTTTTAAAGTTTTATGTAGATGCTCTAGATTTTTGAGTCGCTAGGCCGACTTCTTTTTCAATGCTTTATGAACCCTTAAGGTAGGGACCCTTCATGCTTGTGCCTTCTCCTGGATCATCTAGGTCCTTTTGATAGTAGCTAAGTTGGGCAACCAAGACTTCTTCTTCGTTAGGCTCTTCGTTCAATGCTTTCCTTTTCTTTCTTGACCAACTTTAGAGATATGGGCAAACCATGGAGATTTGACCCTCCCATTAGTTGAATCATCAGTAATGGACATAGAAGGGTTAGGGACCATACCGGAGCTTACCTTTTCGTGCCCGAAACACCGATCTTCGGGCTGAGGGTCAATCGATTTCAATAGAGGGATGTCAATATCGATTGCAGAAATCGATGTCGATTGGGGGTGGTCGATGTCGACGTCAGGGACCCCATACTCAAGCTCCTGGCAACTCGGTGGATCATCAAAGTCACTCGATGTCGAGTTAGTATGGTCGATTTCAAGTGCTTTAGTCGATGTTGATTGGTTCCAGTCGATCTTGACTCTCTTTGCAGTTTCATTCCTCGCCAACAAGAATTTGCAAAGCTTCTCTTTTGCAGGTGAGAGGGCAACTTGTTCTAGCTGCTTTGTTTCGCTCATTGTAGGGTTTAAGCGAAACTCCACGACCTCATTGCCGATTGTGAATCTAACGGTGCCATTCCTGACATTGATGTTGGCATCCACTGTTGCTAAAAATGGCCTACCAGGGAGGATAGGCACAATAAGATCTTCTGGCATGTCCAACACGATTAAGTCCGTGGGTATGAAGAACTTTTCCACCTTGTCAGGGACATCATCCACAACCCAAGTTGGTCTCACGAAGGAGTTGTCCTCCATGTAAAGCTTTATGTCGACGAGCTCCAATGCTCCTACGCCCACTTGTTGCCATATTTATAGGGGCATCAAACTAACACTAGCCCCAAGATCATAAAGGGCTTTGAATTGATGATTTCCTACCCCTACCGTCACAACAAACTTGCCTGGATCGCCGCACTTTTCAAGGAACTCAATTGAATTACATTTGCCAGCGATCTCTAAGATGGACCTCTTTTTGGACAAGATGTCCTTCAGGAACCTCATATAGGAAGGCATCTTATTAAGCGCTTCCGTGAGTGGGATGGTGAGATTAAGACCTTGTAAGATCTTCATGAAGCGTTTGAATTTGGTGTCCGTCGAATCTTGCAGCGCCATGGAAGGATAAGGAAGTGCTTTGGATGGCTTTGGAGGCGAAGTGGTCGATTTCTGCTTTCTGGACAGGTCATCATCGACATCAAGGTGATCGATATTGACTAGGTTGGTCGACCTTGGGGGAGTCTAAAGCTGTGGTCAAGATGCAGAGTGGTCGACATCGAGTTGGTGGTTGTTATTGACTGGGGTACTTGATGTCGAGTGCCTCTCTGGCTCCATTGTGGGTTTCGCAGTGGGCTCGACATCAACTGGTTGATCGATGTCGACAAGGCCCTCGCTATCGACTAGGGTGTCAACATCGACTGCGTCTCCAGCTACTACTTCACTTCGTGGCTCATGCAATGTCCGTCCACTCCTTAGATTGATAGCAGCAATGTGCCTAGCTTGCCCCCTAGGGTTTTCTTGTGGTTGTCCAGGGAGCTTGCCGGGCGGCTTTGGGATTTGGGTCGCCAATTGACCTAGTTGGGTCTCAATGGTCTTTTTCCAAGTATCCATCTCCTCCTTGCGGGCGTTAAGCCCTTGAATTTTGTTCTGGATAGCGTTGCTAGATTGTTGACTTGTAGCTTAGTTCCTCCTTAACTCATCAAGGATGAGTTGAACATCATCTCGTCGTGGTTCTCTCTCCGGATGGCCTGGAGCTCGGTAAGGCGGAGGATCCCTGGGGTTGTATTGGGGTGGTTGATTTCCCCCAGTTTTGGTACCCCTGGCGATTGGGATTCCTCATGTACCTCACCTCTGGTGAGTCTCCGCTAGATCTACTTGCTCCGTGTGGGGGCAATCGGTGGTGATGTGCCTTACGGAGCCACATTCGGCGCAGGGTTAGTTGGCGGAGAGGAATTTGACCTGATTTTGGAGCCTCTTGAGTTGATCTTGCATGAATTGATCTTTGACATCTGGATCAATCTCCTTGGAGAGCTCATAGAGTGGCATGGATGGGACAGGCCTTGAGTCGAAGGTCACATGAGTCCCAAAGGTATTGTCAAATTCGACCACCCTCTCTATAGTATCCCAAGCTTGTTGTGGTAGGAGCTCGAGATACTCATAGGAGGTATAGGTGTTGATTCTCTCCTTAGTAGCTACGTCCAGGGCGTTGTAGATGATCTCCTGGACCTCAGCAGCTCCTTGAATCGCTCCCACACTTGCGCCAGGGTTTCATGAGGCTTTTGTCTAAAAGCCATAATCTTCTGGCGTATAATCGCCGTCTTGGATGGTGGGAAGAATTTGTTGAGAAACGCATCTTTAACTTCGTCCCACATGTGGAGCAATCTGGGGGCTAGGCTCTCCAATCATGCTAGTGCTTTCCCTGCGAGAGACAAACGAAAAGACTTTAGTTTAACGTACTCTAGGCTTTGTCCATCAGCAATTGTATCACACAAGTCGAGGAATAAAGAAATATGCTCGTGAGGACAATTGTTAGGTTTTCCCTCAAATTGACATCGCCTAATTTCAGTTAAGAAGCTAGGTTTAATTTCAAAATTGGAATGAGGGATAAGAATGGCCGATTCAGGCATTGAGAGCACAGGGTGCATGTATTTTTTGGCATTTTGAGGAGGGCGTTGATCTGGGCTTCAATTTGCCTCATAGCTTTCTCCTCCCCATCGGCACGCTCTTTTAGTGCCGCCTCTTTAGTTGTGAGGTCTTCGACTTGCTTCCTTAAGCATTCAATTTGTTAAGCCTGGGTCTCTTGGTCTGTCATAGCTCTTTGGATTCTAGCGCAAAGGTGAAGATAGCTTTCAGGATCATCAATACCTTCGAATTCGGGTGTGCGATCAGAGCGTCGCATACACCTGTAAAGCAAAACTAAAAAAGAACGTGAAAATAGACTACTAGGGCGCGATTGATAGCTTCCCCGACAACGACGCCAAAATTTGATGAAGGGAGAATTAAATCGAAATATATAATTAAATATAAACAATGTAACCCTTAGCCTCTTCAAATAAATTCAAGACTCCCTGTTGTAGTAGTAGGGAATCAGGTTCGATCCTCGAGGAAGCGAGTCAGCGGGATCCTAGTAGAGCCTGAAGTCACGTTCTGAATGTTGACTAGAAGTCTTGATCTTGAGAAAAGGACTCGATGTCGACTTAGGCTGTCGATTTGTACTACAATAGAGGACATACAGAGACAAAAATGGCAGTCGATATCAACTAGAGTGGTCGATATCGATGTCAACAAACGAGTCGACCTGGCTCAGAAACTGGCAGTCGACAAAGGGTAGTCGATATCGAGTAAAGCACTCGAAATCGACCTCACCAACAGGTGCAGGGAGAAGGACGTCGACACAGAAAACTGTCGATCTCGGGCACGTCGTCGATAACGACCTGGTTGGTCGAAATCGACTTGTTCTGCAGAAAGGTTAGAGTTGGCAAAGAAAGGCCAAAGACGAATAGGATGAAGAAGAAAGATGAACAGAAAAAGAACATATTTTTATAGTTCAAATTACATATAAAAGGCAACTCCTAGAGCGAGGGTTTTCCACAACGTTAACCAATGCATGCAATAGGGCAAATAAGAAGGACAATTGTGCTATCTCACACGAGGGACAATCTTTCGCCACACCAATGATTAGGAATACTCTTGCAAATAAACCTAATTGTCTCTACCAATTTTATGTTTATAACTCAAGTTGTTAGCATGAATCCCTTTTCTTGCGATAAGGACTAAACATAGAATCGTAGAAGATGTTATAGACACAACGATATCAACATCAAATACTTACCTCAAATACGCATGGCTAACGTCGGGCTCACCCTGACCCTAGAAGCTTTGGGAAACTACTCGCTCTTCATTGCAAAAGACACCATAGATTGGAAAGAAAGAACTTGCATTAATTAAAACTCCAAAACATTACAATCCAACGTCGGCTTTCGCAAACATCAAACCCTAAAGCTTCTCTCTACTCTCTACTTCCCTAGCTATTGTTGTTGTGTTGTGGAATTGAATGAATAAAAACCAGCCCCCTAGGGCTTTATTTATAGCTACTAATCCTTGCTAGCCAAGGAAAGTAGATCCTATCCTCTATCTAAAATTATATCCCATCATAGATAGGATGAAACATTATTATGGTAAATATCTAAAATAACTAATAAATACTTTAGGGTAAAAAGGAAATAACCCTTAAGACATATTCTATCTAATTAAGAAGATAATCCGTGGTTTAGTTGATAGAACTTGAAATCCGCATCTCAGAAATCGCATTCAGTCCGCATCAAATTTCAGTCGATATCGACAAAAGCAGTCGATATCGAGTTCTTTGTTTCTGCTCGACAAGTTCCACTTTACTCGATCTTTAGTGCCATGTCGATGTCGACACCATCACTCGATATCGAGTGATATTCTAGGTTGGTCTTTGCAGTCTGTCTCGACACTCAGAGTCCATGTCGAGGTCTTCAGTCGATATGGACCAGACATGTCGATTTTGAATTATTTTCAGCTTTACTTGGCTTCTTCGTTTTGACTCCAATTCCGCTCCAATTCCTGTATATTTAGACCAAAACTTGTGCAGACTCTATTTCTTGCACGTTAGCTCATTCTACACAAATATATATATATATATATATATATATATATATATATATATATATTATTTTTAACCTTTACATTAGGAATAAAATGGAATATGAAGTCAAAACTTGCAAATAAAAAGGGTACAAATATGTACATCATATTCTTATGCTTTTAATTTAGGAAAAACGAAGGAAAATAATATATGTTGATAACTGTGAACAAACAATATTACGAACTTTAAAAATTATCAAGTTATAACCAAACTATGTTGATATATACCAAAAATGATAAACCGTGTCTTTTTCTAGCCAAATGGGACTGCTGTACACCGGAATAACATTTGGAAAAAAAATTTTGACCTGTCATATTTATCATCCCATTTTGTATTTTCTTTCAAATGTAAAAATAAAAATAAAAAATAGGGGTTGGAATAAGATGAACCAGGAAGAGCGAAGGAAGACAGAGCAGGAGAAGCGATAGAGAAGAGAACACATAGAAGACGATGGAAGAACACATAGAAGACGATGTAAGGAAAGGGAGCTCGACGTTGACCATGTTCCCTCGATGTCAACTGAAGAAAGTGAAGAATTAAGCTACTGAAATGGAAGGAAGAGCAGTCGAAATTCAATATCTTTGTCGACCACTACTCGAGGTCGAGTGCCCTAGAGGAGTCCTCGACATCGACCGCTCCACTCGACGTCGACTGGCATGACGCGAAAACGACACAGATTTAAGCCTGGATCTTTTAAGGGTTTTGATGAAACCGTGCGGAAATGATAGACGAGGAATCGGACGTGGGTGTAATAAAACAACACAAAAAGAGACCCCCAAAACCGGGAGGACACGGACATAAATCAATGACACATGTCCACCATGCCCCCCTCCCACGAAGGCCACACGTGTCGACTCAAATATGAAAAGTGTCACAACGGGAGGTCTCTGGCCAATCCCTATAGAAGGGGAAATGAACAGAAGAGAAAGGAACTTTTGGAAAAAACTGGAATAGAGAGAGATACAAAAATACAAAGGAGAGAGGAAAGATACCAGGAAAGGATTTGAATTGTCGTAAAGTTGACCGCTGAACAAGTAATCAATCTGCGGTGGACAAGCATATCCGAGTACGGGAGGGGATATCGTGACCTATTCCAAGCGTCGAATTAACACTCTAGGTGACTCTCCGCGGACAATATTGATCCCTGAAACCACTACAACGTTCGATGATCTCCCATGAAAGACGTGGGGTTAAGATAGAATTTAAGCACGCGAGTAAAGCACGGCCCAGGTAGTATAGCGAAGAATTAAGCTCGCGTGTCAGTTAAGCCCGTGTATCGCAATAGGACGGCTCGCGTCCAGCCCCTAGGGACCCACCGAAAGTGGGCCCATTATACAACTTTTTTGGGAGGAATTCATCACTTGAGCCGCGTATACCACCAGACAATCTTCATAAGCGTCCAGGCATCCCCCACCTTCTGAAGGAAGACACAACTCCACCCCGTTGGCCACAGAAATATTCGAGCTATAGCTGCGACACTAGACTGATCAAGTAGCGTCGTGCATCCCCGCACCTCTTGATTAGGTGAATGTCGCGGACGAACTCTCTCGGAGACAACTAGAGGACAAGGTTGAGGGTCGCGGAGGGAAAAATCCCCCCGGAAAGAACAAGAAGATAGGTCATCGAGGGAATAAGAACAAAACTCAAGGTCACTGAGAACCTCTTTCGAACGGACCCTTGCGCACGTCTCTGCGGTTCCAATAGGAGACTCGGCATAAGGAACCCATGATAGCTCGAATTCTAAACCGCTGGTTGACGAATGCGGGCTTAAAGAAGCACGCACGTCGGGATGAACCTGGGTTTCCACGTCCATCGAATGAGCGTCCATGTTCCCATCGCCCCCCTTAGAAGAAGAAGAAGTTAAGTAAGGAGAGGAATAATAATCAGGGTAAGAGCGGTTCCTTCGTCTTCTCACCTTAATGGGACTGCCGGATGGACCCACGCGGTCTGGAGAAGAGATGCTGGAAGAAGGGGAAGAGTCTAAAGAAGAACTCTCTGAATCAGACGCGGAACTCCTGGTGGAGGATGAGGAGGAAGAATCCAAAATTACCGTGGAAGGATTCACTCCTGAAGCAGAGGGTAAACCCTCTCTCCATCCTTCCTCTCTTTCAAACTCATCCAACGCGTCAAGGTTCCCCTCAAAGTTAGCCATCCTTGAAAAAAGTTAAAAAGATGATCTGAAAAGGAACCCATACGCGGACCAAAAAATCAAAAAACCCAAAGAAACGAAACTGGGAGGAAAAGGGAGAACCCGAACAGATCTAAGAAGGAGAAAGCAAGAATTTCAACATGAAACATAAGAATTAATAAGAACACCCAAGAGCACTTCAAGAAAAGATTGAGAACTCAAGAACAAAAGCTAGGATTTACCTTGAAAGAACAAAGAAACTGCCGGAAAACACAACCGGAATGCTGGAGAACGAACGCAAAACTACGAAAAAGCAAAAAGCTGAGAAAATGGCACAAACAGACAAACAGTGGGAAATGAAAAAGTGAAAACGGAACGGGGTAATTTATAGAAAAATTACCGACTCTCCAACTCCCCTCAAAGAAATATGGGCCATGGTAAAACCCTAATGGGCCGAAAGAATCCTCGACTAGGCCCACAAACATTGGTTAAGAGAGAAACTATGAAATTGCCCCTCAAGGGAAAGGAGGAGAAACACATTTCCGCGGAGAAGGTCGAATCGTCTCAAGCTCTCATAGAACTTAACCCGACCCGAGGAGTTGTGATGAAACCGTGCGGAAATGATAGATGAGGAATCGGACGCGGGTGTAATAAAACAACACCAAAAGAGACCCCCAAAACCGGGAGGACACGGACATAAATCAATGACACATGTCCACCATGCCCCCCCTCTCACGAAGGCCACACGTGTCGACTCAAATATGACAAGTGTCACAACGGGGGGTCTCTGGCCAATCCCTATAGAAGGGGAAATGAACAGAAGAGAAAGGGACTTTTGGAAAAAACTGGAATAGAGAGAGATACAAAAATACAAAGGAGAGAGGAAAGATACCAGGAAAGGATTTGAATCGTCATAAAGTTGACCGCTGAACAAGTAATCAATCCGCGGTGGACAAGCAAATCCGAGTACGGGAGGGGATATCGTGACCTATTCCAAGCGTCGAATTAACACTCTAGGTGACTCTCCGCGGACAGGTATGATCCCTGAAACCACTACAACGTTCGATGATCTCCTATGAAAGACGTGGGGTTAAGATAGAATTTAAGCACGCGAGTAAAGCACGGCCCAGGTAGTATAGCGAAGAATTCAGCTCGCGTGTCAGCTAGAGTCTGTGCTAACGCGGCTTTCCGCGGCTTGTATTCGATCTCAAATTCTAACAATTCTACCGCCCACTTTGTCATCCGTCTCGAAAGGCAAGGATAATGTAGGATCTGCCTTAGGGGAAGGCTAGTCAAGACCTGAACCGGGTGGTCTTGGAAGAAGAGCCTCAACCCTTTTATCAAGCAGCACCAGAATCTCAACACCAATGCCAACCGATAAACGACCCGCGACACTACTATGAATACGGAAACCCGTGCCAAGGCCAACATGGGGCTTACCATCACAACTAGCAATATGACGCATATGGTCAACCAAACGCGGCAGATGCCATCAACCTCAGTCAGTACGGGAACCTAGTGCCCAGAGCATCAGGCTTCGGATTTGATCCCTTGCACCAAGGAGCACAAAGGGTTGACATGCGGCCCAATAAACATCGACGAGAGGAGCACTCGACTGACGTGTCCACCTCCACCAAGTCCGGCTCAACACAGATGAAGATTGACGCCCCTGAAGCCTTGCCATCTGTGTTCACTCAAGACATCTGCCGAGCACCAGTACCCAAGCGATGAAGAGATGTGAATCTTATGAAGTACGATGGGACCACGGACCCAGAAGATCATCTGTGCCACTTCATGACCGCGATGGGCATCAATGAGTACAACGACGCCATACTGTGTAGGACTTTCCCATCGACACTGACAAAGATAGCTTTGACCTGGTTCACTAACCTGCCGAAGAACTCAGTTAGCAGCTTCTCTGAGCTAAACCGGATCTTCCAATCCCATTTTGGGAGTGCACGATCAAGAAAGAAAACCATTTTGGACTTAAACTCCATCAAACAAGGAGGGGATGAAACTCTGGGGCACTTCTTTGCCCGCTTCACCAGTGTTGTTGTTCAAATCCCAAACTTCAACCACGAATCCGCAACCATCATCCTCATGGGGAATCTGGCAGAAGGGAATTTCAAGACTTACTTGTTTAGAAAGAAGCCCAGAGATTATGATCAATTGAGAGATCTGGTGTCACGATAAATAGATGCAGAGGAAGCAGCCGCGTCAAGCTCAAGAGCAAACGGCGGGCATCAAGGCTTCTTCAGCAAACTCGCCGGGAAATTCAGAAAGGATAAAGGAGCAGCAAAACAACCCAAACAACCATCAACAGGACACCATCGGCAAAATGACGAAGTCCACCTCAATTCAGACAGAAGGGAGGAGCCTCGCCACCAAAGAGATGACCGAAAAGAGGGAAATGATCGAGATAGATCACATCCGCCGCGGAGAGATGATTACCATGGTCGGGACCGCCATCCTCAAGACCACCACCAAAACAGAAGGGATGATCGACACCCAGTCAAACGTCATCCGCAAGATGGAGACTATCCCCGGCAACAGAGCAGGGATCATGACTGATACAGAGGACACGAAGAAGCTCCTTAGCTGATGTACACATTTGCACCTTCTTTTATTGCATCTTTTGACTTCATATTTCATTCGATCTCCAAAGAAAAGGTTTAAAAGTATATAAACTTGTGTAAGAATGGGCTAAAATGCAAGAAATAGAGTCTACACAAGTTTTGAGCTAACCATGCAGGAATTCGAGCGAAAACGGAGTCAAAACGGAGAAGCCAAGTAAAGCTAAGCAGAGGTAGATATCGACCCTAGACCCAGATATCGACCTCTGAGGTAGATATCGACCTTCAACATAGATATCGACCTCAACATAGACATCAAGTGAAGCTGAGAAGAGGTAGATATCGACCTTAGACCCAGATATCGACCCCCAGTGTCGATATCGACCCCCATATCGACCTCAACATAGAAATCGACAAGAGCTGAACAAGTCGAGCAGTAACAGAGACCTCGATATCGATCTCTGGTGTCGATATCGACCCCTTATCTCGACAGAAGATAGACTCGATTTCGAATGCGGATTGGCACTATATCTTCAAGGAGGCACGGGATTATCTCATACTTTCAAAGATAGAGGACAGCTGAAGATTTAGTTATCTTTTACCTTTAAGTTCCTTTAAGTTTTATCAAAATAAAAGACCTATCCTAATTGTTCGGATAGAGTTATTAGTTTAGATAGGAGTTACAATCCTTGGATAGCGAGGATTAGTAGCCTATAAATAAAGCCTTAGGGGCTGATTTGTTAGATCATCTTTTAATCATCTTTCATACAATCCATTGACCGAAGACAATAGACAATAGAGTTAGAGTTAGAGAGAAGTTTTAGGGTTTGACGTTTGCGAAAGTTGACGTTAAGTTGTAAAGCTTTGAAGTTCAGTTTAATGCAAGTTTCTTCCTTTCAATTGATGATGAATCCCATGATGAGAAGCGAGTAGTTTCCCAAAGCTCTTAGGGTCGGGGTGAGCCCGACGTTAGCCATGCGCGCTTGAGGTAAGTATTTGATGTTGATATCGTTGTGACTATTTCTCCTCCTACAACTCTATGTTTAGTCCTAATCGAAAGAAAAGGGATTTATGCTAACAACTTGAGTTATAAACATAAAATTTGTAGAGACAATTAGGTTTATTTGAAAGAGTAATCCTAAGAGTTGGTGTACGGCGAAAGCTCGTCCCTCGGGTGAAATAGCGCAATTGTCTGTCTTATTTATCTCATCGCATGCATTGGTTAACGTTGTGGTAAACCCTAATCCTAGGAGTTTCTTTTTACATAGTTTATACACCAAAACTCACTGTTATTTCTGTTCATTGCTTCTCTCTCCATTCTTAAATCTTCGGCCTTTCTTTGCCGACAAACAACTAACACACTGCAGGGAGACATCGATATCGACACCAGACATCGATATCGACCCTTCTGTATCGACTGGCAGTCTTCTGAGCCAGTCGATTTCGTGGACTGACATCGATATCGACCCCCACCAGTCGATATCGACCACTTGTTTTTGTCTTTGCAGGTCTTCTGTTGCAGAGAACATCGACAGCCGAGGTCGACATCGAGGCCCAAGGTCGAAATCGAGGCTACTGGTCGACGCAGACTTGAGATTTCCGAGGCTACTAGGATCCCGCTGACACGCCTCCTCGTGGATCGATCATGACTACCCTTCCACTACAACGGGAGGAAGTCTTGTAATTATTTGCTTAGGTCAGGAGTTGGATTACATTTATTACATCTTTATTATTTGTAATTACTTGACATATCAATCCTCCTGCAACAACAAACTGGCGCCGTTGCCGGGGAGGCAATCAATCGCGCCCTAGTAGTCTATCTCACGTCTTTTTCTAGCTTGGTCTTGGAGGTGTATGCGACGCGCTGATCGCCCACCTGAATTTGAAGGAGTAGACGACCCTGAGCGCTATTTCCATCTAAGGGCCCAAGCACAAAGAATCATGGCGGAAAACGTGAACCAAGCAGAACTTATTGAACAACTAAGGAGGCAGGTTGAGGACCTAACGACTAGAGAAGCGGCACTTAAAGAGCGTGCGGATAGGGAGGAGGAAGGCCGAAGGCAAATAGAATCCCAAATCAATGCCCTCCCTAGGAATGTCAAGCAATATATGCACCCCGCTCTCACAGTGCCTGAATCGACAATTCTTATCCCTGCCTCTAATTTTGAAATAAAACCTAACTTCTTAACTGAGATTAGAAGGCACCAATATGAAGGAAAACCTAATGAGTGCCCTATGGCACATATTTCTACCTTCTTAGACCTTTGTGATACTATTGCTGATGGACGATGTCTTGAGTATGTTAAACTAAAAGCCTTTCGATGGTCTCTTACAGGGAAAGCATTGCATTGGTTGGAGAGCTTAGCCCCAAGATCACTCCGCACCTGGAATGAAGTCAAGGACGCGTTCCTCAACAAGTTCTTCCCTCCTTCTAAGACGGCGTTGATCCGACAGAAAATCACGGCTTTCAAACAAAAGCCTGGTGAGGCTCTGGCGACTGTTTGGGAAAGGTTCAAGGACCTCCTACGATCATGCCCGACGCATGGCCAACCACCATATGTAATTCAGGAGATCATATACAATGCTCTTGACGCTGCAACAAAGGAGAGGATCAACACCTACACCGCCTATGGCTACCTTGAACTCGCCCCACAAGAGGCTTGGGAGACCATAGAGAGGTTGGTGGAGTTTGACAACACATATGGGACTCCTGAGGCTTCCGACATATCATCATCATCGAGGACTGCCCCATCTATGCCCTTATATGAACCCTCCAATGTAATCGATCCAGACGTGAAGGAGCAATTCCATAGAGATCAACTTAGAAAGCTCCAAAAGCAAGTGAGGTTCCTTTCAGCGAACCAAGATTGCATCGAATGCGGATCGCAGCGGCACACCACCATCGAATGCCCACATGCTGAACAAGTACACCTAGCGGAGACTCACCAAGAGGCGCGCTACATGAGGGGTCCCAACAACCAATATTGGGGAGACCAAAGGTTCCATCAACCACAAAGGAACCCGGTTAACCCTAGGGACCCTCCGCCTTATAGAGCTCCTGGGCACCCGGAGAGAGACCAAAAGAAGGATGATCTTCAACTTGTGTTGGACGAAATCAGGCGGAATCAGGCTAAGAATGATCAATCCAAAAATGCTATCCATTCTCAACTCAATCACCTTACCACAAGGATTGGGGAGATGGATATTTGGAAGAAGAACGTAGAGACCCAACTAGGTCAATTGGCGGCACAAATCCCAAGACCGTCCGGAACACTCCCTGGGCAACCCACCACAAATCCTAATGGACAATCCGGGACGGGCCATGTCGCAGCCATACAATTAAGGAGTGGCACCAAAGTACAAAAGCCACGGACGGATACGGAGGAGAAAGCAACAGACCTAGTCGACGTCGACAGACCAGTCGATGTCGACCCAGAGGTCGATATCGACCACCATTTCGACCCCCTGGTCGACGTCGGTGACACTGCAGAGCCATCAGAGCCTCAAAAGAGGTCGAAATCGACCATCCCAGTCGATATCGACCACATTCCAGTCGATGTCGATGTCCAACAGGCCCCTCCGACCACCGTTTTGGCCCCCCCACCAAAGAAGACGTTGTCATTCCCTTCCAAAGCATTGGAGGACCCCACCAAAGGTAAGTTTAGGCGCTTCATAAAGATACTTCAAGGACTCAACATCACTATCCCTCTAACAGAAGCCCTAAGTGAGATGCCCGCCTATGTGCGATTCCTCAAAGACATCCTGAGCAAGAAGAGATCCATGGCAGAGATCGCAGAGGAGTGCTCAAAGATGGACTTCCCTGAGAAGAAGAGTGATCCGGGGAAGTTTGCAATCACCGTGGGACTTGGCCAACATCGCTACAAAGCCCTATGTGACATAGGGGCAAGTGTAAGTCTCATGCCTCTCTCTATTTGGCAAAAGGTGAACATTGGCGCACTTGAACCTGTGGACATGAAGCTCTATATGGCTGACAACTCATTCGTCAGACCCACAGGTATAGTTGATGACGTTCCGGTAAAGGTAGGTAAGTTCTTTGTGCCTACTGATTTCATTGTATTGGAGATGCCTGAAGATCCTGTAGTGCCTATTATACTTGGTAGGCCTTTCTTAGCTACTGCTGATGCCAATATCAATGTACGTCGAGGGTTACTAACCTTTACTATAGGGAACGAAGTGATAGAATTCTCTTTCAACCCAACCATGAGCGAGACAAAGCACCTGGAGCAAGTAGTCCTCTCGCCGGCCAAAGAAAAGCTCAGAAAATTTTTGTTGACGAGAACGGAAACAGCAAGCAGGGTCGACATCGACTGGAACCAGTCGATATCGACTAAAAACATCGAAATCGACCCACCTTGGTCGAAATCGAGTATGCCAGATCGCTGCCAGGAGCTTAAGTATGGGGTCACAGAGGTCGATATCGACCCCCGCATGTCGACATCGACCACAGCACTCGAAATCGACCCTCCTTGGTCGAAATCGACCACCCCTCAGCCCGAAGATTTCTGTTTCGGGCCCAAACAGGTAAGCCCAGGTATGACCCCTAACCCTCCTCTGTCCCTTATTGATGAATCAATTAAGCCAATTATTGATAAATCTACTAAAGAGAGGGTCAAAGCTCGATGGTTTGCCTATATTGCTAAAGTTAGGTCAAGAAAGAGAAGAAACGCACCCAAAGAAGAACCTAATGATGAAGAAGCCTTGGTCGCCGAACATAGATGCTACCAAAAGGACCTAGATGATCCAGGAGAAGGCTCACGCTCGAAGGGTCCCTACATAAAAGGGTCATGAAGAATTGACGGAGAAGTCGGCCTAGCGACTAAAAAATCTAGAGCATGTACATAAAACATTTAAATTTCGCATAGATGGTTTTTAGGATTTAACTTTTGGTTGTTTGAAACTTTTAAAACTGAGATAATTCATGCTTTATCTATATTACTAACAAAGATTTCAGGTTATCAAGCAAAAGGAACGACGAAGAAGGAAAGAAGCTTCTGCAGAGGCAGTCGAAATCGACCAGGCCAGTCGAAATCGACCCCCCCCAGGGTCAAGCCATCTCCTGGAGTCGACATCGAGGACTCAGGAGCGAAACAGAAAGGTCGATATCGACCCTAATACTTGATATCGACCCCAATCAGGCAGCCCTTGTCTTCATCTTCTTCCTCGACTTCGACAGATGCAGTCGACATCGACCACTGACCTAGATATCGACTTCTGGCATCGACCAAACCTGAAATCGACCTGAATCCGCTGTAAGTCTCTCTCTACCCTTGTTCTTCTTTTTAATACAGTGAGGACACTGTATATTTTAAGTATGGGGTGGGGGAAAGACATGTCTTATGGTCATAACTTGGTTTCTTCTTCACATTGCATTCATGTTTAAATTTTTGTTTTTAGTTTTACTTTTATAAAATGTCAATGATTCCATAAAATGTCAGAAAATCCAAAAAAAATAGAAAAATGTCAAAATACAAAAAAAAAAAATGCATGTTTATTTTTAAGTTTGTTTTTTAACCCTACTTAGATGTCCTATGATGAAAACTCAATAGCTGACTTGATCATGTAAATCCTATGGCATATTTTGATGGTTTAGCCTAAGTCTTTAAATTTTTATGTAGATTGTGAACTTGTGATGAAATTGAGCACATATGATCCTAGGCTAAAAAGCAAATCCAACAAAAATTGTCCTTGTGAGAATTTTGACCTATAGGGAGAACATCAAAAATCCCTCCGCTTTCTTGAGTGAATTTACTCTTCCTATGCATCTCTAAATGTTGTGATAGTTATTCAAAACCAATGCATATATATGATTATGTTTACGAGAATTAAATGATGGAGGCATCTTTTAAGCCATTTTTATCCTCTCTTTACCTACCCTGCATTATCCCTGCTTGAAGCCAAAACATTAGCCTGAGCCTGAAATTGCAAACTCCACAAAATTATCCCTAGCCCAATTGAGCCTGACCCCCATTTGGGAATTGAGACTTAGATTGGTTGGAACTAATGCCTTGTGGAAAGAAAAGAGCATAATGCTAGTTTTGAGCGAGGAAATTATAGGATGGTACATATTTACATTTTGTCATATTTTGTAAAAGGATTTTTTGGCTCACCATATAAATGCACATAGCTTTAGTATTATTTCCGAAAAAAAAAATCCGAAAAAAAAATATATATATATATATATAGTGCATGAGCCAAAATCCTTAAGTCATTTATTCATACAAGTGTTATATTTTTGAGAGCATATAATGGAAAGATGAGTTGGGAAAGAGCATTATAGAGATTGAGCTTACATTGAAGAGTTATGGTTTGGGTATTGCAAGTGTTGAGATTTAGGAGTCTTGATTCCCGAATTATAAAAGCACCACATAGCCAAATAATTCCATACCTTTTATTTCATACCAAGCCCCATTACAACCCCGCCGAATGGAGTCTTCTATGAAGTCTTCCATTGAGCGAAAGTCCTCCTGATGATTCTTATTGCATTTTCATAATTGGTTGCGAAGTGGATTATTATAAATTGCAATGTTTATGAGATTGTATATGGAATTGAGTCGAGAGTTGATCTTCATAGCCTAAACACATGAGAGTTGAGTGCAAACACATTATCCCTGTGAGGTTGGATCAAAATTGCATATGCCTATGGATCGCCAAAATATGTGGTATGACGTTAAATTCCCTTGCTTTGCTTTGCTACCGCTTATGATGTTGCTTTTGACAAGGGCGAAGACTTGAAGGGTGTGTTGTAGGTGTTGGTTATTGCTTGAGGACAAGCAAGTCTAAGTATGGGGTGTTTTGATGTACACATTTGCACCTTCTTTTATTGCATCTTTTGACTTCATATTTCATTCGATCTCCAAAGAAAAGGTTCAAAAGTATATAAACTTGTGTAAGAATAGGCTAAAATGCAAGAAATAGAGTCTACACAAGTTTTGAGCTAACCATGCAGGAATTCGAGCGAAAACGGAGTCAAAACGGAGAAGCCAAGTAAAGCTAAGCAGAGGTAGATATCGACCCTAGACCCAGATATCGACCTCTGAGGTAGATATCGACCTTCAACATAGATATCGACCTCAACATAGACATCAAGTGAAGCTGAGAAGAGGTAGATATCGACCTCAGACCCAGATATCGACCCCCAGTGTCGATATCGACCCCCATATCGACCTCAAAATAGAAATCGACCAGAGCTGAACAAGTCGAGCAGGAACAGAGACCTCGATATCGACCTCTGGTGTCGATATCGACCCCTTATCACGACAGAAGATAGACTCGATTTCGAATGCGGATTGGCACTATATCTTCAAGGAGGCACGGGATTATCTCATACTTTCAAAGATAGAGGACAGCTGAAGATTTAGTTATCTTTTACCTTTAAGTTCCTTTAAGTTTTATCAAAATAAAAGACCTATCCTAATTGTTCGGATAGAGTTATTAGTTTAGATAGGAGTTACAATCCTTGGATAGCGAGGATTAGTAGCCTATAAATAAAGCCCTAGGGGCTGATTTGTTAGATCATCTTTTAATCATCTTTCATACAATCCATTGACCGAAGACAATAGACAATAGAGTTAGAGTTAGAGAGAAGTTTTAGGGTTTGACGTTTGCGAAAGTTGACGTTAAGTTGTAAAGCTTTGAAGTTTAGTTTAATGCAAGTTTCTTCCTTTCAATTGATGATGAATCCCATGATGAGAAGCGAGTAGTTTCCCAAAGCTCTTAGGGTCGGGGTGAGCCCGACGTTAGCCATGCGCGCTTGAGGTAAGTATTTGATGTTGATATCGTTGTGACTATTTCTCCTCCTACAATTCTATGTTTAGTCCTAATTGAAAGAAAAGGGATTCATGCTAACAACTTGAGTTATAAACATAAAATTTGTAGAGACAATTAGGTTTATTCGAAAGAGTAATCCTAAGAGTTGGTGTACGGCGAAAGCTCGTCCCTCGGGTGAAATAGCGCAATTGTCCGTCTTATTTATCTCATCGCATGCATTGGTTAACGTTGTGGTAAACCCTAATCCTAGGAGTTGCTTTTAACATAGTTTATACACCAAAACTCACTGTTATTTCTGTTCATTGCTTCTCTCTCCATTCTTAAATCTTCGGCCTTTCTTTGCCGACAAACAACTAACACACTGCAGGGAGACATCGATATCGACACCAGACATTGATATCGACCCTTCTGTATCGACTTGCAGTCTTCTGAGCCAGTCGATTTCGTGGACTGACATCGATATCGACCCCCACCAGTCGATATCGACCACTTGTTTTTGTCTTTGCAGGTCTTCTGTTGCAGAGAACATCGACAGCCGAGGTCGACATCGAGGCCCAAGGTCGAAATCGAGGCTACTGGTCGACGCAGACTTGAGATTTCCGAGGCTACTAGGATCTCGCTGACACGCCTCCTCGTGGATCGATCCTGACTACCCTTCCACTACAACGGGAGGAAGTCTTGTAATTATTTGCTTAGGCCAGGAGTTGGATTACATTTATTACATCTTTATTATTTGTAATTACTTGACATATCAATCCTCCTGCAACAACATCAGCCGAACCGAGGGAGAGGCCGGGGGTGAAGGTGGCGACGAGGACGCCATAATGGCCCCCTCCCATACAGGGATCAGTTAATCAGGCCCCCAGGGGGCACGAAGGACGGGTAAGGTCTGCGGTCGAACGTATCCCACAACCCGAGGGATACATCAACACTTTAGCAGGAGGACCCTCTCTCTCGGTAGCCAGCAATCAGGAGAGGAGATGCTACGAACGAGAAGGGAAGCAACCACCCTCCGCAATAAGCAGACGGATTGCTCTCACACCTCACGCGGAAATGGTATTCTCAGCAGGTGACGCGGAAGATGTGAGGATGCCTCATTCCGACCCAATAGTAATAAATGCCCAGATAGCCACCAAAACTGTCAAAAGAGTCTTTATTGACACAATGTCATCTGTTGATATACTCTCTTGGGAAGCTTTCTCGCAGCTCGGAGTCTCAGCAACTGCACTCAGGCCATATCCAGGAACACTGGTAGCTTTTTCTGGAGATGAGATACCAGTTGCAGGGACCATCGAACTGACGGTAGCACTTGGAACCGCGCCGAAATGAAGGATGGAGAACATAGTCTTCACCGTTGTCCGAGTCCCGACAGTGTACAATGCCTTGTTAGGGAGGGTATCCCTCTACAAATTTCAGATGGTGGTTTCTATTTACCATTTTTCGGCCAAGTTTCCTGTCGCTGGAGGAGAAGTTGGCGAGGTCCGCGGTCAGCAGCCGGAAAGCAGAAGCTGTTATTTGACCTCCTTGAAAAAGAAGAAAGAAGTAATGCACGTCGAGGAATACGCCGTGAGTACAACCAAAAAAGAAGAAGAGGGCCCGCAGGAAGAACTTATAGCAGAAACCGATCCAGGAAGCACCCTCACTGAGGCAGAGCTGGAGGTGAGACCGGCGACCAGAAAGGTTCCAACCGCGGATGAAAAACAGACTCATCTACCATTCCCCAATCCTGAAGAGAAAGTGTATTTAGGACAGGCTTTAAGACCGAAAGGAAAAGAACGCGTCCTCGATATCATAGCCAGATCAAGAGATGTCTTTGCATGGTCACCAAAGGATTTGCTAGGGGTTCATCCCTCGATCGCCTTGCACACACTCCGGATAAGGCATGACGCCAAGCCTATCGCTTAGAAGAAGAGAAAAATGGCACCGGAGAAGGCGCTCGTCGCCAAGGAAGAAACAGAAAAATTACTCGACGCGGGCTTCATCGAAGAAGTGGAAGACTCCGAGTGGTTGTCCAACGTGGTTTTAGTCAGAAAGTCTAATGGAAAATGGCGCATGCGTGTTAATTTTTCCGATCTCAACAAATCTTGCCCCAAGGACAGTTACCCACTTCCATCAATCGGCGAATTAGTTGATGGGACCGCGGGGAATGCCGTTCTCAGTTTTCTGGATGCATACTCAAGGTACAACCAGATCCGCATGGACCCACTTGATAAAAAGGGCGCCACGTTTATTACCAATCAAGGGATATTCTGCTATCAAGTTATGTCGTTTGGACTGAGAAATGCGGGGGCCACGTTCCAAAGAAATGTAGACAAGATTTTTCGTGCCCAAGTAGGAAGGAACGTGTCGATCTACGTAGATGATATTGTGGTGAAAAGCTTGAAGGCAGAAGATCACGCGGCCGATCTACAAGAAACCTTTGACTCTCTGCGGCGCGAAGGGCTAAATCTGAACGCGGAGAAATGTGTCTTCGGGGTTGACTCCGGGAAGTTCTTGGGGTTCTTGGTTAGCCAGCGTGGGATAGATGTGAACCCAGAGAAGAATGCAGCGATTCAAAACATGCGACCACCCAGGACGATCAAAGAGATCCAAACTCTCAACGACGCTGTCAACTATCTCAGCCGATTATGCTCTTGTCTCGCGGATAGATCTTTACCGTTCTTTGCATTGCTGAAAAAGAGAGGACCCATCCAATGGACGCCAGAACTGCAGCAGGCTTTCGAAGGAATGAAAGACTACTTGATGAAGTTACCGACTCTTCACAGGCCGGAAAAGCTTGAAGTTCTGCACCTCTACTTAGCAGTCACGAGCACAACCATGAGCGCTGTTCTCACCCGCGAAGAAAAATATCCTGTTTACTACATTAGCAGGGTATTATAGGATGCTGAGACGAGATATGAACCGATTGAGAAAATGATCCTGTGCTTGGTGTTTGCGGCAAGAAGGTTGCGGCCCTACTTCCAAGACCACCCGGTTCAGGTCTTGAATAGCCTTCCCCTAAGGCAGATCCTACATTCTCCTTGCCTTTCGGTACGGATGACAAAGTAGGCGGTAGAATTATCAGAATTTGAGATCGAATACAAGCCGCGGAAAGCCGCGTTAGCACAGACTCTAGCTGATTTCATCTGCGAGACAAGCTTTGAAGGACAATTATCATCTGAAGACGGCAGTTGGGTCTTAAAAGTAGACGAAGTGGTCAACCAAGCCGGTTGTGGAGCTGGGATTGCTTTGATCTCCCCTGAAGGGCAGATGGAAAATTATGCATATAAACTCACCTTTCAAGTAACCAACAATGAAGCTGAGTATGAGGCTCTTATAGCAGGACTAGAGATAGCCCTGGCACGTGGAGCAAGAGGGGTAACCGCTTACACTGACTCCGAAGTCTTGATGATGCAAGTAGAAGGAAAATACGAGGCCAGAACGGGTTTGATGCCGGATTACTTGAGGAAAGTTCAAGCCTTACGAAAGGCCTTCTTAAACTTCACAATAACAGCTGTCCCGAGGGAAGAGAGTCAGCAAGCAGACGCATTGGCGCGGGTAGGCACGGCGATGCCATCTGAAGTCGGATCGGAATTGGTGTTTAAGAAGAAAGAAGGCCGTGGACTTGTGAAAGAAGTTTTCTTCATTGAGACTAATGGAGAAAACGACTGGAGGACCCCCATAGCTGAGTATTTGGAAAAAGGGGTCCTCCCCGCGGAAAAGTCCGAAGCCAAGAAAACGGTTACAAGAGCTGCCAGGTTCACTGTCCACGAGGGAAAGCTTTACAAGAGGGGTTTCGCACAGCCTGATTTGATATGCGTCACCACTGAAGAAGGAATGATGATTATACAGGAACTTCACTCTGGGGTGTGTGCACATCACCAAGACTGGAGAGCGCTGACTGTGAAGATTATGAGGACTGGATATTACTGGCCTACGATGAAGCAGGACGTTCAAGAATTCATCAAGAAGTGTGACGCTTGTCAAAAACATGGGAATATTATCCATCAGCCCGCAGAGACGATGAAGGGGATTCATGGTGTATGTCCTTTTTCACTCTAGGGGATGGATTACTTGGGGCCATTTCCGACCGCGCCGGGCCAGTTGAAATATGTGCTCGCGATTGTAGATTACTTCACAAAGTGGGTAGAAGCAGAGGCCATGGGGCTCATCACCAATGAAAAAGTGAAGAAATTCCTATGGAAAAACCTAGTATGCCGTTTCGGGGTTCCGGAGTCGATCATCATGGACCACGGTCCTCAATTCGACTGCAAGACCATCCGCAACTTCTGTAAGGACCTCCACATCAACCTCAAATTTTCATCCGTAGCATATCTTCAGACGAACGGACAGGCAGAGGTCACCAATCGGCAAATACTAGAAGGAATACGGAAGAAATTGGGAGCCACGGCCAAGGGACGATGGGCGGAACTCCTTCCGCTAGTTCTATGGTCTCATAGGACAAATGCCAAGACACCAACATGCGACACACCATTCTCTTTGGTCTACGGCATGCACGCGGTAATTCCGATCGAACGTATGATCCCATCGACTCGCGTCCTTGGATTCGACCCATAATCCAATGAAGAAGCACTTGAAATAGAAATGCATTTAAGGGAAGAACGTAGAATGATGGCAGCTTTGAAGGCAGAAGAGTACAAGAGACGGGCCACCAAGTACCATGACAAACGAGTTCGGCCGCGACAATTTCAGAAAGGAGATCTGGTCTTACGACGAGTACAAACCGGAGGAAAGTTGGACGCCAACTGGGAAGGTCCGTACGTGGTGGCCGACACTATCCAAACCGGCGCATACAAGCTGAAGAACGAAAACGGAGAAACTTTAAACAAAACTTGGAATGCCGACTGTCTGAAAAAATACTACGTGTAAGTTTCAGCACTGAACTGAATTAAATAATTGCCCCCGCGGAAAGTTGAATGAGCGGTTAGTGGGCATCTTTTGTAAATATTAGATATCACGAGGGTAGGCGGATTCCCTTCATGACGCTGGAGCTTTCTCTGCGTCGCTCCCTTGATCGAGACTCACAATCTCTCAAGGTCGAGCCAACAAATGACAAAGTCTATTGACGCTGGAGCTTTCTCCGCGTCGATCCCTTGATCGAGACTCACGATCTCTCAAGGTCGAGCCAACAAACAACAGAGTATATTGAATCTGGAGATTTGTCCGCGTCGCTCCCTTGATCGAGATTCACAATCTCTCAAGGTCGAGCCAACAAACGACAGAGTCTATTGACGCTGGAGCTTTCTACGCATCGATCCCTTGATCGAGACTCACGATCTCTCAAGGTCGAGCTGACAAAAGATTCTATTGACGCTGGAGCTTTCTCCGCGTCGCTCCCTTGATCGAGACTCACAATCTTTCAAGGTCGATCCAACAAACGACGGAGTCTATTGACGTTGGAGCTTTCTACGCGTCGATCCCTTGATCGAGACTCACGATCTCTCAAGGTCGAGCCGACAAAAGAGTCTATTAACGCTGGAGCTTTCTCCGCGTCGCTCCCTTGATCGAGACTCACAATCTCTCATGGTCGATCCAACAAACGATAGAGTCTATTGACGCTGGAGCTTTCTCCGCGTCGATCCCTTGATCGAGACTCATGATCTCTCAAGGTCGAGTCGACAAAAGAGTCTATTAACGCTGGAGCTTTCTCCGCGTCGCTCCCTTGATCGAGACTCACGATCTCTCAAGGTCGAACCAACAAAGAACAGAGTATATTGATGCTGGAGCTTTCTCCGCGTCGATCCCTTGATCGAGACTCACGATCTCTCAAGGTTGAGCCAGCAAACGACAGAGTCTATTGACGCTGGAGCTTTCTCCGCGTCGCTCCCTTGATCGAGACTCACAATCTCTCAAGGTCGAGCCAACAAACAACACAGTCTATTGACGCTGGAGCTTTCTCCGCGTCGCTCCCTTGATCGAGACTCACGATCTCTCAAGGTCGAGCCAACAAACAACATAGTCTATTGATGCTGGGGCTTTCTCCGCGTCGCTCCCTTGATCGAGACTCACAATCTCTTAAGGTCGAGCCAACAAACAACAGAGTCTATTGACGCTGGAGCTTTCTCCGCGTCGCTCCCTTGATGGAGACTCACAATCTCTCAAGGTCGAGCCAACAAACGACAGGGTCTATTGACGCTGGAGATTTCTCCGCGTCGATCCCTTGATCGAGACTCACGATCTCTCATGGTCGAGCCGACAAAAGTGTCTATTGACGTTGGAGCTTTCTCCGCGTCGCTCCCTTGATCGAGACTCACGATCTCTCAGGTTCGAGCCAACAAACGACAGAGTCTAATGACGTTGGAGCTTTCCCCGCGTTGTTCTCCAAATTGATACTTGTGACCTCTCAAGGTCGAGCCAACTAACGACGAAGTCTAAATGACAACAAAATTTTAAAGAAACTCTAGGGGTTATTACTACAAATAGCTTCACATGAGAATCATTTGATCAAACCAATAACAAGCATAACGCGTAAGAACACAAGACGCGAGCAAATGTTACAGAAATTACACGGGAATTCTCTAGTACAAAGCAGTAGAAATCAAGAGTGTCAAGAGAGTCATACAAGTAGAGAGAGTTGTTCGACACATTCCAAAGTTTGCAAAAACGCCCAAGGGTTGGGATTCCCAGGCGCCATAGTTCTTATCGAACATAGATAAATGGCAGTAAATAGAAGTAATGAAAAAGAGAAATCCCAAACCAAGAGCTTAAAAAAGGGGAAGCTGAGCTCAAGCATGGTAGACAACTGGCAAAAACCTCTCAAATCGTGAACAAGAACCGCGACAAAGGTACACTAACACGCAATAGAGAACACAAGTATAAGAAGCAAGGACGATATTTACTACAAAGGGTTACTAATGTGCAAAAATACAACCCCCGAAGTAAGGCGGTAAAAAACTACTGTCTGAAACCGAAAAGAGTGAAACCACCCAAAGTCAACGAAAGTCAACAAAAGTTAATTACAAAACTGGCCCGCGCCAGTAAGATGGTTAAAGTAAAGATAGAAAGAACAAGCCCCCCCAGATCTTAAGGGCCGGCGGCAGCATCAACCTCTTCTTCATCAGAATCCACTTCATCAGAGTCCTCCTCCCCCGCCAGCTCTTCTGGGGTCAGACCCCAATCCTCTATCGCCAAGCTTGCCTCAAATTTCTCTAAAGGAACGCCTGGGTTAGCCTGCGAGCGAGTGACACTCTGGTTTATGCCCGCGGACATTCACTTTAGGAAGTAGCTAAAGCATTTGTCCTTTAAGAGCTCTTTTCTCTCTGGGGATCGAAGACATGGCTTGGCTACCGAGGAAATGAAGGAGATACCCGCGTCGATTTTGACCCACTCTAAGGACAGGAACTTAAGACCCACATGTGACTCCAGCCATTGAAGCGCAACCTCCTGAGTTGACTGAGACTGAAGCCTCTCCAACTCTTGCTTCGCCAAAGTACGATCCTCTTCAACGATGGAGTGTTCGATCTGAAGATCTTTGTAGCGCGTCTCAACCATCTCCAGCTTCTCCCTCAGGTGTTCCGCGGACTGTTGAAGTTCCTTCCCTTGACGGCATAGAGCATCTGAACTCGAGAGTGCCGCATCACGCTCTGTGGTCAAAGAGGAGATCTGCTCTTTCAAAGCGGAGTTCTGCTCACTAGCGGCCTGAAATTTCTTATAAAGCTCTGCAGATCGATTCTTGAACTTTTCCACTGAAGTCGGGTCGCCTACGGTATTGCCCAGCGTCCTCAACTTGTGGTTCAGCTCCTTGATCTCCGCGGATTTCATGGAGATATCCTCAACTTGGGAAGACAGCCGCCGCTCCGACTCGGCCTGGAAACTCCTAACCTGAGGAAACAAAAATAAAGGTAAAAACAAGGGTAAGGTAGTTGAACGACGGCGGAAACAAATAAAAACTGAATAATGTAATCCCAACGACAACTCACCCATTGGGCCACGCGATCGAACTGAAGAGAGAACTCATCCCATTCTAAGCGACGCAGCCAAGCTCGTTCGTTCCGCGTAAATTTGTCAGGGCAGTGAAGGCGAACGAGCTCATCGACCCCAAAACCAGGGATGCGGAAGGCAGGCAGGGTATCGTCCCCCTGCAGAAAAAGGGCTCCCTCTTCGCCAGCACCAGAGGCCCGAAAAGAACCCTCGGCCTTTTTCCTTTTTTGAGAACGGGAGGTGGTCGCGTCCGACGAATGAGGACGCTTCTCACGAGCCTCGGAGACCACCACCTCCGCCACTATGACGGGCTCGCTAGTTCTTTTAGCTTCTCCAACAGCCGCATCTCGAGAAGCCGAAGGAGGACGAGGTACGCGCTTAGAAGACTTTTTCTTCCTCGCCTTGCTGCTCTCCTGGACATGGTGCCCCTCGACCAAAGAACCCAGATCCATTAAGTCTGCGAAAGAGAAAAAAAACAAAAACATTAGACACCACTAACAGACATCCTACCTCTTTAAAAAGAACAAAAAGGAGAAGGCATAAAAAATGAGACAATATAGAAATCACGAAAATAGAATGTGTTGATGACTAAGGCAAACACCTAATCGCGGATGAGGCAAGCTCAGTCCTGCCATCTCAAGTCGAAGAGCCGAAACCATCGTTCGCCATGGCAGCTTAGGCTCATGAACGAAGGAATCTTTGAACTTGTCGAGCCGCGCAACCCAAGGCTTTTTGACCGCACTAAACCATCCAGGGACGGTCTTGAACTCGAGACAAGCGCCGGCCTTGTCGCGAACAAGAAACCACTTGTGCTTCCAGTTTGGCTTGCTAGATAATCTCTCAATATAACTGCAACTGGAATTGCACTGGTAAAACCTAGGATCTTGAGGTCCCCTCTTCAGAGAAAAGATGCTGAGCATAAGTTCCTTCGTCGGGGACACTCCGATGTCCAAACACCGCATCACAAAGCTGGTGAAAAACATCCAACAATTCGGCACAACTTGCGCCAGGTTCAGGTTGTACTTAGACAAGAAAGCAGTGAACAAGGGGTGAAGAGGCGGGCGAAATCCTTGGGATAAACTCGCCGCGTATACCACCAGACAATATTCATAAGCGTCCAGGCATCCCCCACCTTCTGAAGGAAGACATAACTCCACCCCCGTTGGCCACGGAAATATTCGAGCTATAGCCGCGACACTAGACTCATCAAGCAGCGTCGTGCATCCCTGCACCTCTTGATTAGGTGAACTTCACGTACGAACTCTCTCAGAGACAACTAGAGGAGAAGGTTGAGGGTCGCGGAGGGAAAAATCCCCCCGGAAAGAACAAGAAGATAGGTCATCGAGGGAATAAGAAGGAATGTCAAGGTCGCTGAGAACCTCCTTCGAACGGACCCTTGCGCACGTCTCTGCGGTTCCAATAAGAGACTCGGCATAAGGAACCCATGATAGCTCGGATTCCAAACCGCTGGTTGACAAATGCGGGCTTAAAGAAGCACGCGCACCAAGATGAACCTGGGTTTCCACGTCCATCGAATGAGCGTCCAGGTTCCCATCACCCCCCTTAGAAGAAGAAGAAGTTAAGTAAGGAGAGGAATAATAATCAGGGTCAGAGCGGTTCCGTCGTCTTCTCACCTTAATGGGACTGCCGGATGGACCCACGCGGTCTGGAGAAGAGATGCTGAAAGAAGAGGAAGAGTCTGAAGAAAAACTCTCTGAATCAGACGCGGAACTCCTGGTGGAGGATGAGGAGGAAGAATCCAAAATTACCACGGAAGAATTCACTCCTGAAGCAGAGGGTAAACCCTCTCTCCATCCTTCCTCTCTTTCAAACTCATCCAACGCGTCAAGGTTCCCCTCAAAGTTAGCCATCCTTGAAAAAAGTTAAAAAGATGATCTGAAAAGGAACCCGTACACGGACCAGAAAATTAAAAAAACCCAAAGAAACAAAACTGGGAGAAAAAGGGAGAACCCGAACAGATCTAAGAAGGAGAAAACAAGAATTTCAACAGGAAACATAAGAATTAATAAGAACACCCAAGAACACTTCAAGAAATGATTGAGAACTCAAGAACAAAAGCTAGGATTTACCTTGAAAGAACAAAGAAACTGCCGGAAAACACAACCGGAATGCTGGAGAACGAACGAAAATCTCCGAAAAAGCAAAAAGCTGAGAAAATGCCACAAACAAACAAACAGTGTGAAATGAAAAAGTGAAAACGGAACGGGGTAATTTATAAAAAAATTACCGACTCTCCAACTCCCCTCAAAGCAATATGGGCCATGGTAAAACCCCAATGGGCTGAAAGAATCCTCGACAAGGCCCACAAAAATTGTTTAAGAGAGAAACTACGAAATTGCCCCTCAAGGGAAAGGAGGAGAAACACATTTCCGCGGAGAAGGTCGAATTGTCTCAAGCTCTCATAGAACTTAACCCGATCCGAGGAGCTGTGATGAAACCGTGCGGAAATGATAGACGAGGAATCGGACGCGGGTGTAATAAAACAACACCAAAAGAGACCCCCGAAATCGGGAGGACGCGGACATAAATCAATGACACATGTCCACCTTGCCCCCCTCCCACGAAGGCCACACGTGTCGACTCAAATATGACAAGTGTCACAACGGGGGGTCTCTAGCCAATCCCTATAAAAGGGGAAATGAACCGAAGAGAAAGGGACTTTTGGAAAAAACTGGAATAGAGAGAGATACAAAAATACAAAGGAGAGAGGAAAGATACCATGAAAGGATTTGAATCGTCGTAAAGGTTACCGCTGAACAAGTAATCAATCTGCGGTGGACAAGCAAACCCGAGTACGGGAGGGGATATCGTGACCTGTTCCAAGCGTCGAATTAACACTCTAGGTGACTCTCTGCGGACAGGTATGATCCCTGAAACCACTACAACGTTCGATAATCTCCCATGAAAGACGTGGGGTTAAGATAGAATTTAAGTACGCGAGTAAAGCACGGCCCAGGTAGTGTAGCGAAGAATTCAGCTCGCGTGTCAGGTAAGCCCGTGTATCGCAATAGGACGGCTCGCGTCCAGCCCCCAGGGACCCACCAAAAGTGGGCCCCTTATACAACTTTTTTGGGAGGAATTCATCAGGTTTATCCAAGGCAATAAAGCTTCTATCTTTCCATGATGAGATCAAACCATATTTAGAGACCATATTTAGATAGAACTTAGTTTAGATAGATATTTTATATTTTCCAATTAGATAGGATTTATTTTCTTAGAGAGCAAATTAGGTCTATTATAAATAAAGCCACTAGGGGTAGGGTTTTAATCATCCAATCCTTGAACAATTAAGCCATAGTTAGAGAGAGAGAGAGAGAGAGGGAGAGAGAGTGCAACCGTGTGAAGTTGAGAAAGAGACTGAGTTCGGTTGTAAGATTTCAATTTTAATTCAAGTTTATGTCTTTTATGTCTATTTGCTTCATGATGATGCGTGAGTAGTCGTCCCACTTCTAGGGTCAGGGTGAGCCCGACAATAGCCATGTATGTATGCTTGAATTCATGATTTTCTTATGCGATTATTATCTTCTATCCCAAGCTTAATTCGTTGCGAAAGTAGAGGACATTCCTTATTTGCAATTTATAAAACGAAAGTGAATTAATTTGTGAATTTGGATAGTAATTAGGATTTGTTTGCAAAAGCTGACTAAACCCTAATTATTAAATTGAAAGAAACAAATATGTTTTATGTGAGAGCCTCTATGATTCTATTTGTTGATTGTGAAAGCTATCGTATGATGATAAAAACATGACCTTTCTATGATTCTTATGTGTTGCATGCATGGTTGTTGTCTAGGTAAACCCTAACCTTGGAAGCCTTATTTAAATTGTTTACAAACCCTAAAATCAAGCTTTTGAAGCCTTTGTTATTTTTTGATCATTGCCTCTCTTTTATCCTTACAATCTTTCGACCTTTCTTTGTCGAACAAGTTTCTGAGTTTCTGATTCTGCTCTCGACATCGACAGACCTAGTCGATATCAACCGCTCTGTTGCTGTTTAGTGGAAGTTGACGGTTTTCTGTGTTGATTGTTTTTGCTGCTTACTCGACATCGACAACCCCAGTCGATGTCGATTGCTTGACTTTGTTTTGCAGGTTGTGCCCAACGTTGAGGTACCCTGAGACCTGCTGTTTGCTCAAGAGATTGACTGCCCCTTCGACATCGACCACTCTTTTCGATATCGAGGACTTCTGGTCGACCGTAGAGAACGTTTCTCAAGAATAATCAGGATCCGCTGACTTGCTTCCTCATGGATGGATCCTTATTCCCTACCACTACAAAAGGGGAGTCTTATAATTTATTTGATAGTTTAGAGTTGGGTTGTGTGTGTTTATATTGCATTATATTTACATATTTAATTCTCCCCTACCTCAAATTTTGGCGCCATTGACGGGGAAGCCATCAATCGCGCCCTTTGTAGTATTTGTAACGTTCTTTTTAGTGAGGTTTTGAAGGTGCATGCGACGTGCTGATCGAACACCAGAATTTCAAGCTTTAGACGAACCGAAACACATCCTTTGTCTATAGGAAAGGTTGAAGTGGATCAGGGCTAACGAAGAAACCACCCAGCAAAAAGCTCGAGAGGCTTCGTAAGCAAATTGAAGAGCTTACCATGAGAGACACCGAACATACTCGAGTCCAACAAAGATTAGAGGCAAGGGTTGACCGCAAAACCCAAGCCAGGAGAGAAGCCCAGGAGCTACTAAGCAAAATTCCTCAGAATGCTAAGGAATTTTTGCACCCTACACAAGCGGTGCCTAAATCTCTTATAATCCTCCCCGCAATATCCTTTGAAATTAAAACTAATTTTATTGCAGAGATTAGGAGACATGATTTTGAAGGAAAGGCCACTGCATGTCCCATGGCACATATAGCTACATACGAGGATGGTGAAGAACCCACATCGATATGGTTTCATGGTGGTAAAGAAGTTATGGGTGTTGCATGTATTGTGAGACTTCAAGGTTACATGTCAGCTCTCTCTAGTTTATTTGTTTGTTTCATTGTTTTGGTTATTTTCCGTGAGTTGAGTTGGGTAGACTTACTTAGAGTTATTATAAGCGTCACGATGAGTAAGACAACACTACTGGTTATATTGGTGTAGTCTTAGGTGTTCTTGTTAATAAGATATGGAAGCATAGGGAGATGACCGGTGGTTTTCATCTCGTACAACCTGCATGTAGTTCAAGGGTTTTTCATCATAAATCACATGTCCTATTTAATGTTGTGTGCTTTATTCTATCAAATATAGTTAGTATCGCTAACACAACCTCCCAAAGAGGTCATACAATGATTGTTCGCAAAGGAATAGTGAAGAAGGCCTACAACGAATATGTACATACCATATTTGGAAGATATATAGAATTAAATTCTACTTGTAAGTCATCCATATTTGTGGATAATCAATTAGGGAATATTATAAGTCTATACTTTAAGAAGATCTAGTGGGCGCTTATTTCACCATGTTTCATGCTTATATTTATTCTGTTTCTTATGCATATTTTATACTTTTGCATTGGGTTGGAAAAGTAGTGAATTTGTGTAGTTTGAGTTTATTTTCAAGATATAGAGGTCTACACAAGTTTTGGTTTGATTTCGCAGGAAAAGGAACATTTTAGAGCGATTACAAGACACCGGAGAAGAGCTCAATCTCGAGCATAGCACTCAACATTGACCTGATGCATCGATATCGATTGAAGCACCTGAGGTTGAATGAAGAAAAAGTGAAGCAACGTCGACCGAGATTCTACCATGTCAACCGATATGAAGCACTCGACATCGAGTAGTCCACTCGACATTGACTGAAGCAACAAATGCGTAAGAGACGCGTGATCGACCGAATCCTTCAGAGATTGCTTAGCCACATGATACATCTATCATCTACCAAGATCTTTTATCATTATGGGTATATTCCAAATTATGCTAGGGAATATTACCTTGATATATTTATTTTAGGATATAATTTAGTTTTAGATATAATTTCCTTTATCAATCTAAGTAGGATTAGGACTCCAATCCTTGGCTAGCAAGGGTTGTGAGGCTATAAATACCACCCATAGGGGCTGGTCTTAGTCATTCTATTCTTGAGAAAACAAGCAACCTTAAGGAGAGAGAAGGAGAGCCGAGTAGTGAGAGATATAGGAGAGAAGGCGGTGTTTGGTTATACGATTAAAGCTCTTTTGAAGTTTAATGCAACTTTGTTTATTTTTTTCAACAATGCTACAATGATAAGGCGTGAGTAGTCGTCCTACTTCTAGGGTCGGGGTGAGCCTGGCAATATCCATGTAAGGTATGCCTAAATCTCTAATTTGATTATGTGCTTTCATCTTCTATCCCGCACTCAATCCTTTATGAGAATTTAGGATTATTCCTTATTTACCTTATATGAACCAAAGGTGGATTATATGTGAATTTGAATAGTAATTAGGTTTATCCTTCGAAAGTTGACTAAACCCTAATTATGAAATGGATAGAAACAATTAGGTATTTATGCGAAAGCCTCTATATTTCTACTTGTTGATCAACGAAAGTTGTCATAGGATGATAAAAACATAATCTTGTACGTGATTTAAGAACAAATGCATGCATGGTTATTGTCGTGGTAAATCCCTACCTTAGGAGCCTTTAGTTTATATTTCCAAAAACCCCCAAAAATACGTTCTTTTTCTATTTCTTTTAATTTACTGTTTTCGTTCATTATTTCTGTTATGAATCTGCGAGATCACTTGACGTCGATACTACCACTCGATATCGAGTACCCTACAACCGAAGAAGTGGAGTCGACGGTATTCCGTGTCAACCGGGAAGCGCTGATCCACTCGAGATCGACCTCTCTAATCGATATCGAGCTCTCTTTTTCTGTTGCAAGCTTTGCAGATCGATTGACGATTAATAGGAATCGACAGCGTCTGTCGATATCGACCAAACTAGTCGATATCGAGGCTTTTGGTCGACAGTTACAAGGACTTCGCAAGACTAATCAGGAACCGCTGATTCGCCTCCTCGAGGATCGATCCTGATTCCATACTACTGCATCGGGAAGGAGTCTTGAATTTATTTGCTAAGAAAGGGAGTTGCTTTGGTTTGAGCCTATTTAAATATTTTATTTAATCACTTCCCCTCCTAACAAAATTTTGGCGCCGTTGCCGGAATGGCATCAATCGCGCCCTATTTAGTCTTTCTAATCTTTCTACCTAGTGTTGTTTTGAAGGTGTATGCGACGCGCTGATCGCATGCCTGAATTCGCTTCTTTAAATGAATTGGAACGCTAACTTCGTCTACAAGAAAGATCAAGAAGGCTCATGGTTAACGAAGAAACCATGCAACAAGAGCTCGAAAGGCTTAGGAAGCAAGTTGAGGAGTTCGAAACCGAGCACACTCAACATACGCTAGCGGAGCAAAGAATGGCGACTAGATATGACCGCGAGGTCCAAGTCTGCAGAGAAGCCCAGGAGCTACTAAGCCAGATCCCACAAAATGCTAAAGAGTACTTGCACCCAGTACTGGCGGTGACCGAATCTCCTATTATTCTCGCTAACGTATTTGAAATCAAAACTACCTTCATAGCGAACATTAGGAGACATACCTTTGAGGGAAAGGGTTCCGAATGCCCTATGGCGCATATTACTACCTAAATAGATTTATGTGACACCATTGCTGACGTTGTTAATTTAGAATACGTGCGCCTAAAAGCTTTTAGATGGTCACTTGCAGGAAAGGCTCTGCATTGGTTTGAAAGTTTGCCCCCATAATCTATCCGCACCTGGGGTGAACTTAGCGACATCTTCCTCAACAAGTTCTTTCCACCATCAAAGATGACGCAAATTCGCCAGAACATTATCGCCTTCAAGTAGAGGCCAGGAGAGATGCTAGCGTAAGTATGAGACCACTATAAAGACCTACTAAGATCCTTCCCTACGCATGGGCAACCGCCTTATGTTATCGAGGAGATCATATACAATCCTCTGAATGTGCCTACAAGAGAGCGGATCAACACCTATACCACCTACCGCTACCTAGAGCTTACACCAAATCAAGCTTGGGAGACTATTGAAAGGCTCGTGGGGTTTGACAACATATATGGGACTCTTACGGCCCCCGATGCTAGGCCAGCCCCATCCATGCCACTATATGAGCCGTCAAAGGAGGTGGATTCTCAGGTGAAGGATCAATCCATGAAAGACCAGGTAAAGAGTCTCCAAAAACAAGTTAGGTTTTTTACTAATAACCAAGCTTGTTTAGAATTAGGGTCACGGAGCAAGTTCAAATGGCGGATTCCCATTAGGAAGTCAAGTTTGCGCATGTGCCTAACTATGCAAGAGGCTATCAAGGAAATTGGGCATATCAACAACCTCAACAACAATATCGAGGAAACCGAGCACCTGGCCATCCGAAGAGGGAAAGAAGGGATGACTTACCACTCATCCTGGATGAAATGAGGAGGACCCAAGCGGAGAAAAACAATCCAACAATGCCATCCATACCCAACTACATGGCATTAATGCAAGGCTTGGTGAAATCGACACATGGAGGAAAAGCGTAGAGAACCAATTGGGTCAATTGGCGGCCAACATTCCACGACAAGTCGGGGCGCTCCCAAGCCAACTTGAGGCCAATCCAAAGGGGCAACCGACAGTCACATCGCCGCTATATGCTTAAGGAGTAGCAAGGAAATACAAATTAACAACAAAGAAACGGAGCAAGCGAAGAAAGCTACTGGAGAGCCAGTCGATGTCGACCAACCTAAGTCGATGTCAACTACTCCACTCGATGTTGAGCCTTCTGTCGACGTCGGCCCTGTCCAGGCGTCCCCGAGATCGATAACAGCACTAGATGTTGACACCCCTATCGATGTCGACCAGTCATCTTCGGACTTAAAGTTTCAAAGATTTGTGAAGGTTCTCCAAGGCCTTAACATCACCATACCATTCACGGAGGCCCTTCATGAGATGCCGTCATATGTCCAGTTCCTTAAGGACATCCTGAGTAAGAATCGATCAATCGCTGAGATCGCGAAGGAGTGCAGCAAGATATATTACCTAGAGAAGAGAAGTAATCTTGGGAGATTTTCCATTAGAATTGGGCTTGGCTAACATTAACACAAGGAATTGTGCGACCTAGGGGCTAGTGTGAGCCTCATGCCTTTGTCCATATGGTCAAAGGTAAACATTAGAGCCTTGGAGTCTGTGGATATGAAGCTATACATGGCCGACAACATATTCGTGAAGCCCACAGGAATCAATGACGACGTCCCAGTCAAAGTGGGTAAGTTCTATGTACCCACGGATTTCATTATGCAAGATATGGCAGAAGATCCTACATGCCCTATCTTTCTAGAGAGGTCGTTCCTAGCTATGGCCGATGCCAATATCAGCGTGAGAAAGGGACTTCTATCTTTTACAATGGGCAATGAAGTCATAGAGTTCTCCTTCAACCCTAATATGAAGGAAGTGAATCGAACGGAAGTCAAGTCCTTACAAGAAATAGGGAGAGTAATCCCTTGTGAAGAACCAACGGAGAGGACCTTGAACATGGAAGAACTAGAGGTGAGGGCCATTGAGGCCCAAATGGATGGGCTTTTGGCTATTTGACACCAAGCCGATGAGGGAGAAGAGAATGGGAAAGCGGTCAATGTCGACACCCACCTTTCGATGTCGACCACATTGGAGCCAGACCTGATGCCAAAAGCTAAGTATGGGGTCGACGCAAAAGAGCACACCAAGATCGAACAAGGTCAGTCGATATCGACTGGACCTACTCAAGATCGACTCCCCCTAATCGACCAACCTCCATCGATTACACCTTCAAAGAACAATCCACTTGATGTCGACAATTCTACTCGATGTTGAGCCCTCCCACAGAGCACAAGTAACTCAACGGTAAGCCAGGTAAAGATCCTTATCCTAGAGAGCTTAAATATAATATCCCTATGAAAAGAGTACCCTTGTTTGTATGCCTTACTAACATGATAGGAAAACCAATAAGCGAATACAAGGCGGGTGACAAGGTGCTTACGGAGGAATGCAACATAATAGGATGCAAGAGAAAGGATGGAAGAAAAAGAGGATTAGTGACCATCCATAAAATCTATCCAGGAAGGTTAAAGCTTAAAGATAAAAAGGGGACAAAGTTCAAAGTGGAGCTCAAAAGCCCTGAAGAGGACGTACAAGCCATATGGTCCCTATATGTCCCAACATGGATAGAAGAGCGGAAGAAGTTGGCCTAGCGACTATAAAATCTAGAGCTTGTACATAGACTTTGTTTTTGAATAGTTTGGTTTTTAGGGTTTTTGGTTTTGGATTTGTTTTGAAACTCTTACCTTTAAGTTTTTGAGTTTTTCATAGAAACTAACCAGATTGAAAGTACGAAGGAGTTGCGAAGGCCCTCGATGTCAACCAAATAGGTCGATGTCGACTAAGGCATATCGAGTGAAGCAATTGTGATCGACCTGAGATAACCCTGAGTTGAAGCAAGAGATCGAAGTCGACCAACTTAGTCGATATCGACTACACTACCCGATCTCGACAACTTCTACAGACGTACCTGTTTTGAGCCGTTGAGACATTTTCTAATAAGTTCTCTTTGATTCCACTTCTGATTTTATTTTTACAGTGGGGACACTGTAGGATTTAAGTATGGGGTGGGGTAAAAGCATGCTTACATTATTTTGCTCAATTGCATCTTTGATAGTTCATATTTTTATGTTCATTAAAGTCTTGTTTTTGCATACATGGTTAGATCTATACATATCAGGCATCATATTTTCTTATGAGCATAAAGTTTATAATCCGAAGAGATTTTTTAAGAAAAATCACCCCCATTGAAAAATTGAAAAGTGTCATGGAAGCAGTTACAAAACTCAACGATGCAAAAGTAGATCCATTAGAGATATATCAATCAATTGTCTAGTAAAGGGAAGTCTCAATGGAGTGTGATTTTGAGGAAAAAAAACCATGAAAGGAGTAAAATTTGAAGTTGCTTTTGACATATGCATGATAAGAGGACGGAGGACTTTATTTTCCATTCGATCGTTATTTTCCCTAACCATTACCCATGCTTATTGCATTATATCATATTGTAATCCATATGTGCTTAATGTCATATTTGCTCCACAGGTTCTTAAATTGCCTATTTCTACACCTTTCTACCCAACCGGGAGATTGTGTTATGAAATGGATATCATGTTATGGAATTGTTATATGGTTGATATGTTGTGAAGATATCATAAAGTTAATGGCATGAGATTTAATAATGGAAAATTTAATGAGAGAAAAGAAAATCCGGTCACCTAGGAGTTAGGTGGATCGACCCTGCTTGCGGAGGATAAAATTCACATGGAATGGGACACAAGGTGAGGAGTCTGAAGTGCTAAGTATCAGGGGCCATTTATGACATCCATGTTTGCGACTCGCGAATAGGAAGCGTTAAGGTTAGAGAGGTAAAAGCATATAAGTGAAAAAAGAAAAGATCATTATGAGGCAGAGGAATGATTCTGTGCTTTCATCTTCTATCCCGCGCTCAATCCTTTATGAGAATGTACGATCATTCCTTATTTACCTTATATGAAGCGAAAGTGAATTATATGTAAATTTGGATAGTAATTAGGTTTTGCTTGCAAAAGTTGACTAAACCCTAATTATTAAAAGGATAGAAACAATTAGGTATTTATGCAAAAGCCTCTATATTCCTATTTGTTGATCAACGAAAGTTGTCATAGGATGATAAAAACATAGTCTTTTACGTGATTTAAGTAGATATGCATGCATGGTTATTGTCGTGGTAAATCCCTACCTTAGGAGATTTTAGTTTATATTTGCGAAACCCCCAAAAATATGTTCTTTTGTTATGTCTTTTACTTTACTGTTTTCATTCATTATTGGCCGATTTGCAGAAATACACCAAATCGGTGTTCGGTTTGCAAAAGTATACCTGTTTTCTGTGAACAGCAAAAATAGGATAGGTGGGTCATTTGTGCTAAAAAATAGGCCATTTGTGCTAAAAATAATGATTGATTTTACCTTTAAATTTAAATGTAAAAATCATTAAAAGGAGAATTATGAATTAAAATAAAAGTAAAAAAATATATATAAATGAAATATATATATTAAAATAATGTTTTAAATATTTTTTTCTCGAAAATTTAAAAATAATAAAACTAGCCGAATGAAAATCATTGCCTTAGTGAGGGAATTAATAGTGACAGGAATAAAATTTATTTTTGACAGGATATATGTTCTTCATGACAAAGCTGATAATTAATAATGACAGGATGGAATCTATAATAGGGAAGAGAATAAATATACGATTTTATCCATAGCATAACTAGAAATTAAAGGTCTGTCCAAGATGACAAAGTTATTTGTTCACAATGACCGGAGTAATGTTCATAGTGACAAGGTTGTAGGTTTACTTTGATAGGATTGAAGCTATAATCGAGGAGAGAATCACTGAAGATACGGTAAATCATATCTTCAGGATTATTAACCATATTTACAAAAGAATTATCAATATATGTCTTGAAACCATAATATTATCACGTTGACAAGATGAATATTGTTCTTGACGATCCCAAATATGAACATTGACAGGATATAATAAAAAATCGACGGGAGATTGAGTAAAGATACGGTTTTTGACCTAAATCATAACCTGTAGATTATTAACCCTAACCTCTTAATTGCCGCCTCACTAATAGTGCAGAAGTTGTGGTATTGGGCTTCAAGGATGTTGTACAGAAATGAAAATGACTATGAAGCGAAGGGGTTCCACGCAAGCAATTTGAATGGAATCAACAAGAACTCTACTTTAAGACCTTCCACAACTGAAGATGTTCAAAACAAAGTTTAGCTAATGGACACACATCACTTCTGAATTTCACATTAACAAAAAACTGACAATACATCAAAAGGGGGCATCACATCCCTAAGGCCAAAAATGAATTGATTCTAACCGAATCAGAAACTCCATCTCCCACTTCAGTTAGATTACAACAACAAAATGATCTGTGTTCCCTATGAATATGTGATAGAAACAGGCTTGTGCAATGAAGGTTCATGGACTAAACTTGGAAGTTATGAATCTTCAGCCACTGCTTCATGCTCTTTTACATCTGAAACACCATTCTTCACTTGGGGCCTTTTTGAAGCTGTATGTGGAAATAAAGATCAAGTTAAAAACAAATTTTAAGCTAATGAAGAAAGCCATTAATGTTCTTTAGTTTAAGCATAAAACTACCAAACATCAGAAAAACTGAATAGTTTTATGCTGAAGAGGATTACTTACAATTGAGATTCGGAGTAGAACCAGCAAGGCAAGTAAGCATTGGTTTTGTGTTAACGTCAGATAAAGGTGTTGAGCTCTCTTTAGCAGCAGAATGAACATCCTAGACACGTATAGACCCATCTGAAGACACAGACGCCACCATATACGAATATTCAACATCAGGATTTGTAGAAAGTCTAACTAAATAGCTTACATAAATGATTTGAACTATATTAAAGATGACTTGTACTAACTTTCACCTCTGTTTGAGGAGTAGATGTTTTAGGTTTCAACTTGCTTCCACTAGTACCCACATCTTCCATGCCATTTGAGTCATCTGACTCAACGATCCTCTTCCTTTTACCCTTTTCCCTCAAAGAACTTGCTTTTGCCGCCTTCCCTCCTCTTGTAATAGCCATAGAAGTTAGCCAATTGTCACTTGTAATCAAACCATCCACCATTAACATTTTATATCCAATAATATAGACTAAACATATAAAAATTACAACCATCATGACACAATCATCAACATTGCCCAAACACGATTCAAATCAATATGGAGTAGATAATTTCAACTTATTATGATCTACACATAACGAAGAGATAACACTGCAGCCCAGGAAACACAAGTTTTGGATATAATCATCTAAATCCGAGTCTTTAATGAAGAATTTGTGCCATTTGATGAAACAAAATCTGCAATTCCTATATATTTAGAAGAGAAAAAAATGTAAAGATATCAGTACACAAGACATACCAATCTGAATGGAAAACACTTCAAATATCTCAAAAGAAAAACACATCACCTTGAGATGAAAGTCAAAATTCGCCACAATTCATACCCCAAACCAATCTGAATTTTGCCTCAAAGTCAAAATTCTCTCGTGTGATTAGTTGCAGAGATTGAAAGTTGTGTGTATACATGATTAAAATCACCAAAATGAAAATTGGCACCTGAAGTTTCATTACTTGAGAAAGAGAACAGTAAAAAGAAGAATACAAGTATAATGGGTATCTCCATATACAACACAAATGACACCGTAATCCAATTCACAGATTCACATATTAAATCACATATTCAAGGTAATCTACTTCACAATTCATAGATTAAATCATCATAAAACAAAATCATTGTAAACCTATGTAATATATGCACAAGAAGAAGCCATAAGGTGAGATCAGGCTTATACCGTATAGGTCGAAACCATATCGAGCAAGTGGGAAGATGAGAAGCGATATAAAGCAGAGAAATGAGAAAAGGGAAAAGGGAGCAAGGTGATGATGACGAGCGGCCGGTGCGAGCAACAGACGGAGCAACAACAACCAACACAGACAGACCAACAATAGAGAGAGATGAGAGCGAAGAGATGTGGTTCGAGCACGAGATCAACAACCAGAGACGGAGGGGAGATTAGAGCGACGGCAAGCCGGCGGCTAGAGAAGAGAGACTCGGCGAGAGTGGTCGGCGGCCAGAGGAGCGAGGAGAGGCTAAGAGCTTGATGACGACAGCCCGACTCAGGCTGCTCTTGGGGTCGGGCACAAACGAGTTAGGGATTAGGTCGGGGGCTGATCTTGTTAACTTTTTTTTTTTTGAAATTGTAGATTTTTTTTATTATTTAATAATTTAAATATAATTTAAATATATAAGAAAAATGATAAATACAAAAAATATTTTACCTTTCTTTTTCCTGATTTTTTGGGGTGATGGGTAGTTTTGATAATTGAATAAGGTATTTTTGCAAATTTTCAAATGTGGATGCAATTGTTTTCAAGACTAGGTATTTTTGCAAACCAATTATCAAAGTGGGGTATTTACTAATAATTCCCCTAAAATATTTCTGTTACGAATCTACGAGATCACTTGACATCGACATTACCACTCGATATCGAGTACCCTACAACTAAAGAAGTCAAGTCAACGGTATTCTCTGTCGACAGGGAAGCACTGACCCACTCGAGATCGACAACTCTAGTCGATATCGAGCTCTCTGTTTCTGTTGCAGGCTTTGCAGATCGATTGACGAGCACTAGGAATCAACAGCCCCTGTCGATATCGACCAAACTAATTGATATCGAGGCTTCTAGTTGACCATTACAAGAACTTCACAAGACTATTCAGGAACCACTAACTTGTCTCCTCGAGGATCGATCCTAATTCCCTACTCCTGCATCGGGAAGGAGTCTTGAATTTAATTGCTAAAAAAGGGAGTTGCTTTGGTTTGAGCCTTCACATCTTTTATTTAATAAATTCCCCTCCTAATAAGATCTTGGGCTATATATGGAGGTTGAAATCATAAAGAGAACTCGTATTGCCCATGCAGAATAGTAATCAGTATTCATAGGAGAATTCATATAAGCAAGAAGCTTAAAGAAGAAGAAGCATTACAGAATGTACTGACTTCATGAGGGTCAAGTTAATGACTTACATGTAGAGTTTGAAGCATTTGTGTTCATCCCTATTTGTGATTCGTCATTGATAAGGTCTATGTTGGTTTATGAAAGTTTATTATGTTGTTAGTAGAGTTAGATTATATGCTTATGATGGTTAATCTAGATGGAGACAACCTAATTGCCAAAAGTGATAAGCAATTGAAGTGGACAAGCTCGAAATACCCCAAGACAACGAGATGTGGTTATTTTTATCCCACACATTTTTTTGGTTATCAAAGGGTTACGAGATATAAATTATTTTTCCTACAAGTCCGTACAAGCTTTTCGTCATTAATTTTTTTCATTAATTACACTAAAACAAACTCACTGAGGTCCAACAATTTATATCAAGATGCATGCGTGTAGTTTGTAAGTTTAATCTAGAAGAAAATTTTGTTTCCATGGTCGCAAAAGTTCTTGAAAAAAAGACCCACAAATGGATGGCGTGAGAGAAGGCTTGCAAGCAAACCATTTGCATGCTTTCACTCTAGAGAGAAAGAACACTTATCCGCTAAATGTTGTCAATTGACCTCGAAGGAAGAATCACAAAGTATGGTGGCTCCTTATGACATCTTACGTCCCATAGTTCCTAGTCTTCCCTCAAAGGATCATTTGAGAAAGTTGGACAAAGTTTTTGACAAGAATAAGATGGAGTTCTGATTCATGTAGATCGAGAAACATATATCACAAATGAATGGATCAAGTTGAAACGAGATCGAAGAGGTGCGAAGCTACTAATCTCCATGAAGGAGAAGAAATGAAAACACCAACAATTGGGCATTCTATGTTATATTGTAAACTGCAAAAAGTCACTTTACAAAAAGCTTCTAATTCCTATATATATATATACTGTTGACTACAGATAACAACCCAGCCCACTAACACTAACTAACTAACACCCGTAAGTATACCCCAATACCCCCCCTAAGGTGGACGAAGAGATAACACAAAAGCCAGCTTGCAACATAGCCCAAAATGATGGACAGCCCCTAAAGGTTTAGTCAGAATATCGGCTAACTGCAGAGTTGATTGTACGTGCATAATTGTAATCAACCCATCCTAAACAAGCTCGATAATACAATGGCAGTCAATCCACAAATGCTTTGTGCGCTCATGGAATTGGGGATTGATAGCTAGATGTTGAGCTGCCTTATTATCAAAACATAAGGGAATTGGAGTGTGAATGGGAATGTGCAAATCGCTGAGTAAACACGTAAGCCAAATCAACTCCCTACCCGTTATATCAATACTTCTATACTCACTCTCAGTTGAGGACTTGGAAATGGTTTTTTTGTTTCTTAGTCTTCCATGAGATGAGAGACTAACCCAGAAAAACACAATAACCTGTGATGTTGTGACTAGTATCGCGGCATGTACCCCAATCAACATCACAATATGCACGAACACGAAGAGAAGAAGAAGACGGATGGAACAAAGAACAGTGGACAATACCCTTTACATAATGGAGTAAGAACAAAGTAGCTTGAAGGTGAGGCATACAAGGAAGAGCCATAAATTAAGTAAGTTGTTGAAAGGAAAGGCAATGTCGGGACAAGTGAGAGTAAGGTATAACAAATGCCCCCAAATGGGAGATAAGACTCAGGATCAGGAAGGTTGGGAAAACAGCGGCTAAGGTTTGGTGTCATTCAAGTTGGTTCTTGGTGTATTGTCCCAATGGTTCTTCTTGTTGTTCATCAAGGTTGATTCCTCCTATCTTTTCCTTTTCATTTCCCTTTGTTTTGTTCTGTTTTTCCCTTTCACTTCGTCGAGCCTTGTCTCTAAGGTTTTACGCTCCCTTTGCTGTGTTTTCTTGTCTAACTCGTGCCCCTCCTTTGTGTTCTTGTGAGTATGAGTCTACAACGTCAAGAAGGTTGGAAAAACAGCGGCTAACCCCGCATCAAATTGGCATCAGAGCATAGGTTCACTTGGCGTTGTTTGAAATAAGAATGATCAAACCAAGAGTCATTTTCTCTTGGTAAGTTTTACAAGAAATTCCTTGTTCAATGTCTTGATCTTATTCTATTGTGTTGATTTTGTGTTTCTGGCGCTTGTGTGTGCAATTTCTCATCTCTGGCCACCCTAGCACCACCACAGCCCCACCGGTGAACCACCACAGCCCCTATCTCAGCCACCAACTGATGATTTGTGCTTCTTCAAGAAGCTTGTCCTTGGAACTTCCAAAAAAAAAAATCAGACCTTGTTTCCCCAAAAAACTGTCCACTTTATTGTTTCCCCAAAAAGTTGTCTCTTTTGTGCTTTTCGAAGAAGCATTGACATTTTGTTATCTTTTCAGATTTTTATTTTATTAGTTATCTTTTCACAATTGTGTTAAGAAGGAGAGAGAGTTAAAACCGAAATTTAAAAAAAAATCAGATTTGGTTTTTCTGAAAAAAAAAAGAAAGAAAGAAAAAAAAAGAAAGAAAAGAAAAGAGTGACATCTTATGCATGTTATTGAAGTGTTTTAGTTGATATTCATACTATAACATTTGCACTTCATCTTAGTGTTGCTTGGAAAAACAAAGAAAAGCTTATTTGGCTTGTTGTGCTTGCTTGTTGAAATCAAACCTTGTTTGCATTGTGTTAGCTTGCTCATTGTGTTGCAAACCTATTCATTGAACACATTGCATTCACCATTCGCACCCACTACCCTACTGATTTTCGAGCCTAAATTGCACCCATTTGCATATTTGAGCGCCATTGCATGATATTGATACATGAAGAATAAGATAAAGGGGTTGAACCTTGTAAAACTTGGTAAAACACTTATTCTTAGTAAAAAAAAAGCTCACTGTGTCGATCGTTCATTATTGTTTCGGGTGTTTATTTAGCCATACTTCTATTTATTGAGTCTCTAGCCGCACCTAGAATCTGCGTGTTTGGTGCTAAGATCAGCCCTTGTAGTCATTGTGCTCTTTAAGGTTTGCTAATCTTGTGGTTGATTTTTGACTCTACCAAGGCGGATTTGAAGCTCGGTTGCAACACTCAAAGAGAGGAGTGAAACACTTGTGAGACTGATTTTGCTTTCACTAATGTAACAAGTTTGCTATAGTGTGTTTTGAGAATGTCTAACGCAGATCGTCCCCCTTCGGACCATTCCAATGGAGCGGATCGGAGCCAATATCTTCGGAGTTGTTCAACATGCTTAAAACCATGTCGGACAACATTGACCAGTTGACAGCTCGAATGGTGGCCTTAGAGACACGTACACCACCCCAACATGTACCAAACGAGCCCCATCAAGAGCGGGAGGAGCCCTTAACAACCCCACCAATTGGCCCTCGACATGGCCCGGTTCCCTCACGAGAAGGTAGACGTTTTGGTCCTAATAATAATGTTCCTCCTTTACATGATGATCGCATGCCTCCAAGAAGGCAATATGACTACTTTGAAGAGCAAGAGGAGGATTGGGAACCACCCCGAGGCCATGGATACCAACAACAGAGAGCTCGTGAACAAGAGCAAGATGGAATAGGCAAAATAAAGGTCAAAATTCCAGCCTTTGAAGGGAAGTGTGATCCCGGCCTTTATTTGGAGCGGGAGACAAAAATTGAGCAAATTTGGAGCTGCCACAATTTCCCGGAAGAGAAAAATGTACAACTCAAAGCCCTTGAATTTACTGGTTATGCACTAATTTAGTGGGATAATCTTTTAAAAGAAAGGAGGCGAGTTCTAGATCCAGCCGTTGTTAATTGGGAGCAAATGAAGGCCTTGATGAGGTCTCGATTCGTTCCTCAATACCACACCCGGGAGCTAAGACAAAGTTGGAAAACTTAAAGCAAGGTTCCATGAGTGCGGAGGAAACATACAATGCCATGCAAGTGGCAATGGTAAGAGCCAATGTGGTTGAGGATGATGAAACCAAAATGGTGATGTACCTAAGAGTTCTTCATCCTTTTCTAGGTAACGAAATAGACTTGTATCCTTATGAGTCCATGACAGATTTGCTACACTTATCAATCAAGGTGGAGAGAAAGATCAAAGCTAGGAATCAAGGAGGAAGGACCTCAAGTGGCTACCTTAACTCATGGAAAGCACCAACTCAAAACTGAGGGTACCAGCCCTATGGGAGGGAAGCGGTGCAAGGAAAAGAAAAGGGAGCCAACTTCAATCATCAAGGAGAGCAAGGTGGTCATCACAAGGGCTACCCTACCAACGCACCTTCATCATCATCTCGGCCATCTAATGGGGTTTCCGTAGCCCCACAAGGGAGTAACTCTAACCCCTCTTCTAGAACTGGAGATATTATGTTCTTTAAGTGTCAAGAAAGAGGTCATATGATGAAGGATTGTCCTAATAAGAAAACTCTCATGATTAATCATTTAGGGAAATATGAATCTGAATCTGATTGTGATGATAATGTTTTGTGTGATGATGATGTGAATTTGCATGCTTGTGATGATGATAATGATGATGGAATTGATTTTGAGCATGGAGTGTCTTTGATTGTTAGAAGAGTTTTACGAGCTACCCCTTCTCCTTGTGATGATAACCAAAGACAAAACTTATTCCATACTCGTTGTCTAGTTAAGAAAAAGGTGTGGAACATGATAATAGATGGAGGAAGTTGTTGTAATCTTGCTAGCATTGAAATGGTTCAAAAATTACAACTCCCAACATTAAGCCATCCTAGACCCTACAAATTACATTGTATGAGTGATTGTGGTGAATTGAAAGTTAACAAGCAAGTTAAGGTTGCCATAACAATAGGATATTACGAGGATAGTGTTTTATGTGATGTAGTGCCTATGCAAGCTTGTCATATTCTTTTGGGTCGTCCATGGCAATACGATAGGAAGGTCATTCATGGTGGTTTCACTAACCGTCATTCTTTTGTGTTTAAGGGAAAGAATGTTGTCCTCAAGCCCATGACCCCAACGCAGGTTGCCGAGGAGTATGAGAAGAAACGGGCAAGGGAGGAGAATAAGGGGTTGGAGGAAACCAAGTGTCTACAACCTAACACCACACCGCATTCATCATCATCCCTTAGTGTACAACCCACTAGCTCCCAAAGATCAAGCCTCTCCATTGAGCCTGGCCAACCTAAGGGAGTGTGGGAGAGTAAACGAGTTCTTCTAGCATCTAAGCAAGACCTTAAGGAGTACCTTGACCCCGAGACCACTCTTATGTTGTTATGTAAGGAGCTTGCTTTATTGAGTGATGATCTTAAGGCTACCATACCTAAGAGGATTTCTAGGCTACTTGAGGAGTTTAAGGATGTGTTTCCCGAAGAGATTCCAGCTGGTCTACCGCCTATTATAGGCATTGAGCACCAAATAGACCTTGTCCTGGGAGCCACCCTACCTAACTGCCCATCCTATAGGATGAACCCTAAGGAAACCCAAGAGATCCAATCCCAAGTGCACGAGTTGTTGGATAAGGGTTATGTGAGGGAGAGCCTTAGCGCATGTGCTGTTCCCGTACTTCTAGTGCCAAAGAAGGATGGTTCTTGGAGGATGTGTGTGGATTGTCGAGCCATCAACAATATCACGGTGAAGTACCGCCACCCAATACCCCGCTTAGATGACATGCTAGACGTGTTACATGGAGCTACTACCTTTTCTAAGATTGATTTAAAGAGTGGGTACCATCAAAGTCGTATGAGGGAGGGGGATGAGTGGAAGACAACCTTTAAGACCAAGTTCGGTCTTTATGAGTGGTTGGTTATGCCCTTTGGGCTTACCAATGCCCCTAGCACTTTTATGCGTCTTATGAATCATGTTCTTAGGCATTTCATAGGGAAATCTGTTGTGGTTTATTTTGATGATATACTTGTGTATAGTAGATCCTTAGAAGAGCATGAGTTACATTTACGTAAAGTGCTATCTACTCTTCGTCATGTGCACTGATAGCACGCATTTAGGTAGGCATATTAGGTTGCGTTTAGCATGATCTAGATGTTTATAATGCCTAGTTTAGACTAGATTTGCATTTATACTCGTTTTGTTGGTAGAGTCGGAATCTACACGCTTTTATGAATTATTTCAGGTACATATGAATCCGACGAGGTATGAGAAATCTCATGGATGAAGGAAGATCCAAGAGGAGGAGGAAAAGTGAAGAGCACGGGAGCGGAGTCGAATTTCGAGAGCCTAAGTGAAGAACAAATCCGTAGAAGTTGTCGTCAGACATGCTGAACTTGTTTTGCAATTTCTGGAGGCCTCGGTGGTCCGATTGACTATTATAAGCATGCGTTGGAAAGCTCTTTCCGAGATCTACAACTTCCATGTTGACATCGAGACCAAATTCGAAACGGAAAAATCGCTATGAACAGTAAAAGCCGCCCCGTGGCCCGAAGCTCTGACGAAGGATTTCGCAATCGCCTGGCCGCCCCGCGGCCAGGGTTGGCTGCCCCGCGGCCTCTGCAGAAACGCCGAATCTACTGAATGGACTTTTTATCCACTTAATTAGGTTTTTAGAATTATTATTTGGCTGACTCTTTGGAGGCTTTTTAAGGACGTTTTAGGGTTTTATTTTAATAATCTAATTCCTTAGTTTATACACTTGGAGATTATCAATTGAGAGAACCCTAGAGGGAGCCTCCATGGCCATGGAGTGCTAAACTCTTCCGTTTCATCTATGGATTGAAGCTTTGGTTTGATAAAGTTGTGAGATTTCTATTCTTGTTCTATTCCTATTGATTCGTATTGATTCTTTTGCGAATATTGTTAATTTCTTCTAGCCCGTACAACTAGTTGAGATTATTGCTAGGATTTTGTAGATTCCTCGTAGCGAACCTTAATCCATAGTAGCAATCATGCCTTTTTAGGACTCGTAGGACGAAATTGGTGTGTAGAGAATCAATTATATGTTAAATGCTGACTCGTAGCTTGGTGTTGCATGTATCCTGGTTAATCCTTAATCTTAATGCTACTATTAGGTTAAATCTTGATTGTGTTAGGGTTATCTAATTAGTAAGGGTTGCTAGGACTCGTAGGACTAGTAATTTACACAAGATCAGGACAGGAACAATAATAGGATAAAAAGAGAACTTGAAGAAGAATCGATGATCAACTAATCAAACTAAAGTGGATATTTGTAGATGAAACTATTTTCTCATTGTTATCTCTACTAACTTGTCTATAGTTTCTTTTCTTATATTCAATCACCAAAACCCCTCTTTTCTACTAATTGGTAAATATACATTGCTTAGAAATACTTGATTCTCTGTGGGATCGACCTCTTACTTGCTTACTATACTAGTTTGTAGGTTTGAGTTATACTTTGATAGGAACAACGACAGTTACCTCCTGTCATGCACCTTTATGCTAATTTGGAGAAATGTGAGTTTTGCACTAATTGTGTTACTTTTCTTGGTTTTGTGGTAAACTCACATGGATTAAAGGTGGACGAAAGCAAGATCAAAGCAATCCAAGAATGGCCCACTCCTACATCAATTGGCCATGTTCGGAGCTTCCTTGGATTAGCTAGCTTCTATCGTCGGTTCGTGAGGGATTTCAGCACCATTGCAGCCCTTCTAACCGAGATCACCAAGAAGCATCACCCATTCACATGGGAAAGAGCCCAAGAGAAGGCGTTCAACGCCCTAACGGAGCATCTCACACAGGCCCCGGTCTTAGCACTTCCGGATTTCAACCGGCCCTTTGAAGTGGAGTGTGATGCATCGGGCATAGGCATTGGTGGAGTTCTCATGCAAGAAGGTAAGCCCATTGCCTATTTTTCAGAAAAATTGAAGGGAGCTTGTCTTAATTACTCTACCTATGATAAGGAGTTGTATGCATTGTTTAGAGTTCTTAAGACATGGCAACATTATCTTTGGCCTAGGGAGTTTATTTTGCATACTAATCATGAGTCCTTAAAGTATTTCAAGAGCCAATACAAGTTGGATAGGAGGCATGATCGTTGGATGGAGTTTATAGAAACATTCCCTTATGTCATTAAGTATGAGAAAGGAAAGGATAATGTTGTGGTAGATGCCCTTTCGAGGAGATACATGTTGATGTCTACATTAGACTCAAGGATCTTAGGCTTTACATACATTAATGAGCTTTATGTAGATGACCCTGATTTTGGAGAGATTTACAATCATTGTGTGGCTAAAGGATCCTTAGATAAGTACTACTTGTTTGATGGATTTCTTTTCAAGATTGATAAGGTTTACATTCCCCGTTGTTCCCTTAGGCTCTTGTTGGTTGAGGAAGCCCATAGGGGCGACTTGATGGGCCATTTTGGGAGGGATAAAGCCTATCACATGCTACACACACATTTCTTTTGGCCTCACATACTTAGGGATGTAGAACATTTGGTTAAGAGATGTGTTGATTGTTTGAAGGGTAAGTCTAGGTTACAACCCCACGGCTTGTATTGTCCATTACCCATTCCTGCAGCCCCTTGGGAGGACATATCCATGGACTTTATTGTTGGGTTACCTAGGACTAAGAAGGGGAGGGATTCGATCTTTGTGGTTGTTGATCGTTTCTCTAAGATGGCTTACTTTATCGCTTGTCATAAGACCGATGATGCTTCCAATGTAGCTAACCTTTTCTTTAGAGAGATTGTTAGGCTTCATGGAGTACCTAAGACTATAGTGAGCGATCGGGATGTGAAATTTCTTAGCCACTTTTGGAGGACTATTTAGGGTAAACTAGGGATGAAGTTGCTGTTTTCCACCTCTAGTCACCCACAAACCGATGGGCAAACCGAGGTAATCAATAGGACCCTTACTACCATCCTTAGGGCCATCATTAGGAACAATTTGAGATTGTGGGAGGATGCTTTGCCTCATGTGGAGTTTGCTTATAACCGGACCGTGCATTTGATGTACATATTTGTACTTTCTTTTATTGCATCTTTTGACTTCGTATTTCGTTCGATCTCCAAAGAAAAGGTTCAAAAGAATATAAACTTGTGTAAGAATGGGCTAAAATGCAAGAAATAGATTTTTCACATGTTTTGAGCTAACCATGCAGGAATTCGAGCGAAAACGGAGTCAAAACGAAGAAGCCAAGTGAAGCTGAGCAGAGGTAGATATCGACCCTAGACCCAGATATCGACCTCTGAGGTAGATATCGACCTTCAACATAGATATCGACCTCAACATAGACATCAAGTGAAGCTGAGAAGAGGTAGATATCGACCTTAGACCCAGATATCGACCCCCAGTGTCGATATCGACCCCCATATCGACCTCAACATAGAAATCGACCAGAGCTGAACAAGTCGAGCAGGAACAGAGACCTCGATATCGACCTCTGGTGTCGATATCGACCCCTTATCTCGACAGAAGATAGACTCGATTTCGAATGCGGATTGGCACTATATCTTCAAGGAGGCACGGGATTATCTCACATTTTCAAGATAAGATGACAGCTGAAGTTTGATTCATCTTTTAATGCAAGTTATTTAAAAAAAAAGACCTATCCTAAGTGTTCGGATAGAGTTATTAGTTTAGATAGGAGCTACAATCCTTGGATAGCGAGGATTAGTAGCCTATAAATAAAGCCTTAGGGCTGATTTGTTAGATCATCTTTCATACCATCAATTAACAAAGACATAGACAATAGAGTTAGAGTTAGAGAGAAGTTTTAGGGTTTGACGTTTGCGAAAGTTGACGTTGAGTTGTAAAGCTTCGAAGTTTATTTTAATGCAAGTTTCTTCCTTTCAATCAATGATGAGTTCCATGATGAGAAGCGAGTAGTTCCCCAAAGCTCTTAGGGTCGGGGTGAGCTCGACGTTAGCCATGCGCGCTTGAGGTAAGTATTTGATGTTGATATCGTTGTGTCTATATCTCCTCCTACAATTCTATGTTTAGTCCTAATCGAAAGAAAAGGGATTCATGCTAACAACTTGAGTTATAAACATAAAATTGGTAGAGACAATTAGGTTTATTTGCAAGAATAATCCTAAGAGTTGGTGTACGGCGAAAGCTCGTCCCTCAGAAGAAATAGCGCAATTGTCCGTCTTATTTATCTTATCGCATGCATTGGTTAACGTTGTGGTAAACCCTAATCCTAGGAGTTGCCTTTTTACATATTTTATACACTTAAAAACCCCTGCTTGATTTCTATTCATTGCTTCTCTCTCCATCCTTAATTCTTCGGCCTTTCTTTGCCGACAAAGAACTAACTCACTGCAGGAAGACATCGATATCGACAGCAGAGGTCGATATCGACCAAAACTGATAGATCGACGGTTTTCTGAGTCGATCTCGAGACTCTTGGGAAACTTCTGCAGGCATCGATATCGACACCAGACATCGATATCGACCCTTCTGTATCGACTAGTAGTCTTCTGAGCCAGTGGATTTCGTGGACTGACATCGATATCGACCCCACCAGTCGATATTGACCACTTGTTTTTGTCTTTGCAGGTCTTCTGTTGCAGAGAACATCGACAGCCGAGGTCGACATCGAGGCCCAAGGTCGAGATCGAGGCTACTGGTCGACGCAGACGTGAAATTTCCAAGGCTACTAGGATCCCGCTGACACACCTCCTCGTGGATCGATCCTGACTACCCTTCCACTACAACGGGAGGAAGTCTTGTAATTATTTGCTTAGGCCAGGAGTTAGTTTACATTTATTACATCTTTATTATTTGTAATTACTTGACATATCAATCCTCCTGCAACAACAGCATTCATCTACTGAGCTGACACCATTTGAGTGTGTTTATGGTACTAACCTACTAACCCATTTGGATCTTACCCCATATCGCATGAGGGAGAAAGAAGACTTTGATGCAGGAAATCAGGTGGAGTTCATTTGGGAGCTTCATGAGCGCACTCGTGTTCGGCTAATTCAAAAGGCCGAAGAGAATGCCCAACGAGCCAACAAGGGGCGTCGCAAGATGATTTTCCAGCCCGGTGATCTAGTTTGGGTGCATTTGCGAAAGGAGCGCTTTCCAAACAAGCGCAAGTCTAAGCTCGCTCCACGAGGAGATGGTCCATTCAAAGTTTTACAACGATTTGGGGACAATGCCTACCAGATTGACTTACCCGGTGACTATGGAGTTAGTGCCACATTCAATGTCACTGATCTCACCCCCTACCTAGCTGAGGATGAAGACATGGATTCGAGATCGAATCCTTTCCAAGAAAGGGAGAATGATGGAGGACCATCTCAAGAACCACCCAATGCACCTCATTTCGGAGATGGACCTATCACAAGATCCCGAGCTAAGAAGATAAGAGAGGAACTTAACGCTTTCATCCACCACCACATGAAGATGGTACTACCAATGGAGCCCGAGGGTGACATCATCACATTGCTTGAAACCGCACCATTCTCGGGCTCGACTAAGGGTGATTCAGCCACCACCCATACTTAGCTTTTGATTTGCTTGCTTTATTTTGGACTTTGTGTTTTGGGCCTTTGTTTGGGTTTAGTAGGACTTGTTGAAACTTTGTGTTTTTGGGCCCTTGCTTTTGGGCAGATTTTCTCTCCTATTTAAGGCTTGTAACCTCTCATTTGGAGGACAATTGAATCTTGTTTTATGAAAACCCAGTTGGTTTCACTCTCCAAAGGTGAGAGCTTCATGCCTTGTGTGCATGTGTGTTGCATCTAGTTCGGTTTCTACTTGGTTTTGTTAATTTCCCAAAGATTGGTGATTCCGAGATGAGCACAAACCTCCTCCTTATGCTTCCATGGCCAGCCATTGTTGTGTAAGGTTGTATAGGGTTGGTTTTGGTGTCATTCAAGTTGGTTCTTGGTGCATTGTCCCAATGAGTCTTCTTATTGTTCATCAAGGTTGATTCCTCCTATCTTTTCCTTTTCATTTCCCTTTGTTTTGTTCTGTTTTTCCCTTTCACTTTGTCGACCCTTGTCTCTAAGGTTTTACCCTCCCTTTGCTGCGTTTTCTTGTCTAACTCGTGCCCCTCCTTTGTGTTCTTGTGAGTCCCAGTCTACAACGTCAAGAAGGTCGGGAAAACAGCGGTTAACCCCGCATCACGCACTCTTAATCTGCTTGTTTATTCTGAACTTGGTTGAACTAGCTCAAATTTACAATCGATATTCCTCTGGTCCTTGTGGATAGGGCACTTGATTACTACAATTGAACCCCATACACTTGTGGGTGTAGGTTTTTATCCTATCATGTTTTTGGCCCCGTTGCCGGGGATCGGTGCTAGTATTGATCGTCTTTTGACGACTAGTTCTCTAAGTTTTTTTTGTTGCTTTGATTTGTTTTCTTTTTGTTTTTGGCCTCAGGTTGTGCTTTGAATGCGAAAAAAAGAAAGGCTCTAGCAATCTAGTGCCTTTCGATCCTGAACCTGAACGCACATTTCACAAAAGAAGAGCTGAACAACTAGCTTCTAGAGCGGAAACAGTGGCTGATGCCATGGCCAGATTAGCGGAACTTGAGCGGCAAATGGCTCAAAGAGATCAGGAAAATGCTGACCTTCGACAACAACTAGCTAATCAACAATTGCAGCTCGTCCAACCACAAGGGCCGACAACCCTAGAGAACGGATGGATCAAGCTCAGTATCTACCACAACCGGGTGTCATCCTCCCTGCTCTTACACCCGTGAACTTTGAGCTGAAGCCTGCATTGTTGAATATGTTAAGGCAAAATATGTTCAATGGGCTTCCTGCTGAGAGCCCCCATAAACACATATCCACCTTCAAAGAACTGATGGATACGGTGACGGTTCAAGGTGTCGCACCTGAAGAGCTGTTATTGCGATCATTCCATTTCTCACTTCCACGAAAAGCTAGACACTGGTACAACTCTATTCCTGCGGATACTGTCACCACTTGGGTGAAATTGTCATCTGAGTTCCGGAATCAGTTCTTCCCGCCAGCCAAGACTGTTGAGATGAGGCGAAAGATAAATTCTTTTGTGGTTGGTGATGGGGAGAACATCCATGAATCGTGGGAGAGATTCAATGATCTTTTGTTTGAGTGTCCTCACCATGGGATATCAAAGCTTAATCTGTTGGAGATTTTCTACAAAGCTGTCAGTGACAACACTAGAGTGCTTATTGACTCCTCGTCTGGAGGAGAATTTTTGGAAATGGGAGCTGACGATGCTTGGGCTTTTGTAGAGAAAACTGCTAAGAGATGTGGAAAGTACTCACAGCCTAGGGCTTTCTCTAATGTTAAAAGAAGTGCGGGGATGTATGAAGTTGATGCTGAAACTTATAAGGATGCTAGACATGACTCATTGGCTGCTGAAATTAAACGTCTAGCCTCGGTTATGGAGAAGTCCTTGTCAACCAAGAAAGTGAGTGTCGCGAATTCTAGACCGGTGCCTTGTCAATTTTGTGGATCCCAAGACCACACCATCTCAGCTTGTCAGATTTATGGTTCTCAAGGTATCGGGAGTGAGGAGGAGGAAGTCAACTACATGGGAAATTTGAATAGAGGCCAGGGTTACAATATAAACTTCAACAACTACAACCCCCGAGCGAGGGATCACCCCGGTTTCTCTTATGTTAACAGACAAGCTGCAGAAGGACCACCACCTGGATTTCCACCGAAGCCCCGCAACAGAATGATAAGATGGAGTTGATGATGGAACAATTCATGGGTACTGTTCAGAACTTAGGAGGAGAGGTGCAGAATCTCAGTAGAGGTTAGAAGATGTTGGAGACACAAGTAGCTCAACAGGCTAGCAATTCTACTAGGCCGAATGGTCACCTACCGGGGCGTACTGAGGATAATCCTAGGGTACAAATTTCCGCCGTGTCCCTAAGGAGCGGTAAACAGTTAAAGGATCTGAGGGCTTCAACATCACAAGAGGCTCAAGAGAGTGTTGCTATTGAAAAGGATAAAGCTTCTGACCCTGAGAAAGAGCAACCATATGTGCCACCTCCTCCTTACAACCCACCACTTCCATTTCCACAAAGAAGGGATCAAACCCAAATTGAGGCGCAGTTTAAGAAATTCTTGGAGGTGTTGAAGAAGCTCTACATCAACATTCCCTTCACCGATGCTTTGACTCAAATGCCATCTTATGTGAAGTTTCTGGAGGAGATCTTGTCGAATAAGAGGAAACTGGAAGAGTGTCAGACCATCTCATTAGATCGGGAGTCTAGTGCTCTCATTCAGAACTCGTTACCACCAAAGCTTGAAGATCCTGGGAGTTTCTGTGTTCCGGTCACCTTGGGGAATCACACCTACCAAGCCCTATGTGATTTGGGGGCCAGTGTGAGCATCATCCCCCTTTCTATATGAAAGAAGCTAGGATTAGGAGACCCCAGACCAGTTCGGGTGAAACTTAGCATGGCTGATAAGTCGATTTGACACCCTTCAAGTATACTTGAGGACATTCCCATCCAGGTTGGTACGTTTTTCATCCTGGGAGACTTTATAGTCCTTGACATTGAAGCTGATTGTCTTGTGCCTATTATACTAGGAAGACCTTTCTTAGCTACTGTAGGTGCAAATATTGATGTCAAGAGTGTTGTTCTTTCTTTCACTGTAGGAGATGAGAAACTTGAGTTTAATTTCTCTAATGATATTAAAAAATCTGTTGTTGAGAATGAATATTACAAGATGGAGGTGTTAGATGAAGGAGGTCATGGTGCGATGACAAAAGTGGTCAACCGAGACCCTTCAGAGTTTTCTCTAGCAAAGAATATGGTCAATGGTGCTAGAAAGAAGTTACATGTTGATGTAGCTCGAGATGTGACTATCTTTGTGGAGGATCCCAAATCTGTTTTGCAGGTATATGACGGAGTCTCTATGGGTGAAGCTAAAGGAAGCCCTCCTGAAAATGTTCAAGAAGGTGATTTGGTGCTACTTTTCCACTCAAGGCTAAAACTGGCTCCAGGGAAGCTGATATCAAGGTGGAGCGGCCCCTTCAAGGTCAAAGGAATGCATCCCCATGGAGTTGTTGAGGTATGGAGCAAGCGGACCGGCGAGTTGAAGGTGAATGGACAAAGACTGAAGGAGTATTATACCGTAGATCCGACCAAGGAGGTTGTTTCCATTCAACCACCTTGACCCAAGCAATCGAAGGTAACGGAAGGTCGGCTTCAGACCTTAAACTAGCGCTTCTCGGGAGGCAACTCGAGGTATGTTTTCTTTAATTATAGATTTCAGTTTTTTATCTTTTGTTTTTTTAGTTGATTTGCGAAAGTGCAAGTATGGGGTGGAGAGTGTGCTATATTGAGAATATTATTTATGTTTTGAGCTGAATTAAAGGTGTTTAACACCTATCTACTAACCCCCATCTTGGCGAGTTTTGTTGTTTTGTTGGTGTTGTTTGCTTGGTTCGGTTTTCGACATAGATGGCTTTGGCTTGGCAACCTTTAAGACACTTGTTCTACATGTTGAAATTTCATGTCTCTTCCTTGATTGTTTTGCACATTGAGGACAATGTTTTGTCTAAGTATGGGGTGGGGGTGAATACTTCACAATTTTTGTGGTTTTTGTGTCTATTTGGCCCATGCTTATTGGAATATTTGATGATTGCTTGAGCATTGAGCTGTTGCCTTGTTTGAATAGATAGCATGTATATCCTCTTGCTCGATTATGTGTATATCTCGCCTCATACTTGGATACTCGAGCTTGACTTGATACCGCATTATTGGGTTTATGTGCGCAAATTGAAATATGATTGAGGCAGTTTGTCAACCCATTTATCCTTGCCTACCCTTGCATTTAATCATATGCTTGAAGCCTTCTGAGCCTTAGAAGTCTGTTTCTTTGGTAGCTCCACAAGATTTTCATAGCAGCTAATTGCCTTTCCCTAATCCGGGATTTTGGGTCATGATGGTATCTATTTGTTATGTGGATGTGCTTCGAGTATGAGATGATTTCTCTTGATTATGATTGAAAAAAACAAGAGAAAGAGAAAAAGTCTTGGGTTAAGAGGAGGATAAAATTCACTCTTGTGCAAAAGTCAAGAAAAGAAAAAAATACGGTTAGTAACCGATCCTACTTGTGGAGAATAAAATTCACACAAGTAGGAAGAAGTGCAAAGTGAGGAGGCCGAGACACTAAGTAACCGGGTGCATTCATCACAAATGTTTGTATTCGCGTATAACAATGTCAAGGCTAGAGAGGTAAGAAAAAGAGTGAAAAAGGAGAAGAAAAAAAAAGAAAATTTTTTATGTGGTTGACGAAAGTGAACATGAAAAAGTTGTTGTGATGGAGTTTGTTTGGTGGATTGGTATGAGTTTGATTCTTTGAAGTGGGTGTTTTTCCGGCTGTTCTGCATGATCCTATTTCCCTGATTTTAGCACCAATTGACCTGAAATTTGCCATACCTAACTGTTTTCGCCTTAGCCCCATCATAACCCTATAAAGCCCTCATGATTTTGTTGTGTGCATAAATTCAAGCGATGATCTTGTTGATGATTGTCAAGCTTTGTGGATGATGAGTTTTGATGTTGAGATTTGAGCGAAATGCATTTTGAGGGTTTTAAAATTGAGGAGCTAGTTGAGCTTGGTTGTTGGCTATGATATGCTAGGACGGCATTCGTTGAATATTTTGAAGTAGTAGATGCTATTGTGTGATTTTCGTCTTAGTCTTGCTTGGGGACAAGCAAGGTTAAGTATGGGGTATTTTAATAGTGTCTATTTAGCAATGATTATATGTCATGGTTGCATCGGGATTAGGGCCTTTGAGTTAAGTATTATATATATTTTTGGCCCTTTTTGTTTGGTTTGGAGGAATCGGTGTCTGCCGCTCGTTTGTTGTGCTTTCAGGTGTTTTTGAGCAGTTTCGATGCCATTGAGAGAGCTAAAGGAGAATGACAAGCTTCGAGGTTTTTCGGTGCACTCTATAGGTTCCAAAGATGAACTACGGGGGACGGAATCAAAGATGTGGAGCACGGAAATCGAGGCAAGCTTGGCAGAAGACGAGGAAGCAAAGGAAGCCATACACTCGGCCGAGTGCCCTTGGCAGTCGATCAGTGTACTGCCAGAGTGGATTCCAGTAGCTTAGAAAACCATACACTCAGCCGAGTGCCCTTGGCACTTGATCAGTGTACTGCTTGAGTGGATTCCAGTAGCTTAGAAAACCATACACTCGGCCGTTTGCCGCCCATGGCACTCGATCAGTGTACTGCCAGAGTGGATTCCAGTAGCTTAGAAAATTTTACACTCGGCCGAGTGCCCTCAACACTAGACTAGTTATATGCCAACAGAGTGTCCACTCGGCCGAGTGCCCTTGACACTCGACCAGTGTATTGCCCGAGTGTCATCCCTGAACTGTTTTTTTTCCTTTTTAATTTATTTTTATTTGGGGGATATTTAAGGGACTATTTTTAGAAGTTCAGGGGGGCAAAAAATATTAGTAAGGAGAGACCTATTTGGAAGGTTTGGTGATTGGAGATTCTTGAAGATAGTTTGTTCGATTCATCAAATTCGGGTAATTTTCCGTTGTTGTTTCTTCTGTTTGATGTTTATCTTGCCAAATATGATTGAATCAAGCATGAACTTCTCCATAAGTAGCTAGATTTCTTGTTCTAGGGTTGGGATTGTCCCAACAATGCGGAAATAGGCTTGTTCTTAGTATCTCTCGAATGATTCTAAATTAGATTGTGGTTTTAATCGTGTTGTGCTTATTCTGATTGATGCGAGTCGATTAGATCCGATTTAGGGTTTGAAATCGAAAGACGATAAACCTAAATTGGAATTTAGATGGTGATTTGAGATCGAAAGGCGATTAGGATCCATCAGAACTACATGATTAAACCCGAAGTTTATTGATCGAAAGTGAAACTAAACTTCTTGAGGATTCATAGGTTGTCATAGGTGTTTTAGGCAATTTTGATATTATTCGGAGCTGAAAGGCAACGTTAGTGTGATTATTGCCTAAAACTCTACGAACTTAAAGGGTCTAAATCAGTTGCTTGAGTCCAAAAGGAGAATTGCTAACCGATTTAGGCACATTCACGCTGAACCCGAAAGGGGATGCGCGATTACCTTAGATAACCTACCTCTACAATTTGCTTTCGGAATCACTCGAGCGAGAAAAATATTTGTTTTGCCTATTGATGATACATTGTTGGTAATTCTTAACCCTAGACGCCTTCCATATATATATATATATATTTCATAACACTTCATCGGTTTTCCTGGTTACTTTATATACGCACTCTTAATCTGCTTGTTTATTCTGAACTTGGTTAATGTTAGGTAGGAGGAATGTCGAATTCTTAAATTCAAACATAAAGATATATAAATGTAAACCGACTCCTAGCCTATGCAAATAATTACAAGACTTCCTCCCGTTGTAGTGGAAGGGTAGTCAGGATCGATCTACGAGGAGGTGTGTCAGCGGGATCCTATTAGCATCAGGAATCTCACGTCTTTCGTTGACCAGAAACCTCGATCTCGACCTTGGTGCTCGATGTCGACCTTGGCTGGCGCTTCTCTCTGCAACAGAAGACCTGCGGAGACAAAAACAAGCAGTCGACATCGACTAGGGAGGTCGATATCGATGTTAGCAGACGGAATCGACTGGCTCAAAAGACTGCCAGTTGACACAGGTGGTCGATATCGAGGTGGAAGGGTTGATATCGATGTTCAGTAACTTAGCTGGGATGATCGTCGTCGACTCAGAAAACCGTCGACGAAACTCAGTGGTCGATATCAAGGTCTGTGGTCGATATCGATGTCTTCTGCTGCAAAGTTGTTAGCTTTTGTCGGCAAAGAAAGGCCGAAGACTTAAGGATGAATGAGGATGCGATGATCAGAAATAAAGATAGTGGTTTTGATTAATTAACTTACATAAAAAGTAACTCCTAGGATTAGGGTTTACCACAACGTTAACCAACGCATGCGATAAGATAAATAAGACGGACAATTGCGCTATTTCATTCGAGGGATAATCTTTCGATGTACACCAACTCTTAGGATTACTCTTGCAAATAAACCTAATTTTCTCTAGCAATTTTATGTTTATAACTCAAGTTGTTAGCATGAATCCCTTTTCTTTCGATTAGGACTAAACATAGAATCGTAGGAGGTGATATAGACACAACGATATCAACATCTAACACTTACCTCAAGCACGCATGACTAACATCGGGCTCACCCCGACCCTAAGAGCTTTGGGGGACTACTCGCTTCTCATCATGAAAATCATCTTTGATTGAAAGAAATATACTTGCATTAAACTATAAACTCCGAAGCTTTACAACTCAACGTCGGCTTTCGCAAATGCCAAACCTTAAAACTTCTCTCTAACTCTATTGCTATTGATTGTGTGTCTGTGTGGATCCTTGAATGCCAGCCCCCTAGGGCTTTATTTATAGGCTACTAACCCTTGCTAGCCAAGGATTGTAACTTCTATCTAAACTATGAATTATATCCAAACAATTAGGATAGGTCTTCTATTTTGATAAAATTCTACTAACTTGATAAAACTTAAAGGTAAAAAGTAGATAAATCTCAGCTGCCATATATCTATAGTTACAAGATAATTCATGCTCCTTGAAGATAGAATAGCCAATCCGCATCTCGAAATCGTATCTATCTTCTGTCGAGGTGTGGTCGATATCGACCAGTATGGTCGATATCAATGTCTGTGTTTCTGCTCGACTTGCTCATCTCTACTCGATGTCTATGTTATGGTCGATATCGATGTCAGGTGATCGATATCGAGTGCCTTCTTGGTTGGTCTGTGTGGTCTATCTCGACACTCAGAGGTTGTGTCGACAACTGTAGTCGATATTGATGTTGTAAGGTCGATATCGACCTCTCTTCTGCTCTTCTTGGTTTCTCCGTTTTGACTCCGATTTCGCTCGAATTCCTGCATGGTTAGCTCAAAACTCGTGCAGACTCTATTTCTTGTACTTTAGCCCATTCTTACACAAGTTTATATTCTTTTGAACCGTTTCTTTAGAAATCGAATGAAATATGAAATCAAAAGATGCAATAAAAAGAGGTACAAATATGTACATCAAAACACCCCATACTTAGACTTGCTTGTCCTCAAGCAATAACCAATCAATAACCAACACCTACAACACACCCTTCAAGTCTTCGCCCTTGTCAAAAGCAACATCATAAGCGGTAGCAAAGCAAAGCAAGTGAATTTAACATCATAGCACATATTTAGGTGATCCATAGGCATATGCAATTTTTGATCCAACCTCACAGGGATAATGTGTTTACACTTAACTCTCATGTGTTTAGGCTATGAAGATCAACTCTCAACTCAATTCCATACACAACCTCATAAACATTGCAATTTATAAAAATCCACTTCGCAACCAATTATGAAAATGCAATAAGAACCATCAGGAGGTCTTTCGCTCAATGGAAGACTTCAAAGAAGACTCCATTCGGCGGGGTTGTAATGGGGCTTGGTAAGGAATAAAAGGTATGGAATTATTTGGCTATTTGGTGCTTATATAATTCGGGAATCAAGACTCCTAAATCTCAACACTTGCAATATCCAAACCATAACTCTTCAATGTTGCACTTTCCAAGTTCAATCTCCCATAATGCTCTTTCCAAACTCATCTTTCCATAATATGCTCTAAAGATGCACTAAAAGATGTAAACCATACTATCGACCCTTCTTTCAAACTCTAATATGCCTCTAAAAAATATAACCCTTGTATGAAACAAATAAAGGACTTAAGGAATTTGGCTCATGCACTATGTATACATATATCTCTCTTTTTTTTTCTTTTTTCGGATTTTTTTTTGACGAAAATAATAAATAAATACTAAAAAATTATGTGCATTTATATAGTGAGCCAAAAATCCCTTTACAAAATATGACAAGATGTAAATATACACCAACCCATAATTTCCTTGCTCAAAACTGGACAATATGCACTTTTCTTTCCACAAGGCATTACTCCAGCCAATCTAAGTCTCAATTCCCAAATGGGGGTCAGGCTCAATTTTTCTAGGGATAATTTTATGGAGTTTGCAATTTTAGGCTCAGGCTAATTTTCCGGCTTCAAGCAGAGATAATGCAGGGTAGGTAAAGAGAGGATAAAAATGGCTTAAAAGATGCCTCCATCATTTAATGCTTGTAAACATAGACATATTTATGTATTGGCTTTGAATAACTATCACAATATTTAGAGATGCATAGGAAGAGTAAATTCACTCAAAAAAGCGAAGGGATTGATGTTCTCCCTATAGGCCAAAATTCTCACTAGGACAATTTTTGTTGGATTTTCTTTTTAGCTTAAGATCATATGTGCTCAATTTCATCACAAGTTCACAATCTACATAAAAATTTTAAGGATTTAGGCTAAACCATCCACATATGCCATAGGATTTACATGATGAAGTCAGCTATTGAGTTTTCATCATAGGACATCTAAGTAGGGTTTAAAAACAAACTTAAGAGTAAATATGCATTTTTTTTGTATTTTTGACAATTTTCTATTTTTTGGATTTTTTTTGACAATTTTTTTAAAAGTAAGAACAAAAATTTAAACATGAATGCAATGCGACGAAGAAAACCAAGTTATGACCATAAGACATGTTTTTCCCCCACCCCATACTTAAAATATACAGTGTCCTCACTGTATTAAAAAGAAGAACAAGGGTAGAGAGAAACTCATAGCGCAACCTGCGGATTCAGGTCGATTTAAGGTTGGGTTGATGCCAGAAGTCGATATCTATGTCAGTGGTCGATGTCAACTACATCTGTCGAAGTCGAGGAAGAAGGTGAAGTCGAGGGCTGCCAGGTGATGGTCGATATAGATGATTATGGTCGATATCGACCTCTGCTTTTCGCTCCTGAGTCCTCGATGTCGACTCTAGGAGATGGCATTACCCTGGGGGGTCGATTTCGACTGGCCTGGTCGATTTCGAATGCCTCTGCAGAAGCTTCTTTTCTTCTTCATCATTCCTTTTGCTTAACAACCTGAAATCTTGGTTAGATTTATAGTTAAAGCCACAAATTATCTCAGTTTTAAAAGTTTCAAAAGCCAAAAGTCAAAATCCTAAAAACCATTCATGAAAGAAAATCAAGTTGTATGTACAAGCTCTAGAGTTTTGAGTCGCTAGGCCGACTTCTCCGTCAATTCTTCAAATACCTTGGCAAATCTCTGAACTTAAAGCTATCAATTGGGTTAAATCCTTTTTTAGAGACTATTCCATTGATAAGTGTTTCTAGGACTGATTGGACTAGTAACTATAATAGGTCGGAACAAGGGCATTCATAGAAAACTTAATAGGATGAGAAGAAGTTACAAGGATCGTTTGAACCAAATAAAGTGGAAAATTGTAGGTAGAACTACTTCTCATCATTGTCTGAATCCCATGCATTTACTTTTTCTTCATAAATCCGCTTTGATAAAAGGCGGATCATTATGCATTCTGTTGTTGCAGGAGGCTGATATGTCAAGTAATTTCAAATAATAAGATGTAATAAATGTAATCCAACTCCTGGCCTAAGCAAATAATTACAAGACTTCCTCCCGTTGTAGTGGAAGGGTAGTCAGGATCGATCCACGAGGAGGCGTGTCAGCGGGATCCTAGTAGCCTTGGAAATTTCACGTCTGCGTCGACCAGAAGCCTCGATTTCGACCTTGGACCTCGATGTCGACCTCGACTGTCGATGTTCTCTACAACAGAAGACCTGCAGAGACAAAAACAAGTGGTCGATATCGACTAGAAGGGGTCGATATCGATGTCAGTCCACGAAATCTACTGGCTCAGAAGACTGCCAGTCGATAGAGAAGGGTCGATATCGATGTCTGGTGTCGATATCGATGCTGGCAGAAGTTTCCCAGGAGTCTCGAGATCGACTCAGAAAACCGTCGATCTATCAGTTTTGGTCGATATCGACCTCTGCTGTCGATATCGATGTCTTCCTGCAGTGAGTTAGTGGTTTTGTCGGCAAAGAAAAGGCCGAAGAATCAAGGATGGGAAGGAAGCAATGATCATAAATAAGAAAAGGGTTTTTGTGTGTATAAACTATGTAAAAAGCAACTCCTAGGATTAGGGTTTACCACAACGTTAACCAATGCATGCGATGAGATAAATAAGACGGACAATTGCGCTATTTCACCCGAGGGACAAGCTTTCGCCGTACACCAACTCTTAGGATTACTCTTTCAAATAAACCTAATTGTCTCTACCAATTTTATGTTTATAACTCAAGTTGTTAGCATGAATCCCTTTTCTTTCGATTAGGACTAAACATAGAATTGTAGGAGGAGAGATAGACACAACGATATCGACATCAAATACTTACCTCAAGCACGCATGGCTAACGTCGGGCTCACCCCGACCCTAAGAGCTTTGGGGAACTACTCACTTCTCATCATGGAACTCATCGTCAATTGAAAGGAACAAACTTGCATTAAAATAAACTCCGAAGCTTTACAACTCAACGTCAACTTTCGCAAACGTCAAACCCTAAAACTTCTCTCTAACTCTAACTCTATTGTCTATTGTCTTTGTCTTGGGTTAATGGATTGTTCTCGGATTATTGGATGATCTAACAAATCAGCCCCTAGGGCTTTATTTATAGGCTACTAATCCTCGCTATCCAAGGATTGTAACTCCTACCTAAACTATGAACTCTATCCCAAAAATTAGGATAGGTCTTTTATTTTGATAAAACTTAAATAACTTAAAGGTAAAAGATGAATAAAACATCAGCTGCCATCTATCTTGAAAGTATGAGATAATCCCGTGCCTCCTTGAAGATATAGTTTCAATCCGCATTCGAAATCGAGTCTATCTTCTGTCGAGATAAGGGGTCGATATCGACACCAGAGGTCGATATCGAGGTCTCTGTTCCCGCTCGACTTGTTCAGCTCTGGTCGATTTCTATTGTTGAGGTCGTTATGGGGGTCGATATCGACACTGGGGGTCGATATCTGGGTCTAAGGTCGATATCTACCTTTGCTCAGCTTCACTTGGCTTCTTTGTTTGGACTCCGTTTTCGCTCGAATTCCTGCATGGTTAGCTCAAAACTTGTGCAAACTCTATTTCTTGCATTTTAGCCCATTCTTACACAAGATCATATTCTTTTGAAACTTTTATTTGGAAATCGAATGAAATATGGAGTCAAAAGATGCAATAAACATAGGTGCAAATATGTACATCAAAACACCTCATACTTAGACTTGCTTGTCCTCAAGCAATAACTAAGCAATAACCAACACCTACAACACACCCTTCAAGTCTTCGCCCTTGTCAAAAGCAACATCATAAGCGGTAGCAAAGCAAAGCAAGTGAATTTAACGTCATAGCACATATTTTGGCGATCCATAGGCATATGCAATTTTGATCCAACCTCACAGGGATAATGTATTTGCACTAAACTCTCATATGTTTAGGCTATGAAGATCAACTCTCAACTCAATTCCATATACAATCTCATAAACATTGCAATTTATAAAAATCCACTTCACAACCAAATATGAAAATGCAATAAGAATCATCAGGAGGACTTTCGCTCAATGGAAGACTTCATAGAAGACTCCATTCGGCGGGTTTGTAATGGGGCTTGGTTTGAAATAAAGGGTATGCAATTATTTGGCTATGTGGTGCTTTTATAATTCGGGAATCAAGACTCCTAAATCTCAACACTTGGAATACCCAAACCATAACTCTTCACAATAATGTTCTAAAGATGCATTCCATCAACCCTTCTTCCAAGTTCTAATATACCTCTCAAAAATATAACATTTGTATGAATAAAAGACTTAAGGATTTTGGCTCATGCACTATATATATATATATATATATATCTTTTTTTTTCTTTTTTTTTCTCGAAAATGATAAGTAAATATGTGCATTTATATGGTGAGCCATAAATCCTTTTACAAAATATGACAAAAAATTTAAATATACACCATTCTATAATTTCCTTGCTCAAAACTAGACATTATGTTCTTTTCTTTCCACAAGGCATTAGTTCCAACCAATCTAAGTCTCAATTCCCAAATGGGGGTCAGGCTCAATTCGGCTAGGGATAATTTTGTGGAGTTTGCAATTTCAGGCTCAGGCTAATGTTTTGGCTTCAAGCAGGGATAATGCAGGGTAGGTAAAGAGAGGATAAAAATGGCTTAAAAGATGCCTCCATCATTTAATTCTCGTAAACATAAACATATATATGCATTGGTTTTGAATAACTATCACAACATTTAGAGATGCATAGGAAGAGTAAATTCACTCAAGAAAGCGGAGGGATTTTTGATGTTCTCCCTATAGGTCAAAAATCTCACAAGGACAATTTTTGTTGGATTTGCTTTTTAGCTTAGGATCATATGTGCTCAATTTCATCACAAGTTCACAATCTACATAAAAATTTTAAAGACTTAGGCTAAACCATCCAAATATGCCATAGGATTGACATGATCAAGTCGGTTATTGAGTTTTTATCATAGGACATCTAAGTAGGGTAAAGAAAAATGAACTTAAAAATAAACATGCATTTTTTTGTATTTTTGACATTTTTCTATTTTTTTGGATTTTTGACATTTTATAAAAGTAAAACTAAAAATTTAAACATGAATGTAATGCGAAGAAGAAACCAAGTTATAACCATAAGACATGTCTTTCCCCCACCCCATACTTAAAATATACAGTGTCCTCACTGTATTAAAAAGAGAACAAGGCTAGGGTAGGGAGAAACTCACAGTGCAACCTGCGGATTCAGGTCGATTTCCAGGTTAGGTCGATGCCAGAAGTCGATATCTAGGTCAGTGGTCGATGTCGACTGCATCTCTCGAAGTCGAGGAAGAAAATGAAGACAAGGGCTGCCTGATTGGGGTCGATATCGAGTATTAGGGTCGATATCGACCTCTGCTTTTCGCTCATGAGTCCTCGATGTCGACTCCAGGAGGTGGCTTGACCCTGGAGGGGTCGATTTCGACTGGCCTGGTCGATTTCGACTGCCTCTGCAGAAGCTTCTTTTCCTCTTCGTCGTTCCTTTTGCTTGATAACCTGAAATCTTGGTTAGGAATATAGATAAAGCACGAATTATCTCAGTCTTAAAAGTTTCAAACAGCCAAAAATTAAATCCTAAAAACCATCTATGCGAAAAATTTAAAGGTTTTATGTACATGCTCTAGATTTTTGAGTCGCTAGGCCGACTTCTCCGTCAATTCTTCATGACCCTTTTATGTAGGGACCCTTCGAGCGTGAGCCTTCTCCTGGATCATCTAGGTCCTTTTGGTAGCATCTAAGTTCGGCAACCAAGGCTTCTTCATCGTTAGGTTCTTCTTTGGGCGCTTTTCTTCTCTTTTTTGACCTAACTTTAGCAATATAGGCAAACCATGGAGCTTTGACCCTCTCTTTAGTAGAATTATCAATAATGGGTTTAATTGATTCATCAATAATGGATGGAAGAGGGTTAAGATTCATACCTGGGCTTACCTGTTTGGGCCCGAAACAGAAATCTTCGGGCTGAGGGGTGGTCGATTTCGACCAATGAGGGTCGATTTCGAGTGCTATGGTCGATATCGACATGTGGGGGTCGATATCGACCTCTGTGACCCCATACTTAAGCTCCTGGCAGCGATCTGGCATACTCGATTTCGACCAAGTGGGGTCGATTTTGATGCTTTTAGTCGATATCGACTGTTCCAATCGATGTCGACCCTGCTTGCTGTTTCCATTCTCGCCAACAAAAATTTTCTGAGCTTTTCTTTGGCTGGCAAGAGGACTACTTGCTCCAGGTGCTTTGTTTCGCTCATGGTAGGGTTGAAAGAGAATTCTATTACTTTGTTCCCTATAGTAAAGGTTAGTAATCCTCGACGTACATTGATATTGGCATCAGCAGTAGCTAAAAAGGGCCTACCAAGGATAATAGGCACTACAGGATCTTCAGGCATCTCCAATACAATGAAATCAGTAGGCACAAAGAACTTACGTACCTTTACCGGAACGTCATCAACTATACCTGTGGGCCGGACGAAGGAGTTGTCAGCCATATAGAGCTTCATGTCCACAGGTTCAAGGGCACCAATGTTCACCTTCTGCCAAATAGAGAGAGGCATGAGACTTACACTTGCCCCTAGGTCACATAGGGCTTTATAGCGATGTTGGCCAAGTCCCACGGTGATTGCAAACTTCCCTGGATCACTCTTCTTCTCAGGGAAGTCCATCTTTGAGCATTCCTCTGCGATCTCTACCATGGATCTCTTCTTGCTTAGGATGTCTTTCAGGAATCGCACATAGGCAGGCATTTCACTTAGGGCTTCTGTAAGAGGGATAGTGATGTTGAGTCCTTGAAGTATCTTTATGAAGCGCCTAAACTTGCCTTTGGTGGGATCCTCCAATGCTTTGGAAGGGAATGGCAACGTCTTCTTTGGAGTAGGGGCCAAAACGGAGGTCGGAGGGGCCTGCTGAACATCGATGTCGACTGGAGTTGGGTCGATATCGACTGGTAGGGTCGATTTCGACCTCTGTTGTGGCTCTGATGGCTCTGCAGTGTCATCGACGTCGACCAGGGGGTCGACATGGGGGTCGATTTCGACCTCTAGGTCGACATCGACTGGTTTGTCGACGTCGACTGGGTCTGCTGCCTTCTCCTCCGTTTCCGTCCGTGGCTTTTGTACTTTGGTGCCACTCCTTAATTGTATGGCTGCGACATGGCCCGTCCCGGATTGTCCCTTAGGATTTGTAGTGGGTTGCCCAGGGAGTGTTGCGGACGGCCTAGGGATTTGTGCCGCCAATTGACCTAGTTGGGTCTCTACGTTCTTCTTCCATGTATCCATCTCCCCAATCCTTGTGGTAAGGTGATTGAGTTGAGAGTGGATAGCATTGTTGGATTGATCGTTTTTAGCTTGGTTCCGCCTTATCTCGTCCAACACAAGTTGAAGATCATCCTTCTTTTGGTCTCTCTCCGGGTGCCCAGGGGCTCTATAAGGCGGAGGGTCCCTAGGGTTAACCGGGTTCCTTTGTGGTTGATGGAACCTTTGGTCTCCCCAATATTGGTGATTGAGACCCCTCATGTAGCGCGCCTCTTGGCGAGTCTCCGCTAGGTGTACTTGTTCGGCATGTGGGCACTCGATGGTGGTGTGACGCTGCGATCCGCATTCGATGCAATCTTGGTTCGCTGAAAGGAACCTCACTTGCTTTTGGAGCTTTCTAAGTTGATCTCTGTGGAATTGCTCCTTCACATCTGGATCGATTACATTGGAGGGTTCATATAAGGGCATAGATGGGGCAGGCCTCGACGATGATGGTACATCAGAAGCCTCAGGAGTCCCATATGTGTTGTCGAACTCCACCAACCTCTCTATGGTCTCCCAAGCCTCTTATGGAGCGAGTTCAAGGTAGCCATAGGCGGTGTAGGTGTTGATCATCTCCTTTATTGCAGCGTCAAGAGCATTGTATATGATCTCCTGAATTACATATGGTGGTTGGCCATGCGTCGGACATGATCGTAGTAGGTCCTTAAACCTTTCCCAAACAGTCGCCAGAGCCTCACCAGGCTTTTGTTTGAAAGCCGTGATTTTCTGTCGGATCAACGCCGTCTTATAAGGAGGGAAGAACTTGTTGAGGAACGCGTCCTTGACTTCATTCCAGGTGCGGAGTGATCTTGGGGCTAAGCTCTCCAACCACTGTAATGCTTTACCTGTAAGAGACCATCGAAAGGCTTTTAGTTGGACATATTCAAGACTTCGTCCATCAGCAATAGTATCACAAAGGTCTAAGAAGGTAGAAATATGTGCCATAAGGCATTCGTTTGGTTTTCCTTCATATTGGTGCCTTCTAATCTCAGTTAAGAAGTTAGGTTTTATTTCAAAATTAGAGGCAGGGATAAGAATTGTCGATTCAGGCACTGTGAGAGCGGGGTGCATATATTGCTTGGCATTCCTACGGAGGGCATTGATTTGGGCTTCTATTTGCCTTCGGCCTTCCTCCTCCCTATCTGCACGCTCCTTAAGTGCCGCCTCTCTAGTCGTTAGGTCCTCAACCTGCCTCCTTAGTTGTTCAATAAGTTCTGCTTGGTTCGCGTTTTCCGCCATGATTCTTTGAGCTTGGGCCCTTAGATGGAAATAACGCTCAGGGTCGTCTACTCCTTCAAATTCAGGTGGGCGATCAGCGCGTCGCATACACCTGCAAGACCAAACTAGAAAAAGACGTGAGATAGACTACTAGGGCGCGATTGATTGCCTCCCCGGCAACGGCGCCAATTTGTTGTTGCAGGAGGCTGATATGTCAAGTAATTACAAATAATAAGATGTAATAAATGTAATCCAACTCCTGGCCTAAGCAAATAATTACAAGACTTCCTCCCGTTGTAGTAGAAGGGTAGTCAGGATCGATCCACGAGGAGGCGTGTCAGCGGGATCCTAGTAGCCTTGGAAATTTCACGTCTGCGTCGACCAGAAGTCTCGATTTTGACCTTGGACCTCGATGTCGACCTCGGCTGTCGATGTTCTCTACAACAGAAGACCTGCAGAGACAAAAACAAGTGGTCGATATCGACTAGAAGGGGTCGATATCGATGTCAGTCCACGAAATCGACTGGCTCAGAAGACTGCCAGTCGATACAGAAGGGTCGATATCGATGTCTGGTGTCGATATCGATGCTTGCAGAAGTTTCCCAGGAGTCTCGAGATCGACTCAGAAAACCGTCGATCTATCAGTTTTGGTCGATATCGACCTCTGTTGTCGATATCGATGTCTTCCTGCAGTGAGTTAGTGGTTTTGTCGGCAAAGAAAAGGCCAAAGAATCAAGGATGGGAAGGAAGCAATGATCAGAAATAAGCAAAGGGTTTTTGTGTGTATAAACTATGTAAAAAGAAACTCCTAGGATTAGGGTTTACCACAACGTTAACCAATGCATGCGATGAGATAAATAAGACGGACAATTGCGCTATTTCACCCGAGGGACAAGCTTTCGCCGTACACCAACTCTTAGGATTACTCTTTCAAATAAACCTAATTGTCTCTACCAATTTTATGTTTATAACTCAAGTTGTTAGCATGAATCCATTTTCTTTCGATTAGGACTAAACATAGAATTGTAGGAGGAGAGATAGACACAACGATATCGACCTCAAATACTTACCTCAAGCACGCATGGCTAACGTCGGGCTCACCCCGACCCTAAGAGCTTTGGGGAACTACTCGCTTCTCATCATGGAACTCATCGTCAATTGAAAGGAAGAAACTTGCATTAAAATAAACTCCGAAGCTTTACAACTCAACGTCAACTTTCGTAAACGTCAAACCCTAAAACTTCTCTCTAACTCTAACTCTATTGTCTATTGTCTTTGTCTTGGGTTAATGGATTGTTCTCGGATTATTGGATGATCTAACAAATCAGCCCCTAGGGCTTTATTTATAGGCTACTAATCCTCGCTATCCAAGGATTGTAACTCCTACCTAAACTATGAACTCTATCCCAACAATTAGGATAGGTCTTTTATTTTGATAAAACATAAATAACTTAAAGGTAAAAGATGAATAAAACTTCAGCTGCCATCTATCTTGAAAGTATGAGATAATCCCGTGCCTCCTTGAAGATATAGTTTCAATCCGCATTCGAAATCGAGTCTATCTTCTGTCGAGATAAGAGGTCGATATCGACACCAGAGGTCGATATCGAGGTCTCTGTTCCCGCTCGACTTGTTCAGCTCTGGTCGATTTCTATTATTGAGGTCGATATGGGGGTCGATATCCACACTGGGGGTCGATATCTGGGTCTAAGGTCGATATCTACCTCTGCTCAGCTTCACTTGGCTTCTTTGTTTGGACTCCGTTTTCGCTCGAATTCCTACATGGTTAGCTCAAAACTTGTGCAGACTCCATTTCTTGCATTTTAGCCCATTCTTACACAAGATCATATTCTTTTGAAACTTTTATTTGGAAATCGAATGAAATATGAAGTCAAAAGATGCAATAAACAAAGGTGCAAATATGTACATCACATTCTCACAAACCCCCCATTTGGTTACTCAATTAGCATCTGAATCACACCTGAATAGGAAATTTCCATGTGGGATCGACCTCTTGCTTATTGCTATAATAGTTATAAGTTTGAGTTTACTTTGACGGATCAACGACAGTTTTTCCCTCCGTCAAATTTGGCGCCGTTGCCGGGGAAGTTTATTGATTCTTGTGTGTTTTTGGTGTTTATTTTTGGCGTGGACCATCTTATATGGTCCAGACCCGTGCTACTAATCCATCTTTGCTATTGTTTGATTCAGATATCAAAAAATCCCTTTCCGCCTTAAGGCGAGAAACCCGTAATCACTTTCACGAATTATCTTTTAATCAAGGAGAAAGCACTGCAGAGATGGCTTACGATGTCAACCTTACTCTGAGGGAGCTCATTGCTCCTGACATGGCACAACAACCCTTGGTAATCCAATTTCCTGCACTCGAGCAAGGAGTGAACTTTGAGCTGAAATCTGGGGTAGTTCATCTGCTACCCAAGTTCCATGGGTTTAGTGGGGAGGACCCCCACAAGCATCTTTCTGAATTTCATACTGTGGTGGTTAGAATGAAACTTGAGAACGTCACTGAAGAACAAATCAAGCTGAGGGCCTTTCCTTTCTCTTTAAAGGATGAGGCAAATGAGTGGTTCTTCTATCTACCACCTGTGAGTATATCTACTTGGGCTGAAATGAAGAGAATTTTTCTGGAGAGGTACTTTCCTGCAACTAAGCTTAACGCTTTCAAAAGGGCGATTAGCAGCATTGAGCAGCAGGCTACGGAGTCTATTCATGAGTATTTTGAACCCTTTAAGAAACTCTGCGCTAGCTGCCCATGTCATGGCTTCTCTCAGAAGGATTTGGTTCTATTCTTATTTAATGGGCTTACTGATGAGGAGCGCAGAATGGTGAATTCTTGTTGTGGGGGAAACATGCTGAATAAGACACCAGCGGCAGCATTGGAGGTGTTCAAGGAGCTCTCTGAGGGCTCAAGGCAGTTCAACAAGAGCACTCGTGCTAGGGGTGTACTTGCGATTGAGGCCCCAGTAGCTGCATTACAGACTGATATGGCTGAGATAAATAAGATGATGAAGAAGCTGATAATTGACAGAGCACCTCAACAGTTGAAGGCATGCAGGCTTTGCAATCAATTTACTCATCCTATGGATATGTGCCCAATTCTGCAAGAGCCTAGCGCAGATGTGAATGCCATTGGGAATTTTGCTCCACAAAGGCCTAGACAAGGCAATTTTGGAAATCCTAGGTAATTCAACAACAACAATTACAACAGAGGCTATCAGCAGGGTTATGAGAACTTCCAAGCCCCTTTCAATCAGCAAGGGGGGCAACAAGCAAGGCCCCAACAACAATTTGACATAGGTATTGAGGATCCTCTGCAGACTTTGACACGGCTAGTCTTGAAGGTGGAGAAGCAACAATCGGATCAGATAATAAATTTGGAAAATCAAATGAGTCAACTCATTCAAGTCCTAAGTGCAAAAGAGGCAAACGATTCAGGAAAGCTTCCATTGCAAACTATTGCGAACCCTATGGAAATGTCAGTGCAATTATGCTTAGGAGTGGCAAGGAACTGATTGCTACACCTCAAAAGGATGACGAGGAAATCATGGACGAGGAAATAGAGGTTTTGGAAGAGGATGATGGGAGCTGCACGGTGCAGCGGCCGCCGCAACCATGCAGCGACCATGGCACACCAGGGGAGCTGCGGCCGCAGCACCCTGCTGCGCCCGCCGCCACTATCCCAGACGGGACCCCAGTGCCAGGTAAGCCTTCTATTCCCCTCTCTTCTTCTTTCTCTTCTTCTTTCTCTCCTTATTCTTCCTCTTCTCCTCCTTCTTCCTTACCTCTGCACACTCCGAATCCGGTTCCACCCTTCCCGGAAGCCCTGAAGGATACACGAAGGTATGAGAACGATAAAGAGATCTTTGAGACATTAAGCAAGTGCGAGGTAAACATTCCTTTACTCAACTTGATTAAGTGCATTCCTAGATATGCTAAATTCTTGAAGGAATTGTGCACCCTAAAGAAGAAGCAAAGATTGAAAAAGAAGGAATAGGTGAGCTTAAATGACAATGTCTCTACTGTGGTGCAAAGGAAATTTCCTGAAAAGTGTGGAGACCCAGGTATGTTTACAATTCCATGTGCAATTGGGAATACTAGATTCAAACAAGCCATGTTAGATCTAGGAGCCTTAATTAATGTTATGTCTTATAACTTGTACATATCTTTGGGTTTGGGTGCTCTGACTAAGACTGGGGTTACAGTGAAACTTGATGATCGATCACAGATAAAGCCAAGAGGCGTTGTTGAAGATGTTTTTGTTATGGTTGATGATTTATTTTTCCCTGTTGATTTCTTTGTTTTACATATGGAGCAGGGAGCCCCAGAAACACCCATCAGACTAGGAAGACCATTCCTGAAAACTGCAAAAACGAAAATTGATTGTTGTGAGGGTTTATTGACTATGGAGTTTGATGGAAGAAAGATAGAGTTCTCTCTTTTTAATCATGTTAAGCTTTCTCCTGAAAATTCTTTGGATATGCCTGTTGCTAACAACATTGATCGCAACAATGATTTTCGTGATATGTTAGAGACTCATAAAGAAAACAGTTTCTTAAAATTTGAGCCCCCTAACAAATTGCATTCTTTAGGAAAAGAAGAACTCAAGTCAGGTGTTGAAAATTATGTTGATCCGCTTAAGCCCATTCTTTCACCGTATGAGAAACTTATTTCAAATAGGGTGGAAGCTTTTGCGATTTCAGGACAACCCCCAGGATTAGCTCAAGGAGAGAAGTTAATGGTACTGGATGAATGTTTGGACAGAAATTTGCATCTTCCGAGGGTGGTCGCACTTGTCAATGAAATGACTAGTATAGGTGACCCTGGTGGAGGAACCTAGGCCACTCAAGGGCCATTACGTCGAGCCAATGACTTGAAACAAAGGCGCTTCTCGAGAGGCAACCCGAGGTAAGTTTTTCTTTCCTTTTCATTTAATCATCCTCAGGTAGTTTTTTTTTGTTGTTTTGCTTTTGTTTTGTTTGGAAATTTGACTAACAACTCACGAAAAAGAGGAATTGGAGTCGTTCAAATGAAAGAAGAGAGAAGAAGGCTGCTACTGCACACATGCAGCGGCCGCAACTTAATGTCGCGGACGCCGCATCCCACCTGCAGCATCATGCCACTTGCAGCGACCGCTGCATATATTGAGGACAATGAAAACTTTACCGCATAACGGGCCCGTGACCCTTTGTTCCCTTTTTCTGAATTCCTTTTCCTTCACCCTGATTACATTTGATTTACTTTTGTTGTCTTTACTGTTTTATTGAGGACAATGAAAACATTAAGTGTGGGGGAGGGGAATTCTGTGTATATAGTCCATATAGCTAGATCATATTTCATATAGCTAGATGATATTTGCATTTCTGAACCATGTTTAAGTTTCTGTCTGCTTATGCATATGAAAAAAAAATCCAAAATCCAAAAAATCATGCATTGAATCCATATGTGTTATTCAAATACCCATCTGGCTTAGTTTGTCCTCTAATTTAAATTTCAGGATGATCATATAAATCCCATGGAGTTTTGGATATTTTGGCCTTGTCTATATTCTTGATTTTATATGAAGCATGAGCAAGCAAATATAATTGAACATGTATGATTGAGCTAAAGTATGATTGAAATCCTATGAATATGACCCTTGTGAGAATGTTAGCCTTATTTGGAATCATTTATAATTATTTTGCTCAATTGTGTGATTTACTCTCCTGAGTTGCTACCTCTTGGCATAGACTTCAGTATCTATTTTTCAAGACCGACTCACATGTTTGTTGCTTGCGGAGTTTATGTTTATAGTTTGAGTCTTTTGTTTGAATTTGTGCATATTTAGTGAAATAAGGTGAAAATGGTTGATGCACTTAGTAACCGGGTCTACGCATGACACCCATGGGTATGATTCGTGTAAAACGGTGTTGAAAACTATCCACTAAGAAAGGAAGCTTGTTCATTGAGTAACCGGGTTCATTCATGACACCCATGTTTGCAACTCGCGTCAAAAGATGTTCAAGTTGACTTCATTTTAGTAAGTTGAGGTATTGATAGACCGGGGCCATTCATGATACCCATGTTTGCGCCTCGCGTTAGTAAAGCACCAAAACAAGGATATAAATAAAAAAAAGAGAAAAAAAATAAAAAAAAGTCACATTTTGTTTATTTTTCTTTATTGTGTCCCGCAAGTAATGGCAATTCGGTGGAAATTTGGTGATATTGTGGTCAATGTCTATGAGCTTAGTGCATTTTGGATTGATTTGAGAGTTTTACTTTAAAGCCTAAACACATGAGAGCATGAGTGAAACACATATTTCTGGTGAGGTTGGATGATTTCTACTTCTAAGCTTTGATCACTGGAATACATGCTATGACATTTGTTTGCTTGGTTTATGGTTGCACTTTCTATGATATTGCTTATTGATGAGGTTGAGACTTGAAGGGATTTCCTGTGGGGTGCATTGATTCATGTTCATTCTATCATTGCTTGAGGACAAGAAAAGGCTAAGTGTGGGGGAATTGGATAATGCATATCCTAGATAGGCATTATAGACATTTTTAGGCTAGTTAGGTTGCATTTAGTTAACGGTTTATAGTTAAAGTGCATCTGACGATTATTTTGGAAGAGTTCGGATTTTCCGCGAATTTGTGAGTATTTTTACAGAGTTAGATTCGAATGCTATTGGGATGCATGATCTTGGAGGGAAAAGAAGAAAGAAAGAAAAAAAAAAGGAATTGGAGCTGCTCTCGGCTTCTGGCGGCAAGGCATGCAGCGGGATGAATGCCACGGCCACAGAATACATGCCGCGGCCGCCGCAAAAAAGAGAAGCGGCGAGTTGAATTGAGCACGCGTGCAGCGACCACAGCACCCATGCAGCGGCCGCCGCATCAGACATCTGAGTGCCGCATTTCGATTAGTGGAACCCTAGTTTATTTGTTATTTCTATTTGGCCGATTTGAACCCTTTGAAGGCCGATTGTTATTAGTTTTCAAGGAATTCATTTTCTATTCCACGTTCTATCAGACAATTAGAGATTGAGCGATGTTTTCCATGAGGAACTAAACTCATCGGTTCTGTCTATAATTTGAAGCTTTATTAGGATTGATCATGAGTTTCTAATTCTCATTCCTTAATTCCTAGATTGAATGCTTCAACTTCTTTGGGCTTATTGAATTGTTGTTTTGTTCTATCTTGTCTGGCCAACTTGTTAGATCAATTCAATTGCTAGGGTTTTGTAGATTCTTGATTGTGAACCTTAACCCAAGTAGCAAACTTATCCCTTTAGGGCTGATTGAACTAGTAGGAAGTTGGATGTGTTGTTAAATCCCTCTTTAGGGACTGTAAATACCTTGGCTAATCTCTGAACTTAACGCTATCAATTGGGTTAAATCCTTCTTTAGGGACTATTTGATTGATAAGGGTTTCTAGGACTGATTGGACTAGTAACTATATTAGGTCGGGACAAGGGCATTCATAGGAAACTTAATAGGACGAGAAGAAGTTACAAGGATCGTTTCAACCAAATAAAGTGGAAAATTGTAGGTAGAACTACTTCTCATCATTGTCTGAATCCAATTCATTTACTTTTCCTTCATAAATCCGCTTTGATAAAAGGCGTATCATTTTGCATTCTCACAAACCCCCCATTTGGTTACTCAATTAGCATCTGAATCACACCTGAATAGGAAATTTTCCTGTGGGATCGACCTCTTGCTTATTGCTATACTAGTTATAAGTTTGAGTTTACTTTCACGGATCAACGACAGGTTTTTCCTCCATCATATAGATATAAATATAGATATAGATATAGATATAGATATAAATATAGATAGTCTAAATGTTAATTTACTCATGGGGTAAAAAGAAAGAATTGAATTAATCAAGGATTTTATAAAGTAGCACAAAATGTACGTACGTACATACTATATACTCCCTCCGTTCGGAAATATAAGATCTTTTACTTTTTGGCACGTAGGTTAAGGAGCTAAATACTATATAAAATATTAATTTTTTTAAAATTAATTTTTTACAATATAACACTTTTTATTAATAAGTATTAAAATGTAAAAAAATAATTTTAAAAAAATCAATATTTTATATAGTATTTAGCTCCTTAAACTACGTGCCGAAAAGTAAATGATCTTACATATTTGAACGGAGGGAGTATTTCTTAAAATTTAAACTCATAGCCACACCGTATAAATAAACATATTGGAATTTTGACCAATTCTATTAGCAAAAAAAAAAACTCAAATTTTTTGTATTGTATATTCAATTTGATCTAAAACGTAGAATAATTGACCAAATATTGGATAATTTATTTGATCTAAAAAGATAAGTTTTGCTAACTAATTAAAACATAAAGTTGAATATTTATAAAAAAAGTGGGACCGTTAAAGGAGATGACAAAATTATACTGGGTTATTAATAATAAACCAAATATTGGATTATTAATGATAAACCAAATATTGGATAGATATAAGGTTGATCAAATAATAAAAAAGATAATACCATTTTAATCCAGAATATGACACATATGAAAAAATAACACCATTTTAATCCAGAAAATGATACGTAAGTGAATCGCACCAGAAGCCGTTTCAGGCCTCTGCTTTAGTATTTTATATAGATTTAGTTTAAGGATTTTAAATTACTGAAAGTAATTATCAAATCTAATTACAAAATTAAATAATGTTATAATATTATTATGTGGATGTAAAAGATATACACTTTCAGTAGATAGAGTTTTTACCTTTAAGATAGATTTATTTTATGCTTATACCCCAATAATATTCCTGTATACTGTAGAAGATATTTGGCCCAAAGGCCCTTTCCATCAGCCCGTTTAGTAAAAGTCCAGCCTGTTTGAATTTTTTAGCTTTTGTCCAAAATTTTTTAATAATCCCCATGTTGCCCCTACTTGTTACTCCCTCTCTCATTCTCCTTCTCCACGATTAGTTGAGAACAAAGCAGTTTCTCCACTTTCAACGTCTCTTAGCACTCCGATCGTTCCTTCCCGACAGTTGCTCTCCGCCTTGCTCTCCGTTGTGCTCTCCGACTTGCTCTCCGCCTTGCTCTCCTCTTCGATTCTGCATTTTTCGGCTCTTCATTTTGTTTCTCTGCTTATCTTCTTCTAATGGCTTCATCAGGTACTTTCATCAACTCTACTCCTTGAATGTTCTTGTAAGCAACCTCGCCTGTTGTTTCCTTTTTGCAATTTCTCTTTGTATTGTGGAAATCTACTTTCATTTCCTGCATTTTATGCCTATTTTGGTTTATTTTCGTTATTTTAGCCCTTTCCTCCCGTTTTAGGGTTTGTTTTTTAGTTCAGTTGTTGTCTAATGGCTATCGGTTTGTGTTATGATTTATATCCCTTGCTCTGATTTCGTTTCCATTTCTGCACTTGTGGCATTTGTTGTTTCTTTTTGTTTTTGATGATTGGTTACATTCTGTTACCTGTTTGGTTACAATATGATTACAGTCGAAAGAGAACTCTCTTTGTTTTTTATGGTTGGTTCATGTTTCATGGATACCTGTTTCGTGGTTACAGTTTATTACTTCTTTAGTGATAGGGTTCCGTATGACATTCCCCTTGTTGTGTGTTTGCAGTGTTTGGTGTGGTGACAGTATTTTTATATGCAGTTGTTCAATTTGTTTTGTTCTGTTTTTGGTGATAGTAACTTCTATGTTGTAACAACTAATGTTTACATTATTTCTATGCTATTTAGGTAAAGAAATTGTAGTCCATCAGGAAATTCCTAATGTGGTTCCACCATCTGTTATTCAACTTGCTTCCTTCAAGTTTGTTGTTCCCAAACAACAACATTTTCGTGGCCACATTAATGTCTATTCCAAGCCTGCTTTGATCAAAGTTATTCAGAATGGATTGTCTACAACCGATTGGGCTTCTCTTATAGATGGGTGTTTAGGTCCAATTGTTCGTGCTCGTGATCTTCTTTATTTTTATCATCAACTTGTGCATCAAATGCTTCTACATGAAGTTGAGACTCGTAAAGTTCATGAGATGTGGTTCCAAGTTGGATAGCATTTGTTGAGGTTTTCCCTAGGTGAATTTTGTTGTATAACCGGTTTGAATTGGGAAGAACATGGTGATAAGACGACTCCCCCTCCTCATGTCGATATGGAGGAGTTTTTGGGGTTATCGAACTGCACTTTTAGTGGTCTTCTGCAAATTTTCCTCAAGGAGCCAACTTAGTCTCCAAAGAAACTGTCCATGGCATACTTGTTACTGATTGAGGGTGTGTTTCTCCCTCAGTGTTCTAAAGCTCTTGTACGTCAATCTCTTGTGGACCTTGTATGTGATTTGGATCGGTTAAAATTGTATCCTTTTGGTCGGGTTGTGTTTTTGGAAACACTTTGTTTTTTAAAGAAAGCTTTGTGGTTTGAGCAATCCAAAAAGGGTCCAAGGTTTGGTTATAATTTGCTCGGATATCCTGTAGCATTCCAGGTATCTCCCTTTCCTTTCCTTTTATGTTCCAATGTTTTTTTTCTTATTATTATTCTTTAATTCTATTTCTGTTCTTAATGTTGCTTTCTTCTCAGGTTTGGATTTTAAAGGCAATCCCTAAGATTGCTGCCATCTCAAAATGTGACTTTGCATTCTGTGAAGGATTACTGGCCTCTCTGTCTGGTATAGTATTGAACGTTATTACAACACTGTATATGATAAGTGTTCTGAAAGTTTCTCTCAATATTTGGTAAGCATTCTTTCTGGTCTCAACTTTTAATATTCTCATCTCAGCTTTTCCCTTCCATGTAATATATTTGTCTTCCTTTAATTGTATTTTTTGTTCTCTTGCTAGGGGACTGTCTACTCTCTGTATGCCTCGTTTATGGATTGCTCTGACCTCTTACTTCCTGATGAAGTTGCTGATGATAGCGTACATTTCTTATTTTATTTGTATGGATGATAATGCCAGTGATGTAGTGTGTTCTACGAATTTACGCATCCAAGCGTATCAGGTCAGGCAATCAGGTGGTCGTCTCCTTTATGGTGGAGTTGAACCTAATATCCTTTCTACGACTATTCCTACTCGAATGAAGGAAATAGTTAGAACCCCAACATTGAGAAAAAAGGGGTGGTGATACCACCAGTCATCACTGAGGGCACTTCTGACTTTGAGAGTCCTATCCATCCCAGGAAGAGGTTGCTTACACGGTCCATGAGCAGTGGTGACAATCCTCTTCCTATAAAGAAGGGTAAAATGTTGAGATGTACTCCTGCTACAGATGAGTCTATAAAGAAGAAGAGAGTGTTGAGAAGTTCTGCTCCTCTTGATCAGCCTATTAAGAAGAAGGCAAAGGTGGTTCCATCTCAGAAATATTCAAAGAGTCAGGCTCCTTCTAAGAGTGAATAAGAAGCACAGTGTGGTGAAAAAGGTTTAGATCATGGTGACAAGCCCAAGAGGTCTAAGTTTAAGCTCTCTAGACCTATTCCTCCTAAAGATGATGGGCTTCCTACAAGTGATGATGTTCCTGGGTGGGCAAAAGATTTTGTTGGGAAAGCTGTTTTTAAAGGAATTATTAATTCCTTTAAGGCATCATTTGATTCTATTGAAGCTCAATTAAAAGATTGTGTGTCTAGGAGTCTTATCCTTGAGGAGAAAGTGCATAAACTAGAATCACATATCTTACATCCCAGTGATGATAGTGAGGCTGCTTTGAAAAGGGAACGTGAGGCATTGGATGTGTCTCTCAAGGATGTGCTTCCTCGTATTAGGGATAATTGCTCTCAATTGTCTGAACATGGGCATTTTTTGAGGGTTTGAATGAAGGTGATGCCAATGAGGGTGATGCCACAAATACTTCCGTTGATTCCCCAACTGTAGGGTATGTTGTTGTTAGAGCAACTAAGGAGTCAACTTCAATAGATGGTGATGTTGATTACACTGATGGTGACACTGGTCTTGTGGGTTCAAAGGATACACTTGATCACAATGTTGTCCCTTCTTCTGGCAATGCTTCTCCTTCTCCTAAGATTGATGACAGTGTTGTTGCTCTTACTGAAGTCCTTGTATCAAAGGATGTAACTGATAACATTGCTATCCCTGTTACTGAAGTTGTTGCCTTAAATGAAGGAATTCACAATTCTAGTGCATCCCCTATTGAAAAAATTGTTGAGACTTGTTCTGCTGCTCCTACTGAAGTCCTTTCATCGGCCGATGCAACTGTTGATTTGAGTGTTGCTACAACTGAAGTAATTGGTTCAGGTGACACCGTTTTTCCTAGCTCAGTTGCTCCTACTGGAGTTATTGATTCACAGTTGACCATTGAGGATATAATTTCTTCCAAAGAGGTGCCCGGTGACAGTGTTGTTCCCACTCTTGTTGTTCATTGTTCTACTGATGCTCGTGATGACAGTGGTATTGTTGCAACTCTTGTGTATCCTTGTTCGACTAATGCACCTGATGACAGTGGTGTTGTTGGTCCCAAAGTTGTGTTTACAACTGATTTGATTGATGCAAGTAGTTGCCCTGCTCTTGAAGTTAATGTTGAAAAAGTTGATCATGGTATTGGTGTCATACTTGGATACAGTGATGATGTCCCAGAGGATGTGCCCGGTGATAGTGGTGGTGCAGATGGTGATATTGATGATAAATGCAGTCAATTTTATAACATCATTGATATTGGTTACCTTATTCCTTCAGATGCTGAAAATGAGGACAATGATGAAGTTCCACTTAGGCGATCTTATAGGGTGGTGAAATCTGATCCTGTAGCCCATACTTCTTACACCAATCCTTGTAAACCGAAGAAACATCGCCTTCTTAAACTACCTAACCATTCCTTTCTCAGCTCTAATGAGCGTGTTGAATTTTATACCACTTTTCGAGATCTTGGGTAATTATCCACTTTTGATATGTGTTTTCTTTTTCATATTACCACTTTTTATAATAAGTTTATTTAACTTACTTTGTAGGTGTGATGGAAAAATCACTGGATGTGAGGTTGACATGAACAAGTCGTTTTTCAATTTAGCGGGGAAGACAAGATGGCTTCGTGATGTTGTAAGTTCATATTTACATGTCTTTCTGTTGCTCATTTGGTGCCATCAGTTTAGTGACAGTTGGGAATTATTCTGTTTTCTTTCACATCACCTAAACGAAGCACTTCATCAGTTTAGAAAGCGTCTTCATGATTATCCTGATCGAAATCCAACCAATGTTGTATTAGACACCATTTTGTTTCACAAGATTGCGCACATTAATGTTGATGTCATTAAAACACGTGATATTATATCTGTTAACTTTTTTCTCTTGTGTTTATTTTTTGCTCCTTATGTAGGGGTAGCTGTGGTGTTTACGTCATCAAGCACATTGAGTTTATGGTTTTTGTTTGTGACATGCAGCTTGTGAATGATGATTATGTTAGTGCGTATCGTGAGAAGATTTCATCACCTTGTCTCTCATTTTTTTCGTTTTCTTGTCTTTGATTTTCATTCAGGGAAATGAAAGGTTTAAGTGTGGGGGAGGGTTCTATTCATGTAGTTCATGCATTCATGTTTGATTTCCATTTGCATTCACATTTAATTTTCATTCTTATATTGCATTGAAAAGAAGAAAATTTAAAAAGTGAAAAAATCAAAAAACATCATGCATTTAGGTCTCATATCCTCTCTTGTAGACCACTTGTCCTCGTTAAGTATTATATATAGTCTTGTCATGAAATCTCATAACTTGTTTGAGATGTTTAAGCCTTTATTCATTTATGGAGCATGATTTGATGATATTAATTGAGCATGTATAACTAATAGACTTTGTAATATTGAAATCCAACAAAATATACCATTGTGAGTATTATTGGCCTTATTGGGACGATCTTCATATTCATGTCTTCTTGTTTTGTTGTGTGTGATACTCGTCCATGTTACTACCTCTTAGAATTGTGAATGACATCTATGTTGAGGCCGTATTATATTGATCATTACTTGTGATTTTCATGTGATTGAGGCATTACTTTATCTTAAGCACGTTATTCCCTTTTCACCTTACATATTATCCTTTGCTTGAAGCCATTGTGAGCCTTTTAGCCCATCTTTTGTAGCTCCACAAAAATATTGCCTAGCCAATTTAGCCTTACCCTATCCGGGAGTTAGGGAGAAGATTGGTGAAAATGTATATTAGTGGAGTGTCTTGAGCATTTTGGGTATGATGTTGGGTATTATTTCTTTTTGTACTTCATATGGATGATTATTGTGCTTAATACTCGAGACCTAAGGAGGATAAAATTTACTTAGGAGTAAAAGTTGAGGAAAATTCATTAAAATAAAAGAAGATAAATCATCGAAAAATCAAAAGAGAAAAAACAAGAAAGAAAGAGTGATGTGGTTAATAAGAGTTGTGTTTAAGCTTGTTATGAGTTTATGGAGTTGAGGTTGATGTAATTAGTGGTATAAGAAGTGTTTGGTTTTATTGTTCTTCCAGTTGTGTATAGTACTAACTCTTTTTCCCGGATTTTTAGCACCACAAGCCTAAATGTTTCCCTACCTTGATGTTCTTACCAAGCCCCGTTACAACCCTATACAAGACCTCATGATGTTTATTACTTGTAGTGTCATTCACGGTGGAGATTGGTGATGTTAATTTCAATTTTTATGTAGCATAACTTCATGGATTTGAGTTTGACGATATTGATTTACCGTAAACACATAAGCAAGAGAGAGAAATACTTCCCGGTGAGGTTGGATGTAGATATTACTTTGTTCTTCGAGTTTCAAAATACATGCTATGATGTTATGCATTATTTTATGTTCCTATATTTTCAAACCTTTTTGTTCATGAGGTGAAGATGTCGATAATTTGTTTGTGGAATAAGTGGTTTGATTTGTTTTTGTTTTCTTGAGGACAAGCAAAGGTTCAAGTGTGGGGGATTTGATAGAGCTCATTTAGGTAGGCATAATAGGTTGCATTAAGCTTAGTTAAGGTGCATAACATGCATAAGTTAAGTAGAATTTGCAAATTTACTCGCCATGTTTGTGAAGTCGGAATCTACACGTTTTTAATTGATTATTGCAGGTAGATGTGGATCCCGACAACAAACGAGGAGGTTCATGGATTAAGGAAGAGTCAAGAAGAGGAAGCTAAGAGAAGAGAACGGGAGCGAAATTGAAGTTTGAGAGCCTAACTGAAGAACAAGTCAACAAAAGTTGTCGCCCAACAAGCTGAACTATATTGCACTTTCAGGAGGCCTCGGTGGTTCGATTGACTATTATAAGCATGCGTTGGAAAGCTCTCTTTTTATACCTACAACTTTTATGTTGATTTTGAGATCAAATTCATAACTAAAATATTAATATAGACTGGAAAAGCCGCACCCGCGGCCTTATTGAGTCGCAGGCGCGGCCTTGCCGGACCGAACCAGCGTCGAATTTATTCGAGAACTCTATCTTTCCTTATTTGCATTCTATCTTTTGAGGACGTCTTGTAGGGTTTGAGGGCGGTTCTTAGGCCTATTTAATGGCTTGTGTTAGGTTGTTTTAGGCATCTAATCTTTTGACAATCTCTTGACAATGGAGTGCTAAACTATTTTGTTTCGCCTACCATTTGAGACCCTGTTTGGTTGAATTGTGAGTTTGTTATTCTTATTCTTATTTCCATCATATGTTTCATCATCTTTGTGCTTGAATGCTTTATGGTGTTTCACGCTATCTTGATTGATCACCTCGCTAGGATCTCATCATCGCTAGGGTTTTGAATTGTTCGTTATTCTTAATCTTTCGTAGCAATCATGTTCTAGTGGACTTTGTTAGAAAGCTTGATTGTGTAGGAAGTTGACTATAGGTTAAATATTAGTTCTTTAGGGGATTGATATTGCTTATAAGCTTTATACATCTTGAGACTTATTGCTATTTCTAGGATTAAACCTTAATCCGTGTTAAGATTACCTAGGAGTAAGGGATTATTAGAACTCATAGGGCTAATAATCTACTTAAATTAAGATAAAAACATTTGACTGGAAAAGGAAAAGAACTTGAGTAGGAAACAAGGATCAAATTCACCAAATAGGGTTGAGAATTGTAGGTGAAACTATCTCTCAATTATTGATTCTCCTAACTTGTTAATATTTCTCATTCGTTACCACTCAAAACCATCTTCTCTACAAATTGGTAAATACACTCTACATTGGAATGCTGATTCTCTCTGGGATCGACCTCTTACTTTCTCACTATACTAGTTTGTAGGACTGAGTTTTATTTTGATAGGAAACGTACACAATGACTTCGTTTTGTCAAGTGTCTATTACCCTGTTTTAATAGTGGTGACAGTATCTATGACCTTGTTTTCATCTTGGTTACAGCGTCTATGACTCTCTTACACATTCATATATTGAAGGAGAACCGTCCACCTCATATCTTTTGGCATCTCATTAGCCCCTTTAGGGTTTGTGCTTACCTTGTCCTAGGGTTTTCCATTTGGTGACAACAATCATCTCTTAACGATGTACTGTACTTAACATTTTAGGGTTTAGGATTTAGGGTTAAATCCTAAACTCTAAACCCTAAACCATACTGTACAACGACTGTTCTTTTGACTTCTCATTAGCCCCCTTTAGGGTTTGTGCTTCCCTTCTGGTAGGGTTTTCTTATGGTTACAGTGACTATGACCCTGTTTTCATTTTGGTTACTGTGCCTATTACCCTGTTTGCATTTTGGTTACAACGTCTATAGGGTTTTCCTTTTGTTACAGTGTCTATTACCCTGTTTTCACAGTGTTGACAGTATCTATGACATTGTTTTCATCTTGGTTACAACATCTATGACTTTCTTACCCATTCATATATTGAAGGAGACCTGTCCACCTCATGTCTTTTGGCATCTCATTAGCCCCTTTATGGTTTGTGCTTACCTTGTCCTATGGTTTTCCATTTGGTGACATCAATCATCTCTTAACAACGTACTGTACAGAACATTTTAGAATTTAGGGTTTAGCGCCAAGTCCCTAAACCCTAAACCCTAAACCCTAAACTATACTGTAGATCACATTTTCTTTTGATTTATGTTTTAGGATTTTAGTTACAGTGTCTAGTACCCTATTGTTATAGTGGTGACATTATCTATGACCCTGTTTTCATCTTGGTTACAGTGCCTATGTTCCTCTTACCCATTCATATATTAAAGGAGAACTTTAGTCCCATGTATTTTGGCTTCTCATTAGCCTCAATACCGTACTAAACCCTAAAGACTTAACCCTAAACCCTAAACCATACTGTACATCACATTTTTCTTTTGATTTATGTGTTAGGATTTTGGTTACCGTGTATTTGACCTTGTTTTTATTGTTGTTACACCATTCACTACCCTATTTTTATTTTGTTTACAGTGTATATGACACTGCTAGTCATTCATATATTAGAAGATAATTATCCACCACATGTATTTTGGTGACAACTTTCATCATGACATGATTCATTGTGACAGGAGTCAAGGTGATGACACCATTCATCTCTTAAAGATATAATGTACTTAACATTTGGCATTTATAAATCTTTGGAAAACACTAATGTTAGAAAAAAACTGAAATATGGTGACAATTTACATTCTGTTCAGTGTAATGAGCTGTTGACATTGACCATTTTATTCCATATAAGAAAAAGATAAAGTAAATCTTTTCAAACTTATTGTAACATTAAATCTTTAGCTCTTGTGAATCCTCTTTGATGATTTGCCTCTGATTTCTCCAGCTGAAGGCTTTCTTTTCTTTTGAGGGCGACCACATCTTTTACGTATCATTGGTGGGTAATATTTTTGTCTTTTGATGTCTTCTGGTACAGTCCCTGAGTGTCGAGACAAACCATCATCCAACATAAGAAAAGCACGCGATATCGATCACCTGACATCGATATCGACCAACTCCCAGAAATCGAGTGGAGCTGAGCCCGTCGAGCAGAAATAAAGACGTCGAAATCGACCTCTCTGGTCGATATCGACTAGACTTCGACATGGGTTGGACGCGCTCTTCGAGACACAGATTGCCATTCTATCTTCAACATCCACGGATTATCTATAGATTTAGATAGATTACAGCTGAGGAGTATTTGTTTTTTACTTTAAAGCTATATTAAGTTATTTAGATATTTACCCTAAATAAAAGATCTATCCTACTTGTTTGGATAGAGTTTATAGTTTAGATAGAAGATACTATCCTTGGATAGCAAGGGTTAGTAGCCTATAAATAAAGCCCTGGGGGCTGGCATTCATTTATTTAATTACACAGATAATCATACAGCAATAGGGTAGAGTTAGGGAGAAGCTTTAGGGTTTGGCGTCTGCGAAAGCCGACGTTGGATTGTAAAGTTTCGGAGTTATTAATGCAAGTTCTTTCCTTTCAATCAATGATGTTTCCTACAATGAGGTGCGAGTAGTTTCCCAAAGCTTCTAGGGTCGGGGTGAGCCCGACGTTAGCCATGCGTGCCTGAGGTAAGTATTTGATGTTGATATCGTTGTGTCTATATCATCTCATACGATTCTATGTTTAGTCCGTATCGAAAGAAAAGGGATTCATGCTAACAACTTGAGTTATAAACATAAAATTGGTAGAGACAATTAGGTTTATTTGCAAGAGTAATCCTAAGAGTTGGTGTACAGCGAAAGCTTGTCCCTCGGGTGAAATAGCGTAATTGTCCGTCTTATTTGCCTTATCGCATGCATTGGTTAACCTTGTGGTAAACCCTAATCCTAGAGGTTGCCTTTTATATATTAGTCACATAAAAACACAGTCTTTATTCTGTCCATTGCCTCCTTATTCATCCTTATTTCTTCGGCCTTTCATTGCCGATAAAAGCTAACAACTTTACAGGAACCTACTCAATATCGACCACTATCATCGATATCGACCACTGTGCCTTCATCGAGGGTTTTCTATGTCGACGTCGATCCCTTTTGTTCCTGTTGCTGAGGTCGATATCGACCCATATCATCGATATCGACCACCCGTGTGTCGACCGGCAGTCTTCTAAGCCAGTCGATTTCTACACTAACATCGATATCGACCTCCCTAGTCGATATCGACTGCTTGTTTTTGTCTCTGCAGGTTTTCTGTTGCAGAAAGAATCGACAACCAAGGTCGACATCGAGCACTTAGGTCGAGATCGAGGCTTCTGGTCCACTAAAGACGCGAGCTTTTCAACTCTACTAGGATCCCGCTGACGTGCCTCCTCTTGGATCGATCCTGACTACCCTTCCACTATAATGGGAGGACGTCTTGTAATTATTTGCATAGGCTAGGAATCAGATTGCATCTATTTTATATATTTGTTTAAAGAACTCGATTTCCTTCTATCTTAACACCAACGTAGTCGATATCGACCAGATCCAAGCGACCCTCGACTTCACCTTCTTCCTTGACTTCGACAGATGCAGTCGAGATCGACCACTTTACTTGACATCGAATTCTGGCATTGACCAACCTGAAATCGACCTGAATCCGCAGGTTGCTTTGTGAGTTTCTCTTCACCCTTGTTTTTCTTTTAATACAGTGAGGACACTGTATATTTTAAGTATGGGGTGGGGTAGAAACATGTCTTATGGTCACAACTTGGTATTCTCCTTCGCATTGCATTCATGTTTAAGCTTATGTTCTTAGTTTTTATTTTCATAAAAAAATAATAATTCAACAAAAAAGAGAAAATGTCAAAAACACAAAAAATGCATGTTTACCTATTTAAGTTTGTTTTTAAACCCAACTTAGACGTCCAACGATAAGAACTCAATAGTTGACTTGATCATGTAAATCCTATGGCATATTTGGATGGTTTAGCCTGAGTCCTTAAAATGGTTTTTATGTAGATTGTGAACTTGTGATGAAATTGAGCACATATGATCATAGGCTAAAAAGCAAATCCAACAAAAATTGTCCTTGTGAGAATTTTGGCCTATAGGGAGAACATTAAAAATCCCTCTTCTTTCTTGAGTGTATTTACTCTTCCTATGCATCTCTAAATGTTGTGATAGGTATTCAAAGCCAATACATATATATGTGTCTATGTTTACGAGAATTAAATGATGGAGGCATCTTTTAAGCCATTTGTATCCTCTCTTTACTTACCCTGCATTATCTCTGTTTGAAGCCGAAATATTAGCCTGAACCTTATATTGCAACTCCACAAAATTATCCCTAGCCGAATTGAGCCTGGCCCCCATTTGGGTATTGAGACTTAGATTGGTTAGAATAATGCATTGTGGAAAGAAAGTACATATTGTTAGTTTTGACCAAAAGAAAATTACGGGATGGTACATATTCGCATCTTGTCATACTTTGTAAAAGGATTTTTGGCTCACCATATAAATGCACATTTTCATTTTTATTTATTTTCGTGCAAAAAAAATTCCGAGAAAAAAAAAAGAAAAAATATATATATGTAGTGCATGAGCCAATTATTCCTAAGTTCTTTTATCTTTTATACAAGTTCTATATTTTTTAGAGCATATTAGGGTTTGAAAGAAAGGTTGATGAGTATTATGGAAGATGAGTTTGGAAAGTGCATCATTGCAAGAGATATGGTTTGGATATAGTAGTGATAAGGTTTATGAGTCTTGATTCCCGAATTTTATAAGCACCACATAGCCAAATAATTCCATACCTTTTATTTTATACCAAGCCCCATTACAACCCCCTGAATGGAGTCTTCTTTGAAGTCTTCCATTGAGCAAAAGTCCTCCTGATGGTTCTTATTGCATTTTCATAATTGGTTGCGAAGTGGATTATTATAAATTGCAATGTTCATGAGTTTGTATATGGAATTGAGTTGAGATTTGATCTTCATACCCTAAACACATGAGAGTTGAGTGCAAACACATTATCCCTGTGAGGTTGGATCAAAATTGAATATGCCTATGGATCGCTCAAATATGTGCTATGACGTTAAATTCACTTGCTTGGCTTTGCTACCACTTATGATGTTGCTTTTGACAAGGGCGAAGACTTGAAGGGTGTGTTGTAGGTGTTGGTTACTGCTTGGTTATTGCTTGAGGATAAGCAAGTCTAAGTATGTGGTGTTTTGATGTACATATTTAGTATACTTTTTATTGCATCTTTTGACTTCATATTTCATTCGATTCCCAAAGAAAAGGTTGGAAAATAATATAAATTTGTGTAGAATGAGCTAACGTGCAAGAAATAGAGTCTGCACAAGATTTGATCTAATTTTTTACGAATTGGAGAGAAATTGGAGTCAAAACGAAGAAGCCAAGTAAAACAGAAAAGTGGTCGAAATTGAACTATCTGGTCGATATCGACTGAAGCATCGACACAGACTCTGAGTGTCGAGACAGACCAAGAACACCAGCAAAAGAAGAGCAATCGATATCGACTACCTGAGGTCAATATCGACCAAGACCCAGAAATCGAGTGGAGTTGAGCCCGTCGAGCAGAAACAGAGAGGTCGATATCAACTACTCTGGTCGATATCGACTGGACTTTGACACGTGTTGGACGCGCTTTTTGAAATGCGGATTGGGAATCTTATCAACTAAAGCCCGAATTATCTTGTAATTTAGATAGATTATACCTTGGGGATATTTCCTTTTTACCCTAAAGGTTTATTTAGTTATTTAGATATTTACCTTAAATAAAAGATCTATCCTACTTGTTTGGATAGAGTTTAGATAGAAGATAGAAGATACTATCCTTGGATAGCAAGGACTAGTAGCCTATAAATAAAGCCCTAGGGGGCTGGTATTCATTAATTCAATCATACAACAACAATAGCAATAAAAGTAGAGTTAGAGAGAAGCTTTAGGGTTTGGCGTTTGCGAGAGCCGACGTTGGATTGTAAAGTTTCGGAATTATTAATGCAAGTTTTCCTTTTCAAATCAATGGTGTTTCCTACAATGAAGAGCGAGTAGCTTCCCAAAGCTTCTAGGGTCGGGGTGAGCCCGACGTTAGCCATGCGTGCCTGAGGTAAGTATTTGATGTTGATATCGTTGTGTCTATATCATCTCCTGCGATTCTATGTTTAGTTTTTATCGAAAGAAAAGGGATTCATGCTAACAACTTGAGTTATAAACATAAAATTGGTAGAGACAATTAGGTTTATTTGCAAGGAGGAAGTCTTGTAATTATTTGCATAGGCTAGGATTCGGTTCGCATTTATATTTTATATATTTGTTGAAGAACTCGATTTCCTCCTACTAACATTGACCAATGTGTGGGTGTTGATATTGACTACAGACGTCGATATCGAGTGATCCTGCGGAAATGTTAGTAACAAGTCGGCAAAGAAAGGCCGAAGAAAGTAGGATGGAGAAGGAGCAATGATCAGCAAATATCAGTGGGTTGTTGGGTTTTTGGATAACTCAAAGAACGGTAAGGGATGATGATGTAAACAAATAAGGAAAAGATCTTCCAAAACCAGGGATTACCACGACGACAACCATGAAAGTAAAGGCGGGAAATCAATAAAGATCCATGCTTTTATCATAAAGGAGAAGGCTTTCACCTAAACCCGGCAAATAGGAAAAGATATCTTGCAATAAATTAACCTAATTGGCGTCTACCTTTATCATAATTGAGTTTATAATTATTCAAATAGAAACCGTAATTACTACCCAAGTTTCATAACATGAGTTCCTTAAATTCGCATTTAAAGATGAAGCACAAGGTAGAGCGAGATAAAAGGTACCTTCTTTAGCGACACACAAATCTTACCACCATGGCTATCGTTGGGCTCATCCCGACCCTAGAAGAAAGGGCGACTACTCGCTCATGTTGATGGAAGACATACTTGAAAGGAAAGAACTTTGCATTGAAATAAAACTTGAATCTTTACATTTCCACCGCCAACTATCGTAAGCGCCAAAACCCTAAAGCTCAAAACCTAAGACTATTGCTTTGAATGCTTAATGCTTTGTGTCTTGCTTTCTTGAATGAATAAAAACCATCCCCTTAGGGCTTTATTTATAACCTACTAATCCTTGCTAGCCAAGGAAAGTAGTCCTAATCCTGCTAAAACTCCTATTTAAAATTCTATCCATTCATAGATAGGATGAAATATTATTAAGGTAAATATAAAATATCCTAGGGTAAAAGGGGAAATACCCTAAGATATAATCTAATCTAAAAGGAAAGGTAAACCGTGGCTCTTGTGGATAAATCTTTAATCCGCGTCTCAAAATCACGTCCAATCCGTGTCAACTTCTACTCGATATCGACATGGTGACTCGATATCGAGTGCTTCATTACGGCTTGATCTGTCTTGACTTCAATCGATCTCTGGTGACCTGTCGATGTCGATATCTTTACTCGATAAAAAGTCATGTCGAGTGCTCCAATAGATCTGTGTTGTCTGGATGTCGACTCTGGGTGTCTACGTCGAGTCATGTGATCAATCTCAAGTTCTCCACTCGATCTCGACCTCTTTCCTGCTTCACTTGGCATTCTCGTTTTGACTCCGATTCCGCTCCAATTCCTATACATTTAGACCAAAACTTGTGCAGACTTTATTTCTTGCACATTAGCCCATTCTACACAAATTTGCATTATTCTTAACCTTTACTTTAGGAATCGAATGGAATATGAAGTCAAAACATGCAAATAAAAGGACTATAAATATGTACATCACCGTTGCCGGGGAAGCGATCATTCGCGCCCTAAGTAGTTCATCTAACGTTCTTTTGAGTGTTGTCTTATAGGTGTATGCAACGTGCTGATTGCATGCCAGAATTCGAAAGCTTAGACGACCCCAAGCGCTTTCTATGTCTTCAATCAATGTTTCAAAGAATCATGGCGAATCAATAAACCCAAGCTCAAGAGATCGAGCATCTAAGGAAACAAATAGAAGATCATACCGCTAGAGAAGTGACACAAAGGGCATGCGCCGATCGAGAAGAGCAAGCAAGGAGGCAATATGAAGCCCAACTCAATCAACTCCCTCAAACGGCAAAGCAATACATGCATCCAACACTAACCATGCCATAATTAGCTATTCTTATCCCTTCCTCTAATTTTGAAATTAATCAACTCCCTCAAACGAGTGCCCTTTGGCACATATTAATACTTTCTTAGACCTTTGTGATACAATTGCCGATGGAGCTAACTTAGAATATGTTAAACTAAAGGCATTATGTTGGTCTCTCATAGGGAAAGCATTACAATGGTTGGAAAGCCTAACCCCACGATCGCTTTACACATGGAATGAAGTCAAGGATGCGTTCCTTAACAAGTTTTTCCCTCCATCCAAGAGGGTGGTGATACATCAAAGGATCATGGCTTTCAAGTAAAAGCCTAACGAGACGTTGGCGCAAGTGTGGTAGCGGTTCAAAGTGCTACGAAGGTCTTGTTCTATGCATGGGCAACCACCAAATGTAATCCAAGAGATCATGTACAACACTTTTGACATGGCAACCAAGGAGAGAATCAACACATACACCTCATATGGGTATCTAGATCTCCCACCGCAACATGCTTGGGATACCATAGAGAGGTTGGTGGAATTTGATAACACTTATGGGACTCCTATAACCTCTGACTCAAGGCCCGCCTCATCGATGCCCTTATATGATCCATACCAAAAGATTCATCCCCGACGTTAAAGATCAATTCATGAAGGATCAACTTAGGAGGCTACAAAAGTGTTGTTGCAGGAGGCTTGATATGTCGAGTAATTACAAATATAAAGATGTAAATAAATGTAAACCAACTCCTGGCCTAAGCAAATAATTACAAGACTTCCTCCCGTTGTAGTGGAAGGGTAGTCAGGATCGATCCACGAGGAGGCGTGTCAGCGGGATCCTAGTAGCTTTGGAAATTTCACGTCTACGTCGACCAGAATCCTCGATTTCGACCTTGGGCCTTGATGTCGACCTCAGCTGTCGATGTTCTCTGCAACAGAAGACCTGCAAAGACAAAAAAACAAGTGGTCGATATCGACTGGTGGGGGTCGATATCGATGTCAGTCCACGAAATCGACTGGCTCAGAAGACTGCCAGTCGATACAGAAGGGTCGATATCGATGTCTGGTGTCGATATCGATGCCTGCAGAAGTTTCCCAGGAGTCTCGAGATCGACTCAGAAAACCGTTGATCTATCAGTTTTGGTCGATATCGACCTCTGCTGTCGATATCGATGTCTTCCTGCAGTGAGTTAGTGGTTTTGTCGGCAAAGAAAGGCCGAAGAATTAAGGATGGAGAGAGAAGCAATGAATAGAAATCAAGCAGGGGTTTTTATGTGTATAAAATATGTAAAAGGCAACTCCTAGGATTAGGGTTTACCACAATGTTAACCAATGCATGCGATGAGATAAATAAGACGGACAATTGCGCTATTTCACCCGAGGGACAAGCTTTCGCTGTACACCAACTCTTAGGATTACTCTTTCAAATAAACCTAATTGTCTCTACCAATTTTATGTTTATAACTCAAGTTGTTAGCATGAATCCCTTTTCTCTCGATTAGGACTAAACATAGAATTGTAGGAGGAGAGATAGACACAACGATATCAACATCAAATACTTACCTCAAGCGCGCATGGCTAACGTCGGGCTCACCCCGACCCTAAGAGCTTTGGGGAACTACTCGCTTCTCATCATGGGATTCATCATCAATTGAAAGGAAGAAACTTGCATTAACCTAAACTCCGAAGCTTTACAACTCAACGTCAACTTTCGCAAACGTCAAACCCTAAAACTTCTCTCTAACTCTAACTCTATTGTCTATTGTCTTGGATGATTCGATTGTTCTGTTTGATCTAACAAATCAGCCCCTAAGGCTTTATTTATAGGCTACTAATCCTCGCTATCCAAGGATTGTAACTCCTATCTAAACTATGAACTCTATCCGAACAATTAGGATAGGTCTTTTATTTTGATAAAACATAAAGGAACTTAAAGGTAAAAGATAAATAACTCTTCAGCTGTCCTCTATCTTTGAAAGTGTGAGATAATTTCGTGCCTCCTTGAAGATATAGTTCCAATCCGCATTCGAAATCGAGTCTATCTTCTGTCGAGATAAGGGGTCGATATCGACACCAGAGGTCGATATCGAGGTCTCTGTTCCTGCTCGACTTGTTCAGTTCTGGTCAATTTCTATGTTGAGGTCGATATGGGGGTCGATATCGACACTGGGGGTCGATATCTGGGTCTAAGGTCGATATCTACCTCTTCTCAGCTTTACTTGATTTCTCCGTTTTGACTCCGTTTTCGCTCGAATTCCTGCATGGTTAGCTCAAAACTTGTGCAGACTTTATTTCTTGCATTTTAGCCCATTCTTACACAAGTTTATATTCTTTTGAACCTTTTTCTTTGGAGATTAAATGAAATAGGAAGTCAAAAGATGCAATAAAAGAAGGTGCAAATGTGTACATCAAAACACCTCATACTTAGACTTGCTTGTCCTCAAGCAATAACCAAGCAATAACCAATACCTACAACACACCTTTCAAGTCTTCGCCTTTGTCAAAAGCAACATCATAAGTGGTAGCAAAGCAAAGCAAGTGAATTTAACGTCATAGCACATATTTTGGCGATCCATAGGCATATGTAATTTTGATCCAACCTCACAGGGATAATGTGTTTGCACTCAACTCTCATGTGTTTAGGCTATGAAGATCAACTCTCAACTCAATTCCATATACAATCTCATAAACATTGTAATTTATAATAATCCACTTCGCAACCAATTATGAAAATGCAATAAGAACTATTAGGAAGACTTTCTCTCAATGGAAGACTTCAAAGAAGACTCCATTCGGCGGGGTTGTAATGGAGCTTGGTAAGAAATAAGGGGTATGAAATTATTTGGCTATGTGGTGCTTATAAAATTCGGGCTCAGGCTAATGTTCTGGCTTCAAGCAGGGATAATGCAGGGTAGGTAAAGAGAGGATAAAAATGGCTTAAAAGATGCCTCCATCATTTAATTCTCGTAAACATAATCATATATATGCATTGGTTTTGAATAACTATCACGACATTTAGAGATGCATAGGAAGAGTAGATTCACTCAAGAAAGCGGAGGGATTTTTGATGTTCTCCCTATAGGTCAAAATTCTCACAAGGACAATTTTTGTTAGATTTGCTTTTTAGCCTAGGATCATATGTGCTCAATTTCATCACAAGTTCACAATCTACATAAAAATTTTAAGGACTTAGGCTAAACCATCCAAATATGCCATAGGGTTTACATGATCAAGTCAGCTATTGAGTTTTCATCATAGGACATCTAAGTAGGGTAAAGAAAAATAAACTTAAAAATAAACATGCATTTTTTTTTTGACATTTTTCTATTTTTTTGGATTTTCTGACATTTTATGGAATCATTGACATTTTATAAAAGTAAAACTAAAAACAAAAATTTAAACATGAATGCAATGCGAAGAAGAAACCAAGTTAAGACCATAAGACATGTCTTTCCCCCACCCCATACTTAAAATATACAGTGTCCTCACTGTATTAAAAAGAAGAACAAGGGTAGAGAGAAACTCACAGTGCAACCTACGGATTCAGGTCGATTTCCGGTGAGGTCGATGCCAGAAGTCGATATCTAGGTCAGTGGTCGATGTCGACTGCATCTGTCGAAGTCGAGGGAGAAGATGAAGACAAGGGCTGCCTGATTGGGGTCGATATCGAGTATTATGGTCGATATCGACCTCTCTTTTTCGCTCCTGAGTCCTCGATGTCGACTCCAGGAGATGGCTTGACCCTGGGGGGTCGATTTCGACTGGCCTGGTCGATTTCGACTACCTCTGCAGAAACTTCTTTTCTTCTTCATCGTTCCTTTTGCTTGACAACCTGAAATCTCGGTTAGGAATATAGATAAAGCACGAATTATCTCAGTTTTAAAAGTTTCAAACAGCCAAAAATTAAATCCTAAAAACCATCTATGCGAAATTTAAATGTTTTATGTACATGCTCTAGATTTTTGAGTCGCTAGGCCGACTTCTCCGTCAATTCTTCATGACCCTTTTATGTAGGGACCCTTCGAGCGTGAGCCTTCTCCTGGATCATCTAGGTCCTTTTGGTAGTGGCGAAGTTCGGCGACCAAGGCTTCTTTGATGTTAGGTTCTTCTTTGGGCGCTTTTCTTCTCTTTCTTGACCTAACTTTAGCAATATAGGCAAACCATGGATCTTTGACCCTCTCTTTAGTAGATTTATCAATAATAGGTTTAATTGATTTATCAATAAGGGACTGAGGAGGATTAAGAGTCATACCTGGGCTTACCTGTTTGGACCCGAAACAGAAATCTTCGGGCTGAGGGGTGGTCGATTTCGACCAAGGAGGGTCGATTTCGAGTGCTATGGTCGATACCGACATGTGGGGGTCAATATCGACCTCTGTGACCCCATACTTAAGCTCCTGGCAGCGATCTGGCATACTCGATTCCGACCAAGTGGGGTCGATTTCGATGCTTTTAGTCGATATCGACTGGTTCTAGTCGATGTCGACCCTGCTTGCTGTTTCCGTCCTCGCCAACAAAAATTTTCTAAGCTTTTCTTTGGCCGGCTTGAGGACTACTTGCTCCAGGTGCTTTGTTTCGCTCATGGTGGGGTTGAAAGAGAATTCTATCACTTCGTTCCCTATAGTAAAGGTTAGTAACCCTCGACGTACATTGATATTGGCATCTGCAGTAGCTAGGAAAGGCCTACCAAGTATAATAGGCACTACAAGATCTTCAGGCATCTCCAATACAATGAAATCAGTAGGCACAAAGAACTTACCTACCTTTACCGGAACGTCATCAACTATACATGTGGGCCTGACGAATGAGTTGTCAGCCATATAGAGCTTCATGTCCACAGGTTCAAGGGCACCAATGTTCACCTTCTGCCAAATAGAGAGAGGCATGAGACTTACACTTGCCCCTAGGTCACATAGGGCTTTATAGCGATGTTGGCCAAGTCCCACGGTGATTGCAAACTTCCCTGGATCACTCTTCTTCTCAGGGAAGTCCATCTTTGAGCACTCCTCTGCGATCTCTGCCATGGATCTTTTCTTGCTCAGGATGTCTTTGAGGAATCGCACATAGGCGGGCATCTCACTTAGGGCTTCTGTAAGAGGGATAGTGATGTTGAGTCTTTGAAGAATCTTTATGAAGCGCCTAAACTTACCTTTGGTGGGATCCTCCAATGCTTTGGAAGGGAATGGCAACGTCTTCTTTGGTGGAGGGACCAAAACGGTGGTCGGGGGAGCCTGTTGGACATCGACATCGACTGGGCTCTGGTCGATATCGGCTGGAATGGTCGATTTTGACCTCTGTTGTGGCTCTGATGGCTCTGCAGTGTCATCGACGTCGACCAGGGGGTCGACATGGGGGTCGATTTCGACCTCTGGGTCGACATCGACTGGTCTATCGACGTCGACTGGGTCTGCTGCTTTCTCCTCTGTTTCCTTCCGTGGCTTTTGTACTTTGGTGCCACTCCTTAATTGTATGGCTGCGACATGGCCCATCCCGGATTGTCCCTTAGGATTTGTGGTGGGTTGCCCAGGGAGTGTTCCGGACGGCCTAGGGATTTGTGCCGCCAATTGACCCAGTTGGGTCTCTACGTTCTTCTTCCATATATCCATCTCCCCAATCCTTGTGGTAAGGTGATTGAGTTGAGAGTGGATTGCATTGTTGGATTGATCATTCTTAGCTTGGTTCCGCCTTATCTCGTCCAGTACTAGTTGAAGATCATCCTTCTTTTGGTCTCTCTCCGGGTGCCCAGGAGCTCTATAAGGCGGAGGGTCCCTAGGGTTAACCGGGTTCCTTTGTGGTTGATGGAACCTTTGGTCTCCCCAATATTGATTGTTGGGACCCCTCATGTAGCGCGCCTCTTGGTGAGTCTCCGCTAGGTGTACTTGTTCGGCATGTGGGCATTCGATGGTGGTGTGCCGCTGCAATCCGCATTCGATGCAATCTTGGTTCGCTGAAAGGAACCTCACTTGCTTTTGGAGCTTTCTAAGTTGATCTCTATGGAATTGCTCCTTCACGTCCGGATCGATTACATTGGAGGGTTCATATAAGGGCATAGATGGGGCATGCCTCAATGATGATGATGTGTCGGAAGCCTCAGGAGTCCCATATGTGTTGTCAAACTCCACCAACCTCTCTATGGTCTCCCAAGCCTCTTGTGGGGCGAGTTCAAGGTAGCCATAAGCGGTGTAGGTGTTGATCCTCTCTTTTGTTGTAGCGTCAAGAGCATTGTAAATGATCTCCTGAATTACATATGGTTGTTGGCCATGCGTCGGGCATGATCGTAGAAGGTCCTTGAACCTTTCCCAAACAGTCGCCAGAGCCTCACCAGGCTTTTGTTTGAAAGCCGTGATTTTCTGTCGGATCAACGCCGTCATAGAAGGAGGGAAGAACTTGTTGAGGAACGCGTCCTTGACTTCATTCCAGGTGCGGAGCGATCTTGGGGCTAAACTCTCCAACCACTGCAATGCTTTACCTGTAAGAGATCATCGAAAGGCTTTTAGTTGGACATATTCAAGACTTCGTCCATCAGCAATAGTATCACAAAGGTCTAAGAAGGTTGATATATGTGCCATAGGGCATTCGTTAGGTTTTCCTTCATATTGATGCCTTCTTATTTCAGTCAGGAAGTTAGGTTTAATTTCGAAATTAGAGGCAGGGATAAGAATTGTCGATTCAGGCACTGTGAGAGCGGGGTGCATATATTGCTTGGCATTCCTAGGGAGGGCATTGATTTGGGCTTCTATTTGCCTCCGGCCTTCCTCCTCCCTATCCGCACGCTCCTTAAGTGCCGCCTCTCTAGTCGTTAAGTCCTCAACCTGCTTCCTTAGTTGTTCAATAAGTTCTGCTTGGTTCGCGTTTTCCGCCATGATTCTTTGAGCTTCGGCCCTTAGATGGAAATAACGCTCAGGGTCGTCTACTTCTTCAAATTCAGGTGGGCGATCAGCGCGTCGCATACACCTGCAAGACCAAACTAGAAAAAGACGTGAGATAGACTACTAGGGCGCGATTGATTGCCTTCCCGGCAACGGCCCCAATTTTGTTGTTGCAGGAGGCTTGATATGTCGAGTAATTACAAATATAAAGATGTAAATAAATGTAAACCAACTCCTGGCCTAAGCAAATAATTACAAGACTTCCTCCCGTTGTAGTCGAAGGGTAGTCAGGATCGATCCACGAGGAGGCGTGTCAGCGGGATCCTAGTAGCTTTGGAAATTTCACGTCTACGTCGACCAGAAGCCTCGATTTCGACCTTGGGCCTCGATGTCGACCTCAGCTGTCGATGTTCTCTGCAACAGAATACCTGCAAAGACAAAAAAACAAGTGGTCGATATCGACTGGTGGGGGTCGATATCGATGTCAGTCCACGAAATCGACTGGCTCAGAAGACTGCCAGTCGATACAGAAGGGTCGATATCGATGTCTGGTGTCGATATCGATGCCTGCAGAAGTTTCCCAGGAGTCTCGAGATCGACTCAGAAAACCGTCGATCTATCAGTTTTGGTCGATATCGACCTCTGCTGTCAATATCGATGTCTTCCTGCAGTGAGTTAGTGGTTTTGTCGGCAAAGAAAGGCCGAAGAATTAAGGATGGAGAGAGAAGCAATGAATAGAAATCAAGCAGGGGTTTTTATGTGTATAAAATATGTAAAAGGCAACTCCTAGGATTAGGGTTTACCACAACGTTAACCAATGCATGCGATGAGATAAATAAGACGGACAATTGCGCTATTTCACCCGAGGGACAAGCTTTCGCCGTACACCAACTCTTAGGATTACTCTTTCAAATAAACCTAATTGTCTCTACCAATTTTATGTTTATAACTCAAGTTGTTAGCATGAATCCCTTTTCTCTCGATTAGGACTAAACATAGAATTGTAGGAGGAGAGATAGACACAACGATATCAACATCAAATACTTACCTCAAGCGCGCATGGCTAACATCGGGCTCACCCCGACCCTAAAAGCTTTGGGGAACTACTCGCTTCTCATCATGGGATTCATCATCAATTGAAAGGAAGAAACTTGCATTAAACTAAACTCCGAAGCTTTACAACTCAACGTCAACTTTCGCAAACGTCAAACCCTAAAACTTCTCTCTAACTCTAACTCTATTGTCTATTGTCTTGGATGATTCGATTGTTCTGGTTGATCTAACAAATCAGCCCCTAAGGCTTTATTTATAGGCTACTAATCCTCGCTATCCAAGGATTGTAACTCCTATCTAAACAATGAACTCTATCCGAACAATTAGGATAGGTCTTTTATTTTGATAAAACTTAAAGGAACTTAAAGGTAAAAGATAAATAACTCTTCAGCTGTCCTCTATCTTTGAAAGTGTGAGATAATTCCGTGCCTCCTTGAAGATATAGTTCCAATCCGCATTCGAAATCGAGTCTATCTTCTGTCGAGATAAGGGGTTGATATCGACACTAGAGGTCGATATCGAGGTCTCTGTTCCTGCTCGACTTGTTCAGTTCTGGTCGATTTCTATGTTGAGGTCGATATGGGGGTCGATATCGACACTAGGGGTCGATATCTGGGTCTAAGGTCGATATCTACCTCTTCTCAGCTTTACTTGATTTCTCCGTTTTGACTCCGTTTTCGCTCGAATTCCTGCATAGTTAGCTCAAAACTTGTGCAGACTTTATTTCTTGCATTTTAGCCCATTCTTACACTTCTTTTGAACCTTTTTCTTTGGAGATTAAATGAAATAGGAAGTCAAAAGATGCAATAAAAGAAGGTGCAAATGTGTACGTCAAAAAGCAAGTCAAGTTCCTCTCCGCCAACCAACCCTGCGTTGAGTGTAGCTCCGAGAAATACATCACAACCGCTTGCCCCTACAATGAGCAAGTGGACATAGCGAAGACTCATCAAGAGGTGAGATTCATGAGGAATCCCATACGCCAAGGATATCAAAATTGGGGTAATCCACCACCCCAATACAACGCCAGGGACCCTCCACCTTATCCAATTCTAGGCCATCCGGAGAGAGAACCAAGGAGGGATGATCTTCAACTCATCATCGATGAGATTATGAAGAATCAAGCACAAACCCAACAAGCCAACAACACCATCCAAATGCAATTGTACGTGCTTAGTGCCTGATTCGGAGAGATGGACATATGGAGGAAGAATTTTGAGACCCAATTGGGTTAACTAACGGCGCAAATTCCAAGGCCATCTGGGATACTCCATGGTGAACCACAAGCCGATCCCAAGGGGAAATCCAGCCATATCACTGCAATCAACCTAAGGAGTGGGCAAAAATTAAATGAACCAAAAAACGAAGCGGAAGAAGGAGTTACTAGAGAAGTAGTTGACATCGACCAACCCCTTGTCGATGTCGAGGGCCTTGTCAACGTCGACCACGCGGTTGATGTTGAGCCCTCTATTGATCTAACAAAGCCTCAGTCTCAACCGAGATCGAGGGCTCTAGTCAACGTCGACACCCCACTCGATGTCGACCAGTACAAAGTCCCCCAGTCGACCGCTTTAGCTCCAAAGCTAACAAAGACGCCCCCTTTTCCCTCCGAGGCGTTGAAGGACCCAGAGGACAGGAAGTTTAGGCGCTTCGTGAAAGTATTACAAGGCTTGAACATCACCATACCACTCCCGGAAGCCCTCAATGAGATGTCAGCGTACATAAAATTCCCCAAAGACATCCTTGCCAAGAAGAGGTCCATTGCCGAGATAGCCGAAGAGTGGCACAAGATGGAATTTCTTGAGAGGAGAGGCAATCCGAGAAAGTTTGTCGTCACCGAAGGGGTAGGGAAACATCAATTCAAGGTCCTTTATGACCTAGGCCTAGTGTAAGTTTAATGCCCCTTTCCATATGGCAACAATTTGGAGTAGGACCATTGGAGCCCATTGACATGAAGCTCTACATGGCGGACAACTCCTTTGTAAGACCCACGGTGATTGTGGATGATATCCCCGTCAAGGTGGGCAAGTTCTTTGTGCCCACGGACTTCATCGTGTTGGACATGCCGGAAGACCCAATTGTGTCGATTATCATTGGTAGGACATTCCTAGAAAGTGTTGATGCCAACATCAACGTGAGGAGTGGCATCCTTTCGTTCATGATTAGCAACAAAGTCGTCAAGTTCCGCTTTAACTCGATGAAGAAGGAGACCAAAAGGCTAGAGAATGAGTCGGACAAAGAGCTACATGAAAAGTAAGGTCTAAAGCTCCATGGTATGCCAACATATGCAAAGTAAGGTCTAGGAAAAAGAAGAAGATAGAGAATGAGTCGGACAAAGAGCTACATGAAAAGGACACCCTAATTGCTGAACTTGGGCATTATAATAATGACCTTGAAGATCTAGGAGAAGGGTCTAGCACTAAGGGGCCCTACATTAAAGGGTCGTGAGCTTTACTGAAGAAGTCGGCCTAGCAACTCAAAAGTCTAGAGAGGGTAAATAAACTTTATTTAAATTTTTGGTTTTAAGTTTTGAATTTTGTTTTTAAAAAACTCTTAAAATGTGGTTTAGGTATTATGAGCTAACAAGTTTCAATTTGCAAAACATAAGGATAAAACAAGAAAGAAACAAAGTCTCTGATAAAGTCGTAGAGATCGACCTGATTAGTCTACATCGACCACACTAGGGTCGAGCCACACCAAGTGCAGTGATCGAAATCGATCACTTTGGAGCATTAAGGAGTAGTCAACATCAATGAGGCCACTCGATGTCGAACACCACGGTGACCCTTGACTTCCACCATCTCCTTGACAGTGAGAGTTGCTATCGACAACACCTGATTTTTCTCCTTTGTGCGTTATTCTTGAGTTCCTTCCTTTACCCTTGTTTTCATTTGATTTAATACAGTGAGGACACTGTATATTTCAACCTCTGTATATTTTAAGCATGGGGTGGGGGAAGAGCTTATGTGCTTTACATGATCTTGTTTGTTTAGTTATCTCTTGCATTGCTTCATATTATCGTTTTTGTGGTGAAAATTTTATATTATTTATTGCTAAAACTTCTGAATGGTCTAGATTAAGATGTTCTCTTTGGATATTGTGTTATTGATTTTTAAAGAATGATCTAAAGACTTTTGAAAAGAATTTAAGGATTCATACCCCCGAAAACAAATAAAGTGTCATGGAAGTTTTTAACAAAGTCAACGATGCAAGAGTAGATCCGTTAGAGATATTGCAATTGAATTGTCTAGTTAATGAAAGTCTCAATGAAATGTGATTTGTTTAGAGAAAACCATGAAAGGAGTAAAATATGAAGTTGCTTTTGACATATACATGATAAGAGGACGGAGGACTTTATTTTCCATTCGAGCATTGTTTTCCCTTTCCATTCATTACCCATGCTTATTAGCCTTTACATCATATCCTAAGCCAAATGTGCTTTAAATCCCATGACAGTTTTGGATTATTGAGCGGAATCACATGATATTGAGTTCTATGAATGGAGATTGTGGAATGTGAATTAAATTGAGCTTGCATGATGTTCAGCGGAAGTGAATTTGATATTCAACATTGAGTACCTAGTGAGTTATATTTTACCCATACAGGGATATTTATCTTTGTTGCCTTTATTTTCATGTGTGATTTATACTCTCCATGTGAAATTACCGCTTGATGTTGATATGGTTATTCCTATTTGATACTGATCTTACAAAATTATTGTTGATAGTTTTCTAATGATTGAGGCGCATTTCTTAGCTTATTTTTATCCATGTCTTCCATGTTCTATTATCCTCTGCTTGTAACCCCCTTAACTGAGCCTTTTCTTTAAAGCTCCACAAGATTTTTACCTAGCCAATGATAGCTTGACCCATTCGGGAATTAGGGTTAGAGTTGGATTTGGTTCGATTATGTTGAGTGGATGAGAGGATTATGACTTTGCTTTGAGAGTTATAAGTGCATATAATGAGTGGGGAAGGGTACGTTTTCACATTATGTACAGATTTGGCCCTAGTTATTCTGATTTCTTTATTGATTTCTATGTTAAAAAAACAGAGAAAATCAAAAAGAAAAAAAGTTAGTAGGAAAGTTTGTTTTGAAAGAGTCGTATAATTGTTGAGTGAGATGGATTGTGAGTTGAGATGAGACATTGTTCATGATGGAGTGGGTAACTATATCTTTTGAGTGGTTTGGGTTCATTGGTTAAGCATGTTCTTAGTAATCTAGTTCCCGAATTTGAGCACCACAAGGCCAAAGTCATTCCATTACTTATATGTCTTTACCGAGCCCCACTACAACTCCGTTGAATGGAACCTTCCATGAAGGTATCTGATGTGCGCGCAAATTGCCATATTTTCTATATACATTTAGGTCCATTTTGTCGATATTTGCATACATATTGGTTGGGAAAGCATAAGATTAGTATAGTTTATGCTTATTTGTCAAATATAGAGGTCTGCATGATTTTTTATGTTATTTCGCATAAATCGAGACAAATATGGAGCAATTTGTAGAAAAGAAGAAAAGCTGAAAAAGAACTCGAAGTCTACTGAGGAGTCGAAATCGACCTAAAGACTCGACATCGAGTGAAACAGAGTACCAGAAATCGAGCAGAGGAAGAACAGAGCATGTCAACAGAGAGAGGTTGATATCGACATGAAGTGGTCGATATCGAGTGCCCCCAATCGACTGAATTGATAGAGTTCGAGTGCCAATCCGAGGTCGATTAGAACTGCTCGGGAAAAAAAGATGAGGTCGATATCGATATGTGCTGGTCGATATCGACTGCTACTGTAGACAAATCCGACGCTGTCTTTGATAGAATTCTATCCGAAGGCATTACATCTATCCTAAAGTCGAGATCTTCTATCCATTACTACCAAACATGTTATCCTTTATGGTGAATTTTCTATTTACCTAAAGGGAGTTAGTTATTTACTTTAATTTAGTTTTATCTTAGGAATAAAGATAGATTTTCTTATCCTTGGATAGCGAGGTTTGAGATCTATAATTAGATGCCATTAGGGCTGAGTTTATTCATTCAATTTCAGTCATTCAAACACATAGTATCGTAGAGAATAGTTAGAGAGAGAGAGAGAGAGAGCCGAGTGGGGTGAACAGGAAGCGAGAGCGGAGAATTGGCTTTGTTCGGTTGTACTCTTTCGAAGTTTTTAATTCAAAGTAGTTTTTTTTCAATGATGATGATGTCTATGATGATGAGTCGCGAGTAGTTCCCTTACTTTTAGGGTCGGGGTGAGCCCGACGATAGCTATGTAAGTTTGTGCATCAAAGGTATGATATTTATGCGATTCCGTCTTCTATCCTATGCACGATCCCTTGCGAGAGTTAAGGAAATTCCTTATTTTGCATTATTAAAGCGAAAGCCAATCATATTTTGAATTTGGATTAGTCATGAAATGAGATAGTAACTCTTAGGTTTTATGCGAGAGCCTCTAATCACCTAATTGTTGGTAATGAAAGTTATTTGACGGAAAGGCATCATCTTTCATAAATTTGCCATAAGTCTTATATGGTTATCGTTTTGGCATGAATCCCCGATCTTAGAAGCTTTTAAGTTTATTGAATTATACAAAATCTGTGTTTTTATTCTGTCCACCCTTCCATCATCATTCTTACTTTCGTCAGACACTTTTCCGACGTAAATTGGTGACGTTTACAGTTTATGTTGAAGACTCGATTTCGACTGCAAAGTTCGATATCGAGTAGCTGACCCGATATGGAGTGAACAACTCGACGTAGACTGTGCTTTTGTCTTCTGCAAGAATTGCTGGAAATCGACTGGAACTGTAGTCGATATCGACCAGTCTACTCGATATCGAGTGGTCTTATGAAGTCGAATTTTGATCGTGAGTGCAAGCTTAGGAAGCGCTGACATACCTCCTTGTGGATTCGATCCTGAATTATCCAACCACTACATCGGGAGGGATTCTTGTATTTTATTCATTTGGACAAGGGAGTTGGTTTAGTTTGATATATTTTATTGATATTTTATTTACTGATCCCTCCTCCTCAAGAACAAATTGGCGCCATTTCCGGGGAGGCAATCAATCGCGCCCTAAGCTTTTCTCACGATCTTTTAGTGCTCATTTTTGCAAGTTTATGCGACACTCTAATCGCGAACCTATCTTGGAAAGTATAGACAAGCCCGAATGTTTTCTCCATCTTCGAAATAAAGCTATCAGAATCATGACGGAGAACAAGACACAAGCTCAAATCATTGAGCAATTGAGGAAGGAGATAGAGGACCACAATGCTAGAATCGCCAATGAAAGGGCCGCTGCAGCTACAGAAAGAGCTCGCGCTGATAGAGAGGAGGATGCGTGCAGACAAGCCCAAGAGAGGCTCAATCAGTATCCGCAGACGGCGATGCAATACATGCATCCGCCGCTCCATGTTCCTGAATCTGCAATTTTAATTCCTCCCTCTAATTATGAGATAAAAATTAACTTTCTGTCTGAAATTAAATGCAATACTTTTGAAGGAAGAACTACAGAATGCCCCTTGCAACACATTTCTACTTTTATGGATTTATGTGAGACTATTGCTGATGGTGCAAACTTAGAATATGTTATACTGAAATCCTTTAGATGGTCTCTAGCAGGGAAGGCTTTACAATGGCTAGAAACCTTGGCTCCACGCTCGCTGAGGACATGGGTAGAGGTGAAGGATGCGTTCCTAAACAAGTTCTTTCCTCCATCTAAAATGGCGATGTTACGGCAAAGGATCACGGCTTTCAAACAAAAGCCTGGTGAGACTTATTGAGATAATGCCCTACGCATGGGCAATTACCATATGTCATCTAGGAGATCTTCTACAACTCCCTTGATGCGCCGAATAAGGAGAGAATCAACTCTTACACCTCCTATCAGTACATTGAGCTTACACCAACGGAGGTCTGGGACACATTTGAGAGGCTAGTCAACTTTGACAAGACATATGGGACTATTGCGGCCTATGACTCAAGGCCTGCCCCATCTATGCCACTTTATGAGCCTCCAAAAGAGATTGATCCTGATGTGAGGCAACAATTCCACAACGATCAAACACGCCGCCTATAAAAGCAAGTGAGGTTCCTCTCAAACAACCAAGCTTGTCATGAATGTGGGTCAACAAGGCACAACACCAATGCCTGCCCACATCTTGAGCAAGTCAGCATGGCAGAACAACATGAGGAAGCTAAGTGGACGAGAGGCCCCTATGGAGGGGGATCTCAGCAGTATTGGGGAGATCAATGGTTCTATCAACCTCAACATAAAAAAAGGGATCCCCCACCTTATAGAGCATTAGGGCACCCTGATTGCGAACCATGGAAGGATGACCTACAAATCATTCTTGATGAGATGCGGGGGAACCACGCTGAGTTCAAATAAGCTAATAACTCCATCCATACTCAGCTGCAAGGCATCAATTCTAGGCTCGGGGAAATCAAAGTTTGGAAGCGGAACATGGAGATCCAAATGGGTCAATTGGCTGAACAAATACCCAAACCGTCAGGATCGTTGCATGGATCTATTGTGCCCAACCTTAAGGGCAAAACTACTGGATATATAGCGGCTATAAATCTAAGGAGTGGGCATCAATTACAAACGCCCGAGCAAAAAGCGAAGGAGAAAGCCAGAGAAGAGACATCGATATCGACTACTCCAGTCGATATCGACCATGGTGAAGTCCACGTCGAGCCCCCTTTACTCGATGTCGACACAGAAGTTGAGTTGCACCAGAAATCAACACCTCTAGTCGATCTCGACCACCCTCTACTCAGTCGACTCAACTTCAGCCACAGTGAAGAAGAAGGTGATGCCATTCCCTAAGAAAGTTATTAAGGACCCGTCGGAAAAGAAGTTTCAGCGCTTTGTGAAGATGTTTGAAGGGCCCAATGTTACAATTCCATTCACCGAAGCACTTCATGAGATGCCATCATATGTGAGGTTCCTTAAGGATATACTAGGAATGAACCGATCAATTGCTGAGATCGCAAAGGAGTGCAACAGGTTAGAGCTACTAGAGAAAAGGGTGGACCCAGGTAAGTTTTCTATCCCTATAGGCTTAGGTCAATATCGCTTTAATGCTTTATGTGATTTAGGCGCTAGTGTTAACATGATGCCACTAACCATATGGTCCAAGATAAAGATAGGTGCCCTAGAGCCTGTGGATGCTAAACATTTCATGGCCAAAAACACGGTGGTTATTCACACAGGGATGGTGGATGATGTGCCAATGCAAGTAGGTAAGTTCTTTGTCCCTGCTGATTTTATAGTTGTTGATATGGCAGAGGACCTTGCTTGTCCCATTATTTTAGGATGGCAATTCTTAGCAACCGTTGATGCCAACATAAGCGTAAGGAAATGATTGCTCTCATTCACCATTAGTTATGAAGTGATAGAGTACGCCTTCAACAAAACGGTGAGGAAGAATGAAGGGCCAATGGAGGTAAAGTCAATTAAAGGTGTCTACATCACATGCGGGGAAGCAAATGTAAGAAATATGACACCTGAGGAGCTTGAAAAGAGGCCCATAGAAGCCCAAGTGGAGGAAATCGTGGCAATCTTGAACGAAGGAACCAAAAAGCCACTCAAAAATGACCCAGGTAAGTCGATATCGACTAACATAGTTCAAGATTTTATGTCAGGTTTTATGTATGGGGTTGACGTGGGAGAATAGATCTCACAATCGAGTACAGTGGTCAAAATTGACCAAAATCCTAAGCTAACGTCGACTGCCCTAGAAGTTGAAGGAGGAAAAAGCAACTCGATATCGAGTAGTACTGGTCGAAATCGAGTTGACCAATTCGAGCCAAAATCCTCCACATCGACAAAACCACCAGGAGCAGAACAGAGGTTGATATCGAGTGACACTGATCGATATCGACTAGACTCAGAGACAGAAAAAGCTCCGAGAAGGTAAGCCAACGTACGGATTCCTCTTTTTCTATTCCAATTAAAGATTTATCTCTTTTTAGAAGAGGTTTAACTTGGTATGTGCGCTTGTGCAGGGTATCCAATGATGATCCGAGCAATTATGAAGTAGGAGATAAGGTGTATGTCTCTAAATCAAAAGATCATTGGTTCTTGTTAAGTAGGAGGAAATCCAGTTCTTAATTACAAATATAAAGATATATAAATGTAAACCGACTCCTAGCCTATGCAAATAATTATAAGACTTCCTCCCGTTGTGGTGGAAGGATAGTCAGGATCGATCCACGAGGAGGCAGGTCAGCGGGATCCTAGTAGCGTCGGAAATCTCACGTATTTCGTCGACCAGAAGCCTCGATTTTAACCTTGGTTGTCGATCCTTTCTGCAACAGAAGACCTACAGAGACAAAAACAGCAGTCGATATCGACTAGGGAAGGTCGATATCGATGATAGCAGACGGAATCGACTGGCTCAGAAGACTGCTAGTCGACACAAGTGGTCGATATCATCGTTGGAGGGTCGATATCGATGTTCAGTAACTCAGCAAGGATGATCGTCGTCGACTCAGAAAACTGTTGACGGAACTCAGTGGTCGATATCGGTGTCTGTGGTCGATATCGACGTCTTCTCCTGCAAAGTTGTTAGCTTTTGTCGGCAACGAAAGGCCGAAGACTTTAGGATGGATGAGGATGCGATGAACAGAAATAAAATAGTGGTTTTGATGAATAAACTTATATAAAAAGCCACTCCTAGGATTAGGGTTTACCACAACATTAACCAATGCATGCGATAAGATAAATAAGACGGACAATTGCACTATTTCACCCAAGTGACAAGCTTTCGCTGTACACCAACTCTTAGGATTACTCTTGCAAATAAACCTAATTGTCTCTACCGATTTTATGTTTATAACTCAAGTTGTTAGCATGAATCCCTTTTCTTTCGATTAGGACTAAACATAGAATCATAGGAGATGATATAGACACAACGATATCAACATCTAACACTTACATCAGGCACGCATGGCTAACGTCGGGCTCACCCCGACCCTAAGAGCTTTGGGGGACTACTCGCACCTCATCATGGAACTCATCTTTGATTGAAAGAAATAAACTTGCATTAAACTATAAACTCCGAAGCTTTAAAACTCAATGTCGGCTTTCCCAAACGCCAAACCCTAAAACTTCTCTCTAACTCTATTGAATGTAATTGAACTCTAAAATTCGATGATTCAATGCCAGCCCCCTAGGGCTTTATTTATAGGCTACTAATCCTTGCTATCCAAGGATTGTAACTTCTATCTAAACTATGAACTCTATCCAAACAATTAGGATAGGGCATTATTTTTGATAAAACTTAAACAACTTGATAAAACTTAAAGGTAAAGATAAATCCCAGCTGCTATCTATCTAAAAGTACAAGATAATTCGTGCCTTGGAGGATAGAATTCATAATCCGAGTCTCGATAGAGTATCTATCTTCTGTCAAGGTGTGGTCGATATCGACAAGTAAGGTCGATATCGATGTTTGTATTTCTGCTCGACTTGTCCATCTCCACTCGATGTCTATGTTGAGATCGATATCGATGTCAGGTGATCGATATCGAGTGCCTTCTTGGGTGGTCCGTGTGGTCTATCTCGACACTTCAGAAGCTGTGTCGACAACTATGGTCGATATTGATGTTGAAGGTCAATATCGACCTCTGCTCAGCTTCACTTGGCTTCTTCGTTTTGACTCCGATTTCAATCCAATTCCTGCATATTCAAACCAAAACTTGTGCAGACTCTACCTGATGCACGTTAGCTCATTCTACACAAATTCCTCTTGTTTTCAACCTTTGTTTGAGGAATCAAATGAAATATGAAGTCAAAACTTGTGAATAAAATAGGTACAAATATGTACATCAGTTCCCAAGTAGATTAAAAAAAAAGAGGATGGGACCCTTTATTGTGAATCAGATCCATCCAGGTGGAATGCAACTGAGAGACAAGAATGGAGTGTTATTTGAAGCTCAGGCTACATGGGCTTTGCATATGCCGCCTTGAGAGCATAAAGGAAGAAGCCGGCCTAATGACTATAAAGTCTAGAGCATGTAACAAGACAATTAGTTTTAAGTTTTGGATACTTTTGGTTTGTTTTGAGACTTTAATCTTTGTTTTGGCTTTTGGTTTTATTTTCTAACGAGTTTCAGGAAGGTAGAAGGAGCGCAGAAGAGAGATCAAAATCCAGTAAAGTGCTCGATACCGACCTAAAGGGTCGATTTAGACAGCTTGTGGTCGACCTGAGATCACCCTGAAGCTTTGAACCACCAGGAATCGAGTGAAATTGGTCGATATCGACTGGTCTACCCGATATCGACTGCCCCTGCATATGTCTTCAACTCCTGATTTTCGCGAATTTTTAGTAAGTTTCTTTCTTAAATCTAGTTCTTATACAGTGAGGACACTGTAATATTTAAGTATGGGGTGGGGGAAATGCTTACTTGCATATTTTGAGCATGTTTTAAAATTTTTCATGTTTTTGCATATTGCTTTTTAATGTTTATGCATACTTTTACATAGTTATTTTAGCATTGTTTATTCATTATGCATCTGGAAAAAAAAAAAGAGAAAAAAATCACCCCCATCAAAAAAATTTTGGAAATAAAGAAAAAGAGTCATGGAAGCTTTTATTGAACTCGACGATGCAAAAGTAGATTCATTAGAGATATAACATGAAATTGCCTAGTTAAAGGAAGTCATAAAGAAGTGCGATTTTTTAGAGAAAACCATAAAAGAGAGGAAAATTTTGAAGTTGCTTTTGACATATGCATGATAAGATGATGGAGGACTTTATAATTTCCATACATGTGCTCAATTTCATATCCTAGCCTTACCTATGCATATTTTCAATTACACAAGCCATATATGAGCCTTACATCATTATTATTGCTCCACACACATTACATATTGCCCATTTTTTATACCTTATACCCGATTCGGGAATAAAGTTGAGAATGGATGCCATCTTTGGAGTTGTTATATGAAGTTTGTGCATTATTATGAAGTTGTTGGCAGGAATAAAAGTAATTTGAATTGTGGAAATTTTAATGAGTGAGAAAAAATCCGATCACCTCAAGAGATAAAGGTAGGTCGACCCTGCTCGTTGAGATGTTAGTTCAGCGAGATGGGACACAAGGTGAGGAGTCCGAAGTACTACGTATCCAGGGCTATTCATGACACCCATGTTTACGACTTACGAGAATGCAGTACCAAGGTTAGAGAGGTAAAAGCATTATAGTGAAAAAAGCATTGAGCGAAGAGCGAAAGGTGAGAAACATGATGAAGAAGGAATGTGGAATGAGTTTGGGAAAAAAGTTTATTTTCCCAGATTTAACACCACATGGCCAAAAATTAGCCCACCTTTAGCCTTTTACCAATCTACTTCTCATAAGCTTGCGAAAGTCCTCTTGATTATTAATGCTATGTTGCATGAAATTGTTTTTTATGCATATAACCCTCCTTTTGTGAGAATGGTGTTGCTTTTATTCACATGCATGGATATTGTTGACATTAGTACCATTTCGAGGATGGCAATTGAGTGTAGGGACATATAACAATGAATCTATGATGTTGAGGGGTTTACTTTCTTCCCTTGAATGACCATTAAAAGTATTGCTTGGGCACAAGCAAGCTTAAGTATGGGGTGTTTGATGTGCGCGCAAATTGCCATATTTTCTATATACATTTAGGTCTATTTTGTCGATATTTGCATGCATATTGGTTGGGAAAGCATAAGATTAGTGTAGTTTATGCTTATTTGTCAAATATAGAGGTCTATACGAGTTTTTATGTTATTTCGCAGAAATCGAGACAAATATGGAGCAATTTGGAGAAAAGAAGAAAAGCTGAAAAAGAACTCGAAGTCTACTGAGGAGTCGAAATCGGCCTAAAGATTCGACATCGAGAGAAACAGAGTACCAGAAATCGAGCAGAGGAAGAACAGAGCATGTCGACAGAGAGAGGTCGATATCGACATAAAGTGGTCGATATCGAGTGCCCCAAATCGACTGAATCGATAGAGTTCGAGTGCCAATCCGAGGTCGAGTAGAACTGCTCGAGAAAAAAAAGATGAGGTCGATATCGATATGTGCTGATCGATATCGACTACTGCTGTAGACAGATCCAACACTGCCTTTGATAGAATTCTATCCGAAGGCATTACATTTATCCGAAAGTCGAGATCTTCTATCCATTACTACCAGGCATGTTATCCTTTATGGTGAATTTGCTATTTACCGAAATTGAGTTAGTTATTTACTTTAATTTAGTTTTATCTTAGGAATAAAGATAGATTTTCTTATCCTTGGATAGCGAGGTTTGAGATCTATAGTTAGAGGCCATTAGGGCTGAGTTTATTCATTCAATTTAAGTCATTCAAACACATAGTATCGTAGAGAATAGTTAGAGAGAGAGAGAGATAGCCGAGTTGGGTGAAGAGGAAGCGAGAGAGGAGAATTGGCTTTGTTCGGTTGTACTCTTTTAAAGTTTTAAATTCAAAGTAGTTTCATTTCAATGATGATGATGTCTATGATGATGAGGCGCGAGTAGTTACCTTCTAGAGTCAGGGTGAGCCCGACGATTGCTATGTAAGTTTATGCATCAAAGGTATGATATTTATGCGATTCCGTCTTCTATCCTATGCATGATCCTTTGCGAGAGTTAAGGAAATTCCTTATTTTTCATTATTGAAGCGAAAGCCAATCATATTGTGAATTTAATGTCTCGATTTCGACTGCAGAGGTCGATATCGAGTAGCTGACCCGATATCGAGTGAACAACTCGACGCCGACTGTGCTTTTGTCTTCTGCAGGAATTTACTGGAAATCGAATGGAACTGTAGTCAATATCGACCAGTCTTCTCGATATCGAGTGGTCTTCTGGAGTCGAATTTTGATCGTGATTGCAGACTTCGGAAGCGCTGACATACCTCCTTGTGGATTCGATCCTGAATTATCCAACCACTACATCGGGAGGGATTCTTGTATTTTATTTGCTTGGACAAGGGAGTTGGTTTAGTTTGATATATTTTATTGATATTTTATTTAGCGATCCCTCCCCCTCAAGAACAAATTGGCGACGTTGCCGGGGAGGCAATCAATCGTGCCCTAAGCTTTTCTCACGATCTTTTAGTGCAGATTTTGCCGGTTTATGTGACGCTCTGATCATGAACCTATCTTGGAAAGTATAGACGAGCCAGAACATTTTCTCCATCTTTGAAACTGAGCTATCAGAATCATGACGGAGAATGAGACACAGGCTCAAATCATTGAGCAATTGAGGAAGGAGATAGAGGACCACAATGCTACAATCGCCAATGAAAGGGCCGATGCATCTGCAGAAAGAGCCCGCACTGATAGAGAGGAGGATGCACACAGACAAGCCCAAGAGAGGCTCAATCAGTATCCGCAGACGGCGATGCAATACATGCATCCGCCGCTCAACGTTCCTGAATCTGCAATTTTAATTCCTCCCTCTAATTATGAGATAAAAATTAACTTCCTGTCTGAAATTAAACGCAATACTTTTGAAGGAAGAACTAATGAATGCCCCTTGCAACATATTTCAACTTTTATGGATTTATGTGAGACTATTGCTGATGGTGAAAACTTAGAATATGTTAGACTTACATACTTTAGATGGTCTCTTGCAAGGAAGGCTTTACAATGTCTAGAAAGCTTGGCTCCACGCTCGCTGAGGACATGGGCAGAGGTGAAGGATGCATTCCTAAACAAGTTCTTTCCTCCATCTAAAATGGCGATGCTGCGGCAAAGGATCACGGCTTTCAAACAAAAGCCTGGTGAGACATTGGCACAGGCGTGGGAGCGCTTTAAGGACTTATTGAGATCATGCCCTGCGCATGGGCAATTACCATATGTCATCCAGGAGATCTTCTACAACTCCCTTGACGCTAACGAGAGAATCAACTCTTACACCTCCTATCGGTACATTGAGCTTACACAAACGGAGGCCTGGGACACAATTGAGAGGCTAGTCAACATTGACAACACATATGGGACTGTTGCGGCCTATGACTCAAGGCCTGCCCCATCTATGCCACTTTATGAGCCTCCAAAGGAGATTGATCCTGATGTGCGGCAACAATTCCACAACGATCAAACATGCCGCCTACAAAAGCAAGTGAGGTTCCTCTCAAACAACCAAGCTTGTCAGGAATGTGGGTCAACAAGTCGCAACACCAATGCCTGCCCACATCCTGAGCAAGTCAGCATGGCGGAACAACATGAGGAAGCTAAGTGGAACGAGAGGCCCTTATGGAGGGGGCAATCAGCAGTATTGGGGAGATCAACGGTTCTATCAACCTCAACATCAACAAAGGGATCCCCCACCTTATAGAGCACCAGGGCACAGTGAGCGCGAACCAAGGAAGGATGACATGTGGATCATTCTTGGTGAGATGCGGATGAACCACGCTGAGTTCAAACAAGCTAATAACTCCGTCCATACTCAGGTGCAAGGCATCAATTCTAGGCTCGGGGAGATCGACGTTTTGGAAGCGGAACATGGAGACCCAAATGTGCCAATTGGCTAAACAAATACCCAAACCGTCGGAATCGTTGCATGGATCTATTGTGCCCAACCTTAAGGGCAAAACTACTAGACATATAGCGGCTGTAAATCTATATCGACCAAGAAGGTCGATTTCGACCTCTCTGTTTCTGCTCGAATAGCTGAGCTTCACTCTATTCTTGGGTTGTGGTCGATATCGATATTAGGAGATCGATATCAAGTGCCTTTCTCCTGCTGGTATTGTTTTCTGTCTCGACACTCAGTTCTGTGTTGATGTTCTGTAGTCGTTATCGACCATGTGGGTCGATTTCGACCTCTTCTCTGCTTTCCTTGGTTTCTTCCTTTTGACTCCGATTTCGCTCGAATTTCTACATAATTAGATCAAAACATGTGCAGACTCTATTTCTTGCACGTTAGCTCATTCTTACACAAGTTTATATTATTTTGAACCTTTTCTTTGGAAAGCGAATGAAATATGAAGTCAAAAGATGCAATAAAAAGAGGTACAAATATGTACATCAAAGGCCTACCCCACCTATGCCACTTTATGAGCCTCCAAAGGAGATTGATCCTGATGTGTGAAAACAGTTCCACAACGATCAAACATGTCATCTACAAAAGCAAGTGAGGTACCTCTCAAACAACCAAGCTTGTCAGGAATGTGGGTCAACAAGGCACAACACCAATTCCCATCGACATCTTGAGCAAGTCAGCATGGCGGAACAACATGAGGAAGCTAAGTGGATGAAAGGCTCCTATGGAGGGGGCAATCATCAGTATTGGGGAGATCAACGGTTCTATCAACCTCAACATCAACAAAGGGATCCCCCATCTTATAGAGCACCAGGGCACCCTGAGCGCGAACCAAGGAAGGATGACCTACAGATCATTCTTGATGAGATGCGGAGGAACCACGCTGAGTTCAAACAAGATAATAACTCCGTCCATACTCAGTTGCAAGGCATCAATTCTAGGCTCGGGGAGATCGACGTTTAGAAGCGGAACATGGAGACCCAATGGGCCAAACTTAAGGCAAAACTACTTGACATATAGCGGCTGTAAATCTAAGGAGTGGGCATCAATTACAAATGCCCGATCAAAAAGCGGAGGCGAAAGCCACAGAAGAGACATCGATATCGACTACTCCAGTCGATAACGACCATGGTGAAGATGCTTCAAGGGCTCAATGTTACAATTCCATTCACCGAAGCACTTCACGAGATGCCATCATATGTGAGATTTCTTAAAGATATACTAGCTAAGAAGCGATCAATTGCTAGATCACAGAGGAGTGCAACAGGTTAGAGCTACCAGAGAAAAGGGCAGACCCATGTAAGTTTTCTATCGCTATAGGCTTAGGTCAATATCGCTTTAATGCTTTATGTGATTTAGGCGCTAGTGTTAGCATGATGCCACTAACCATACGGTCCAAGATAAAGATAGTGCCCTAGGGCTTGTGTATTCTAAACTTTTCATAGCCAACAACACGGTGGTTATTCCAACAAGGATGGTGGATGATATGCAAGTGCAAGTAGGTAAGTTCTTTGTCCCTGCTGATTTTCTAGTTGTTGATATGGCAGAGGTCCCTGCTTGTCCCGTTATTTTAGCAAGGCCATTCTTAGCAACCGTTGATGCCAACATAAGTGTAAGGAAAGGATTGCTCTCATTCACCATTAGTGATGAAGTGATAGAGTACGCCTTCAACAAAATTGTGAGGAAGAATGAAGGGCCAATGGAGGTAAAGTCAATTAAAGGTGTCTACATCACATGCGGGGAAGCAAAGGTAAGAAATCTGACACCTAAGGAGCTTGAAAAGATGGCCACAGAAGCCCAAGTGGAGGAAATCATGGCAATCTTGAACGAAGGAACCACAAAGCCACTCGAAATCGACCTTGGTAAGTCGATATCGACTAACATAGTTCAAGATTCTGTGCCAGGTTTTAAGTATGGGGTCGACGTGGGAGAAGAGATCTCGAAATCGAGTACATAGGTCGAAATCGACAAAAAGGGATTCATGCTAACAACTTGAGTTATAAACATAAAATTGGTAGAGACAATTAGGTTTATTTGCAAGAGTAATCCTAAGAGTTGGTGTATAGCGAAAGCTCATCCCTCGGGTGAAATAGCGCAATTGTCCGTCTTATTGACCTTATCGCATGCATTGGTTAACGTTGTGATAAACCGTAATCCTAGGAGTTCTTTTTATATAGTTTATTCATCAAAACCACTGTCTGTATTCTGTTCATCGCTCCTTATTCATCCTTGACCCTTCGGCCTTTCTTTGCCGACAAAAAGGTAATAACTTTGCAGGAATAGATATCGATATTGACCCCCAACATCGATATCGACCCCCAACGTCGAAATCGACCACCCTGTGTCGACTGGCAGTCTTTTGAGCCAGTCGATTTCTGCACTAACATCGATATCGACCTTCCTAGTCGATATCGACTACTTTTTTTGTCTCTGCAGGTCTTCTGTTACAGAAAGGATCAACAACCGAGGTCGACATCGAGCACCAAGGCCGAGATCAAGGCTTCTGGTCGACCAAAGACTTGATCTTTCCGACGCTACTAGGATCCCCCTGACCTGCCTCCTCATGGATCGATCCTGACTAACCTTCCACTATAACGGGTGGAAGTCTTGTCATTATTTGCATAGGCTAGGAGTCGGTTTGCATTTATATTTCATATATTTGTATTTAAGAACTAGACATATCTCCTACCTAACAGCCTTGAGTCATAGGCCGCAGCAGTCCCATATGTGTTGTCAAAGTTGACTAGTCTCTCAATTGTGTCCCATGCCTCCGTTGGTGTAAGCTCAATGTACCGATAGGAGATGTAAGAGTTGATTCTCTCATTAGCATCAAGGGAGTTGTAGAAGATCTCTTGGATGACATATGGTAATTGCCCATGCGTAGGGCATGATCTCAATAAGTCCTTAAAGCGCTCCCACGCTTGTGCCAATGTCTCACCAGGCTTTTGTTTGAAAGTCGTGATCCTTTGCCACAGCATCGCCATTTTAGATGGAGAAAAGAACTTGTTTAGGAACACATCCTTCACCTCTGCCCATGTCCTCAGTGAGCGTGGAGCCAAGCTTTCTAGCCATCGTAAAGCCATCCCTACAAGAGACCATCTAAAGGATTTCAGTCTAATATATTCTAAGGTTGCACCATAAGCAATAGTCTTACATAAATCCATAAAAGTAGAAATATGTTTCAAGGGGCATTCGTTAGTTCTTCCTTCAAAAGTATTGCATTTAATTTCAGACAGGAAGTTAATTTTTATCTCATAATTAGAGGGAGGAATTAAAATTGAAGATTCCGGAACGTGGAGCGGTGGATGCATGTATTGCATAGCCGTCTGCGGATACTGATTGAGCCTCCCTTGGGCTTGCCTGCGCACATCCTCCACTCTATCAGCGCGGGCTCTTTCTGTAGCTGCAACGGCCCTTTCATTGGCGATTGCAGCATTGTGGTCCTCTATCTCCTTCCTCAATCACTCAATGATTTGAGCTTGTGTCTCATTCTCCGTCATGATTCTGATAGCTCTGTTTCGAATATGGAGAAAACGTTCGGGCTCGTCTATACTTTCCAAGATGGGTTCGCGATCAGAGCATCGCATAAACCTGCAAAATCAGCACTAAAAGATCGTGAGAAAAGCTTAGGGCGCGATTGATTACCTCCCCGGCAACGACACTAATTTGTTCGTGAGGGGGAGGGATCGTTAAATAAAATATCAAAAAAATATATCAAACTAAACCAACTCCCTTGTCCAAGCAAATATAATAAAAGAATCCCTCCCGATGTAGTGGTTGGGTAATTCAGGATCGAATCCACAAGGAGGTATGTCAGCGATTCCTAAGCTTGCAATCACGATCAAAATTTGACTCCAGAAGACCAGTCAATATCGAGAAGACCGGTCAATATGGACTACAGTTCCATTCGATTTCCAACAAATTCCTGCAAAAGACAAAAGCAAAGTCAACGTCGAGTTGTTCACTCGATATCGGGTCAGCTACTCGATATCGACCTCTACAGTCGAAATCGAGACTTCAAATTCACAATATGATTGGCTTTCGCTTCAATAATGCAAAATAAGGAATTTCCTTAACTCTCGCGAAGGATCATGCATAGGATAGAAGACGGAATCGCATAAATATCATACCTTTGATGCACAAATATACATAGCTATCGTCGGGCTCACCCCGACTCTAGAAGTAAGGGAACTACTGGCGCCTCATCATCATAGACATCATCATCATTGAAAAAAAAATACTTTGAATTAAAAACTTCGAAAGAGTACAATCGAACAAAGCCAATTCTCCGCTCTCGCTTCCTGTTCACCCCACTCAGCTCTCTCTCTCTCTCTAACTATTCTCTGTGATACTATGTGTTTGAATGACTGAAATTGAATGAATAAACTCAGCCCTAATGGCCGCTAATTATAGATCTCGACCTTTCTATCCAAGGATAAGAAAATCTATCTTTATTCCTAAGATAAAACTAAATTAAAGTAAATAACTAACTCACTTTAGGTAAATAGCAAATTCACCATAAAGGATAACATGTCTGGTAGTAATGGATAGAAGATCTCGACTTTAGGATAGATGTAATGCCTTCGGATAGAATTCTATCAAAGACAGTGTCGGATCTGTCTGCAGCAGCAGTCGATATCGACCAGCACATATCGATATCAACCTCATCTTTTCTTTCTCGAGCAGTTCGACTCGAACTCGGATTGGCACTCGAACTCTATCAATTCAGTCGATTTGGGGAACTCGATATCGACAACTTCATATCGATATCGACCTCTCTCTTAGTCGACATGCTTTGTTCTTCCTCTGCTCGATTTCTGGTGCTCGGTTTCACTCGATGTCGAGTCTTTAAGTCGATTTCGACTCCTCAGTAGACTTCGAGTTCTTTTTCAACTTTTCTTCTTTTCTCCAAATTGCTCCATATTTGTCTCGATTTCTGCGAAATAACATAAAAACTCGTGTAGACCTCTATATTTGACAAATAAGCATAAACTACACTAATCTTATGCTTTCCCAACCAATATGCATGCAAATATCGACCAAATGGACCTAAATATATATAGAAAATATGGCAATTTGCGCGCACATCAGAGACCTTCATGGAAGGTTCCATTCAGCGGAGTCGTAGTGGGCTCGGTAAAGACATATAAGTAATGGAATGAGTTTGGCCTTGTGGTGCTCAAATTCGGGAACTAGATTAATAAGAACATGATCAACCAATAAACCAAAACCACTCAAAAGATATAGTCACCCACTCCGTCATGAACAATGTTTCATCTCAACTCATAATCCATCTCACTCAACAATTATATGACTCTTTCAAAACAAACTTTCATATTGACTTTTTTTTCTTTTCGATTTTCTCTCTTTTTTTAACATAGAAATCAATACAGAAATCAGAATAACTAGGGCCAAATCAGTACATAATGTGAAAACCCTTCCCCACTCATCATATGCACTCATAACTCTCAAAGCAAAGTCATAATCCTCTCATCCACTCAACATAATCGAACCAAATCCAACTTTAAACCTAACTCCCGAATGGGTCAAGCTATCAATGGCTAGGTAAAAATCTTGTGGAGCTTTAAAGAAAAGGCTCAATTAGGGGGGTTACAAGCAGACGATAATAGCACATGGAAGACATGGATAAAAATAAGCTAAGAAATGTTCCTCAATCATTTGAAAACTATCAACAATAATCTTGTAAGATCAGTCTCAAATAGGAATAACCATATCAACATCGAGCGGTAATTGCACATAAAGAGTATAAATCACACATGAAAATAAAGGCAACAAAGATAAATATCCCTGTATGGCTAAAATATAACTCACTAGGTACTCAATGTTGAATATCAAATTCACTTCTGCTGAACATCATGCAAGCTCAATTTAATTCACATTCCACAATCTCCATTCATACAACTCAATATCATGTGATTCCGCTCAATAATCCAAAACTGTCATGGGATTTATATGATCATGTAGAAATAAATGGAGGGCAAACATAACCAAGACGAGGTGTTCAAATAATACATATGTATGCAATGCATGATATTATTGTGATTTTGACATTTTCCAATTTTTGAAAGTTAATGATAATAATAAACATAAACATGATGCATGACTTTCGAAAATAAAATAAAATAGATAAACTAAAATATGAAACTAGAATGTAGACATGCCATAACTAACTACTAATCCACTCCCCCATACTCAAAGATTGCATTGTCCTCAATGTATAGACATAAAGAACAATAACATAAATGAAAATAAAGTGTAAGGAGAAAGGGTAATACAATTCACCGGGGTGGTGGCTGGAAGGGGTAATACTGCTGGAACTGCTGGCAGAAGGTATTGAAACTGGTCTGGAGGTCTGAGATAGCATGGGCATGCTCCTTCTTTCTCTGATAGAGGGAGGCTTGTGTCTGGCGCCACTCTGTCGCATGCGCATCCTGACGCTGAAAGAGGTCGTAGTGATACTATCTAAACTCTACGCCATGAGCAATCTGCAACTGATAGATCTCATCCAAGCGCTGATCGTACCGACTGGAGTGGGAGGAGGAAGAGGGGTGATAGCTCATGTTAGTGTCAGAATCGTCAACCCTTGCTCGGTTGGACTCACCACTCATGAATATAACGAGTGGCACTTGCAACTCTACCCCCTCAATGACTGGTGCAATGGCCTCCTCGTCATCATCATCCTCCTCACCTCCTCAGAGTCGTCAGAAATGTCTAAAGCCTTCGAGGGGAGGTTGAAATCAGCGATGAAAGGACCCATAGGCAACTCAGCGGGTAAACGAATATGTGCTCATTCTTGGGACCAGCTCTCCAGATGTAAGGGACCATGCTACCCTCCACATATCTCATCCTAACTAGCATCTCCATGGAAAGACAAGAATCACCCGCTAGAGGGGGTAAATCCTAGAAAGGAACTCTACAATGCAAAGCAATGAGGGTAATGAGGACTCTGAAACCAATAATGCGTGTATCTCTTTGACGCTCTCCTATGATCATATCAGCACAAGCATCTAAAAATAATTAAACCCAATCTAGCGACACCTCGACCTCCGGTGTGAGACAGTACATTGTAGCCCAGCTCTTATGCGAGACTTTGTTCAACTCATTCTGCCCAAATAATATGTTGTTCAACACCTTATGGCAGAGACGCAGGGCGGGATGGGTAATGGAATAGTTATAGTTGCCTCCACCAGATTCCCATTGGGTGCTAGTCACTGCAACCCATGTGTCAGTAGGCTTCAGATAGCAAGGTTCCTCCTCTACTTGGTCATAGGAGGTCCCGTGACCTTGAGAAAATGCCTTAGTTGGGACTTTGATGACTAAAATTCCCCCCCCCCCCCATCAAAGAGAATTCAATGGTGCCATCTTCAAGGGTTACCAAAGTCGCCTAAAATTCTCGAATCAAATCCAAATATGTCAACCCATGCATCACAATCAAATTTCCAATACCGCCTTTGTCCAAAAGTGTAGTACAAGGCTCCACAAGACACAATTGATCCATCATCACATGATCAAAAAATTTATTAGTCGAATATTTCTGGGTTTCTAAACTATCCCAACATGCCCTCTCCTCCTCTTCCAAGGTATGAGGTGCAATCATATTCGAAATTTAAGTCATGATGAAAGTTGACGAAGCAAGGGGTCAAAAACTTACAAAAATGGGTCGAATTGCTCAAACTGGAGAAGCGGCGGGTGCTGGGTGGTAAGCGGCGGGCGCCGGTCTACACAGATGGGGGTTTTATGGTGCGCGAAGGCCGAAATTGGTTGTTTGATATTGTAATCAACCCTTCTTGCTTCCTTTCTTCACGAAAGTTGTTCCTTTAGCCCTTGGCACTCCAAAAATAGACTCAAAGTGAGCGTTAGTGGTGCTAGAGGGTAGAGGCAATTTTGAAAATTATGGAAATTTGAAACAAATTGTGGATTCTAGTAGATTGGGGGATGGAGATTCCGAATATGTGGATGAAATGACGGCCGGAGCGATGGATGGACGGGATTGTGGTGGTGGGATGATGAAGGATGAAGCTTCGAGGTTCGAAGGATATGGAGGTTGAGGGTTTGGAGGTCGGGGAAAAAAGGAGAAAGATAAAAGGGGTTTTAAAAAGTAGAAAGGGCTCCCATCTCCAAACAACCCGACGGCCCGATATTTTTCTGAACGGATCTAGCGACGGGCGTCGCTAAAATACCGGCGGGCGTCGATCTCACAGCTTCTCGAATTCCTCCGCTTTTCTCAACTCAATTCCTAAAATGTTATTTTCTGCCAAGATATATCCGAATTGAACTTATGGGACTCAACCTAATTACTGGAATAACAAAAGCTAACAATTATTGTGAAAAGAAATTTAAAACTTACCTAGAGTTGCCTCTCGAGTAGCGCCTTTATTTTAGGTCCTTGGCTAGAGATAATGAATCATCTATTGCTCACCAGGATGGCCCTCCAATGTCCATACATCCATGACCTATCTGATTTAGTGCAGAATTGATTATAGAATATAAAATATGATCAACCCTAGCCTCTCAAATAAATTCAAGACACTCTCGCTATAGTGGAAGGGTCAGGATCGATCCATGAGGAAGCGTGTTAGTAGATCATAAGTAGTTTGCACAAACATTCTGTAAAAGTCGACTAGAAGCTCTCGATGTCAACTGGTACAGTCGATCTTGGGTGAAGTTGTCGATCTCGAGTGTGTAAACCTGCACAGACAAAAGGTAAATGCAATCGACGTCAACTAGGGTAGTCAATGTCGAGTTAGTCACATAAGTAGATCGACATAGAAAACCATCGATCAATATAGGGCAGTCAATCTCAACCTGTTCAGTCGATATTGACCTCTAAAATAAGAAACCAAATTATCGGCAAAGATGGCCGAAGAATGTAAGGATGAAATAGAAGCTTTGAATAGAAAATCCAGGGGTTTAAAGTGACAATTAAAAGGTTCTAAATAATAATAAAAAGAAATCCTAAGGCTAAGGATCACCACAACGTTAACCACACATGCACAAGATTGAATAAAATAGACAATTATGCTATCACATCAAAGGAACAAGCTTTCGCCATTACCAATAAGTAGATATATTCTTGCAAATAAACCTAATTGTCTCTACCGATGTTATGTTTATAATCCAAGTTGTTAGCATGAATTCCTTTTCTTTCGATAAGGGCTAAACACAAAAAGGTAGGAGATGATCAAGACATAACAAATATCAACATCAAAACTCACATCAAGCATGCATAGCTAACGTCGGGCTCACCTCGACCCTAAGAGAAAAGCGACTACTCGCTCATAGTAGAAGAGAACATGATTGAATAAAAGAAACAAGCTTGTATAAAATATAGAAACTTGAAGTCTTCACAATCCCGAGGTTGGCTCTCGTAAACGCCAAAACCCTAAAGCTTCCTAAACCTAAAATCTAATCCTAATTGTTTGTGTTTGCTTGGATGATTCCTAAATCCAGCCCCCAAGGGCTTTATTTATAGCTCAACACTCCTAGCTAGTCTAGGAAAGGTAATCCTAATTCTAGTGAAAGAGGTTTATCTAAATCCATATCTAATATTGAAAAAGAAATAAAACTTAATAAGAAAATAAACTATATCCCTAGGGTAGATAGGAATACACCCATAAGGATTAAATCTATCTTGAAAAGATGTAAAAACGTGGCTAATTGTAGTATTCCTTGGACTAGGATTGTTAAAACCCATCATTGCTGTCAATAGGTCTAGTCGACGTCGACCACTTCACTCGATGTTGAGTGCCTTGCTTCCTGCTCGATCTCGTCTCTTCTTCAGTTCAGTCGACGTCGACCAACTTGGTCGATGTTACGGTATGTTGAGTACTCTTCCAGTAGGTGGGCATTCTTCTCTTGTCTTATACTTAGTTTCTGAACTTTTATTGCAGTCGATGTCGAGAGGGCGAGTCGAGATCGACTGCTCTGTTTTGTTTCTTGGCTTCTTGTTTTGGCTTCGATTCCGCTCTAATTTCTGCACAATTAAACCAAAATTTGTGTAGACCTCTATTTCTTGCAAATAAGCACATACTACACAAATTCAAAGCATTCCCTAACCATAATGCAAATATAAGACAGAAATTGGCATAAAAGATAGGCATAAAACATTGTCATTTTAGCGGACATCAAATCACCCCATACTTAAGCTTGCTTGTCCACAAGCAATACTCTTCATGGTCACACAACGGAAGGACTAAACTCTCAACATCATAGATCTATTCTTATATAACCCTAATAATAAATTAGCATCCTTGCAAAGGTACTGTTGCCTTCAAATTTGTGCATGTGAGTGAAAAGCAACATCTCACACAAAAGGATGGTTATGCAAAAAAACAATTTTGTAACATAGCATTAATAATCAAGAGGACTTTTATGCGCATGGTGAAGTAAGGGTAAAAGGTATAGTGGTGGGCTTTATTTGGCAATGTGGTGCTAAATTCGGGGAGAAACTTTCAAACTTTCTTTATTGCTTTATGTACTTTCTCCAATATGATATTTCCACATCCCTCATCCACTTATAATGCTCTTTTCACTTATATGCTTTTACCTCTCTAACCTTAACGCTGCCTTTTCACGAGTCACAAACATGGGTGTCATGAATGGCCCCGGATACTTAGCGCTTCGGACTCCTCACCTTGTTGTCCCATCTTGCGTGAATTTTATCCTCCGCAAGCAGGGTTGATCTACCTAACTCCTAGGTGATCGGATTTTCTTTCTCTCATTAAATTTTCCATTAAAAATCTCCTGCCATCAACTTTATAATAACTTCACAACATATCAATCATATACCAACTCCATAATATAACTTCCATTTAACATAATCTCCCGGAGGGGTTAAAAGGTATAAAAATGGGTAATTTAAGAACTTGTGGAGCAAATATAACATAAAGCACATATGGCTTAGGATATGATGTAAAGGCTAATAAGCATGGGTAATGAATGGCAAGGGCAAACAATGCTCGAATGGAAAATAAAGTCCTCCGTCCTCTTATCATGCATATGTCAAAAGCAACTTCAAATTTTACTCCTTTCAGGGTTTTCTCTAAAAAAATCACATTTCATTGAGACTTCCTTTAAATAGACAATTCAATTGCAATATCTCTAACGGATCTACTCTTGCATCGTTGACTTTGTTAAAAACTTCCATGACACTTTATTTGTTTTCGGGGGTATGAATCCTTAAATTCTTTTCAAAACTTTTTAGATCATTCTTTAAAGATCAATAACACAATATCCAAAGAGAACATCATAATCTAGACCATTCAGAAGTTTTTGCCATAAATAATTTAAAATTTTCACCACAAAAACGATAATATGAAGCAATGCAAGAGATAACTAAGCAAACAAGATCATGTAAAGCACATAAGCTCTTCCCCTACCCCATACTTAAAATATACAGAGGTTGAAATATACAGTGTCCTCACTATATTAAATCAAATGAAAACAAGGGTAAAGGATGGAACTCAAGAATAACGCACAGAGGAGTCAAGTTAAGTGTTGTCGACAGCAACTCTCGCTGTCAAGGAGATGGTGGAAGTCAAGGGTCACCGTGGTGGTCAACATCGAGTGGCCTCATCAATGTTGACTGCTCCTTAATGCTCCAAATGATCGATTTCGATCACTGCGCTTATTGTGGTTCGACCCTAGTGTGGTCAATGTAGACGAATCAGGTCGATCTCTACGGCTTTATCAGGGACTTCGTTTCTTCCTTGTTTTATCCTTATGTTTTGCGACCTGAAACTTGTTAGCTCATAATACCTAAACCACATTTTAAGAGTTTTTTTTAAACAAAATTCAAAACTTAAAACCTAAAATTTAAATAAAGTTTATTTACACGCTCTAGACTTTTGAGTTGCTAGGCTAACTTCTTCATTAAAGCTCACGACCCTTTAATGTAGGGCCCCTTAGTGCTAGACCCTTCTCCTAGATCATCAAGGTCATTATTATAATGCCCAAGTTCAGCAATTAGGGTGTCCTTTTCATGTAGCTCTTTGTCCGACTCATTCTCTATCTTCTTCTTTTTCCTAGACCTTACTTTGCATATGTTGGAATACCATGGAGCTTTGACCCTCCTATTAGTATAATCATCATTAAAGGACAAAGGGGGGGTTACAAATTGTACCTGAGCTTACCTTTTTAGACCCAAAACAATGATTTTCGGGTTAGGGGTCAGTCGACATCGACAGGGAGTGCTCGACGTTGAGTGTCTCATCGGTGAGAACCACATACTTAGGCTCTTGGCAACTCTGGTAGCCTTTTGTGGTGGTCAACATTGATCGTGGTTGGTCGAGATCGAGCACTTTGGTCGACATCGACTGGTTGCAGTTGTGATCGACCTTCTCTTCAGCGCCTAGTTCCATCAACAAATATTCTCACACCTTCTCCTCCTCGAGTGTGAGCCCACTTTCTCCATGGATTCCAGAGGTAAGAGCTCTTTGTATTGCTTCCTCACAAGGGACATAGTCCTTTCTTATGCCAATACTCTTGACCTCTAGCCTTTTGGTCTCCTTCTTCATCGGGTTAAAGCGGAACTCGACGACTTTGTTGCTAATCATGAACGAAAGGATACCACTTCTCACGTTGATGTTGGCATCAACGCTTTCTAGGAATGGCCTACCAAGGATGATCGGCACAATTGGGTCTTCCGGCATGTCCAACACGATGTAGTCCGTGGGCACAAAGAACTTGCCCACCTTGACGGGGACATCATCCATAATCGCTGTGGGTCTCACAAAGGAGTTGTCCGCCATGTAGAGCTTCATGTCAACGGGCTCCAATGGTCCTACTCCAACTTTTTGCCATATGGAAAGGGGCATTAAACTTACACTAGCCCCTAGGTCATAAAGGACCTTGAATTGATGTTTCCCTACCCCTTCAGTGACGACAAACTTTCCCGGATTGCCTCTCTTCTCAAGAAAGTCCATCTTGTGCCACTCTCCGGCTATCTCGGCAATGGACTTCTTCTTGGCAAGGATATATTTGAGGAATTTTATATACGCTGACATATCATTGAGGGCTTCTGTGAGTGGTATGGTGATGTTCAAGCCTTGTAATACCTTCACGAAGTGCCTAAACTTGTTGTCTTGTGGGTCCTTCAACACCTTGGAGGGGAAAGGGAGCTTCTTTGTTGGCTTTGGAGCCAAAGCGGTCGACTGGGGTGCTTTGTACTGGTCGACATCGACTGGGGTGTCGACGTTAACTAGAGCCCTCTATCTTGGTTGAGTTTGAGGCTCCGTTGGATCAGTAGAGGGCTCAACATCGACCGCGTGGTCAACGTCGACAAGGCCCTCGACATCGATAGGGGGTTGGTCGATGTCAACTGCTCTCCAGTAACTCCTTTTTCCACTTCATTCCTTGGTTCATTCTGTTTTTGCCCACTCCTTAGGTTGATTGCAGTGATATGGCTGGATTCCCCCTTGGGATTGGCTTGTGGTTCATCGGGGAGTGTCCTAGATGGCCTTGGAATTTGGGCCACTAGTTGACCTGTTAAGCAGGAGGAACGTCGAGTATCTTAAATACAAATAATAAGATGTATAAATGTAAACCGACTTCTTAGCCTATGCAAATAATTACAAGACTTCCTCTCGTTGTAGTGGAAGGGTAGTTAGGATCGATCCATGAGGAGGCGTGTCAGCGGGATCCTAGTTGGAAATCTCACGTCTTGCGTCGACCAGAAGCCTTGATCTCGACCTTGGTGCTCGATATCGACCTCGACTGTCGATCCTTTATGCAACAGAAGACCTGCAGAGACAAAAACAAGCAGTCGATATCGACAGGGGAAGGTCGATATCGATGTTACCAGACGGAATCGACTAGCTCACAAGACTGCCAGTCGACACAGGTGGTCGATATCGATGTTCGGCAACTCCGCAGTAATGATCGTCGTCGACTCAGAAAATTGTCGATGAACTCAGTGGTCGATATCGACGTATGTGGTCGATATCGATGTCTTCTCCTGCAAAGTTGTTAGCTTTTTGTCGGCGAAGAAAGGCCGAAGACTTTAGGATGGATGAAGATGCGATGAACAGAAATAAAACAGGGGTTTTGATGACTTAACTTATATAAAAGGCAACTCCTAGGATTAGGGTTTACCACAACGTTAACCAATGCATGCGATAAGATAAATAAGACGGACAATTGCGCTATTTCACCCGAGGGACAAGCTTTCGTTGTACACCAACTCTTAGGATTGCTCTTGCAAATTGATAGAGCTCATTTAGGTAGCCATAATAGGTTGCATTATACTTAGTTAAGGTGCATAACATGCATAAGTTAAGTAGAATTTTCATATTTACTCGCCATGTTGGTGGAGTCGGAATCTACACGTTTTTATTGATTGTTTCAGGTAGATGTGGATCCCGACAAGGAACGAGGAGGCTCATGGATTATGGAAGAGTCAAGGAGAGGAAGCTAGAAGAAGAGAATGAGAGCGAAATTGAAGTTCGAGAGCCTAAGTGAAGAACAAGTCAACAAAAGTTGTCGCCCGACAAACTAAACTTGTATCGCACTTTCTGGAGGCATCGGTGGTCCGATTGACTATTATAAGCATGCGTTGGAAAGCACTTTTGAGAGCTACAACTTTCATGTTGACATCAAGACCAAATTCACCACGGAAAATTTGCTATATGCTGGAAAAGCCGCGTCCGCGGCTACCAAGGCAGCGCCTGCTGCCAGAATTTCAGAGCTCACTGCATTAGCTGCGCCCGCGGCTTGGGAGGCAGCGCCCGCGGCCTTGCTGGGCCGAATCAGCGCCGAATTTATCCGATAACTCTATTTTTCCTTATTTGAACTCTATCTTTTAAGAACGTCTTCTAGGGTTTTAGGTCGGTTCTTAGTCTTATTTAATGGCTTGTTTTAGGTTGTTGTAGGCATCCAATCTTTTGACAATCGTTTGACAATGGAGTGCTAAACTATTTTGTTTCGCCTACGATTTGAGACTCCGTTTGGTTGAATTGTGAGTTTGTTATTCTTATTCTTATTTCCATCATATGTTTCATCTTCTTTGTGCTTGAATGTTTTATGGTGTTTGATTCTATCTCGATTGATCACCTTTTTAGGATCTCATCATCGCTAGGGTTTTGAATTGTTCGTTATGATTCTTAATCTTTCGTAGCAAACATGTTCTAGTGGACTTCGTTAGAAAGCTTGAATGTGTAGGAAGTTGACTATAGGTTAAATATTAGTTCTTTAGGGGATTGATATTGATTATAAGCTTTATACATCTTGAGACTTATTACTATTCCTAGGATTAAACCTTAATCCATGTTAAGATTACCTAGGAGTAAGGGATTATTAGAACTCATAAGGCTAATAATCTATTCAAATCAAGATAAGAACATTTGATTGGAAAAGGAAAAGACTTTGAGTAGGAAACAAGGATCGAATTCACCAAATAGGGTTGAGAATTGTAGGTGAAACTATCTCTTAATTATTGATTCTCCTAACTTGTTAATATTTATCATTCGCAACCACTCGAAACCCTCTTTTCTACAAATTGGTAAATACACACTACATAGGAATACTTGATTCTCTGTGGGATCGACCTCTTACTTGCTTGCTATACTAGTTTGTAGGTTTGAGTTTTATTTTGATAGGAAACACAATGATTTCGTCCTGTCTCAAATAAACATAATTGTCTCTACCAATTTTATGTTTATAATTCAAGTTGTTAGCATGAATCCCTTTTCTTTCGATTAAGACTAAACATAGAATCGTAAGAGATGATATAGACACAACGATATCAACATCTGACACTTACCTCAAGCACGCATGGCTAACGTCGGGCTCACCCCGACCCTAAGAGCTTTAGGGGACTACTCGCACCTCATCATGGAACTCATCATTGATTGAAAGAAATAAACTTGCATTAAAATATAAACTCCGAAGCTTTACAACTCAACGTCGGCTTTCGCAAACGCCAAACCCTAAAACTTCTCTCTAACTCTATTGAATGTAATTGGATGTGTTCATGGATCCTTCAATGCCAGCCCCCTAGGGCTTTATTTATAGGCTACTAATCCTTACTATCCAAGGATTGTAACTTCTATCTAAACTATGAACTTTATCCAAACAATTAGGATAGGTCTTTTATTTTGATAAACTTAAACTAACTTTGATAAAACTTATAAGTAAAAAGTAAATAAACCTCCAGCTGCTGCTATCTATCTAGAAGTACAGGATAATCCATGGCCTTAATGATAGAATTCATAATCCGAGTCTCGAAATCGGATCTATCTTTTGTCAAGATAAGGTCGATATCGACGTTGGAGGGTCAATATCGATGTCTGTATTTCTGCTCGACTTATCTATCTCCAGTTGATGTCTATGTTGAGGTCGATATCGATGTTGAAGGTCGATATCGAGTGCCTTCTTGGTTGGTATGTGTGTTTTCTATCTCGACACTCAGAAGGTGTGTCGACAACTATGGTCGATATCGATGTTTAAGGTCGATATCGACCTCTGCTCAGCTTCATTTGGCTTCTCCGTTTTGACTCCGATTTCACTCGAATTCCTGCATGGTTAGCTCAAAACTTGTGCAAACTCTATTTCTTGTATTTTAGCCCATTCTTACACAAGTTTTTATCCTTTTGGATATTTCTTTGGAAATCGAATGAAATAAGAAGTCAAAAGATGCAATAAAAAGAGGTACAAATATGTACATCAAAACCCAATTGGGTCTTAAAATTCTTCCTCCATATGTCCATCTCTCCGAATCGAGCACTAAGCACGTACAATTGCGTTTGGATGGTGTTGTTAGCTTGTTGGGTTTGTGCTTGATTCTTCATAATCTCAGCGAGGATGAGTTGATGATCATCCCTCCTTGGTTCTCTCTCCGGATAGCCTGGAGCTGGATAAGGTGGAGGGTCCCTGGCGTTGTATTGGGGTGGTGGATTACCCCAATTTTGATATTTTTGGCGATTGGGATTCCTTATGACCTCACCTCTTGATGAGTCTCCGCTATGTCCACTTGCTCCGTGTAGGGGCAAGCTATTATGATGTGTTTCTCGGAGCCACACTCAACGCAGGGTTGGTTGGCGGAGAGGAACTTGACTTGCTTTTGTAGCCTCCTAAGTTGATCCTTCTTGAATTGATCTTTAACGTCGGGATCAATCTCTTCGTATGGATCATATAAGGGCATCGATGGGGTGGGCCTTGAGTCAGAGGCTATAGGAGTCCCATAAGTGTTATCAAATTCCACCAACCTCTCTTTGGTATCCCAAGCATGTTGCGGTGGGAGATCTAGATACCCATAGGAGTTGTATGTGTTGATTCTCTCCTTGGTTGCCATGTCAAAAGCATTGTAGATGATCTCTTGGATTACATTTGGTGGTTGCCCATGTGTAGGACAAAACCTTCGTAGCACTTTGAACCGCTCCCACACTTGCGCCAACGTCTCGTTAGGCTTTTGCTTGAAAGCCATGATCCTTTGATGTATCACCGCCGTCTTGGATGGATGGAAAAATTTGTTGAGAAACGCATCCTTGACTTCATTCCATGTGCAGAGCGATTGTGGGGTTAGGCTTTCCAACCATTATAATGCTTTCCCTATGAGAGACCAACAGAATGCCTTTAGTTTAACATATTCTAAGTTAGGTCCATCGGCAATTGTATCACAAAGGTCTAAGAAATTATTAATATGTGCCAAAGGGCACTCGTTAGGTTTCCCTTCAAAAGTATGTCTCCTAATTTCGGTGAGGAAACTTTTTTTTAATTTCAAAATTAGAGGAAGGGATAAGAATAGCTGATTCGGGCACGGTTAGTGTTGGATGCATGTATTGCTTTGCGGTTTGAGGGAGTTGATTGAGTTGGGCATCATATTGCCTCCTTGTTTGCTCCTCTAGATCGGCGCATGCCCTTTGTGTCACTTCTGTAGCGGTATGATCTTCTATTTGTTTTCTTAGACGCTCAATCTCTTGAGCTTGGGTTTAATGATTTGCCATGATTCTTTGAAACCTTGATTGAAGACATAGAAAGCGCTCGGGGTCGTCTAAGCTTTCAAATTCTGGCGTGCAATCAGCACGTCGCATACACCTATAAGACAACACTCAAAAGAACATTAGATGAACTACTTATGGCGCGAATGATCGCTTCCCCGGCAACGGTGATGTACATATTTATAGTCCTTTTATTTGCATGTTTTGACTTCATATTCCATTCGATTCCTAAAGTAAAGGTTAAGAATAATGCAAATTTGTTTAGAATGGGCTAACGTGCAAGAAATAGAGTCTGCACAAGTTTTGGTCTAAATGTATAGGAATTGGAGCGGAATCGGAGTCAAAACGAGAAAGCCAAGTGAAGCAGAAAAGAGGTCGAGATCGAGTGGAGAACTTGAGATCGACCACATGACTCGACGTAGACACCCAGAGTCAACATCCAGACAACACAGACCTATTGGAGCACTCGACATGACTTTTTATCAAGTAAAGATATCGACATCGACATGTCACCAGAGATCGAGTGAAGTCAAGACAGATCAAGCCGAAATGAAGCACTCGATATCGAGTGACCATGTCGATATCGAGTAGAAGTTGACACAGATTGGACGTGGTTTTGAGACGTGGATTAAAGATCTATCCACAAGAGCCACGGTTTATCTTTCCTTTTAGATTAGATTATATCTTAGGGTATTTTCCTTTTTACCATAGGATATTTTATATTTACCTTAATAATGTTTCATCCTATCTATGATAGGATAGAATTTTAAATACGAGTTTTAGCAGGATTAGGACTACATTCCTTGGCTAGCAAGGATTAGTAGGCTATAAATAAGCCCTAAGGGGATGGTTTTTATTCATTCAAGAAAGCAAGACACAAAGCATTAAGCATTCAAAGCAATAGTTTTAGGTTTTGAGCTTTAGGGTTTTGGCGCTTACGATAGTTAGCGGTGGAATTGTAAAGATTCAAGTTTAGTTCCATGTAAAGTTCGTTCCTTTCAAGTATGTCTTCCATCAACATGAGCGAGTAGTCGCCCTTGCTTTTAGGGTCGGGATGAGCCCAACGATAGCCACGGTGGTAAGGTTTGTATGTCGCTAAAGAAGGTACCTTTTATCTTGCTCTACCTTGTGCTTCATCTTTAAATGCGAATTTAAGGAACTCATGTTGTGAAACTTGGGTAGTAATTAGGATTTCTATTTGAAAGATTATAAACTCAATTATCACAAAGGTAGACGCAAATTAGGTTAATTTATTTCAAGATATCTTTTCCTATTTGTCGGGTTTAGGTGAAAGCCTTCTCCTTTATGATAAAAGCATGCATCTTTATTGATTTCCCACCTTTACTTTCATGGTTGTCGTCGTGGTAATCCCTGGCTTTGGAAGATCTTTTCCTTATTTGTTTACTTGGTCATCCCTTACCGTTCTTTGAGTTACCGAAAAACCCAATAACCCATTGTTATTTGCTGATCATTACTCCTCCATCCTATTTTCTTCTGTCTTTCTTTGCCGACTTGTTACTAACATTTCTACAGGATCACTCGATATCGACGTCTGTAGTCGATATCAACACCCACACATTGGTCGATGTTAGTAGGAAGAAATCGAGTTCTTAAACAGATATATAAAATATAAATATGAACCGAATCCTAGCCTATTCAAATAATTACAAGACTTCCTCCCGATATAGTAGAAGAGTAGTCAGGATCGATCCACGAGGAAGCAGGTCAGCGGGATCCTTGATAGTCTTGAAAGCTCACGTCTTTTGTCGACCAGAAGCCTCGATCTCGAGCACAGCACTCGACGTTGACCTTGGCTGTCGATTCCTACTAAAATAGAAGACCTGCAGAGACAAAAACGACAGTCGATATCGATGTTAGTGGCAGAAATCGACTGGCTCAGAAAACTGTCAGTCGACCAACGGTAGTCGATATCGAGTAGTTGACTCGAAATCGACCTCAGCAAGTTCGTGCAGGGTGATTAGGATCGACACAGAAGACCGTCGATCTGGGCAAAGTGGTCGATATCGACTGGTTCCTACAGAAACGTTAGTTTCTGTCGGCGAAAAAAGGCCAAAGATATAAGGATGAAGAAGGGAGCAATGGACAGAATAAAGACAAGATTTTTATGTGAATAAAAGATATAAAAGGCGACTCCTAGGGCTAGGGTTTACCACAACGTTAACCAATGCATGCGATAAGGCAAATAAGACGGACAATTGTGCTATTTCACCTGAGGGACAAGCTTTCACTGTACACCAACTCTTAGGATTACTCTTGCAAATAAACCTAATTGTCTCTACCAATTTTATGTTTATAACTCAAGTTGTTAGCATGAATCCCTTTTCTTTCGATAAGAACTAAACATAGAATCGCATGAGATGATATAGACACAACGATATCAACATCAAATACTTACCTCAGGCACGCATGGCTAACGTCGGGCTCACCTCGACCCTAGAAGCTTTGGGAAACTACTCGCTCTTTATTGTAGGAAACACCATTGATTTGAAAAGGAAAACTTGCATTAATATTTCCGAAACTTTACAATCCAACGTCAGCTCTCGCAAACGCCAGACCCTAAAGCTTCTATGTGACTCTAATTTTATTGCTATTGTTGTTGTATGATTGAATTAATAAATGCCAGCCCCCTAGGGCTTTATTTATAGGCTACTAATCCTTGCTATCCAAGGATAGTATCTTCTATCTTCTATCTAAACTCTATCCAAACAAGTAGGATAGATCTTTTATTTATGGTAAATATCTAAATAACTAAATAAACCTTTAGGGTAAAAAGGAAATATCCCCAAGGTATAATCTATCTAAATTACAAGATAATTCGGGCTTTAGTTGATAAGATTCCCAATCTGCCTTTTGAAAAGCGTGTCCAACATGTGTCAAAGTGCAGTCGATATCGACTAGAGTAGTCGATATCGACCTATCTGTTTCTGCTCGACGGGCTCAACTCCACTCGATTTCTGGGTCTTGGTCGATATCGACCTCAGGTAGTCGATATCGAGTGCTCTTCTTTTGTTGGTGTTCTTGGTCTGTCTCGACACTTAGAGTCTGTGTCGATGCTTCAGTCGATATCGACCAGATAGGTCGATTTCGACCACTTTTCTGCTTTACTTGGCTTCTTCGTTTTGACTCCAATTTCGCTCCAATTCCTACAAAATTAGATCAAAACTTGTGCAGACTCTATTTCTTGCACAATAGCTCAGTTGAACAAAAATGCGCAATAATTGTAAAACATATTTTATTTGATTTTTTTAATATTTGAGTTCGACCCCTTTTGGTTATCCTCTTGATTCGAAGTTGTATCGACACCAAGACTTGAATGGTTTTGGTGATTTGGGCTGCACCTGAAATTTAACGGGTTGTCTACGTATCTCTTAGAAGAGAATCAAGCCTCACGTAGTTCAAAGTAGAAAACCAATTTGATCTTTTTGATCGGCGATTGTACCCGACAAGCTTAAGCTTTATGTCGAGCTACCTACGTACCCGTTTGGGATCAAATCCCTCGTAGTTCTTTTGTGTAAAAATAATTTAATTTGAAAAAGGCGACTGAATCCGGTATATGTTAAATTTTATACCGAATTTCCTACGTAACTCGTAAAAGAGTATCAAGTCTATACGTAGTTCTCTTTGGAACCGAGTTTGATTTGGTTTTAAAAATTTGATCGTTTGAGGATCGTGTGATTGAACCAGACTAGCGATAGCTTCGTATCGAGTTTCCTACATATCCGAAAAAGCGGAATCAAATCTTATGTAGTTCTTTTACAAACCGAGTTTATATTTGGTGAAACCCGATTTGTGGTTTTGACTCCGTTTTTGTTTAAGAGTCGATTATGAGATTAACCCACTCGAATTAATTGGCAAAAAAAATATTTGACGAGTTGAATTTTATATTTTGATCAAACTCGCATTCTTAATTTATGCCAAGTATAATTCTTACATTTTAGTAGGTGAATTGTGTAATTAAACCAACTTTTTTGAAAGCTTCGTAACATATGAAATGTATATATATGTATACGGAGTATTGTTAGCTGCCCCATTTTTTTTGTTTGACCAAAGCCCATTTTAAAACTTATGCTAAACGGACCCAATTAATTGAGTTGATCCAACCCAGCCCCTTTGTTTCTTTCAACAGAGCTACAGCTCTTTGCTCTCTGTTCATCTTTATCTTGACGACAGAAAAAACACAGCTCGTAGTTTAGCCTGAAGGAAATGTCACCATGAGCCAAATCGAGCGAGATGACGGAGTTTCGAAGGCCGAAGCTCGGAGAAGACTCAGATCGAGGTTCAAGTATTGTTGAACGCCTCAGACGAACGCCGAACGCACCAACGTTCGATGCTCACCGCCAGCCCGGTGAGTCTCGCGCTTCATTTGTTTTGTTTATCCCCGATTTGCTATTTCAATTAGGGTTTAAACACTTTGTGCCTCGAATCTTGAATTTTTGTTCACATCCGCTTCCAACTGGGTGTTCAATTTCTAGGCGGGGCTAATTTCCCCTTGTAATTTGCAATTTTAGGGCTTTTGAAAGTCGATTCAAAAGGGATTTGAAGGACCGGGGCTTGAAAAGTTTAAGGAAGGGTGGAGAAAATCTGATTTGGAGCAATTGAGAGAAACAGGCAGCGCCCCAAGAGCTCGTCTAAGCCCTCAAACGAGTCACTGGGCAGCTTTGCGTTTCTTCACTAAGGTACGCTCGGCCCTTGCCTCTTGTTTACTCACTGAAATGCTCTAAACCCACCGACTGTTCTTCATTCTAATTTCCAATTTGGCTTGCCTTGACTTCTGAAATTCCAAGTCATTTTAATGTTTTAGGATGAACTTCACCACTGCTTATATATTTTTTTTTCTGAAAATTTTCTTGCTGCTTGTTTTAAAGTTTAAACAAAACACTTGTGCCCCTTTGAGCATAATTTACATTAGGTGACCTCGGTGGTTCAGTAGAGTATTCATTGGCTGTTCTGAAATCATATTTATGAGTTTGTGCCATCCGAATCCCTTAGAGCATCTTTAATGGTGGTACTCCAAGTACCATAGCAATTAAAGAAAAAGGAAATGTAAGAAAAAATAAGATTTTTGAAAGAACCCATAAAGAAAAGTGAGCTCAAGTATCATGTGTATGATACTCATTCTTACACAATACCATAGAATATTACCCAATCAAAAATTAATAGTGGATCTCATTTGATTTTTACTTCCAAAAAAAATTACAAAAAACAATTTTGATGCAAAAAGTGAATTAAGATACTCATGTTAAGTATCATGGTTGTGGAGTATCAAATATTAAAATGAGGTGAATGTGAGAGAAATGGCAAAAAGCATGTTATGGTACTCAACATGAGTACCAAGGTTAAAGATGCTCTTAGAATCAGAGTTAACTTTGCTGCAGTGCATGGGCTGTGATTTTTGCTTAGGATTTGAGTTGGTGCTTTGTGTTTCTGAATTTTATTTAAACAAATTCCAGCAGCATTTCGCCTTGACTTAAGGTGATTTATCGGTCCCAAAACCAGGCCCAAGAGATTCCCGCAGGCCTCTCAAGGGTGGGGTTCCAGGAGCGATTTTCTGGGCATTAATTTGGTAGTGTTTTGCCCCTATTTAGGGCAGTTTATCAGTCCCGAAACCGGGCCCACCGGGCCCAAGAGATTCCCGCAGGCCTCTCAAGGGTGGGGTTCCGGGACTTCATATGCAATAGCTACCTTCTGCTTTCTCTCTGCTGGCTTTGTTTCTTTGTGCTTCTGTTGATGTACTGTATCTTTGCGTGTGTTTGCAGGTGCTTTAGGCCCAAAAGAAGAAAAACCAAAAAAAATCCCTCTACCATCTGTAGCAGCAGCCCTTTATAGGGTGAAAAGTGGGAGTTACCACCCTCGATCCCACGTACTAGCAGTTCTTTTTCATTTTGTTAATGTTAAAAACTCTTACGGTGTTAAATGTTAACAAATCAATATTCGGTAAAATTTATCAAATATTCATCACAGTCACTCAATTATTCATCAAAGCTTTTCGACAACATTTAAGAGATTTATTTCAATTAATAATTATTGTCAATTAAAAAAAAAATTATCACCCAAAAAACTCAAATCCTTGCGCGTGTATCCACCCCCAATCCTGTAATTGTGTTACTGTGATGAATATTTCTTAAATATTGCCGAATATTGATGAATATTTGAGAAATTGTGAATAATTGAGTGACTGGTGAATATTTGAGTGACTGTGATGAATATTTGATTAATTTTAGCAAAAGCTTTGATGAATAATTGAGTGATTGTGATGAATATTTGATAAATTTTGCCGAATATTGATTTGTTAACCTTTAACACCGTAAGAGTTGTTAACACATGACCCAATATATATATATATATACGGATTGACTCCGGTGAAAACCAATTTTTATGGTAAAAACCGTGAGGACTAATTTGATCGGCTGTGGGAGGATATTTGTTTTCAATCTGCGAATGATGAATGGCGAGTTGCAGCTCCCTCCGGGGTTCCGCTTCCACCCCACCGACGATGAGTCTGGTCCTTCACTCCTCCACTACCTCTGCCGGAAATGCGCTGCCCAGCCGATTGTCGTCCTTATCATAGCCGAGGTCGACCTATACAAGTTCGATCCCTGGCAGCTTCTAGGTCAGTTCGATTTCCCGACCTAAATCTGTAATTGATGAGATTGACGATTTCAATTTTAGGGATTCGAGGTTTTAACTTTTGAATTTCAATTTCTTGTCCAGAGTTGGCGTTGTACGGGGAGAAAGAATGGTACTTTTTCTCGCTGAGGGACACCCAACGGCTCGAGGGCTAACCGGGTCGTCGGTGCCGGGTATTGGAAGGCGACCGGCGCGGATAAGCCAATTGGAAATCCCAAGGCGCTCGGAATCAAGAAGGCTCTGGTTTTTCTATGTCGGCAAGGCCCCCAAGGGCATCAAGACCAACTAGATTATGCACGAATACCGCCTCACTACCGTCGACCTATCCGCCGGCAAATGAACCAATCTCAATGTAATTAGCCTAATTGATCAATCCCTTACTAAATTCAGCATCTCATGAATCTTTTTGTGCCCTAAATTTGGATTTTTTTCTGTTCAATTTCACAGCTTGATGATTGGGTACTGTGTCGGATATACATGTAAATATCCTAAACTTAGCACTGTATGTATCGACATGAGAGACGGATCGCCCTTTCATTTGAACATTGGAGAGTTTAAATTGTTGTTATCCATATTGGCATGAGAGACGGATTGCCCTTTCATTAGTTACCTATTTGCTTAATCTGTATTTTATTTTTACCAAGTCTGTGTAGTAGGGAAAGGTTATGCTCTGAATGTGAAATTAAGATATACAGGCCATTGAATTCAAGGTATAAATATGAAAGATAATTTTATTAGCTAGATTATGGAGTTTTATATATAGAAACCAAATGAGGATTGGTTTAGTTAGATATGGCCTATAATGAACAGACTTAAGCTTTTTTTTTATCTTATCATGTGATTACAATCAGTGTATATACAAAGGATGAATTTTTAGTTAGATTGTGGAGTTTAAAGCATACTGTGACTAGCTAAGATATAAATTAAAGCAGTTTGTGGTTTTGCTAATGAAAGAGGTACTGAATACTGATGAAGTTTTATGATCTGTATCAAGTTCTAATATAAAGAGAATTGAATGCATCCCTACAATTTTCATTCAATGATAATTAATGAATGTGCATAATTAATAATTATTTTTTATTTAGTGTATAATTACTAATTAAGGTTTATTAATTGAGGACGGGATATAACTTTTGGATCAAGATTTTTAACTTGAACCTATGTTAAATGGAGGTAATAAACTATGGAATAAAACTTGAACCTACCTAATAAACCAACATAGAATGTAAGGCAACAAGATGTTACTTTAGGGCTATAATAATTCTGGGTTCAAGATTTAAACATTTTGAACCTACTTTATATGGAGGAAATACCCCATGAAAAAAATGTGAACCTACTTAATAAATCAGCATGAAACGTAAGGCAACAAGATTTGTCTTTAGGGTTAGATATAACTATGGATTCAAGATTTAAAAATCTTGAACCTACTCTACATGGAGGCAATACACCAAGAAAAAAACTTGATCCTAATTAATAAATCAACATGAAACATAAGGCAACAACATGTGACTTTAAGGCTAGATATAACTATGAGTTCGAAATTTAAAAATCTTGAACATATTTTAAATATATGGAGACAATACACCAAGCTTGAACCTACTTAATAAACCGACATAAAATGTAAGACATCAAGATATCACTTTAAGGATATATATAACTATGGGTTCAAATTTAAAAATCTTGAACCTATTTTAAATGGAGACAATACATCATAATAAAAACTTGAACCTATATTAAATGGAGGTAATAAACTATGAAATAAAACTTGAACCTACCTAAGAAACCAACATAGAATGTAAGGCAACAAGATGTTACTTTAGGGCTATAATAACTCTGGGTTCAAGATTTAAAAATTTTGAACCTACTTTATATAGAGGCAATACCCCATGAAAAAAATTTGAACCTACTTAATAAATCAGCATGAAACGTAAGGCAACAAGATGTGTCTTTAAGGTTAGATATAACTATGGATTCCAGATTTAAAAATCTTGAACCTACTCTACATGGAGGCAATACACCAAGAAAAAAACTTGAACCTAATTAATAAATCAACATGAAACATAAGGCAACAACATGTGACTTTAAGGCTAGATATAACTATGAGTTCGAAATTTAAAAATCTTGAACGTCTTTTAAATATATGGAGACAAAACACCAAGCTTGAACCTACTTAATAAACCGACATAAAATGTAAGACAACAAGATATCACTTTAAGGATATATATAACTATGGGTTCAAATTTAAAAATCTTGAACCTATTTTAAATGGAGACAATACATCATAATAAAAACTTAAACCTACTTAAGAAACCGACATGAAATGTAAGACAACAGGATGTCACTTAAGATTTTAAAAATTAAACCCTCAGTTATAAAATAGTAGGTTCAAAATTTTAAAATCTTTAATCTACAATTACAAAATCTAAAGTTTCAAAATTTTATTAAGTAGGTTCAAGTTTTTAAAATCTTGAACCCACAATTATATAAAAATATAAGTTAAATTTTTTTATTAAATATGTCTAAGATTTTAAAATTTTTAAACTCATAATCTTGAACCCATAATTTGGGATTCATGTTCATATAAAAAAAATCTTAAACCTATAAAATTTTTAACCAACGATTCATCCCTTAATTGACAATGATATTGTTGTTGAAAAACCAATACGGAGTATTAATCTTATACCAATACACTTTGGGCTTTTACGTTGGGCTTTTAGGTAGTATTTAGGTAGTATTTACTATTTAGTAATGATTGAGGGAACGCGCCTGTTACTTTTCTGTGCGATGCGCGTGCTTTTTTAGCGCGTTTTGAGTGTGTTATTTAATTCAACTATCAACCAATCAAATTGCTCCTCACGGTTTTTACCGCAATTTTGGTTTTCACTGAAACGCACCTATATATATATATATATATATATATATATATATATATATATATATATATATATATATATATATATATATATATATATATATTGTAATCCATTCACAAAGTCCAATTTTGGCTTTTATTACATTGAGTAAAATCATCACATTTCTCAATGTATAAAGAATATGACCACTTTGCTTTTGAATTCATGAATTCATTTAATTCATGAAAATTTACCCTCCAACAAGCTCATTCTACACAAATTTATATTATTTTCCAACCTTTTCTTTGGGAATTGAATGAAATATGAAGTTAAAAGATGCAATAAAAAGTATACTAAATATGTACATCAAAACACCTCATACTAAGACGTGTTTGTCCTCAAGCAATAACCAAGCAGTAACCAACACCTACAACACACCCTTCAAGTCTTCGCCCTTATCAAAAGCAACATCATAAGTGGTAGCAAAGCAAAACAAGTGAATTTAACGCCATAGCACATATTTGAGCGATCCATAGACATATGCAATTTTGATCCAACCTCACATGGATAATGTGTTTGCACTCAACTCTCATGTGTTTAGGCTATGAAGATCAAATCTCAACTCAATTCCATATACAAACTCATAAACATTGCAATTTATAATAATCCACTTCGCAACCAATTATGTAAATGCAATAAGAACCATCAGGAGGACTTTCGCTCAATGGAAGACTTCAAAGAAGACTCCATTCGGCGAGGTTATAATGGGGCTTGGTATAAAATAAAGAGTATAAAATTATTTGGTTATGTGGTGCTTATAAAATTCGGGAATAAAGACTCCTAAACCTTATCACTACTATATCCAAACCATATCTCTTACAATGATGCACTTTTCAAAGTCATCTTCCATAATACTCATCAACCTTTCTTTCAAACCCTAATATGCTCTAAAAAATATAGAACTTGTATAAAAGATAAAAGAACTTAGGAATAATTAAATAAAAATGAAAATGTGCATTTATTTTTTTTTCTTTTTTTTTCTCGGAATTTTTTTTTCACGAAAATAAATAAAAATGAAAATGTGCATTTATATGGTGAGCCAAAAATCCTTTTACAAAGTATGGCAAGATGCAAATATGTACCATCCCATAATTTTCTTTTGGTCAAAACTAACAATATGCACTTTCTTTCCACAATGCATTATTCTAACCAATCTAAATCTCAATTCCCAAATGGGGGTCAGGCTCAATTCGGCTATGGATAATTTTGTGGAGTTTGCAATATAAGGCTCAGGCTAATATTCCGGCTTCAAGCAGAGATAATGCAGGATAGGTAAAGAGAGGATAAAAATGGCTTAAAAGATGCCTCCACCATTTAATTCTCGTAAACATAAACATATATATGTATTGGCTTTGAATACCTATAACAACATTTAGAGATACATAGGAAGAGTAAATACACTCAAGAAAGCAGAGGGATTTTTAATGTTCTCCCTATAGGCCAAAATTCTCACAAGGACAATTTTTGTTGGATTTGCTTTTTAGCCTAGGATCATATGTGCTCAATTTCATCACAAGTTCACAATCTACATAAAAACCATTTTAAGGACTCAGGCTAAACCATCCAAATATGCCATAGGATTTACATGATCAAGTCAGCTATTGAGTTCTTATCATTGGACAGAAAGAAACTTACTAAAAATTTGCAAAAACCAAGAATCGAAGATGTCTGCATGTGAGGTCGATTTCGGGTGGACCAGTCGATATCGACCTGTCTTACTCGATTTCAGGGTGATTCAAAGCTTCAGGGTGATCCAGTCGACCACAACTCCTCTAAATCGAGCTTTTTGGTCGATATCGAGCACTTTACTTGATTTCGATGTCTCTTTTGCACTTCTTCTTTCCTGAAACTCGTTCGAAAAAAAAACCAAAACAAATAACAATGTCTCAAAAACAAACTAAAAAGTTGTCCAAAACTTAAAAACTAATTGTCTTTTACAAGCTCTAGACTTTATAGTCGCTAGGGCGACTTCTTCCTTTCTGCTCTCAAGGCGGCATCTGTAGAGCCCATGTAGCTTGGGCTTCAAATAACACTCCATTCTTATCTCTCAGCTGCATCCCGCCTGGATGGATCTGGTTCACAGTAAAGGGTCCCATTCTCTTCGTCTTAAATCGACTCGGGATCCAATGATCTTTGGATTTAGAGACATACACCTTATCTCCTACTTCATAGCTCCTTGGATCATCATTGGATACCCTGCACAAGCGCACATACCAAGGCAAACCTCTTCCAAAAAGTGATAAATCCTTAATTGAAATGGAAAAAGAGGAATTCGTACCTTGGCTTACCTTCTCTGCCTCTGAGTCTAGTCGATATCGATCAGCATCACCCGATATCGACCTCTGTTCAGCTCCTGGAGGTCCTGTTGATGTGGAGGATTATGCTCGATATGGTCTGGTCGATGTCGACCTTCACTACTTGATATCGAGGTGTTTTCTCCTTCATCTTAGCTTTGCTTCCCCGCATGTGATGTAGACACCCTTGATTGACTTTATCTCCATAGGCCATTCATTCTTCCTTACCGTTTTGTTGAAAGCGTACTCTATTACCTCATCACTAATGATGGATGAGAGCAATCCTTTCCTCACGCTTATATTGGCATCGTCGGTTGCTAAGAATGGCCTTCCTAAAATAATGGGACAAGAAGGGCCCTCTGCCATATCAACAACTAGAAAATCAGCAGGGACAAAGAACTTACCTACTTGCACTGGTACATTATCTACCATCCCTATTGGAATCACTACCGTGTTGTTCGCCATGAAAAGCTTTGCATCCAAAGGCTCTAGGGGACCTATCTTTATCTTGTGCCATATGGTTAGTGGCATCATGCTAACACTAAAGCCTAAATCACATAAAGCATTAAAGCGATATTGACCTAAGCATATAGCGATAGAAAACTTACCTGGGTCCGCCCGCTTCTCTGGTAGTTCCAACCTGTTGCACTCCTCTGCGATCTCAGCAAGCGATCGCTTCTTACCTAGTATGTCTTGAAGGAACCTTACATATGATGACATCTCATGAAGTGCTTCGGTGAATGGAACTGAGACATTGAGCCCTTGAAGCATTTTCACAAAGCGCTAACTTCTTTTCTGTCGGGTCCTTAATAGTTTTCTTTGGGAATGGCAACACCTTCTTCTTCACTGCAGCTGAAGTTTAGTCGACATCGAGTAGATGGGGGTCGATATCGACCAGAGGAGTCGATTTCTGGTGAATCTCAGCTTCTGTGTCGACATCGAGTACAGGAGACTCGACATCGACTTCATCATGGTCGATATCGACTGGATGTGTCGATATCGATGTCTCTTCTTATGCTTTCTCCTCCGCTTTTTGCTCAGGCATTTGCAATTGACCCCCACTCCTAAGATTCATGGCCGCTATATGTCCAGTAGTTTTGCCCTTAAGGTTGGGCACAGTAGATCCAGGCAGCGATCCTGACGGTTTGGGTATTTGCTCCGCCAATTGACCCATTTGGGTCTCAATGTTCCGCTTCCAGACGTCGATCTCCCCGAGCCTAGAATTGATGCCCTGCAACTGAGTATGGACGAATTTGTTGGCTTGTTTGAACTCAGCGTGTTTCCTCCGCATCTATAAGGTGGGGGATCCCTTTGTTGATGTTGTGGTTGAAAGAACCGTTGATCTCCCCAATACTGCTGATTTCCCCCTCCATAGGGGCCTCTCATCCATTTAGCTTCCTCATGTTGTTCCGCCATGCTAACTTGCTAAAGATGTGGGCAGGCACTAGTGTTATGCCCTGTTAAGCCACATTCCTGACAAGCTTGATTGTTGCCGAGGAACCTAACTTGCTTTTTTAGCCGGTGTGTCTGATCGTTGTGGAATTGTTGCCACACATCAGGATCAATCTCCTTTGGAGGCTCATAAAGTGGCATAGATGGGGCTGGCCTTGAGTCATAGGTCGCAGCAGTCCCATATGTGTTATCAAAGTTGACTAGCCTCTCAATTGTGTCCCAGGCCTCCGTTGGTGTGAGCTCAATGTACCAATATGAGGTGTTTGAGTTGATTCTCTCCTTATTCGGCCCATCAAGGGAGTTGTAGAAGAACTCCTAGATGACATATGGTAATTGCCCATGCGTAGGGCATGATCTCAGCAAGTCCTTAAAGCACTCCCACGCTTGTGCCAACGTCTCACCAGGCTTTTGTTTGAAAGTCGTGATCCTTTGCTGCAGCATCACCATTTTTGATGGAGGAAAGAACTTGTTTAGGAACGCACCCTTCACCTCTGCCCATGTCCTCAGCGAGCGTGGAGCCAAACTCTCTAGCCATTGCAATGCCTTTCCTGCAAGAGACCATCGAAAAGATTTTAGTCTAACAAATTCTAAATTCGCACCATCAGCAATAGTTTCACATAAATCCATGAAAGTAGAAATATGTTGCAAGGGGCATTCATTAGTTCTTCCTTTAAAAGTATTTCTTTTAATTTCATAAAGGAAGTTAATTTTTATCTCATAGTTAGATGGAGGAATTAAAATAACAGATTCAGGAACATGAAGCGGCGGATGCATGTATTGCATCGCCGTCTGTGGATACTGATTGAGCGTCTTCTGGGCTTGTCTGCATGCATCCTCCTCTCTATCAACGTTGGGCTCGTCTATGCTTTCCAGGATAGGTTCGCGATCAAAGCGTCGCATAAACCTGCAAAAATAGCACTAAAGAAGATCGTGAATAAAACTTAGGGCGCGATTGATTGCCTCCCCGAAAACGGCGCCAATTTATTCGTAGGGGGAGGAGATCCGCTAAAATAAATTATTAAACAAATATCTCAAACTAAACCGACTGCCTTGTCTAAGCAAATAAAATACAAGAATCCCTCCTGATGTAGTGGTAGGGTAATTCAGGATCGAATCCACGAGGCGGTATGTTAGCGCTTCCTAAGTTGCAATCACGATCAAGTTTCGACTCCAGAAGACCACTCGATATCGAGTAGACTGGTCGATATCGACCTTAGTTCTGGTCGATTTCTAGCAAAGTTTCCTGCAGAAGACAAAAGCAAAGTCGACGTCAAGATTTTCACTCGATATCGATGCCAGCACTCGATATCGACCTCTACAGTCGAAATCGAGTCTTCAACAGTAACTTGTAAATGTACCAAATTTGTCGAAAAAGATGTCCAAAGAACGTAGAATGATGAGAGAAGGATGGACAGAATAAAAACACAGATTTTTATGAACTTCTATAAACTAAATGCTTCCAAGGTCGGGGATTCATGCCACAACGATAACCATGCAAGTGTTATGCCAAATTCATGAAAGATGATGCATTTCCGTCAAATAACTTTAGTTACCAACTATTAGGTGATTAGAGGCTCTCACATAAAACCTAAGAGTTACTATCCAATTTCATGACAAATCCAAATTCACAATATGATCGGCTTTCGCTTCAATAATGCAAATAATGAATCTCCTCAACTTTCGCAAAGGATCATGCATAGGATAGAAGACGGAATCGCATAAAAATCATACCTTTAATGCACAAACTTACATGTCTAACGCCGGGCTCACCCTGACCCTAGAAGTGGGTGAACTACTCGCGTCTCATCATCTTTGAACTCATCATCATGGAAAAGAAACTACTTTGAATTAAACTTTGAAAGAAAAGATTACACCGTACAAAGCCAACTCTCCGCTCTCGCTTCCACTCAACCTCACTCGGCTCCCACTCTCTCTCTACTGTAAAACTGAATTGTTCTTGCTGTCATTCGATTGGATTCTTAAACTCAACCCTAATGGCCTGTAATTATAGATCTCAAACCTCGCTATCTAAGGATTCGAAACTCTATCTTTATTCCTAAGATAAAACTTAAATAAAGTAAATAACTAAAACTCCTTAGGTAAATAACACATTCATCATAAGGGATAACAAGTCTGGTGGTATATTGATAGAAGATCTCGACTTTAGGATAGATGCAAATGCTCCGGATAGAATTCTATCAAAAACAACATCGGATCTTATCTCGAGCAGTTCTACTCGACCTCGGATTTGCACTCGACTTCTATCTTTAAACTCGATTCAGGCCACTCGATATCGACCTTGTAACATCGATATCGACCTCTTCATGTCGACATGCTCTGTTCTTCCTCTGCTCGATTTCTGGTACTCTGTTTCACTCGATGTCGAGCCTATAGGTCGATTTCGACCCTTCAGTAGACTTCGAGTTCTTTTTCCGCTCTTCTTCTCTTGTCCAAATTGATCCATTTTTGTCTCGACTTCTGCGAAATAACATAAAAACTCGTGTAGACCTCTATATTTGACAAATATGCATAAATTACACTAATCATATGTTTTTCCAACCAATATGGATGCAAATATCGACAAAATGGACATAAATGTGCATAGAAAATATGGCAATTTACGCGCGCATCAGTGAACCGGGAGGGAAGAAGGGCAGGGCTTCATCGGAGCTCTCTCTCTCTCTCTCCCGCCTTCAGTCCGACCATGCCCAACCTACCAGACCTCGCAAGGCACGAAGAGCTTTCGAGAACTAAAAGTGTCAAGCCAAGCTTTCGAGAACTAAAAGTGTCGAGCCACTTACCTGCTACTTCGAAGTTCCGGAACCAGGACGCCGGTAAACTGGGCGTGGGCATCTGTATCTCAGTAGGCATGGACATCTGCGTCTGGGTTTGGGATGGAGCATCTTCAGATGAGCATGAGTGAACGCTGATAGTCTCCTCCTCCTCGATTTCCTTGTGCCTTCTATTAGCGGGGCGCTTTCCTCTACTCGAGGATCCATGATTTCTAGTAGCCATTTTTGGAGCCATGAAGATAGTCGATTGAAATTCTAGAGAGGAGAGAGAAGATGGAAAACAGAGAAAGAGAGAGAATGGAGTGTTGAGTCGTGTGAGGGAAGTGACAGGAGATGTTGTAATAAAGAGGGGGGAAGAAGATGAAACGCCGAAGGATGGTTCTAGAATGGAGAGAAGTACGGTTTTAAAGAGGATATATATCGGTAAAGAAAAAGAAATTAAAAAATCAAATAACTGATTTGAAAAGATAAGAAAAGATTTGACCCAAAAAAATCTGTTTCCAATATCATATATTTGAAAATAAATCTAACCGATAAAATCACGTTAAATTAGGATAAAAAGAAATCTTAACGGCCAGAATTTATAGAAACAATAGCCGCAAGAATTGATCCAATAATATTTTGTATACAAAATAGATCTTCAAGGTCTTGAAATGAATTTTCGAGGCCTTGAATTCTCATTCGTTTATGCTCTCCCTAAAAATATAAGCAAGTTGTAAAACTGTAGAGATAAAGGATATGGATTCGTCACCTTTTTCAACATGATCTCGAATAAAATGACGTCTCACATCGATGTGCTTGGTTCGAGAATGTTGCACATGATTTTTAGTGATAGATATAGCACTAGTATTGTCACATTTAATAGGAATACCTTTTAGATCAAAACCAAGATCTCGCAATTGTTGAGCGATCCATAATACTTGTGAGCAACATGCTCCAGCAGCTATGTATTCAGCTTCTGCGGTTGAAAGTGCAACAGAATTTTGCTTCTTCGAGTGCCAACTTATTAGGGATGATCATAATAGTTGACAACATCCAGAGGTGCTTTTTCTATCGACTTTGTATCCTGCAAAATCTACATCTGAATAGCCAATGAGGTGAAAATTGATTTGCTTAGCATACCAAAGACCAAGGTCTTGAGTTCCATTTAAGTAGCGAAAAATCCTCTTAACCACAATGAGATGCGATTCTTTTGGATCAGCCTAAAACCTATACTCTTACCATTCTTATCATGGTCTAAGGATAGCGATGAGCTCATTGGGGTCTTGGCAACCTTTGATTGATCCATCTTGTATTTCTTGAGTAGATCCCTTGTATATTTGCCTTGATTCAAGAAAATCCCTTTCTTTGCTTGATATACTTGTATTCCAAGAAAGAACGTCAATTCTCCCATAAGGCTCATTTCAAATTCATTGCACATAATGTCAGAAAACTCCTTGCAAAGAGAATTGTTAGTAGCACCAAATAATATATCATCTACATAAATTTGAACAACTAATAAATCATTACCTCGAGTTTTGATAAACAAAGTCTTGTCAATCAAACCAAGTTTAAAACCATTTTCAAGGAGATATTTGGACAATCTCTCATACCATGCCCTAGGGGCTTGTTTGAGACCATAAAGTGCCTTGTCCAACTTGTAAACATGATTTGGAAAATCCTCGTTTTCAAAACCAGGATGTTGTGCAACATACACTTCCTCTTCTAAAATACCGTTTAGAAAAGCACATTTAACATCCATTTGAACAAGTTTAATACCCTAATAAGATGCAAAAGCAAGTAACATACGAATAGCTTCTAACCTTGCTACGGGAGCAAAAATCTCCTACCTTATTCTTGATTATATCCTTGTGCGATGAGTCTAACTTTGTTGCGAGTTATCTTTCCATCCTCGTCCAACTTATTTTGAAAGACCCATCTACTGCCCAATGACAGATTGATGCTTGGGTCTTGGAGTGAGCGTCCAAACTTTGTTTCTTTCAAACTCGTTAAGCTCACTTTGCATTGCCATGATCCAATCCGGGTCTTGAAGTGCTTCCTTTGGATTCTTTGGTTCTACAAGGGAAACAAACACATAAAAAGCACACAAATTTCTTATTTTAGATCGAGTTTGAATACCGGATTGTGGATCAGAAATGATGTTCTCCAAGGGATGTGAAGAAGACTGCTGAAATCTCCGACGATTAGGCTCTTGAGACACTGATGCTTCTCCAAGACCTTGAGGTTCACTTTCAATAACTGGATCTTCCTCAGTATCTCCTAAATCAAGGCCTTGGAATCTCTGTTCAAGGTCTTGCATTTGGAGGTCAAGGTCTTAAGTCTGCTCTGAAGTGTCTTGAATTATAGCTCCTGCATGTTTCGTCTTTGTGGTTTTTCCTTTTCTTCTTCCACGTAGGAGCCTTGATCCTCATGTTGGTTCAAGTTGACGTCTATAAAGCTATCACTCAACACACCGTTATTGCTTTCATCAAATATAACATGGATACTTTCCTTAACAACCTTATTGCGTTTATTATAAACACGATAAGCTTTGCTATTTAGAGAATAACCAAGAAAAATACCTTCATCGCTACTTGCATCAAACTTCCCAAGGTTATCTTTACCATTGTTGTGAACAAAACATTTGCACCCAAAAGATTTAAAATACGAAACACTAGGTTTTCTCCCATAGAAAAGTTCATATGGGGTTTTCTTTAAGATGGGGCGAATTAGACATCTATTTAAAATATAATTTTTCGTGTTAACGGCTTCAGCCCAAAAGGATTTTGCTAAAGCATTTTCTAAAAGCATAGTCCTAGACATATCCTCCAAGGTACGGTTCTTTCTTTCCACAACCCCGTTTTGTTGTGGTGTTCTAGGAGCCGAAACATTATGAGAAATCCCATATTTTGAACAAAATAAATTAAATTTAAGTTGATCAAATTCGCGCCCATGATCACTTCTAATTGAAACAATCGGTAGGTTTTTCAAAGCCTGTAATTCTTTGCAAAGTTTTGAAAACTCATATAAAGCTTCCGATTTTTCTCTTAAAAAGGAAACTCAAGTAAACCGAGAGTAATCATCAACAATGACAAGGATATATTGCTTACCTTTGGGAGATTTGACACACATAGGACCACATAAATCCATATGTAACATTTCAATAGGGCGAGAGGTACTTACTACCTTTTTGGGTTTGACTGACCCTCGAGTTTGCTTACCTCGTGAGCATGCATTACATAGCTCATCTACCTTGAAGTTTAAATTGAGAAGTCCACGAACCAAGTCACTTGATCGTAGTTTGTTCATCGTGTGCAGGCTGACATGACCAAGACGTCTATGCCAAAGCCTTGGATCTTCAGTCAAGGCCTTGAGGCACTTTAAACTTTGTCCTGCAACTTGGTTAGTGCTCATAGAATATACATTGTTACAACGAGGGGCAGTGAGCACGATATTCCCGGTTTTTTTATCTTTAACTAAGCACTTCTCGGAATCAAACAAAATAATATTGCCCTTGTCACAAAGTTGAGAAATACTGAGAAGATTATATAGTAACCCATCCACAAGATAAACTTTATCAATATAATTAGATGGATCCTTACCGATCTTACATATACCAATTATATTACATTTTCCTTTATCACCAAGAGTAATTGTTCCAGATGATTGCTTCTTCAAATCGGAGAATAGTGAGCTTTTACCACTCATATGCCTTGAGCAACCACTGTCTAATATCCACTTGTGTTCTTTAGTCTTGGTGATATCTTGCACAACAACCAAATTCAACCTTTCCGACTAGACCAATTCACAAATTTAGATTCATAATCAGGATCAACCATGTTTGGTGGTATAGTCCCTTTAGGAACCCAAATTTGTTTTACCTGCTCTCTTAAGCATAAAGGAAAAGTGTTACGAATTATATAAGGATCATTTCTACGATAAGGACAAGTAGTCTTAACATGACCCTTCTTGCAACAAAAATGACATGTGGGTGAGCTCCAATGTCCTTTAGCTTTCACAAAAGTGGTAGAAGTCTTTTTTGGAAAAATTTTGTTATATCCTATACCACTTTTGTTTAGGGATGATTGGTGCTCACCTAACATCCTGTCGAGATTGGCCTTGGACTGGGTAAAACGTATGAGTGATGTCTGCTGGTCTCTACACTTTTCAACCAATGAGATCTTCTCTTTCTCTAACTCCTTGATATAAAGATTGAGAGAAGAGAGATCTTTCTTCAAGACAACATTTTCTGTCTCCAAGGCCTTGACTTTACTGTCAAGGGCTAATTGAGAAGTTTTGAGAATTTTCATTTCCAGCGACATATCATTCAAACCTTTTTCCTTTTCCAAGAGCCTCTCTTTCAAGGTGTTAGTTTCATGTATAAAACGCTCTTCATTTAAAATCAGGTTTTGAAGAAATTCAGAAAGCACTACAGTAGGACTTGAAATTAAATCTCTTACAATGGTTCCAAGATGTTTATTTGGTGTCTCTTCCTAATCAGCCATCAAGCATAGATTAGCCTGCTCGTTTTCAGATTCAGAATCACTTGAGGAGTCGGAATCACTCCATGCAGCCATCATAGCCTTTTTCTTTCGGCTGTCCTTTTTGTGCTTATTCTTCTTCTTTTGTGGACAATCCTTGACCAAGTGTTCTGTATCACCACACTCAAAGCAAGCCATTGGTTTAGACTTTTTATTAGCATTGTAGGACTTACCTTTGTATTTGGAGGAGCCACTGTAATCCTGATTGGCGAACTGCTTCTTCATTTTGAGTATTCTTACTAACCCTCTTGTAATGAGTGCAAATAGATCCTCTTCATCTTCACTTTCATCGTCATCTGAGGCGGCTTCTTCCCTTTTAGCTTTCAGAGCCAAGTTCTTCACAGTAGAGGTTACTTCTCCATCTTCTTCAGCAAGGATCATCTCATGGGTAATTAATTTCCCGAGAAGATCATCCAGAGGTAAAGTAGACAGATTTTGTGCTTCCTCTATTGCGGTTACTTTTGGTCCCTATTTAGCTTTAGGTAAGCTCCTCAAAATATTTCTTACCTTTTCTTCGTTGGTGAAGATTTTGCCGAGAGAATCCAGGTTGTTCACAATCTGTGTGAATCTTGTGAACATCTCCTTCACTGTTTCTGTAGGCAACATTTTAAACAGTTCATATTGACGCAGGTAAATACTAATCTTTGTTTCCTTCACCTAGCTTGTTCCTTCAAAAGTTACTACTAACTTATCCTAGATTTCCTTAGCACTCCTGCAAGAAGAAACATGGTTAAATTCATCAGCATTTAAACCGGAATAAAGCAAGTTCATGTCCTTGTAATTCTTGGCCACTTTCTCCAAGTCCGTTTGATTGAATTCGCTCTCATCTTTAGCAACTTCTCCAACAGCAGTGGTTTTCTTTGGCACGTGAGGTCCTTTCTTGATAAGTTCCCAAAGCTCCATGTCTTGATCAATAACGAACATTTGCATCAGGGACATCCAATGCACAAAGTTGTCTCCACAGAAGAGAGGTGGACGATTTGCATATCGTCCTTGTGCGAATCCTCCTTCACCTACAGTACTCATGATCGATCTCACAGATTGTTAAATCGAATAAATGTGAGTTAAGCTCTGATACCAATTGAAGAAACGAGTACTAAATATAATTAACAATAAGACAAATACTTTAGATGGGGGGTTGAATAGAGTATGGTAGATTTTCGCAAAGACTCCTGCTGCAACAACTTTAAGGGCTTTAACGCAACTCTCAAGGCCTTGAACTCAACCTCAAGGCCTTGAACTCAACCTCAAGGTCTTGAACTTGATCTCAAGGTCTTGAACATAACTTACAGAATCTTGAGAAAGCTGCAGTGATCTGTTTATCTTATGAAAACAAACTGTTAAAAATAAATGCGGAAATAAAGATATTAAACACGTGAATTGTTTACGAAGTTCAGCTCTTAACCAGCCTACGTCTCCGCCTAGGGTTATCCAACCCGTAGGATTCAAATAACTTTTATTCCTCTTTCCTTATGAGTCCTAGATACAACCTAGAAGAACTTTCTCTCTTCTAACACCCGAAGTCGACCTTGCTTCTATCTAGTCAACCCAAGATACAGAGAAATAAAAGTCCCCTTTTCACACCGAAGTGTGATACGTTTGAGTATATGATACTCTTAATATAACAGGGAAAAACTTATACTATGAAGCTCACAATCTTCCTAACTCTCGAAAATATAAAGGAATTACAAATAAGAGAAGGAAGAACAGTTGAATCAGCAGATCGCAATGAACACAAGAGAGCGCTAATGATTTGCAGAGAAGACTTGGTGAATTTCTGTGTTCATGAGCATATCGTCCTTCTCCATTTATAGCCACGCTCTTCTTTTTGTTTACTGCTGATCTCACACCCAGAATCTCTCAACAGCCTAACGTTCTCTTTAATTTTGAATTGCTGAGGATTTCTTGAAATCTTGCTATAGATAATCTGATATTTTCTGTTGCTGGAATCTCCAGAAAATCAGACCGCTACTGAGATCTTCTAGTTGCTAGAATCTCGGTCAGTTTCGATCTTGCATTTGACACCTGTGCTGCATATAAATTCTCCAATACACAGATATATATAATCCATAATATCTTATCTAAAAACAACCAAGAATTAGATTTAAAACAAACTTTAAATCTAATCAAATTACATAATCTGCAATGTATAAATCCAATTTGTATAAAGCTGCTATAATGCCAAACCTTTGTCTTTCATCATCCTGCAAGATTAGTATCATAGTACAACATATGTATTTCATCAAGGGAGCTATCACTATGTTCATTAAGTTAGTCCTATTAAATTCATTTTGCCCTTTAAAACTCTTTAAAATCCTTTAAAAACATTGGGCGGTTTTCAAAATCATACTTCAACCTATTTGTACTCGAATCGCGCAACCCAGGCTCTGATACCACCTTTATAACGGCCAAAATATAAATATTCAGGTTACGTTTCGAAGGATTGGATACCTTCGTTCGGATCTTGCAATTCGAGTACGGGTTGAGTTTCAAAACAAAGTGTTAGCACTAAAAGAAGGGATTTAGTACCCTAAATTCGCGATAGGTCCATTGGGGACCATAACCTGTCCTACTACTAAGTCGCATAAAACAAGTTTCGTCAAAAACAACAAACACAATTTGATACATAGTTGTCACGACAGAGCCGGGTCAAACCAAAATATATAGGAAATATAAAAGTAGCAAAAGTGTGGAGTCCATAGTTAGTCTCTCACTCCAACTTTGCCATAAGATATCCCCATCATAACAACATGGAATCAAGCAAGAGAACGGGTACTTGAAACTATACCACGAGTCAAGGTCGAGCCACTCATGCGGGCCCTAAAGACCTCGCTAGGGACATATAATACGCTCTAATCCTAGATGAGAATGATCTAATACAATACTGGAATAATAAACATGCAAACAAGTTGGCAGGATATATAATATGCAGAAATGCGGTAAATGGCCCAAAGTATGCCAAGCGGCATATCCCACTCGAAAACCACGCCCATACCTAGGGTGGCGACTCGTCCACTCTCATACCTAGGGTGGAGACCACTCTACACCCATACCTAGACGTAGAGACCACTCTACGTTCATAGCTAGACGTAGAGACCAGGTCATATCCGAGATCATGTAGTGTCCATCATCATGCTCATATAATCAGACTCGTATGACAAGACTCGATTAGGTACGAACCCGATGAGGTTGGGTCGTCCTATGACCCTAACAAAGACCGTACACTCATGACTTATCTCAATCATCTCATATCATCATGTATCATCTCATTCTCGTTATCATCGACTCAGCATCTCATAATCTCAAGCTACCTCAAAACATCAAGTTCTGTAACCACTTCCATTATTCATCCCAAAGTTCCAATATATCATAACATGTTTCAAATTCATATTTTACTCATAGCTTCGCTCCTATAAAATCTCAAGCAAATTCATAAATAAATTCAGAAAGGCAAATTCTGAACAAATCACTTCACAAGTTTCTTAAAAAAACATTAAATAAAATAACACTTAGTCAAATTCCGACATTAACCAATTAAGCCGTTACACAAAACTTACATCATACACTTACAATAATATATTAGTAAAATAATTCCGACATAAGGTAGTATATTTCAAAACCTTTATGTTAATGCCTTAAATCATTTCCGACACTTGCCAAATATTTCAAATAATCTACATGTTCCAAAACTAACCATTTAAAATGTCAACACTTACCAAATAAGTTCTTTTCACAAATAATTCTAATCAATCAGATTAATTAAATAAATAATTAATTCAGAAGAATATAAATAAATTAATTAATTAAGAAAATAAATAAACAATAAATCAATAAGCCATTAAGTAATAATAACGACATTAAAAGGTACATAATTAAATAGATACCCAAATAAATCAGAATTTAAATAAACTATAATAAGTAATTAAGTAAATACATAATTAACCAAAGAAATAAATCGGATTAATTTAATAATAAATAAATACTTGCATAAACAAAGAAATAATAAGTAAAGTAAGTTAATAAAACTATTAAAATAATTTCACAGAATAATTATTAACAAATTAAGAAATAAATCATTCAGAAAAATAATATAATTAAACAACTAAATATTAATAAAGAATCCATAACTCAAAGGGTCATTTAGATAACACTCACATCCTCAAAATAAAATAAATAAATCATTAGATAACACTTAAATTAGATTTTTAAATAACTTAAATAATTAATTAAGTAAGGAACATTTAAATAGTACTAGCTCCGTTCGGCAAAACATGTCATTTTAGCATCTTTCACAAGTTTTAAGGCAATTAACAAATGTACTAATTTACCCTCAATTATTACCCTCCTTTTTACTTTATCGAAAACTACAACTAACAAACCATCAATCATTTCAAGGGTATTTTTGTAAAGTGAAGTGCAAAATACCTATAATGACAAGTTTTTTGAACAAAAATAACACCCTAAAATGACATGTTTTGCCGAACGGAGGGAATAATTAAATACTCAGAATAATTTAATAAGAATTAACTATCAATTATATAATTAATTATATAACAATTATATTATAGGTGAAATAAATTATTAAACAACAAAACATACCCAAAACAATCAGCCCAACCGAAAGAAAAACCCAACTCGATAGGCCCAGCCCACCCCAAGTCTCAAATTTTTTGACAAGAAGCAAACCGGCCAGAGAGAGAAATTGAACTAGACAAAATAAGAAAAGAAAGAGGTGAACCGGGTCTGGGCTGAACCCGTCTCCCTCAGCAGTCAGCACCTCTTTTCGAACGAAAATGGGAGGGAAGAAGGGCAGGGCTTCAATCCGACCATGCCCAACCTACCAGACCTCGCAAGGCACGAAGAGCATAAAATGGAACCAAAGGAGAGGGAGAAAGGGGCTCACCGAGGATTCAAAGTGATCGCCGAAAAAAGTCGATTGGCTCGATTCGGCTTCGTTGATGACGGAATTTCCTTGTTCTTGGCCTGGGAAGAGAAGGGTAGTGAATAAAGGTTCCCTTTAGGGGTTTCGAGTTGAAAGAGACGAAAACGAAGGGGGGCCAACCTTGGGATATGAAACGGGGGTGGGTGGTGCTCGAGCGGCTCCGACAGGCTCGAAGAGGACCTAGGTGGCTCCTGGGATCCGACGGCGAGGAAGAAGTCCCCTGGGTGCTCCTGCGTGCTTGTGTTGCAGCTGCTGCTCCAGGAAGAGGATAGGGGAGCTCGGAAAACAGGGGATGTGCGAGAGTGGGAGGGCTTGATGCCTCCGGTGGCGCTTTGGTGGTGGTGATTGGCGATGTGAACCGAAGGTGGTGTGGATGGAGGAGGGAGCTGTTGGCGTGGAGTTGAAATGAGAATTGGAGAGTGCAGGAGGTGGGTGTCAAGGTTGAAAAGAAATGAGATATGGAGGGATGGTGGTGACGGAATGGCTCATGAAGAAGGGTGAGGTGGGATGGCTTCACAGCTGAACTAGGGAGTAGGGAAGGGTGGTAGGGGTGAAGGGTGAGGGAGGGATGGTGAGATTGAGTGTTCGATTGGTAAAAAAGAAGTCAAAATTTCTACCCGAAAATAAATTCTGAAACCCACTTTTCGGCCTTAACCCGACGCAATTTAAAATAAATTTAAAATAACAACTCAAATCCTAATTAAATAACGAAACTCAAAAATATTTTCAAGCCTTAGAATAATAAAGCGAAAATAAATTCATTTTCAAATCCAATAACAAGTTCATGTCGGAATTCGTCTCGAAATAATAAAAGAAAATCTCTTGCTCGAGGAGGGAAATTTTCGAAATTTTTCGGGATCTTAGAAATTAATTAAAATCTTAAATCAGAAATAAAATCTCTAATTATAAAACCAATATTTAAAAATCTCGGTCTTTACAATGATGCCTATTTTATTGCGTATTTTCTGATTTTCTGTTGTATATTCGATGCCTATTTTATTGCATATAATAAATAAATAAATTACATAAAAATAAAACCCCTCTTTACAACGCAGCGTGTCAGGGCTCAGCTCCCTACATTGGGAAGCTTTTATAACACGAATGTATTTATTGAACTGTTCTATCCTGCTACACCCGACCTGTGCTTCTTTTTTAAAATCCCTTTTTTATTCGTTGTTTCCCACTGCAAATTAGTATAAACAAAAATGAAAAAATATGTCTTGAAATAAATAAATACTAAATAAAGTTAAATAAATAATATACAAAAATAACCGAATAATTTAAAAAAAATGCTTTATTTATTTTATTGCATTTAATTAAATTTTATTTTAAAAAAATTATTACTATATATTTATATTAATACAGTTTATTAGTAATTAATTTATTGATGAATCTATTTAATTTATTTATTTATGTTTTATTTTTGTTTTTCTATGTATTACTCCGTCCGTTAATTAAAACTTGACGTTTTACTATTCACGCACGTTTTTTGAGGTATTAAAAACTATATAAAATATTAAATTTTTTAATATATTTTTTTTAATAATTTCATAGTTGTTACTATTAAGTATGAATTTATAGAAATAAATTTTAAAAAAAGTTAATATTTCATATAGTTTTTATCATTCTAAAAAAGCGTGCATAAATAGTAAAAAACAAGTTTAAATTAACAGAGGGAGTATATAATATTAATTAATTAATTAATTTTATTTATTTATTTATTTATTTATTTATGTCCACACGTGTCGAAAGACTCGAAAACGGGACGCGGGCGTACCACCCTTAGGCACACCCTGGATGCGCAAATGGGTGTCGCACATCCCATGTGCGTTTACGGGTGTTCGACTTGCCACCCCATACTAATTATTTTATGTTAGGCAACTAAGGCCAATTAAAAAAAATGCTCTACTACCTCTTCAACATCTCCAGATTTCAACATACACTTGAAAATGATGCATCAAAGAACATCTATAGTAACAATGGAGAATTTACAGTTAAATCCACTACTTCCCTTTTCAATACCAGAAACACAAATAAAATTAATGCAAACTGGATCTGGAAACTTAACGTACCTCCAAATATAAAAAATTTTATTTGGAAAATTATTCTAGATATCTTACCCACCACCGCCCGATTAAATAAATATATAAATAGAGTTCCCAACACTTGCTCTCTCTGCAACTCTGACATAGAAGACACAAACCATCTCTTATTTAACTGCCAGATCACCAAATCTCTTATAACAAATCTTGGCATCAAATTACAAAAATTATTCATTATTCCGGACCTAACAGACAACGCCTCTGAAAATATCATTAATACCAAAACACTTAATAAAGACTTCCCTGACCTTTGTTACTTATGGCACAGTATCTGGGAACTAAAAAACAATATTATCTTCCGAAATAACAAAAACAAAAACATCATCAACACTCTACACCAAACAATCGACAACATATCTTGCTGGAATAAAGAAAATAATAATTACATAAAACCTAAAATCAATAGACCTCCACATAAATTATTTTGGAAACATCCACCTCCTAACACGATCAAAATTAATGTTGATGCCTCAGTTAAAATTAATCTTGAAACTCAAATTGGCTGCATTATGAGAAACAACTATGGTCAGGTAATTCACATATATAAAAGTAACATTAGAAAATGCTCTATTATTTTAGCAGAAGCCAAGGCTATATATGCAGGTATAAGACAGGCAAACGACTTGGGGATCAGAAGAATCATTATTGAAAGCGACAACGCGACCATCATCAATGCCATCAATCACATAATCAAAAGCCCATGGGAGGTAGCACAATTAATTGAAGAAATCAAGTCTCTAAAAGAAGACTTCGAATCAATCAGCTTCCAGCATTGCTACAGAGAGGCGAATCGAGCAGCCGATTTCCTTGCAAAATCTCCTTTAAATTGTAATATGATCCTAGGCTCTGACTGTTACAAGTTCCAAAACATCATCTTTTCAGATGATCATGGATGTCTATAGCACATCCAGCTCTTTGCATACTGTAAAAAAAAAAAAAAAAAAAAAAAAAAAAAAAAGAATAGACCACCCTCCTTGTGCACTCAAATTTGGGTAAAGATAAGGACCTCGTTTTAAGTTGTGAGACGTCTTCATGTGTCGATACGGCTATGATCTATCCCGGGATTTTGATATTCTTAAAACTGAGAATTGATACTTCAAAGTTACTCTGTTTTGTCTTCTTCAGGGCTGTCACTGATGAGCCCACTGTTGCCTTGCAATGGCTTCATGTTGACTGGGGCTTCGACGTCCTTTGATGGTGCTAGGGCTGGTTTTATCAATGTCAGAGTATCATCTATGTCGAGCTCATCACTAGTGTCTCCAGAATAGGCATACCTATTAATGCAATTGAGCGTGGTGAAGAATGAGAGAGATTGCGCAAACTTGTAAATGAAACATCAAAGGTTAAACAACCAAGAACATTTGAGTTCCTCATTTGATGACTCATGAACCAAGAGTATTTGAAAGTCCCAGAGGACATTCATGTGAATTATAAATAACAGCATAAGAACATAAGATGTTGTAAAGAAAATTCTCTCTCACATGATCTGTATCAAATGACGCATTGTTTGTGAAACGTTTTTTTCACAGCTCAAACCATCCATTTGCATGTATACCCTCTTAAGCATCGAACAAACATTCTGAAGGATTTTGGCAATGAATAAACAGAGTAGAAGGAAAACACAATACCTCATTGAAGTATGTGAAGGTGCCCATAGGACACAGATTACACACAGTAGTGAAAAGGAGAAGATCTGCCAGAAAGCCGGGATGATCCATGCATTTTGCCAGAGTTCATTGTAAGCATCGGCTGACTTGAAGTACAACTATAAGAACAAAAGTAACATATTAGATTAGAAAATTATTACACAAGGGAAGAAGCATATACAGACATGTAGAAGATAAACATATTTTATATATTGGATATTGCTGTCAGATGAGCCAGGAGACAAGTTCGGAAGTATTTGCCAACTCAAAACATGTCCTGATGGCGACCCATCCTGATGCTACCCCCTGAGGAGCATATGTTCTTCACATTTATAGAATCATCATACTAACTACTGGCTTAATCACAAATCACCCTATAGACACAGTTAGAAAATGTTTTAGGTTTGAAAGCTCGCCACAGACTAACAATTTGACAGTAGTAGTGCAGTACTATTTCATAGTTAACATCTTCCACAGAAAGACATTCCCTGTTTAGGACAACTTTTTCCTTATAGGCTCTAAACATGCCAATCTTTTTTATTTTGGATCTAAACATACCAAACTAATTTAACAAGCAGAAAATAATAATGATGAGAGCGAAAGACAGTTAGCAATCAACATACTGACCTCATAGCATATCCAACCAATAGATAAAATAACAGCTATTGCCAGCGCATTTGTGAACTTCCTGTAAATATCCAGCTTGGCCATCAAGCGCCTAGCCTGAATAAAGTAATAAACCACAATAACCAAACAAATCACAAAAAAAGAGCTCCAAATCTTGGATGAAAATTTAATCATTGTTTAATTCAAAGATGATTTTAATCTAGGGAATTTTTTTTACCTGGAGCTTATTTAGAGTTGCAGACAGGGATTTGAAGATCCAGATAATGAAGAAAGCATCCAATATTGCCACTGGAAGAACAAAAAACACCCTTGCCTTTCCTGACAGATCACTGATAGCACCTACATTTTCTAACAGTTCTAGGACCTCAGATGCCACAAAAAATGTTGCTCCAAGGGAAGCAACCTTAGATGTGATACCACCAAGAGTAGGTCTCACAACTCCATAGCCCATTGATACAATTAAGATGACCAACCGTGATACAGTACGCTTAATAGTACCAAAGGTGACAGCCCACATCGTAATTCCAGTTGGCCTTATTCCAGTCTCATTAAACTCAGCATAGTCAAAGTACCAGAAGGCCATCTCAAACATCCCCAATGTTATGACTAGTGTTACACAGTTTTGCAATGGAAGTACCTCTTTCCAAAATCTAGCATAATGGTAGAACCAGTATATTCCAAGAATCACGAACGCAAGGGACACGAACCCATAGAAGTTCCTGAGAGGTGCCATTCTACCAGGTAAATAGCCAGTAGGGTTTTTCCATACAGATTTCCCCTCCACAACCAAATCTTTGAGATTCGGGTAACAATGGATGAAGTACAAATTATACATCCCAGTTTTTGTTATCTCTATTTTTATATTTGGAAATAATGTAACTTCTTCATCAACATCAAATGATATGCCATACAGTCGAGGCCATCCAGGGTTTTTAGTGGACTTCCTATGAATGATCTCTCCTGGTTTACATACTCCCAGTTTGGCAAGATCCGCCGTGCAGCAAACTGTTCTTTGACCACCATAGGGAGAACCACCTATTGTCTCCCTATCATCCACCTCAAAAACTAAAGCATGAATAATAGAGCTAAAATTCGAGAATTCCTTAGGCCTTCGAAATGCGATTTTCTCAAATCTGGATATATGAAACGATAAAATATGCCAACAGGAATTAGTATAAAAATACAAGACTACCACTATAACTCCAAGTTAATAATCCATTAAATAGAAAAAAATAGCATGTTGTGTCAAATCTGGATATATGAAATGATAAAATATGCCAATAGGAATCAGTATAAAAATACAAGATTACCACTATAACTCCAAGTTAATAATCCATTCAATAGAAAAAAATAGCATGTTGTATCAAAGGCTGCCATACAAATAAAATTACTAATTGAAGATTCTTCTCTATTATGAAGGATATAAAGCCAGAGGATTAAACTTATTTATGATTTTATAAAATAGTTATAAGTTACTAATTAGCCGATTTGTTTTCTGGTTGTATATACTCACAAATTCCATTATTATATGGTTCCTTGGTGCATGCTGTTTGCAGATGACATTGTGCTAGTGGAAAACTAAAGATCGGGTTTGGCTCGTAGGCTAGAAAACTAGAGAGGGTGCTGGAGTCCAAAGGTTACCGATTGAGTAGGACCAAGACCGAGTATGTTTTGTTTTGTTTTGGAGGGGTCGGGGATCCAGGGACTTCAATTTTATTGGGGGAAGATCAAGTCTCCAAGAAAGATTATTTCAAGTATTTAGGCTCGTTCATTCAAAACGATGGGGTATCGATAAGGATATCATGTGACAAGAAACAACAACAACAAGCCCAGGATATATTGCTCAGAGCAGGGTCGAGGGGTCAAAATGTACGCACCCTTGCCCTGACTATGTCGAGAGAGTGTTTCCTAGTAACCCATGACAAGATATCAAGGAAAGATGATAACACACATTCTAGAAACTGTAATTTAAAAATTAAATATAAAATAAGAAAAACGATGAAAAAGATGCCTGTAAGAAAGTTCTGACAGAAGGGAAGGCAGGCATGATGCGGTAAACACTCCACCCGACTAGTGTTCGTCAACCCGGATAGCACTGCTCCTATCGCGTGTTATATCCTCAGTGAGTTTCAGAGCAGTCAAGTCATGTCTAATCACTTCACCCCAACTCTTCTTTGGACGTCCTCTACCCTGACGAACGCTTTCGATAGCCAAGTTGTCACATCTACGCACCGGCGCACTTGGATTTCTTCTCTGCACATGTCCATACCATCGGAGTCTCAATTCCCGCAACTTAGCTTGAATACTAGTCACTCCCACCTTTTCTCGGATAGCCTCGTTTCTGATTCTGTCGCGCAAGGTAAACCCACACATCCACCTCAGCATCCTCATCTCAGCCACCAAGAGTTTCTGTTCCTGTGCCTTAGTTGTCGCTCAACACTCTACCCCATATAATAAAGCCGGTCTCACCACCACTTTGTAGAACTTACCCTTGAGCTTGAGTGGAACTTTTCTATCACATAAGACTCTTGACGCAACCCTCCATTTCTATCAGCCTACTTGAATCCGATGTTTGACATCCATGTCTACACCTCCATCGCTCTGCATCACATATCCTAGATACTTGAAATTGTCTTTCTTCGGAACAAGGTCCCCACCCATGATGACACCCTCGTCTCCTTCTTCCTGTTCGCCCAGCCCCACCACATACTCTGTCTTCGTCCTGCTCAATTGGAAGCCCTTCTGCTCAAGCTTATTTCCCCATAGATCAAGCTTGTTGCTAGCCCCTACTCTCGTCTCGTCCACCCGAACGACATCATCCGCAAAAAAAGATACACCATGGGATCCCACCCTAGATACTACTTGACACCACATCCATAACAACTGTAAAGAGAAACGGGCTCAAACCAACCTTTGGTGCAATCCCACTTTGTACCGCAAAGTTCCCGCTAAATTGAAAGGAAAATTCTATAAGGTGGTTGTTAGATCGACGCTGCTGTACGGCTCTGAGTTCTGGCCTATTACTAAAGCTCAAGAGAGGAAGTTATCTATGGCCGAAATGAGAATGTTGCGATGGATGTGTGAAGGTTGGCGTTGTGAGTTTAGAGGACAAACCGAGGAAGTACAGATTGTGTTGGTTTGGGCACATTCGTAGAAGACCTTCTTCGGCTGCAGTTCGAAGGTCTGGGAGCTTGGATCTTGGAGCTATCCGTAGGGGGAGGTAGACCGAAGAAGAACCGGCTAGAGGTCATTTGACAACGCCTCAATCGATTGAACCTTTGAGAAGATATATGACTTTGGACTTTGGATAGAGATCACCGGAGGACGTGCATTCGGGCCGGTGATGTCTAGATTTCTGGGCTAAGGTGTTGTGCACTTGTGCCCTTTTGTCATTGCTTCATGTCTGTCTTCTTTTATGCTTCTGTTTCGGCTTCTCTAATGTCTCTTTTTCCTTATGTGTGGCTTCGTACCAAGTGGTTCGTTCATGTGTCATATTATTCTGGGTCTATTGGAAACACTCTCTCGACTTGGTCGGGATAAGAGTATGTACATCCTGACCCCTGAGACCCTGCTTTATTGCGGGATACACTGGGTTGTTATTGTATATGGTTTCTTTAGATGCCTAATGTGAATTCTCTAATGATGTGTTGTTTGTTAAAACAATTTGAACACTGTCATACAAGGTATCAGATTCTCGAGTCGAGTCCCAAAGACCAAAGCTACTTCCCTCCCTTCAATGGTGGCTCAAGCCTATACAATTCACAATCCCAAATATGAAAAATACTCCATTATTCATCTTCCAATCCCCAAACACAAAACCACCTATTCACGCTACTATGCTAGCACTGTGATCCCGTCAGCCAGATAAACACCATGATCACAAATACAATCACACCTCCAGTCACAATGCTAGCACCTGGCGGGTAGGGATAGGTGTTTATGTTATCTATGAACTTCAAAGTCAAGGAGTGCTTCAATTTTGAAGTTTCCACTCCAAGCTGGCTGTGGTTAACTTGGTTGTGTTGGGGAATCGGACGATGATAAGCAGGGTGTTTTCATCGTGGATTGTGTGAGGTTGAGCCGACATTGAGGAGCCAACAGACATCTCTTACTTGGTGTAGTCGCCAACGGACCATTACTGAGTAGCCTTGAAAAGGTTGTTTCAGTATCTAGTTGGATACCTTCACATAAGATGAATCCGATCAAATCCTAAATTTGCAATTACAGAGAAAAATGTCGATAGACTCAAAAAGAAAAAAAAAAAAAAGTTAAGCACACACCGAACTCTTCACCGCTAATCCAATCCTACACTGAAACTAGAGCTAAGCAGTCAGCCTCACAGAGTCATATCAGATCTCCAAAGGTGGAGCACAAAAATGCGCCGACAATTCCACTTCAATTTGCACAGGGAACGGGAAAAAGAAGCAAAAACAGTATGAATTCCAGAAAGAAGCAAGAGATCTAGCACAACGGAGGAGCTCACCGTATGAAGGAATCGGGAGCGGAGTCATTAAGGGAAGGAAGAGCGTAGATTCCTTCGCTGCCGGCATGAAAGACGAAGGCGTTCCCCTTGATGACGAAACGGTCCCCTCTGTACTGGTGCACGGAGGCTTCAGCGGTGAAGATGTGGGACACAGTTAGCACTGAGAGAGCAACGAGTAGGCGGTCATTGGAGCTCATCCTTGAGTTGAGAAGCTGGATCTATACCGGCCAGAGCTGAAAATCGGAAGAAGTATGAGCTATTGCGGTTGGGTTCAGTGCTGCAGAGTGCAGATCTACATACATACATACAACTCAGTTGTCTCTCCAAATTGTAATTTGGAATTAAAGGTGAGGACAATCTCTATTATTTATACTACTACCTCATAGCTCACAATCTCACAATTTTTTTTAAGGAGAGTAACCACCTTTCGTGCTAGACCCTGTGCACGTGACACAGTCAGGCAAGAGCCACGCACCAGGTAAACCGACTTGCACCGACCGGCTTGACCCAATGGTAATTAACAACATGAACTCTGATTATTTCACCAAGAGAAAGGGCGGAGACAGAGATCCAACCCGGGACCTCCCATTAATCCCCTTGCTCCTTACCATTGAGTCACCTCATTAGGGGCACAATCTCACATATTGTACTCACATTGTACTGTAGTTTCTAACTAAACTAATCAAAATGAGTACAATCTATAGTTTCTACCCCATGGATCAAATGTTAACAACTCTTAACATGTTCAATGATAACAAATTTGTTAGGGATGACAATGGGTCGGGTGATGGGTGGATGATCTACTTCAATCACTCGACCCACCACCCAAAATCCTTCACCCTACCTGACCCATCACCCACCAAATATTTCACCCGCCCCGTCCACCCATCACCCACTGGGTGATCGGGTGGATCGTGTGATAATTCGGGTGAAATACAAGACATCGAATTCATCAAAAAAATTATTGAAAAACATACGTCGAACACATCGACGAATAAACATTACTCCCTCCGTCCCACAATGGTTATCTTTGACCTATATATGCACGCTTTTGAAGGAGCTAAAAACTATATAAAATATTCATTTTTTAATTGATTTTTTAAAATAATTCTATACTTATTAGTAATATGTATGATATTATTTAAAAATATTTAATAAAATTTTGATATTTTATATAGTTTTTAGCTTCTTAAGAAAACGTGCATGAATAGTTAAAGACAACCATTGTGGGACGGATGGAGTAATTAGGAGCTCATTGCATTCACGTTTCCATTTTAATTAGGAGCCAATTGCATTGCATATCTTCAAATAAAAATTGCATAACTTACTTTATGACAAGATATTTCCATTTTAAACGTTTGATAGGTATCTTGAATTAGGGTTTAGGGGGTAAATTGGTAATTTCACATATAAAATATAATTATATAATATAAGTCGGGTAGTGGTTTGGGTGACGGATCGGGTGATGGGTCGGGTGGCGGGTGGGGAATGTATTCATCCGAATCCGACCCGACCCATCACCCATTCACCCATCACCCATTTAATATCCGCTTTGTTTCGGATTTTCACCCACTTTTCGGGTCGGGTGAGACGGATATCCGTCGGGTGCGAATGAAATTGTCATCCCTAAAATACGTGTCATTGGTTGAGGCAAAATAGATGGCCAAGATTAATCCAATTTATTGACTTAATTGTAAATTAAATAAAAAAAATAAGAACACCTACCCTCAACTAATAACGCGTGATATCCATCAAAACCCTAACCAGTCTTATTAACCACAAAAAAAAAACAGAGAAAGAGTCAAGTGAGGAAGGGAGGTGATCAAGTTGGTGTTGGTGGAGGTCCGGTGGCATCAATTGGAATTCCGGGAACGATCAAAGGCTTCAGCAACTATATGCGGAGGGCGACCACATCAGTAGGCGGCGGCGGCGGCAATTTCGAAGGTGGCGACGACAATTTAGAGGATAATTAGAAGGGCTTCCTCTGTTAGCGGTGGACTTTCAGCAACAACGAGCACCTTTTCGACATCCATAAGGTAGATTTCCGGCAACCAACAAGGCGAGGATTTTGAGAAGCAGCAGCGGCGGCGATTTGGAGTAGACGATGGTGATGGTGATGGCAGTGATGGTGATGGTAGCGATTCGGACAGATTGAGGCCCAATTCAATTTTTTTTTGCTATAGCGGTGACGGTGATGGCGGATTCTACAGCGGGAGGCGACCTCAGATCTGGTTTTGATTTGGCCCTCAATGGCGGCGATTTTGCATTGGGTCCATCTCCTTTCTACCACTAGTTGATCGATCCCTCTCTCTTCTATTGCTGGTGGTATTCTATTTTTCTTGATGTTTCTAAATATTTGATTGGGTTTTATAGGGTTTGAATGGGGTTCCAAACACAAGTGCAATTGTGAAGATTGCAGGATTAGAGATGTCTATGAAGCTCGCACAAGCGAGATTGTTGATGCTACTGTTGCAAATGCAAATTGTGTTTTGATCTATATATTTCTAGTTTTGTTATATTAATTTCACGTTTAGAGTCACTATTCGGCAAGTTTAGAGTTTCTATTCATTGATAATAAGGAATTATGCATATGTATGTGGTTAATTAGATGTGGTAAATCAAAAATTACATTTATTACTCTTTCAACCTAACGAATAATTACTATCAATGACGATGCCCTAAAAATCGGGATAACTATTTAACACGGTGATTCAACCAAAAGAGATTATACGATCTTAATAGCTCTAAAATAGGGGTTGCCCGCTATATAAGTTAAAACCCCAGAATAATATAATATAATATAATATAATATAATGTGTGTGTGTGTCTATATAGATATAGAGGATAGATCATATGTACTCAACCCTTAACGGGTATCATGTACACAAATCTGGGTCGTTGATTAGTTGAGATGGAGGGTGGAGATTAATTAGCCCATTTGTGGTAGATTGTCTGCATAGAAGATTATTCGGTCGAGTATAAATGATTATGCACTAGTATATGAAGGATTATTCAGTCGTATGAGTCTGTTTAGTAGGTTAGTCATTATTCGATCGTATTGACGGATTATGCGATGGTAATTTTTAGGTAAAAGTTAGGGGTGTTTTCATGGTGCTAGCTATTAGAAAAATCTATCGCTACCATCGCATAATCCGTCAATACGATCGAATAATATTGTAACGCCATCGAATAATTAAGTTATATCATAGAATAATAAAGCAATACCATCGCATAATCCGTCAGTACGATCGAATAATATAGTGAAACCATCGAATAATCAAAATGACTAACCTACTAAACAGACTCATACGACTGAATAATCATTCATATACTAGTGCATAATCATTTATACTCGACCGAATAATCATCTATGCAGGCAATCAAACAAATGGGCTAATTAATCTCCACCCTCCATCTCAACTAATCAACGACCCTGATTTGTGTACATGATACACGTTAAGGGCTGAGTACACCGGAACTAACCTCTATATATATATATGTGTGTGTGTGTGTGTGAAAGCATACCACCGTGCATGAGTCATTACTAACAAAGGTTAACCCAATCGCGATCACATATTCATATTTTGTACCGCGTATTAGAATTCACAAAGGAAGCGTTGGTTTAGTGGCACAGAGCTTAGCAGGATAGCAACAGGTCCCGAGTTCGAATCACAGGAGTTGCACTCTTTTTTTTTTATGTAATCACAATCCAAAAATCCCAAACTGTCGCAAACAGTGACTATAACAATAACACAGTTACACGCGAGCAATAAAGCTCGAACATAAGACCTCTTAATCCCGCGTACAAGTGCCCACCACCATGCCAACACATCTTTCTTGTCCATCTGAGAAGCAAATATATACTTGTACTCTCCATCACATCACACGAGGGTAATGAGATATACGTGTCCGCACCAGATTGATCGTGTCAAAGGGTGAGAGAACATATGTTAGAAGCTCATGTTTGAGAGGGTGATGATGCGTTGCTATTCCCGATCCTTCGCATGTGGGTTCTGAATCAAGAACAACGTCTTATGTTTTGTCCCGATCTTGCAATATTCTTTGATTTCTCCTGATTTGTCACAATTATAATTCAAATATCAGTGAAGGTATTGAATATAAGGGAAAACGAAGCAATAACGATCACACAAGCCAAGAACAAAGCAAGGGAAGAAGGAGCTGTAACGACGGAGGTCGCGGGTATGCAGCGGTAATGCCGCGGGTTTTCAGCGGCCGCTGCACGGTAGGGGTGGACGCCGCCTAGGGCTGGAGGTGAGGCGCGGCGACGATCTTCCTTCCATCTTCTGCGACGGTTGCGCCTGTGTTTAGCGACGGTTTTCTGCAGGAATTTGGTGTTTGTGTTTTTGGGTTGTGTTTGGATTAGGGTTTCGAAAGGGGTTTGTATGGATGATTAAAAAGATGGCAAATATTCTGAAATTAAGAGAGCAAGTGTTTGGATTGAAGATTGAAGAACCCTTTAGCCAAAGGGTTTCCTCAATTCTATATTTCAATCTGACTTTTCCTAAAGACTCAAACGTACGTTAAATAGAAATCGATAAGCCATCCTCACCTTGCAAAGGATCAGCATGACTGACTAATAATAATAATTAATTAAAACCCTAGATTTAGTTTGAAAAGTCAAACCTTAGTGGTTAAGGAAGAATCTAAGTAGATAGACTTTTCTTTTTACCTTATTTATCTAATATAACATAATTTAAATAAAAATGAGTAAAAATCTGAAAAATGGCACCAGCCCTATGAGGAGGCACGAAATGGGCCTTAATGGGCCTTCATGGTGGGTCGGGCCTTGTCTTCATGAGCTTGGACTGAGGTCTGAAGCTCAACTCTTGGACTGGTGGTCTGGTGTTGGGCAAAGCGACCCAAGGTGGCTTGAATCCTTGCTCTATAGCTCCTTGGCAACGAATGATAAGCGCCTTGTTAGCATTTTGCATCTTCTTGGCTTTTGCATGAGGGATCGGACCATCAAAGGGCACCTTAACGTTCTCCTCAATGTCACCAGGAGTCATCACCATTTGCATTGCATCATTCTCCTCCACTTGAACACGATTTGTCCTCAAATCTTTGGCGGAGTCATTCCCAGGAACCATCTCCTGCTGGGGTTGATAAAGAAGGGTCCTCTGTTCGACGAAGCCTTTAATGGAAGTAGATAGGGCCTTCGCCAAAGTGGAAGAAGGTGAAGACGATGATGCAGAAGCTACGGCCGCGGGATCAAGTGTGGTGGTCGCCGCCTGTGGTGCAGCGGTCGCTGCATTGGATGCAGCGAGTTCCTCGTTGTGGGCAGCAGCTTGTTTTTGGGCCTCTTTCTGAGCATCCTGGTGTTGCTGCTTGCGTACCTGTTCCTTCAAAATAGCTTAAGGAGACAAGGGTAGGAGAGTAACTCTCCTCCCATCAAAAGTGAAAGAATAGGTGTTCGCACGACCATTAAGCAACACAGAACGATCATAAAGCCAAGGACGACCAAGTAAGATATGACTACAATCCATCCTAGCGACATCACATAAAATATGATCATGATAGGAACCAATAGACAAAGAAACCAAGCATTGTTTAGCAACCATAATATCATAACCATCATCAGTAATACCAGTAAGACCACAATGAGTAGCCTTGGGAGTAATAGTCAAATGAAGATAATCCACTACCTTTTCATTGATGAGGTTGCAACAACTTCCTCCATCGATGATGACATTCAAGGTAGCCTCGCGAACCACACACTTTGTGTGGAAAATGTTCTCCCTGTGATCAGCCATGGGAGCCTCCTGAATGTGTAGAACTCGGCGTTGACAAGGCAAAGAGCCTCCTGAAAGCTTGTAGGATCAATCTCCACATTAGCCGAGTCCTCCTCCACTTCACCTGAAGTTATGGGGTCTACCTGAATCTCATCCTCATAGTAGTGGTCTCCCAAATCATTGAGGAGGACCTTCTTTTTTCTGAGGACAGTCACGAGACACATGGCCAGAACCCCCGCAAGTGAAGCAGCGGAGCTCCTTTGTGCGCTCTTTAGGAGGTGATGCAGCAACTCTTCTAGTTTGGACCTCAAAACCCTGTGTCGGTGAGTCGGAAACTCCCTTTTGCTGCATAGGCGAGTTAGAAGAAACTCTGTGTTGACTAGAAGAATGGAAAGGAACAAACCTGCGACCCTGTGTAGATTGCTTAGTCCTTACCCTCTGCTGCTGCTCATACAATAGCTGCGCTTTCTGAGTCAAAGTATTAATATCCCCAATACTATGAATAGATAAGGAATTGTGAATAGAAGTATTGAGACCAGCAAGAAATTGAGTACATAAAGCACGTTCAGTAAGATAGATATTAGTCTGATGAGCTAAGCGCTCAAGCTCATCCCTGTACTCCAAAGGGGAGCGAGATCCCTGATGTAGTTGAGCCAGACGTAGCCCCATCGTTTCTGTGTACTCCTCAGGAACATGTCTCTTCTTCAGCAAGTAGCGTAGTTGTGGCCAAGTCTCAACTGGTTGCTTACCTTAACGATGACAGAGGTCTCTAGTGCGAAACCACCATGAGCGAGCTAAACCTGTCAAGTGTAAAGTAACAACCTCCAACTTCTCTGTTTCATCATAACGAAGATTGTCAAGAACATAGTTAGTATGAGATTCCCAAGCAAGATAAGCTTCAGAATCATTAGTTCCATCAAAGGTCTCTAACTTGATCTTAACATCTCTCCGTTTAATGGCCTGCGCATTATTAGTAATAGGACGACCAAAGTTAGGGTTAGGAAGATCATCAATATCATAATCTACCTCTTGGTAAGCGTCCTCCAAGTGGGGCATATCGCGTAGATCGGCATCCTCGCGACTATCTTCCCAATTGCCTCCTACAAACAAAGGGTTAGTATGGACCCATCTTTGGTGCGCCTGCTGATGGCGAGGAGGTTGTGGAACCTCCTGCTGACGCTGATGTCCGGCGAATGACGCTAAAGGGTCATCGCTGGTTTCTCCTGCAAAAGGGTTAGGGGTACGCTGTCTAGGCTTAAAATGTAACATATTGTCAGGAGGAACCTTACCACTTTGTTGGGGTGTAGGGATGGATGCTCGAAGCTCGTCGAACTTTTTATCTATCTTAGACAACATTTGGACCGCGAATTAATCATTGTTAGATGCCCAAAGCGCCTCCAACTTAGGCGTAAGCTTTTCCTCAGCGGCCTGAATGATAAAAGCCATTTGATGATCTGTGATGGTGCCGGGGGAGGGGGAGTAGGGCTGTTATTGTCTCTCTTCGACATGTTCCTACAAATCAGGAGATAACAAGTAAAAGGGATAAAGGAACGGAACCCAAGCAATGCAAGCCCTTTTGATTCTAAGAGTGCTTAGATTTTAGAAATCAAGTGGGCGAGAAAACAAGGCATCGTATTCAAGCAACTTTCCCTGGACACAGAATTATGCAATATTGATAGTAGCAAGAACATGATCAAATTGCAAATAAAAATCAGCCACAACTCGGATAACAAGGATAGCAAGTATAGAACAAGTGGCTAACCGATAAGAAGCAAAAAACTACAATGTGATGCAAAATTCAGCAATGATGTAATAAGAGGAATGCAATCACAAGGGCAATCAAGTACACACACTCCGTCAACTATTATCTGACGGTTGCAACACGGTTCGGAGAGAGATGGGTGTGACCAAGGCTCCTGTGTCGGCACAACACAAATCACACAACAAAGGGTTCTTTGAGATGCTTCAAACCAAATAGATCATCAAATATGTAGCGAAGAATGCAAAAGATGCAATAGAATAAAGCAAAGAGTTACTAACTCAAAGAAGTAGAACGATACTTGTTTTTTTTTGTAAATTTTTTTTTGAAGTTACTGTCGCTGTACTACTGCAGGAATGGCGACAGAAAAAAAATAAAGTAAAAAGAAGAAAATATGCTACGATGATCTAAAAGTAAGCAAAAATAAAGGAAAAAGGGAAATTGGCTTCAATGATGGAGAAATTAGGGTTCTTTAGTGATGCAAGTTCATGACTTAAACTAATCCAAGAATCACATTCATAGGCATGATATGTAGCAACAGATAGTAAAGATTACAACTTGCAAACCAAAAACTCAATATCTTCCAAATTGTAGATCCAAAAAGATTATCACCCAAATAACAAATGCCAATTTTAGGGTTGAATAAAGAAAATAAATTTCAGCAGCGGATGGTGAGAAAAATAGGCACGAAAAATAATCACTCAAATAAAAGAATCAAGAGAGTAAAGAACTTGCATACACCTGAGAATCTGATACCACTTGATGCGTTGCTATTCCCGATCCTTCACATGTGGGCTCCGAATCAAGAACAACGTCTTATGTTTTGTCCCGATCTTTCAATATTCTTTGATTTCTCCTTATTTGTAACAATTATAATTCAAATATGAGTGAAGGTATTGAATACAAGGGAAAACGAAGCAATAACGATCACACAAGCCAAGAACAAAAGCAAGGGAAGAGGGAGCTGCAGCGACGGAGGCCGCGGGTATGCAGCGGGAATGCCGCGGGTATGCAGCGGCCGCTGCAAGGTAGGGACGGCCGCCGCCTAGGGCTGGAGGTGAGGCGCGGTGACGATATTCCTTCCTTCGTCTGCGACAGTTACGCCTGTGTTTAGCGACGGTTTTATGCAGGAATTTGGTGTTTGTGTTTTTGGGTTGTGTTTGGATTAGGGTTTCGAAAGGGGTTTGTATGGATGATTTAAAAGATGGCAAACAATATGAAATTAAGAGAGCAAGTGTTTGGATTGAAGATTGAAGAACCCTTTAGCCAAAGAGTTTCCTTAATTCTATATTTCAATCGGACATTTTTCCTAAAGACTCAAACGTACGTTAAATAGAAATCGATAAGTCATCCTCACCTTGCAAAGGATTAGCATGGCTGACTAAAAATAATAATTATTAATTAAAACCCTAGATTTAGTTTGAAAAGTCAAACCTTAGTGGTTAAGGAAGAATCTAAGTAGATAGACTTTCCTTTTTACCTTATTTATCTAATAAAACATAATTTAAATAAAAAAAGTAAAAATCTGAAAAATGGCACCAGCCCTATCAGGAGGCACAAAATGGGCCTTTATGGTGGGTCGGGCCTGGTCTTCATGAGCTTGGACTGAGGTCTTAAGCTCAACTTTTGGACTGTTGGTCTGGTTTTGGGCAAAGCAACCCAAGGTGGCTTGAATCCTTGCTCCATAGCTCCTTCGCAACGAATGATAAGCGCATTGTTAGCATTTTGCATCTTCTTGGCCTTTGCACGAGTGATCGGACCATCAAAGGGCACCTTAACGTTGTCCTCAATATCACCAGGAGTCATCAACATTTGCATTGCATCAGGTGACGAGGCTAGTTTACAAAGGCCTATAAATAAGAGGCATAGTCCAACGTCTAAGAGGTCGATTTTTAGAGATCGGAATGGGTTTCGACCTTTTCGATTAGTTTTTTGCTCTTTCTCGGAGCGGGATTTGTACCGAATTACACGAATCGAACCTTGGAGAGCCGGTAGTCGATCGAGGGCGGACCGTAAGAAAACCGGAAATCTTCATTGGTGTCGTTTGTGGGAACCATTCGCCCCGAGAGGTGATTCGTTAAGGTTAAATATCCACCTATTTTCCCTTAATTAGGTTTCATAATTCGTAATTGACTGAATTGAACTACCTCCTGATTCGTTAAGTTGTTCAAAATGAAGCGGTTTTGGAATTTTACCTATACTTATTACCTCAAGGTTATGACAAAAGTTCTCTATTACCTGCGATGCTCAAGGAAAGAAAGTTCTTGACCTCGCAGGTTGATGATTCTTTATTAGTCAAGGTAGTTTTACAACCGCTTAAGTTTCGCGATTTAGATGTTTTACTGTTCAATCGTCGTCTTTAGAGGAAGTTCGTTTTGATGATGTGTTATTCCAGAAAGACTTCTTCTCCGATTCAAGGATCTTGGGAGCTCAAACCTGAGGATTTTTACTTTAGGGGAAGTTTTAGAGCTCTTCTTTTTATCTCTCTTTTTGGATCCCCCATTTGGGGTTCAAATGGGGGTATTTATAGTGCTAACAAACAAGTAGCTGGCTGGCGACCTCGTGGTTTGGTAGAGGACACGTGTAAACCATGCCCTCATACCAGATGCTTTTAGGTTTATACGTGGCGATACAAATGGGGAGGTGTCTTTAGCCAGCGAGCTGCTTGCTCTTTATTGGTGAGTTTAGCTGATTCGGAGTCTTGTTTACTTGGTGTGACTGACGGGCAGATGTGTACCAAAGGTGTTAATCGCGATCTGTATATAACTTTAGAGAGTTTATATTCAGGGAAAGGAGTGTGGATTCATGGGATATGAAAATTTGATTGCGATGGTTTGATGTTGAGTTTACGACTGATCTTTGCGTTGGGTAACCCATTTATGACGTCCTACCCCTATTAATTGAGGGGGTTATTTTTCATGGCATCGTCATATCTCCTCCGGACTGGATCGCGATGAACATTAACATGCGATCATGTCTCGATAAAAATGATGTTTCCCTTGTCTATGGGAATGAAATTTGTGTTAAGGTGGGCTTGAATGGGTAGGCCCAATGTCTATGTGGCCCATTTGGAGGAGAGTTGGTATGGTCCCACGGAGACCTATAAATAGGGGTTTTGCTCCCCTTTTCTGTTATTTTATTTTGTCAAATTAAAAAAGAGAGATAGAGAGACCGGTGGAGAAAGAAAGAAAAAGTGGTGTACTGAGGGAAATAAAACGTCGCCGGAGGTTTGGCCAGTGATTTCTTGTTGTGTTTCCTTTTAGATCGGTGTTTCTTCTTCGTCGAATCCTCCAAGTAAGTGGTTTTTATACTTGTTTTCTTTTCCTGGTTTTCTTTTCTGTTTTTTTTTTCTGGTTTTCCTTTTTTTTGATTTTCCTCTCGTGGTTTTCCTTTTCTGGTTTCTGGGGTAAAGAGAGGGTTTTCCTAAGGGTGGTGTTTTAGGAGAGGGAAAACCTTTTGGTGAGGGAAAGGATGGAAGTGTGGCGTTAGAGTTGACTGGGTATGTGGTGTTTCTCTTTTATTTCTTTTGTTCTCTGTCGAACCGCCCTTAGTGGGGTGGATTATAACCGTTTTGGTGGTGGTTTTCCGATGGGTGAAAAAGTCCCTAGGGATCATTGACAGGTATTTCTTCGTTTTGGATACGTTTTGTCTTCTGCTTTGGGAAGGAGGAATTTTCAAGGAGGAAAAAGGCGTTTTTTAGCCGCCATTCATCGGGGAAAGGAGTCTTTTCACTGTCCCTTGATGGGGGCGCGTGAGGCGCCAATTTGGCCCTTGTGAGGGGTTCTTTTGGCGCCATTTTTATTTAATCGCGATTTTGAAAAGACTGTTTTCCCTGTGTTGATTTACCTTCTTCACGTCTTTTCAGGGATCTTATTTTCTAGAGGGTTTTTCCTTTTAAGAAAATAGAAATGTCGTCGGAGAGTGACAACCAAAATAGGAGCATGGGAACCTTGGGTGAAGGGTTCAGCTCTTCGAAGACCCCGCGTTCGATTCCAGGGGATGATTAGGAAGCTACAACATCTTCCGTTCGACTTCCTCCTCTTCAACTGAATGATCGTGGAGTAAAAGGGAAGAGAGTCGTATTATCAAAGAAAGTGGGCAAGGTTTCTTTAGCTGGGTCTTTCAAGCGTCCCTTGTCGAAGGGCGATCCTGAGTACTATTATACGTCTGAATCTGAGGATGCTCGAGGCAAGTGAAGAAAATCTGCTCACGAGGAGAAAAAGCAAAAAGAAATTCGTGTGGTACGAGGGGATTTTTTCGTGCCTCCTTACAGGGCTGAGGAGATCACGAGCTGTAGCTTTGGTGAGGGTTTCGTTCCTTCTACCCCTCCTCCCGTCCCTCCTGTCTTTGTGGAAAGGATGGCCCCTACTTCGTCGAAAATCAGGGGGAGGTGTCTATTCTAGAGCCCTTGCATTTGCAAATCACGGCTCGTGCCCGCGGGGGTAGAGTTAGGATTACCTACCGCGAGTTGGGGTTGTTTGAATATTTACCTTAATCACCCGGTGGTTCATTTAGAGAGTTTGGTTCAAGGATTTCGTCTTCCTTTGCCCAGGCTTCATGCAAAGTTTTTGGCGAAAATTCGAGTCTGTCCAGCTCAGCTTTCCTTTAACGTTTGGATGTATTTGGCTGCGTATACCATGCGATGTGCTGCCCTTAAACAAGAAGTGTCATTATATCACCTTTTTACATTTCTGACCCTTAGGCACGACGACGATGGGTTGGTGTCCGCGTCTCTTAGTGGGAATATAGTAGAAAGGTTGTCAAGTAGGTCAGGGTGGAGGAAAAAAAGGTTTTTAGTTCGCGATCCTTCCAGGACCTTTTTGAATTTCAAAACTACCCCGGGTAATTATCAGGACCATCCTAAGAATAAAACTGCGGCGACCGAGCAATGGAAATCCGTGTTCAAATGTGGGAAAAATGTGGGCAAGCATAGTTATAATGAGGTTATAACTCCTGCTTGTTTAGAAATGACGGGTCTTAGTCTTCCACATTCTCGAGGTGGGTGTTGATATTTCCTTTGAATCGCAACTGTTATATTATATTTTCTGCCTTTTCTGTGATGAAAAGATTTGCTAACCTTGACCTGTGTTATCTGTGGTGTGTTATTTTGTAGATATGCTAGATTTAACTAAGCTTTCTGCGGGGGCTCTGGATAGGAATGGGAAAAAGACATCGAAAACAACTGTTACTACTTCTTCACGAGTCGTCTATGATCCTCCACCATCCGTAGCTTTTACTGAAACTTGTCCTGTGGGGGAGGTGGCAAACGTGCTACCAATTTTGGACTTAGAACAGAGCTCGTCCAGGGACGATGAACTTCTTGCTCATAGGACGAGAAAGAAAAGGAAAACGGGGGAGAAAGGTTCGAGTACGCCTTTACTGGAGGAGCCACTTACTCAGTCGGGGATAGCTATATCCGGCTACAAGCAACCTGGTTTTTCTGCAATCGATTATATGAAGTTGGCTCTTCCCGCGAAGAGTTGTCCTGCTGAAAGGGACTATTTTCGTGCTCTCGCGGATGAAGATTTAGCAGAGCAGGGGCAGAAAACCGGGGGTTGGGTAAGTTTAAATTGTTCTTTTGTCTTAAGTATGATTCTTCTTTTCCTTTGAATTTGTTTTTCTCTTCTCACGCATTTTAATGCTCATGTACTGTACAATCTTCAGTGGGAGGAGGTGATGAGGCGCCTAAAAGAGTAAGGGATCATGTTTTACAATTGAAGAAAGAGATAAAAAAACCTTCAAGGTCGATTGGCTAAACTGAAAGACGCGGAGATGCAGGAAGGGACAATCAAGAGTCTGCAGGAAGCTTTGAAATAATTTGAGAAAGAGCTCGAAGGGGTGAAAGGTCAGCTAGATCTGTTGCATGTCGAGTCTCTGGGTTTCACAGAAAAAAATGCTGAGAATGAATCACGTGTCGTGAGTTTAGAGGGCAAGTTGCGCGATTTAGAAGAAGAATTGCAAAGAGGGCGCGATGAGTTAACTACTGTTAAAGGGGAACTGGAGAAGTATACGTCCAGCGATGATGTTCAATTGACCAAGGCTACACTCCATGATTATCTCTTGACCGATGATGGTCGAAAATGGTTGGACAAATTTTTGGAGACGGATGGGGAAGCCATTCTCTACAGTCATTTAAATGAGGCATTTATGAATGTCGTGGATGGTGGGATTGTTCAGAGTGTAAATCATTTTGCCCACCTTGACGGCTCCGTAACGATGTTCGTGCCCAGTTCCGAGGCTAGCGATATGGTTCTTGTGGATCCGGCACGAGGTTTAGCTCCTTCGTCTCCCACGTCGTCGCCTGAAGCGGATATAGTTGGAGACCCTCACGATCGAACTCGCGATCCCGCAGCAAGCTCTTGAAAAGACATTTGTGTTGTTGTTTCTAAACATTGGTCTATCGTTTCTGGTAAGTTTTTGCGTGGCGTACTGGTTTTTCGAACAATATCACCTACGATGTGTAATTTGAATGTTTCATCGCGATTTATGATTTTTCTGTGGATATGTTATTTATGTTTTTGCTTTATCAATTTCCTTGAATTTTTGTTTAGCCTGGTATTTCTTATTCGGCTCATTCGTGATACCCTTACCAAACTCCTATTGTTGAGTGTGTTATGAAATAATGCGCGAAATGACAAAAAATAACAAGGGTTCGCTGGATTGATGACTTATTTATTCAAACAAACACAAGTTTATTTATAAACCAGATTTGACCATCGTGGGTCAACTTTGTTACAACAACTTATTTGCTATTTTAAACTTGTGGGGTATCCCCTATGTCTTCATAGCGTCTGAGATCATATGAGACATATCCGTTTTTCTCTGGTCCAGGCTCTTGTATTGTTACTTGAAAATGGGCGTATCCTTCAGATTCAAACGTAAGGCATGCTCCAATTCTAAGGTTATTGATTCGGACAAAGTCTCTCCATCATTCGGAGAGAGAGTACCAGTCTCCTTAGTCTCTCTCTATTAGTATCATAAACTCTTGATTTGAAGGAGAAGATAGGAACACATGATTTAGAACTTCCTCTTCGAGTTCTATAAATATGTATGGGAGAGGGAGTCTAATCATGTGACTTACGGGGAGGATCATTTTGATGAACCTGCGGTTCGGGTAAGTTATGACACTTGGGATGAACCTGGGAGATGAAATATTTTCAGAAAGTATGTCAATGCTTGGCATTTTCGTTGTACGAGGGTGTTTGGTTTGCATTCTTAGATGAATAGCGAGTTTATTTATATTGTCTTTTTGTTGAGATGAAATAAATCGGTGTGACGATTTTGGATAAGTGGCAAGACGCGTGTTGTTTACTGCTTGTTTTTGAATTTTTTGTCTCGTTTTTGTTTATGGATAAGGTTTATGTTATTTACCGTAGTCCGATGTTAATCTTTCTTGTGCTTGCGGTGGGGATAGGGATAAGGATGTCGATCGTTATCCAATGTTGCTTTAAGTTGTTTATAAGTAATACTCTCTTGCATTGAGCTCTTTGGGTTTTTTTTCCTAAGAATGACGTCGGATAGCTCATCAACTGAGTTGAGGATTGATTTTCCTATGCTTGGAGGTTTTATAGTAGATATTGCTGTGGAAGGTCATCTGCATCGGCTTGTATGTTTTGTGAATTTTTCTTTCTAAAAAAATTCGTGAACTCCCAAATGATTAATTTTGTATTGTTATTTTTCAGCCTCTTCCATATGGGTATGTGGCTTATGGTAACGATGTTCTGGGGCAAGTGATCTTATACTCGCGAGATGATGACAGGTTTTGGGTGAAAGTTGAAAAATTGAGCACAAATCGTTATTGGTTTACTGAAGGGTAGCCAGAGTTCGTAACCATGAATGAGATTCGAGTTGGGATGCGGTTAATTTTTTACTATGATGGGAATTCTCTGTTTGATGTTATCGCGATTGATCCAGAACATGATCAGAATGGTGATGTGGAATTAAGTGTTCGATGTTGAATGTAGGAATGACGCCCATGTTTGTGCTTTTTGACTGTTGAATAATATAAAAGTAGTGGGGCGTTAAGGGGTAGGTCTCTGGTGTCGTAGTAGTATTTGGAGAGTTATGACATGAATTTCCAGTGATGTAATTAACTCAGAGAGCGTATAAATTTTCATCGTTTTAAACGCGATGGATAATGTTGGAGGTAATTTCTAGTTTTTTAAACGCGATTGTAAATTACAAAGGTAATTTCCAGCGTTTAATTAATTTGGAGAGATATGAAAAATAAATCTCCATTGTTGTAAAAGCGATGGATAATTACAAAGGTAATCTCCAGCGTTTTAATTAACTTGGAGAAAAAAATGAAAATCAATCTCCAGTGTTTTAAATGTGATGGGATATTACAACGGTAATCTCTGCGTTTTATAAATAATTACTGACGCTGTTTAGTGGGTGACGAAAATAATGTTTGTGGGCGGTGGATACTGCTCTTGATAGGTGTGTGGATAGGGATAAGGTTGCCAGGCAATCTCTGTCGTTTATCCACATGTCTGCTATGTAGAGAGTTTGAGAGAATTGATCTTGGTTGGCTATGTTCCCCATATTATATATTTATTTAATATGAGCAGTCTTATCTTTCTATTTCCTGGAATTGTGTATAAAAAGAATGGCAGTTGGTTTGATATTGATGTGGATAGGAAATGGCTTCGTCAAATTCGTCTCCCCGTGATTTTTGCAGACCTGTTCATACTGAGGAGCAGCTATGCTTCATGGTAGGATGTTGTCGCTTTTCATTTTTTCTATTCATCATTTTTAGAGAAATGACTGAGTTGTTTTGCTTTGTTTATTTTTTAATTTTAGGCACTTCCCATGTTCTTTGGTCTTATTTATAATGATGTCGTGAGGGGAAAGGTTCTGTTGACGTCTCCTACAGGTAAATTGTTTGCGGTGAAGGTGTCCAAGGACAGCAATGATCAGTTTTGGTTGACTGATGGTTGGGGAGACTTTGCACGTGATAATGATCTTCGTGCCGGAGGATCCTTGTAATTTTTAATTACGAGGGGGCTTCATTTTAAAACCATAGTGCTCGAGCCAAAAGATGATTCTTCGCTGTAAACTTGGTAATGTATGAGTCTGTTAGAAGGTGTTTTCATTGTATTTTGAACTTGTGTAATCCTTTTGGTGATGTTTTGATTGCTGCTGTTAAATGATGCACTTTATTGTTTGGCATGTAAACCAGATCCACGCGTTCATACATACACCAGTTGGGTTGTTGATGGATGTAGATATCACACAAAGAGGTTGATGATTGACGAACTACTCAAAATAGTGGTGTTTATGTGAGTGGAGTTTATACCGGGGGGACACACGATTATTATGGCGTTCTCATGAGTATTATCAAATTGAGCTATTTAGGTGCACATAACGTTTTTCTATTCAAGTGAAAGTGGTTCAACACAAATGAGACAGGGAGAAACGCCAATAAAAGAGTTCAACGAGATTATAATTTGATGAGCATTAATACAGATTCAGAATGGTACGGGGATGAACCTTTTATTCTAGCAAATGAAGCGCAATCGATGTTTTATGTCGATGACACAAAATTACAGCGTGGATGGAAAGTTGTCCAAAAAGATCAAATGCGACATCTATGGGATGTCCCAGAGGTAGAGGATGAGGGAGAGGATGATGTTGAGCCTATGTATAGCATTGGGGTGACTCAACAAGATGATTTGAACGAAGTTCAATGGGTGGTTGAAGAAGAAGATTTGGAAAATTCTCGACTGAATGAAGAAGATGTTGAGCCTGAAGTAGTTCATACAAACTTGGATAGCATCACAAGGGAAATTACCGACAACTATGCCTCAAGTGACATCGATGAAGATATTGATAATGCTTATGAGGATAGCGAAGAAAACATTTCATCCGATGAGGACTATAGCGATTAATAAGTGGATGGGTTTGGGTAGTTTTTTTAAATGTTTGTATTTAGGGTGTTGTATATCCATTATATGCACTATGTAATCCATTATTTTCACACATTTGTTTTTATGTTGAGGTTTTAAAATAGACAGGGAAAATTGAGACTTAAACTGCCATTATACCTAGAACAATTTTTTGGACACTAACATGAGAAAGCTCTATTTAATCGTCTTTAATGCTATTGACTACTTCTACGATATGTGGCAGGTAATGCTTTGGAAATAAAAAAAACACTCACTAATTGTCTAATTCTCCTAACAACTAACATTGTTGTTGACCAAGAAATCAGGAAAAGTAATAAAAATAACCGAAATAAAGTAGTAACTGACCAAAAGAAAAGATCTTACATGTTCTCAATTTGACTGTGAATCGAGGCTTAATGCTCCTTCAGATCCACTTCCATCCACTTCCATTAGTTATGGTTTGGCACATCGGCGGTACTTGTAGCAAATGATTAACCTGCAACAAAAACAAGATCCACTCAATTTACAAGTATGGATACTCGAAGCCATAGCTTATCCAATTATGCATATATTTTTTTATTAGAAAAAAACAGCTGACATAGCTCAGGAAACAACCCCTCGTTTCTTGTTTCATTACAGCAAAAAAAATTCAGCAAAAACGCACCAAAGCAGGCCCTATTTCTTGTTTCATGATAGCACAAAACAACCCCAATTTCTTGTTTGAGTAAATTAAGGCAAAAAAATTCAGCAAAAAAAAGCACCAAAGCAGCCCCTATTGATTGAGAACAGACAGACAGATTGAGAATCCAGAATCAAACAAACAAAGAGATTGGAAAAAAAACCCATTGAAATCTTTAATCAAATAAACCTTTAAGCCTAGGTAGCTCTATCCTAATGTTCGATGAGAAACTATAAGCATTTTCCCTCTTTACCCTCCATAGATGCACAAAAATAATAAAAAAAGTTCAACAAGTAATGAATTTAGCCATAATAGAAGATAACAAATCCATATGACAACAAAAAAAGACTCTTAGCATCACCAAATAAACCTTCGGCTATCCACGTGGTTCCAACTTCAGTGTCACAATTGGTAACAGGACAGCAAATGGTAAAGAAGAGTTCAGGAAATACCATGCTTCAGCCATTGATCGACAAGTAAAGCTCTATTTAATCTGTGGCAGTTTTGATCGACATCCCTAGCTTCAATGATCCTCCCATTTGAAAATAATCACCCCTGTGAAAAAAACAGGTTTATGCAAACTCAACGTTTAATACACTAACAAGGCAGAAATTGATGAAGTTAGTGAAGCCAATACTTGTTTATCTCATCATGTTCCAAATTTCAGTAATACCCTAATGAATCAAAACAAGCCATATGAAGAAGGAAGAACTATCTAATAAATTGATTTCAATATACATGACTAGTGGTGATTACAGAAAAAAATGGATAAAGTATCTGAACTACACACTATTCATTTTGATGTTATGGAAACTTCACTGTTCAGTATCATGATGAGTATGCAATCAGAGTTATCATGCTATCATTTTCTAAGGAAAGAAGTAGAGCATTTCTGTTGTAGTGCAAAAATCTAGAGCATGTATATAAAACTTTTAAATTTCCGCTTAGATGGTTTTTTAGGTTTTAAATTTTGGATTTGGATTTTTGAAACTTTGATATGTCGTGGCTTTATCTATTAGGAACTAACAAGAATTTCAGTTTACAAAGCAAAAGGAATGACGAAGAAGAAAAGAAGCTACTGCAGAGGCACTCGAAATTGACTAGGCCAGTCGAAATCGACCGCCTAAGAGTCGAGCCATCTCCTGGAGTCGACATCGATGACTCGGGAGCCAAACATTGCACTCGATATCGAGTAGGCCCCTCGCTATCGACCTCTCCTGGTGACCATCGACTTTGACTTCTTCCTCGACATAGATAGATGCAGTCGACACGACTCCATGACTTGACATCAACTTCTGGCATCGACTTAACCTGAAATCGACCTCAATCTGTAGGTTGCTTTGTAATTTTCTCTCTTCACCCTTGTTTTTCTTTCAATACAGTGAGGACACTGTATATTTTAAGTATGGGATGGGGATGAAACATGTCTTATGGTCACAATTTGGCTTTCTTTTATTCGCATTGCATTCATGTTTAAGTTTATGTTCTTAGTTCATTAGTTTATAAAAAAGCGAAAATCCAAAAAAAATTAGAAAATGTCAAAAAGAAACAAAAAAATGCATATTTACCTTATTTAGTTTTTTAAACCCTACTTAGACGTCCAATGATGAGAACTCAATAGCTGACTTGATCATGTAAACCCTATGACATATTTGGATGGTTTAGCCTAAGTCCTTAAAATTGTTTTTATGTAGATTGTGAACTTGTTATGAAATTGAGCACGTGTGATCCTACGCTAAAAAGCAAAGTCCAACAAAATTGTCTTAGTGAGAATTTTGGCCTACAGGGAGAACATTAAAAATCCCTCTGCTTTCTTGAGTGTATTTACTCTTCCTATGCATCTCTAAATGTTGTGATAGTTATTCAAAGCCAATGCATATATATGTTTATGTTTATGAGAATTAAATGATGGAGGCATATTTTAAGCCATTTTTGTCATCTCTTTATCTACCCTGCATTATCTCTGCTTGAAGCCAGAATATTAGCCTGCGCCTTATATTATAAACTCCACAAAATTATCCCTAGCCGAATTGAGCCTGACCCCCATTTGGAAATTGAGACTTAGATTTGTTAGAATAATGCATTTTTGAAAGAGAGTGCAAATTGTTTAGTTTTGAGCAAAGAAAATTTATGGGTTGGTATATATTTGCATTTTGTCACATATTGTAAAAGGATTTTTGGCTCACCATATAAATGCACATATTTTATTTTCGTTAAAAAAATCGAAAAAAAAAGAAATAAGAGTTATTATATTAGTGAATGAGCCAATTATTCCTTAGTTCTTTTATTTTTTACAAGATTTATATTTTTTGAGAGCATATTTAGGTTTGAAAGAAAGGTTGATGAGCATCTTGGAAAGCAAGTTTGGAAAGCACATCATTTTGGGAGATATGGTTTGGATGAGTTGTGTTGAAATTTAGGAGTCTTGATTCCCGAATTTTATAAGCACCACATAGCCAAATAATTCCATACCCTTTATTTCTTACCAAGCCTCATTACCACCCCTCCGAATGGAGTCTTATTTGAAGTCTTCTATTGAGCGAAAGTCCCCCTGATGGTTCTTGTTGCATTTACATAATTGGTTGCGAAGTGGATTATTATAAATTGCAATGTTTATGAGTTTGTATATGGAATCGAGTTGAGAGTTGATCTTCATAGCCTAAACACATGAGAGTTGAGTGCAAACACATTATCCCTGTGAGGTTGGATTTAAAATTGCCTATGCCTATGGATCGGTCATATATGTGTGATGACGTTAAATTCACTTGCTTTGCTTTGCTACTATTTATGATGTTGCTTTTGACAAGGGCAAAGACTTGATGGGTGTGTTGTAGTTGTTAGTTACTGCTTGGTTATTGCTTGAGGACAAGCAAGTCTAAGTATGGGGTGTTTTGATGTACATATTTAGTGTCTTTTTATTTGCATGTTTTGACTTCATATTCCATTCGATTCCTAAAGTAAAGGTTAAAAATAATGCAATTATGTAGAATGAGCTAACGTGCAAGAAATAGAGTCTGCACAAGTTTTGGTCTAAATATGTAGGAATTGGAGTGGAATCGGAGTCAAAACGAGGAAGCCAAGTGAAGCAGAAAAGAGGTCGACATCGACCACATATATCGATATCGACATGCTAGTTCGACCTGGACCTTGAGCGTCGAGACAGGCCACACAGACCCAGTGAAGACCACTCGACCTGACCTAGAGATCGAGTGGAGATGTCGACATCGAGTGCACTCCAGAGCTCGAGTGAATTGAAGTTTGTTGAGCCAAAACAGAGACCTCGATATCGACTCACCTAGTCGATATCTAGTGGAGTTTTCCATGGTTTGCATGCGCTTCGAGGACGTGGATTTGAAGATCTATCAACTAGCCATGGTTTATCATATATTTTAGGATAGATTATGTCTTAGGGTTGTTGCCTTTTTGCCCTAAAATATTTATTAGTTAATTAGTTATTTACTTTAATAAAGATTTATCCTACTTGTTTGGGATTGTTCGCTCTGGGGGGAGGTGTGTAGGGATTCAAACAATTCAAAATAAAACAAAGCACAACTAAACTATCTCCCTATCCCAAACAAATAATACAAGAATCCCCTCCCTTGTAGAAGTAGGGTAATTCAGGATCGAATCCACGAGGAGGTATGTCAGCGCTTCCCTTGTTGTACTCACGATCAAAGCTTTCGACCTCAGCAGACACTCGATATCGAGTATACTGGTAGATATCGACCTCTGTTCTGGTCGATTTCCTAGCGCAGTTCCTGCAGAAGATAAAACAGCAAGTCGACGTCGAGCAGAGACCTCGATATCGATGTTAGACCTCGATATCGACCCTTATGGCCGATTTCGATGCTTGTCACAGAAACTGTTTTCGTAACCAATTTGTCGGAAAAGAGTCCAAAGAAAAATAGAATGGAGAAGGAAGATGAACAGAAACAAAACTAAGACTTTTATGAAGAATTCAATTAATTAAAAGGCTTCCAAAGTCGGGGTTTCATGCCACAACGATAACAATGCAAGTTTCATGCTAAAGCTATGAAATTTAATGTCTTTCCGTCAAATAACTTTCGTTATCAACACTTAGGTGGTTAGAGGCTCTCGCATAATTCCTAAGAGTTACTATCCAATTCATGAGCAATTCAATTCACAATATGAGTGGCTTTCGCTTCAATAATGTAAATAATGAATCTCCCTAACTTTCGCAAAGGATCATGCATGGGGTAGAAGACGGAATCGCATAAAAGTCATACCTTTGATGCACCTACCTCACATTGCTATCGTCGGGCTCACCCCGACCCTAGAAGTGGGTTGACTACTCGCTCCTCATCATGCACATCATCATCACTATTATTGAAAGAAAGCTACTTTGAATTAAAACTTCGAAAGAAAGTACAACCGAACAAGCCACTCCGCTCTCGCTTTACAACTCCACTCGGCCTCCTCTCTCTCTCTCTAACTCGTTACTACTCTCTATAAACTTGGAATTCTCTGCGAAATTGGATACCTAAACTCAGCCCTATTGGCCTCTATTTATAGATGTCGATAAGGACTCGAAACCTTATCTTTACTCTCTAAGATAAAACTAAAACAAAGTAAAAATCTAAAACTTCATGGTAACTCAGCCTCCTCATGATAGAACTGGTGTGGATGATAAGAAATCTCGACCCTTTGGATAGACGTGCAAGCTTTGGATAGAATTCTATCAAAATCGGAGTCGGATTGCTCTGCTGGCATGGTCGATATCGACCCTTAGACATCGATATCGACCCCTTCAAAACTTCATCTCGAGCTTCTCCTTCTCCTACTCGAACTAGCACTCGACTTCTATCAATTTGGTCGATCTGGCAGCATCGATATCGACCCCCAGACGTCGATATCGACCTCTTCTGTGTCGACATGCTCTGTTTCATTTCCTGCTCGATTCCTATGTCTCTGATGTACTCGATGTGGAGGTCCCCAGTCGATTTCGACCTCTTCAGAAGACTTCGAGTTCTTTTTCCGCTCTTCCGAATTCGTCCATTTTATCCTATTTTCTGCAAAATCACATGGAAACTCGTGCAAACCCATATATTTGACATTTAAGCATAAATTACACTAATCCCATGTTTTCCCATTAAGATGCATACAAAAGACGATAAAATGGATTCATATGTGCATAGAAAATATGGCAATTTGCGCGCACATCAGGGATAGAATTTTAGATAGAAGTTTTAGTAGGATTAGAACTCCTTTCCTTGGATAGAAAGGATTAGTAGGCTGTAAATAAAGCCCTATGGGCTGGTCTTTCAGACATTTCATCATACAAGAATAATAGCTAGAGAAGTAGAGAGTAGAGAGAAGCTTTAGGGTTTGGTGTTTGCGAAAGCCGGCGTTGGATTATAAAGTTTCGGAGTTTATATTAATGCAAGTTTCTTCTTTTCCATCAATGGTGTTTGTTGCGATGAAGTGCGAGTAGTTCCCCAAAGCTTCTTGGGTCGGGGTGAGCCCGACGTTAGCCATGCTTGTTTGAGGTAAGTACTTGATGTTGATATCGTTGTGTCTATATCATCTCCTACGGTTCTATGTTTAGTCCTTATCGCAAGAAAAGGGATTCATGTTATCAAATTGAGTTATAAACATAAAATTGGCAGAGACAATTAGGTTTATTTGCAAGAGTATTCCTAATCGTTGGTGTACGGCGAAAGCTTGTCCCTCGGGTGAGATAGCGCAATTGTCCGTCTTATTTACCTTACGCATGCATTGGTTAACGTTGTGGTAAACCCTAGCCTTAGGAGTTTTCTTTTACTATATATTAACAACCATAAAAAACGTGCCTTTTCTGTTCATACAACTTCGACCATCCTATTTGTCTTCGGCCTTTCATTACCGACAAAAACTAACCTTTTTGCAGGAACCACTCAATATCGAAGTCTGAGGTTGATATCGACACCTCTGTTCTACGTCGACGTTTTCTGTGTCATCGCTCTTTGTTCCTGCTGCTGAGCTCGATATCGAGTCAACCCCTCGAGTCGAGTGTCCTGTCTCGACTGGCAGTTTTTTGAGCCAGGTCGATGTGTGCTACTGACATCGATATCAACACCCCTATTCGATATTGACTTCTTATTTTTGTCTTTGCAGATCTTTTATCGCAGTAGAAATCGACAGCCCAGGTCGACGTCGAGTAACCTACTCGAGATCGAGGCTTCTAGTCGATCAAGACGTGTGCTTTCAAAGACTATCTGGGATCCCGCTGACTCGCTTCCTCGTGGATCAATCTTGACTCCCTTCTACTACAGCGGGAGGAAGTCTTGTAATTATTTGCGTGGACTAGGATTCGTTTTGCATTTATATTCTATATTTGTTTAAACTCGATTTCCTCATATTAACAGTGGTTCAATCATTTAATTTTTCCAAGCTTTGTTTATAACGGCCCAAATATAAATATTCGGGTTATGTTTCGAAGGATTGGATACCTTCGTTCGGATCTTGCAATTCGAGTACGGGTTGAGTTTCAAAACAAAGTGTTAGTACTCAAAGAAGGGATTTCACACCCTAAATTCGCGATGGGGATGTTGGGTACCCCAAACTTGTCCTACTTGCCTAAGTCGCTCAAAACGTTTTAAGTTCAAAAAGCATAAAGAAGGAAATCTCATAATACAACTTACCACAACATGGCCGGGTCAAAACGAAATACGAGGAAATATAAAGTAGCAAAAGTGTGGAGTCCATAGTCAGCCTCTGTCTTCCTCTCACTACGCCATAGGATATCCCCGCTATAACATCACAGAATCAAGCAAGGGAACGGGTACCTAAAACTAACCACGAAATCAGGCCAAGAGACGGATAAGGGCCCTAAAGACCTCACTGAGGACATATAGCATGCTAAACCTAAATGAAGGATGCTTTAATTCAGTGTAGAAATATTAAACACACAAGCATGCTAACAATTTATATATATGCAGAAAGCGATTAAATGGGATCCCGCACAGAATGCCAAGTGGCATGTCCCTCTCCTACTCCCGCACCCATGCTCGTTACTGCAGGAACTAGCTGCGTTCAATGCTATATAGCAATATCTCATCATGTCATATATCACGTCTCAAGTCTCATGTCTCGTGTCGTATATCATGTTTTTCATTCTTTCTTTTTCATGGTATAATATCAAACTCGATTAGGAACAAATCCGATGGGACTGGGTCATCCTATGACCCTAGGAAATGACTCTAGGACTCACAATTTAATGGTTGTTCTACAATACGCAAAGAGAATACGAATGCTCGATATGTTGTGCAACCTAATCATGCTACTACATGAATTTGTAAGATGCAACACCTACACATTATTTGACACATCACGCATAAGGTCCGGTCACTCGGTAAGCTCACGTAGGAAACTCACCTAGAGGTGCAGAGCAGCAAAATAAGTCAGAAAGAGTAAGCAATCCAACAGATCAGAGATCACCTAGCAATTTCATAAATAACATAATAAGTCTAAGTCTAATTTATACAAAGTACACAAGTTACATATGAAACATGTAAGATATACATAAATAATATAACTCAACCATTTCATCATTATGAACATTATCATCTCATCTCCATTTCTCATCTCGTCTCATCATATCTCATAATCCAACATATTTCTCAAATTGGGTCATAATGTCATCATCATCATTAGTCAACTCAACTCATTCTTATTCCCATAAATAATCCGAAAATTCCAATAACTCAAATCATGCTTCAAATCTCATTGTAATCATGTAGTAACAATATCACTGTTGTGGGAGGGAATCGAGATCCAAATAAATATGAAATATAAATTAAACCAACTCCCTGTCCAATCAAATAAAATTACATGAATCCCTCCCGATGTAGTAGTAGGGTATTCAGGATCGAATCCACGAGGAGGTATGTCAACGGTTCCTAAGCTTGCAATCACGTTCTATTTCGACTCCAGAAGATCACTCGATATCAAGTAGATCAGTCGATATCAACTACAGTTCTAATCGATTTCCAGCAAATTTTTGCAAAACAGAAACAGACAGTCGACGTCGAGTAGGGCACTCGATATCGGGTCAGGCACTCGATATCGACCTCTGCAGTCGATTTCGAGTCTTCGTAAAAACTGTAAACGTAACCAAATTTGTCGGAAAGGTGTCCGAAGAAATTAAGAATGACGAGGGAAAGATGAACAAAACAAAAACTCAGATTTTTATAAACTCAATAAACTAAAAAAACCTCCAAGGTTGGGGATTTCATGCCACAATGATAACCATATAAGCCTTATGCCAAATTTATGAAAGTTTATGCCTTTTCGTCAAATAACTTTCGTTGCTAACAATTAGGTGATTAGAGGCTTTTGCATAAACCCTAAGAGTTACTATCCAATTTCATAATTAATCCAAATTCATAATAAGATTGGCTTTCACTTCAATAATGCAAATCAGGATCGCCTACTACTTTCGTAGAAGAATCATGCATATAGGATAGAAGACATAATCGCATAAAAATCATACCTTTGATGTATAAACTCACATGGCTATCGTTGGGCTCACCTCGACCCTAGAAGTAAGGGAACTACTCGCGCTTCATAGCCATTGACATCATCATCATCATTGGAAAATAAACTTGAATTGAAATTGCAAACGAAAGATTACAATCGAACAAAGCAAAATCCGCTCTTGCTTCTCTCTCCTCCACTCAGCCACTCTCTCTCTCTCTCTCTTAAACTATTGAATTGAAACTGTTCTTTCCTGCTTGAATGATGAAAAACCCAGCCCTAATGGCTTCTAATTATAGACTTTAAACCTCGCTATCCAAAGATAAGAAAATCTATCTTGTTCCTAAGATAAAACTAAATAAACTAAATAATAAAAATCACTTTAGATAAATATGAATTCACCCTAAAGGATATAAAGTCTGATAGAATGATAAAAGATCTCCGACTTAATGTAGAAGTAAGCCACTTCGGATAAGATTTTATCAAAACCGTCGGATCTGTCTACAGCGTCACTCGATATCGACCAACTTCAGTCAATATCGACAACTTCTCTTCTATCTCGAGCCAGCTCAACTCGACCTCGAATTTGCACTCGATCTCTATCACTTCACTTGATTTTGGGCACTCGATATCGACTAGTTATGTCGATATCGACAAGTTTGTGTCGAGTTGCATTGTTCTTCTCCTGGCTCGATTTCTGGTGTTTAATTGCACTCGATGTCGAGTCACTTGGTCGATTTCAACTCCTCACTAGACTTCGAGTGATTTTTCATCTTTCTCTTCTCTTCTCTTCTCCAAAAAGCTCCAATTTTGCCTCGATTTCTGCGAAATAACACAAGAACTCGTGTAGACCTCTATAATTGGAAAATAAACATAAACTACACAAATCTTATCCTTTCCTAACCAATATGCATGAAAATATAGACAAAATGGACATAAAAGTAGATGGAAAATATGTTAATTTAAGCGCACATCAAACACCCCATACATAAGCTTGCTTGTCCCCAAGCAATACTTTTAGCGGTCATTAAGGGGAAGAAAGTAAACCCTCAACATCATAGATTCATTGTTATATGTCCATACAATCAATTTTCATCCTCAAAAAGGTACTAATTGTCAACAATCCATTCCTATGAATAAAAGCAACATTATACTCATAAAAGGAGGGCTATGCATAAACAATTTCATGCGACAAAGCATTAATAATCAAGAGGACTTTTGCGTAAGCTTATGGAGAAGTAGATTGGTAAAAGGCTAAAGATGGGCTAATTTTGGCCATGTAGTGTTAAATCCGGGGAAATAAACTTTCTTTCCAAACTGTCATTCCACATTCCTTCTTCATAATATTTCTCAACTTTCACTCTTCGCTCAATGCTTTTTTTCACTATAATGTTTTTACCTCCCTAACCTTAGCACTGCCTTCTCACGAGTCGCAAACGTGGGTGTCATGGATGGCCCCGAATACTTATTACTTCGGACTCCTCACCTTGTGTCTCATCTCGCCGAACTAACATCTCAACGAGCAGGGTCGATCTACCTTTATCTCCTGAGGTGATCGGATTTCTTCTCGCTCATTAAATTTTCCATAATTTCAAATTGTATTCATTCTTGTCAACAACTTCAATAATAATATGCACAAACTCCATATGACAACTCCAAAGATGACATCCATTCTCAACATGATCCCCGGATAGGGTAGAAGGTATAAAAATGGGCAATATGTAATGTATGTGGAGCAATAATAATGTACGGCTCATATATGGCTTGTGTAAGACAAATATGCATAGGTAAGGCTAGGATATGAAATTGCACTTGTATGGAAAATATAAAGTCCTCCATCATCTTATCATGCATATGTCAAAAGCAACTTCAGATTTTACCTCTCTTTCATGGTTTTCTCTATAAAATTGCACTTCATTGTGACTTCCCTTTACTAGGAAATGACATGTTATATCTCTAATGAATCTACTTTTTCATCGTCGAGTTGATTTAAAGCTTCCATGACACTTGTTCAATTTTTCAAAAAAATTTTTTGGTTTTTTTTGAAAATAAATATGATGCCACGTATCATTGGTGAATTTGTAGGATTATAGTTTTTTTTTAAAAAAAATCAATTTGTACTTAATCCTAGTGCTTTGTTTGTCTTTTTATAGCGATAAGGGTGGTGACACCACTAATTTCACTTTTTAAGGTCTTTTTTGGGTGACATCATTGTTTGCACTCTGTTTTCATTTTGTTACAACGTCTATGACCTTGTTTTTATTTTGGTTACAGTGTCTTATGACCTTGTTTTTATAGTGGTGACAGTGTCTATGACCTTGTTTTTATAGTGGTGATGACAGTGTCTATGACTCTATTTTTATTTTGATTATAGCGTCTATGACCCTCTTACCCATTCATATATTAGAGGAGAACTGTCACCACATATATTTTGGCTTCTCATTAGGCCATATAGGATTAAATTGTGCTTCTCTTGTCATAAGTTTTACTTTGGTTACAGTGTCTATGACCCTGCTTTTATAGTGGTGATAGTGTCTATGACCCTATTTTATTTTGGTTATAGTGTATATGACCATCTTACCCATTCATATATTAGAGAAGAACTGTCACCACATGTATTTTGGCTTCTCATTAGCCCTTATAGGGTTTGTGTTTTCCTCGTCCTAGGGTTTTGCTTTGGTTACAGTGTCTATGACTCTGTTTTTATTTTGATTACAACGTCTATGACTTTCTTACCCATTCATATATTAGAGGAGAACTGTCACCACATGTATTTTGGCTTCTCATTAGCCTCTATAGGGTTTGTGCTTCCCTTACCCTAGGGTTTTCCTTTGGTTACAATGCCTATGACTGTTTTTATTTTGATTACAACGTCTATGACTCTCTTACCCATTCATATATTAGAGGAGAACTGTCACCACATATATTTTGGCTTCTCATTAGCCCTATAGGGTTAATTTGTGCTTCTATTGTCCTAGGTTTTCCTTTGGTTACAGTGTCTATGACCCTATTTTTATAGTGGTGACACTGTCTATGACCTTGTCTTTATAGTGGTGACACTGTCTATGACCCTGTTTTTATATTGGTGACGGTGTCTATAACCCTATTTTTATTTTGGTTACAGTGTCTTTGACGATCTTCCCCATTCATATATTAGAGAAGAACTGTCACCACATGTATTTTGACTTCTCATTAGCCCCTATAGGGTTTGTGCTTCCCTTACCCTAGGGTTTTCCTTTGGTTACAGTATGTATGACCCTGTTTTTATTTTGGTTACAGTGTCTATTACCTTGTTTTTATTTTTGTTACAGTGTCTATGACTTGTTTTTATTTTGGTTACATTGTCTATAACCACCAAGATAGATGTAATGACTCTAGATTACTTACATTCGAAGAAATTAATACCTCTCTAATTTTTATAGAGATTATAACGTCATTTGGTGATTATAATCACTTATAAAGTGATTTATACCATTTCAATTAACTAGTTTAATTTGTGGATCATATAAGAAGTGGGCATTACCTTAGTTAGTAAAATGGAGAATAACAAGTTGACCTTAGTTAGTAAAATGGAGAATGACAAGTTAAAAAAGAGACATCTCTCCAATGGATCTGTAGGCCCACCAAATTAAAATTGCATCCTCCATCTAACCCACTAAATTTGCCTTGCCCCATTCTAAGCAACAAGACACATTGTGTAAAGACCAAAATTTTTAAATATTAGTTTTATGATTATATATTTTCATTTCGATTTAAAAGTCATTTAATTTCTAAGACTCCGAAAATTTTGGAATTTTCTGTCCTTGAGTAAGCGATTTTCTTTTATTATGTCGAGACAGATTCCGACATGAACTTGTTAATCGAATTGAAAATGGATTTTTGCCGCTTTATTATTTCTGGGGCTTGAAAATAATTGGTTTTCGTTATTTATTTCGGATTCAAATGTTTATTTAAATTTATTTTAATCGAGTCGGGATAAGGTTGGAGAGTAGGTTTCGAGATTTATTTTCGGATATTTAATTTCAGGGGAACACGTTTATACTCCCTCACACTCAACATCTCACCCACCCTACCCGGCCTTACCCTGCACCTAAGACCATGTGCAACCTTGGGTTTTTACTTACCTTAATACCCTATAAGATATGTTTATGATTGCAAGCAAAACCTTAAGGTAAGAGGTTGAAAGGGGTTACCTCTCTCTACTAAGGTAACCTCTTCCACCACAAGTGGCCCCCACCCTTTTATTACTATATTTATTTGATGTATTAATTATTCAAATGTATTTATAATATATATTTATTATTATTATTTTCAAATAATAATTATACCATTAATTTTATTTTATTTTTCTCCATAATTTGAGTATAATATTTTCCTATATATACTCATCTTGACCTATTATATTGTTTGCACTTCTTTTTCATATTCCATTCTCATACACTAATGTAATTATTTTTGTTATTTTCTTATAATATAATGTTATTATTTTTTTATTTTTCATCTAATGTAATTAAAAAATATTAATATCAAGCACTTTTTAATTTTATTTATAAATAAATCTAATGAGATGAAAAAAGTGATGGAACAAGGTTACCCCATGGTTGTAAGGTAAACCTCTTAGGAAGATGTAGAAAAAGTACAAAATTATTTAAAGAAAAACACAAATGAAGTGTCAAATGATGATAAGTGAATAAAAATTTGAAAGGGCTTATGGTTGCTCATGCTCTAAAAATCCATTCCCCCTCCCCTCTCCCTAATTTCAGCTATTAAAAAAAAACCCATCCCCACACCCAAAAACCCAATCACACACAAACCCATCTCTTCTTCATCCCTCACTTCTTCTCCTGCATTCCCTTGGTCATCTCAGCGCCATCACCACCGCCACACAAGTTGCTTCTCCTTCATCACGTTGTCGACACCACCACCACAACACTTCCTTGGCTCGTTGTCACCGCCACCACAAAAAGAAAAGCCACAGGCACACCCCCCCTTTCTTTGTGTAAGCTCCACACCCGCACCTCACTCCTCCTCCTCTGTCCTCCTCTCTGCTGCTTCTCGACAGTAACAAAGACGAACACCAAACTTCTTCTTCGAGCTTCAACTCCCACTTACCTCCATTCAACCCTCCTTCCTCCTTTTGAATTAGCACCAAGCAAAACCCCTCGGAGGCCACCCGACATCGTCAGCTCCTCCACAACCCAGCAACTCGCCCGTACGGTTCCATTCGAAGAGGAACGAGCTCCGACGAGCTCCAACGAACCCTGACGTGTCCCGATCCCTCGGTGATCCCTCTTCTTTCGATTTCATTTCCCTAGCTCCTAAATCCTTGCTATCATCTTGATCCCGGGATGGGGAGGCTGCCATAGTCGGGAGGAGAGTGCGAGTGCGGGAGAGTGTATAGCGAGGGCGAGGAGATGCGAGGTCGGGTGAGCGAGAACGAGCGGGTGAGGGAGCTGCGAGAGAGGGATGGTGTGAGATTGGGAGGGAGAGGGATAGAGAAGGGCAAGGCAGAGCTCAGCAGCTCGGCGGACCCAGGAGAAGACGTTGGGAGCGAACAGTGGGCTGCCGGAGGTCAAAGGAGGGGGATGGGTTCGAACAGGGTGGTTCGGTTCTCCTTTTCTTTTCTTTTTTTTTTTCAGACCGGTTCACCCCCTTTTTTTATGGTGCTAGTTCACCTGATTGAGAGTTGGGGTTGGGCTTGGATCTGGGCCGGGTATTGGATCCGTGTTTGGGTTAGTGTTCTGGCCCTTCTCTCTTTGTTTTGTTTGTGGCTGAATTGGTTTTGTTTACTTTAATTACTATTATTATTATCATTATTTAAATTGTTATAAAATTAATTATTTAGTTGTTACGAAAATTATTTTGAATTACTTATTGAATTAATGAATTGTGTAATATATTTATTTATTATGGATTTTTAAAATGGATTTATATGGGTGCTTACTAATTGGTGATATATATTGTTTTAAAGTTGTTAGTGTCATTGACTTGTTAATTCTTTATTAAATTGTTAAATTATAATTTCTTAATTAATTATTCATTTATCTAATTTGCCTTGTTGAGACTTATTTATATGAATAAATTATTTGTTTAGTTTTGATATTTAAATGGTTAGAAAAATGAAGATATATTATTTGAAATATTTAGCAATTGTCGGAATTATTATGGCTCTAGAGTAAAGGTTTCGAAATATGCTAACTTATGCCGGATTAATTTAATATATTGAATTTTAATGAATTATTTTAGATATCGAGTTGACTTTCTTGAGATTCTATAGGAGTGGAGATATGAGTAAAATATGAATTTGAAACATGTTATGATCTATTGGAACTTTGAGATTAATGATAGAAGTGGTTAAGGAAATTGATGTTATGAGAAGATGAGTTGATGATAATGTGAATGTGATGATATATGATGATATGTGATGATGGTGATGATGAGAATATGCCTAAGATATGGAAATGAGATCTTTGACTTATGTGACTTATGTAAAATGGTCATTATGTGAGTGGACTTAGAATTATACATTATTGTGTTTTTCTAGGCGATCCGTGACTCGTTGGATCTGCTTGTATATTGATGTGCTACTTTGGATTCCGCACTTCTACAGGTAAGTCCTCCGGGGCTTACTCAAGTTAGAACCTCATGTCTGATGTGTCATATAGTGCGTAGGTCTTGCATCATGCATATTCATGTAGTAGCATGCTTAGGTTGCACAACTGATCGAGCATCCGTATTCTCTTTGCGTATGGTAGAACGGCCGTTAAATTGTGAATTTCTAGAGTCATTTGCTAGGGTCATAGGACGACCCAGTCCCATCGGGTTGTTCTTGATCGAGTCTGATATTATACCATGAAAAAAGAAAGAATGAAAAGCGTGATATATGACACGAGACATGATATATGATACGAGACATGTTGTTGCTATATAGCATTGAACGCGGTCGGTTCCTGCACTAACGAGCATGGGTACGGGAGTAGGAGAGGGACATGCCACTTGGCATTCTGTGCGAGATCTCATTTAATCGCTTTCTGCACACACACACACACACACACATATATATATATATATATATATATATATATATATATATATATATATATATATATATATATATATATATATATATATATATATATATATATATATATATATATATACACTATTAGCATGCTTGTGTGTTTAATATTTCTACACTGCATTAGAGCATCCTTTATTTAGGTATAGGCACATTATATGTCCTCAGCGAGGTCTTCAGGGCCCGCATGAGTGACTCGACCTTGACTCGTGGTATAGTTTTAGGTATCTGATCCTTGCTTGTTCCGTGCTTCCATGACGAGTAGACCTGTCAATCGGGTCATTTGGGTCGGGTTCGGGTTCGGGTCATTCGGGTCCCGGGTAAATAGGGTTTCGGGTAATTCGGGTTACCGGTCGTTCCGGGTCGAGCCAAACCGGGTTTGTCCCGGGTTCGGGTCGACCCATCGGGTCAAAAAAACTCGATCTTTTTGAAGAATTTTTTAAAATATTAAAATAATATCAAAATTAAATTGTAATATAAATATGTCAAATTAAACTAAATAATAAGATTATAATTAAATTTATAAATATTATTATAATAATATTATTATATTAATATTTTAAGCATTAAAAATCATATTTATACAAATAAGGGTTCTAAACATACTATAATTGTAAAATATATGAATTATTTAATTTATGGGTGACCTTAACGAATATAATTGCATGACAAATCTATGTAGGTTCAATTTAGTGTTTGTATGGCGTCTACATGGTGCTGACTCACCGGGTCGATTTCGACCCAACGTGTCACCGGGTCTTGACCCTAAAAGTCCCGGGTAATTCAGGTTCGGGTCGATTTCGGGTCCCGGGTCTAAAACATCGGATCCAAACCCGTAAAATTACCGAGCGTACGGGTCGGGTTTTTCGAGTCGGGTCATGTTTTGACAGGTCTAATGACGAGGGTATCATTTGGAACGTTCAACTAACCGAGAGACTGACTTCCCACCAGACTCGACACTTTGGAGGTTTTATACTCTTTTAATTTGGTTTCAACCTGGCTCTGCTGAGGCAATTTGTATCTTCGATTCCTTTTGTTATGTGACTTGAGCTTAAAATGATTTTGAGTGACTTAGACAGTAGGACAGGTTATGGTCCCCAATGGACCTCTCGCGAGTTTAGGGTATAAAATCCCTCCTTTTAGTACTAACACTTTGTTTTGAAACTCAACTCGTACTCGAATTGCAAGATCCGAACGAAGGTATCCAATCCTTCGAAATGTAACCCGAATATTTATATTTGGGCCGTTACAAAGGTGGTATCAAAGCTTTTGGTGCACGATTCGAGTATAAATGGGTTAAAGTATGATTTTGAAAATTGCCCAATGTTTTCAAAGGATTTTGAAGAGTTTTAAAGGGCAAAATGAATTTAATATGAATAAATTAATGAACATAGCTTAATAACTTGACTTAAAGTAAGGAAAATCGAAAAAGGGAAATCGAGTGGGTAGAAATGTGATAGACTATCCCTTTTGGATGTAGACTTGGGAAAGGGTATGCAAAACTTAGCTTTGTACTTTACAGAGGGCCTGGAAGACTCCAAGGAGTTCGCACCGCGGTGGTTGGAGTAGCGGGGTATGATATAGAGACACCGAGGGTAGTTGCCCCCTCCGATCAGTTGCCCCTTGAAGGGCAACTTCTAGATAGCTTCTGTGATTTTATGTAAATTGAACCTGAGAGCGATCCCCCTCAAAGGGGAACACATTAATTATTGTTGATTGATTCTATGTTGAGTGTTACCTTCCTTGAGCGAGAATTATGTTAATTATTTAAACCTATGTTGGCTATGAGTTGAACATCTGTGTGAACGGGATAGCGGGAGAGTCCTTCCTTACTCTGTAATCGGGATTTCAGTACTTGTAAATCAATATTTTCCATTATTCAACTGCCTGTGTCATTTTCTTTTCATTTCGCCTTCTTTTCAACAGATTTCTAAGGTTGAAAATTGTCGGAGAGTGTATTCCTTTCATTGCATTTTCCTCATCTCTCATGCCTCTAAATGATGTCTTATCGATTCTTTCCTTTTCCTTCCTTGCCTTCCTTTTCCTTTCATTTCTTTTATCTCCTTTACTATTCTTTTCTTCTCCTTCCCTTTATGTTCCTATCGAATCTTCTCTCTATGATATTAGCGTCTTCCACGGGAAATTGGATTGGGAATCTAATCATATTCGAGATTTCTGTTCAGGTGCATTGATTACTTGAGTGTGCGATGGAGTATGGTACTTGACACCATAGTTCATGCCACGAGTTAATTAAGGTACTGGAATATCAACTTCGAATGATCTAAGATTCTCGACATTTTTGAGTCTATATAACATGTTGTTTTGGAGAGCCACCCTTTTCCATTTTTGTAAAGGTTCACATGTGTCTTTTTTCATAAGACTTTATCCAGAGCTTGACCATCCTTCTTCGGAAAACAGTTAAGTGCTCTTTTCCCTTACCCAAATGAGTCATACAAGCATTCCACAGGAAATGGGCTCTTGCGTTAGTGAGTTGACATTGCCCTTGGAGATTTCTGTTTGGTTATGATTGTAGTCCCATCTGTGATTACGTAACCTGATATTTCATTATGCTAAATACCTGTCCCTATACCCTTATATTCAAATTCAGCCACATTGCTTTAGGCTCGTATTATACTTCGTTGTGTTCCTCCATATTCCTATGTTGTTATAGCATGATTAACTTGATATCTTGCATATGGTTGTGCTAGTTGACTAAATGTAGGAAGGTGTCACATGTTATGCATATTGTAGGATAGATGAATGGTGATTTGAGTGATTCTATGATTTATCCACGTGGTTGTTTGCTCTCTCTTGATGTAGGTTCCTGATAGTTTCATCGTTCTTTCGTGCTTTCATGAACAACTGGTCTGACACCTCGCATGATCACACACCACGATATGTTCTGGTTTCGTGTATACATGACCCATGAAGATTATATTAAACGTATTTAGATCACCTCTTACTGTACCTATGCTTTGCCATGAATTACTGGTGTCATGTAGAAACTATGCTTCCAAATATAACTCATCATATCATTCCGAGTTGTAAGTGCCCCCCTCCCCATTATGTGAACTTTGTCGTCGTACGATGTGATAGCTTACTATACCATCCTTATATGCTTCCGTGTCATGAATATATGTTGTCGTTATTCATTGCGATAGGTACATGATAGTGTTCATTGATATGACCGTTGTACTTCATGAACTAGGTGTATCTTGCTTGCTGCAATTGTGCCTCGTAGATCTCCATAAGAGCCTCGTTGTCATTCTCGGGTTGGAATCTTGTCTCTAGTCTAATTAGTCCTTGGTCCATACGTGACTCCATAGGGAATTCGAGTTATCCTCCTTTGTCTCTCCCCTATCTCCGTTAACTTAGGACCCCTGTGTCATCTTATGAAAGAAGTGTCGGCATAAGGAAGAGAATAACTGACTGGATAGCATTGAAACATCAGAGTGGGGCAGCGGAAGCATGGTGTGCCCATGACCCACAAGTCTCAAAACTGATGTCATCAGCAACATTGGGGGATGAGTATGCAGTGGATTCATAGATATGCCTTATGAAAGGGGGCGTTCACCCATTCGGGCTACTAACCCCTTCTGTGGTGATTGAGCATGATGTGGTGCGATAGGCCTAGATGTGATATGATTCCGATGTGTTGATGTTTTGTTATGTTGATGCTTGATTTAGTTGTAAGTATGGCCTGGTTGCCTCTGTGTACGAGATATGGGATACTAATATTAATGAGTTGCTGACTTAGTGTGCATGTTTGATGACTTTCTTTTCCTTTTTCCCTTTCTCCCTTTCCTTTTCTCCTCTTTTGTCTTCTTTCTTATTCGTGTGGGTTAAGGTTCCTTTGGTGGAATAGTCTAGAGAGTGATAAGGGAATTAGACATCCTATTTTTGATCGAGGATGGTGTAAGGTAGAGTCTTAGAAAAGAGACGATGGATTAGGCATGATCGACTGAGTTCTAGAGCTGATAGGAGACAATTGTTAGGAATTTCGAAACGAGCCTTCTAGGTAGGCCTTAGATGGAGCATAGGATGAGAATGGTAAGATTTGCGAAATTAAGGTCGAAGGATAGGCGAGTAAATTTGGATGAAGGATAGGGTAAATCCGTTTAGGCATCCTTGAGGGAAGATATAAGTTGACTAGGCATGTTTGATTTAGGAGCTCTCATAGAGAGGATGTGATGATAGGTAGATTATCGTACTAGGAGTGATAGTAATGTTTCCAAGGAGTGAATTGTGGATGACGCTAATGCTTGGCTGATTAGGATGACTTAAGGAGTTGTAGACCTTGGGACTTAGGTTATTTGTACTGTTAGTAGGAATGACCTTGGTAAGGAATGAATTATGGATATCGTTAAGGTTTGAGTTACTAGGATTTCTTGTAAAATTGTGGACCTTGGGATTCGAGTTGTTTATATGATAAGGGGCAGGATGTGAGATCGATATTGAGACTTGCTCTTTGGGATTCAAGATACTTGCTAGAATTGCAATTAGAGGAATAATGGAGGTGATATTGGATGTTTTTAGAATAGGGAGAAATTGTAATTGGTATGCATGACAGTGATTTGAATGTTGAGGTGCTAGGAAAAGAAAAATGAGATTTGAGGAAAGGCCTATAGCAAAGAAAAGGTATCGTTGAGGGTGATCATGAGTTTGATTGATTGAGTCTAGAGATAGGAAGATTCTGAATGACGAATGTGGGAACTAGTTTAGGTGGAGGACATGATGATACTAATAATCGCGGGATTTTGTGAATTCAATAAATTGTGATGTCTTGGGTGAATTCGAATAAGAATGATATAGAATTTCTCTTGGAAAGAGGGTTAGTGGTTAGGGTCATCATGAGGTATGGTGTCGTTGTTGAGGATTGCAGTCTAAGGCGACTTAGGAGTATATGGCAATAAGAAGCTAGTATAAGATGGCTTGAGGGATCGTGATTGATTAAGGCTATAGTGAGACTCTGAATAGTAAATTGGTATTGTGAATGAGTGAAATTTCTATGACCTCTTGGACGATGTAGAGATACGATTTGGTTTGGAGATATTCTGGTGAGCTAGATGAGAAATACATGTTGTCGACCACTTAGGAATAGTAATATTTTGAGGAGGAACTTGATGATTTATAATTATAGGTTTATCACTAGTTGGCTCCCTAGCTTGAAATCTAACGAGTGCGAATGTTTTGGTATTGCTAGGACTTTTCGACATAACCGAGTGAAGTGTTTATATGCTTGGGATACATAAGTTGTTTAGGAGATGAACCTTGCTTGCAACACATTGAGGATATAGGAGGTAATGATGCCCTTGTATGAGGTTGGGAATATGAGTTAGTTCTTTAGAGGTGGATTAGCAGTAAGTGTGCTTGTTGGTATGGGAAGTCAGATCAGGGTATGGAAACAATTTGAGAGTTTTCTCGTAGGGATATTGATCGGATGAAATCTTAAGGACATAGGTAGAACGAATGAATTCAGAAGGAACATCTAGATTTCTCGTGCGCTTGATAGAGGTTTTGATGAGAGTTTGGAGCATTGGGCTCCATTTATGAATTCTTGGAGAGTTATGAATTCCGATATATGGCATTTAATTTGTTAGGTAGGAAGCTGGGATTGCGAGCTTGAGATCTTGAGTAAATTGATTCTTAGATGACTCGTTTACATGAGCTTTGAGGTGTAGTGGATGAATTTGGACTAGGCTTTGACCTTGAGACTGTAAAAGCCGGGAATATTTAACTAATATTTTAATCGGATGATGATTTAAAATAAAAAAATTTCAGAATTTAATTTGGAAACTTTGAGAATTTTCGTCCTCGAGCTTTCGGATTATTTGAAACTTTCTAAAATGAATTCCGACATTGATTTGAACGGATTTTTTCGACGAATTTCAATTCCGCTATTTTGACTTGAGATTTGAGTATACGAGCTAGATTTTTATCGGATTAATTTTCTCGAGTTTGAAAATTCGATTAATAATTTTGAGTCGGGATAGGACCAAATGAGCGCGTTCGGGATACATTCTTGGGTATTTCAAATCTGATTTTTGCGACCACCCTTCACTTTGTCTTCTTCCACCATCAACTGCAGCCCTCTTTTCCCCTAGCTTACATACTGCATTCTTTCTCAAATTGAGCCAAACACTCACACCCTCTTGCCTACCTACTCACACCCTCATTCCATTCTTCTGGAAATTTTAGCCAGGTAGATTCCCATGCCAAATACACCACCCAATTCCCCTCCTTGACTTCATTTATTTCCATTTTAGAATTTTGATTTCCTTGTACCTTTATCTGATTTCACTTCTAAACATCAACCCTTGAACCCACAACATTCATACAAGCCCATTTTCCCTTCTCTTCTTCACCTCTTCAAATCTACAAAACCACTTAGCTCCATCTTCATCTCCTTCAGCCAAGCCGCAAGGAGCACCTCATTCCCCCTGTTTTCCGTGAGCCAAACACGAGTGCAGCCCCGACCTTGTGCCCTGTTTCGGACTCGCCCGAGCACCCCTTGAGCACCACCCGAGCACAGAAGCAGCAGGGATCACCATATCCTTCGACATCGGCAAGCCCAGCACCCAGGAGAGCTGCGGACGCCGAGATCCCTCCTCGGTTGACCTGTTTTCGATCCAACAGTTCGGTAAGGTTCCTCCCTCCTCCCTTTCACTCTAAACCAGAATAAAGGAATACCTTTGTAACGTCCCCGTCGTCCTAGGCCTCCCTCGGTGTGGATTCAGCCAAGACAAAGCCACACGGGCCATTTTGAGCATTTTCCGACGGAGTTTTTCGACCCTCGGTGAGCACGCGAACTCCTTCTCCTACCCTCAATTCGATTATCTGGTTATTCCATTTTCAAATGGGCTTGAGAGTGAGCTATTAAGAGCCTAGTGCGGGAGCGGGGGCGAGTTCGAGAGCTCCGGCGAGCGCGAGAGTCGCCAGAGAGAGTGAGGTCGAACTAGAAGAGAAAGGTCGAGAGGGAGACGAGGGCGAGCTATGAGTGTGGTAGCGAGGGACTCGAGAGGGCGAGCGAGAACGAGGCGGAGAGAGAGATTGGCCAAGGGAGCTGAAGCAGAACGGAGGCAGGGAGCAAAGGTTGAAGGAAATTAATAGTGTCCATGTTGGGTTCGGTTCTTTTTTTTATCTGGGGTCCAGTTTACCTTTGGTTTAAATAAAATAGAAATGGTTCGGTTTACCTTTTTAAAAGAGTTGGGTTATGGCTTGTTTTGAATCCGAAATAGGGTATGGGTTTGGGCTGTTAGATCCGAATCCGGGTTGGGCTTAGCTTCGGGTTGGGCTTGTTTTGTTTTATTGGGTTATGATATTTGTTTTTGTTAAGTATATAATTTTTATATAATTGACATTTAATAAATGGAATATAATATGGTATATAATATTAATGTGGATATTTAAAATGGGTTTTAAAGAATTGTATATTTGATATAAATGTTAAGATATTTGGGATATAATATATTATATTAATTGGTTTTGGATTGGAAAAAAAAGGATTTGGAAAAGGTTTAAATGATGGAAATTGGTTTATAAAATATAGAAGAATTTTTTGAAATACTAACCTTGTCGGAATTATTTTAATAAAATATAATAATAAGTTGATTAAAGAGAAATGGTTATAAATGGATTTTTGGGTCAAGTGTGATTTGGAAAAATATTTTAAACAAAGATTGATCTAACTTGAGATTTAAGAGCTTCCGAAATCTTGGGAAATTGACTTGCTTGTATGAGTTGTAAATTATGATATGTGATATTGATGTATTATGTGTTGATTATGATGCATGCTATGAGGTGTTGTGTTATGATATCGATATAATGATTTAAGTATGAATTATGATATGAGATGTTGATATATGTCCTTAAATATGATATCGTGATGTGTTGTCGTATGAAAGTATAATGTTATATTATATGATTGAGAAGTATGATATGTTCTTAAATATGAGAGTATGATATGTTATATGATGATTAGTTAGAGTGTGATGATATGTTGAGATATGAGCATTATATGATGGTGGATGGGATATTATGAAATGATTATGAGATATGATGTTGAGACAAGATGAAAGATGATATGATTGAATGAATAAGATGATACGATAAGATATGAGGTGAGTTGATATGAGGGTAATGATGATAATGAGACCTATATGATATGTGAAGTTATGTATGATAGTTAGGGGCGCCTTGTGTGACATAGACGTAGACTTATGCACATCTTATATTATATGCTAGGTCATTTGTGACATGATTGGATTGCTTGCTATTGTTGAATATTTCTTGGATTCTGCGCTTCTCCAGGTAAGTTCCTTTATGGCCTTACTCAGATTCGAAAGAGAATCCCTGCTTGTGATTATATGACATACTAGGTGTTGCATAAGCATTAAAACATGCCATGTAGTGTCATGCTAGGATTGCACACATGAATGAGCATTTGAATACTTTGTGTGATTGTGAAACAGAACGGTCGTTATCTGCGAGTCATAGAGTCTTTGCTAGGGTCATAGGGTAGCCCAGCTTCATCGGGTGCCCTGAGTCAGTATTGTCGATATATGAGCATGATGATGAGATAGCCCAGCACTATCGGGCATGAGCATGATATATGATATGATGATGAGATATGATATGCTATGATGAGATATGATATGCTATAGCATCGAACTGGCCAGTCTCTGCACTAATGGTAAGGGGTGCAGAGGTATGAGAGGGATATGCCACTTAGCATTCTTTGGGCGCCTTTACAATTCTTTTTGCATATTATAACCTAGGAGCATGATAGTGTGATTTAATTTCCGTATTGCATCAAAGCATCTTTATTATAGTGTATGTGTATACTTGCTGTTCGGCTGGTAAAGGAGAGGTGTATGTAAAATAGGAGAATAAAATAAAGCACAACTAGACTATCTCCCTGTCCCAAACAAATAATACAAGAATCTCCTCCCTTGTAGTAGTAGGGTAATTCAGGATCGAATCCACGAGGAGGTAGGTCAGCGCTTCCTTTGTTGTACTCACGATCAATGCTTTCGACCTCAGCAGACACTCGATATCGAGTATACTGGTCGATATCGACCTCAGTTCTGGTCGATTTCCTAGTGCAGTTCCTGCAGAAGACAAAACAGCAAGTCGACATCGAGCAGAGACCTCGATATCGATATTAGTACTCGATATCGACCCTTAAGGTCGATTTCGATGTTTGTCACAGAAACTGTTTTTGTAACCAATTTGTCGGAAAAGGATCCGAAGAAAATAGAATGGAGAGGGAAGATGAACAGAAGCAAAACTAAGACTTTTATGAAGAATTTAATTAATTAAAAGGCTTCCAAAGTCGGGGTTTTATGCCACAACGATAACAATGCAAGTTTCATGCTAAAAATATGAACTTTTATGTCTTTCCGTCAAATAACTTTCGTTATCAACACTTAGGTGATTAGAGGCTTTCGCATAATTCCTAAGAGTTACTATCCAATTCATGAGTAATTCAAGTTCGCAATATGAGTGGCTTTCGCTTCAACAATGCAAATAATGAATCTCCCTAACTTTCGCGAAGGATCATGCATGGGGTAGAAGACGGAATCGCATAAAAGTCATACCTTTGATGCACTTACCTCACATTGCTATCGTCGGGCTCACCCCGACCCTAGAAGTGGGTTGACTACTCGCTCCTCATCATGCACATCATCATCATTGTTATTGAAAGAAAGCTACTTTGAATTAAAACTCCGAAAGAAAGTACAACCGAACAAGCCACTCCGCTCTCGCTTTACAACTCCACTCGGCCACTCTCTCTCTCTCTCCCTCTATTGCAACTGAATTGTCTCTAAAAAAAAACCGCCTCCCTTTTTGAAAATTTAATACCTAAACTCAGCCCTATTGGCTTCTATTTGTAGATGACGACAAGGACTCGAAACCTTATCTTTATTCTCTATGATAAATAAAATAAATAAATAAAAAGTAAAAGCTAAAACTTCATGGTGAAATCAGCCTCCTCATGATAAATCTGATGTTGATGATAGGAAATCTCGACCTTTGGATAGATATTGCAATCATTGGATATAATTCTATCAAAATCGGAGTCGAATTCCTCTGCTGGCATGGTCGATATCGACCCTTCCACTCGATATCGACCCCTCCAAAATCTTATCTCGAGCTTCTCCTTCTCCTACTCGACTTCTATCAACTTGGTCGATCTGGCAGCATCGATATCGACCTCCAGACGTCGATATCGACCTCTTCTGTGTCGAGATGCTCTGTTTCTTTTTGCTCGATTCCTATGTCTCGATGTACTCGATGTCGAGGTCTTCAGTCGATTTCGACCTCTTCAGAAGACTTCGAGTTCTTTTTCCGCTCTTCTGAATTCATCCATTTTCATCCTGTTTTCTGCGAAATCACATGGAAACTCGTGCAAACCCATATATTTGATATTTAAGCATAAACTACACTATTCCCATGTTTTCCCATCAATGTGCATGCAAAAGAAAACAAAATGAATTCATATGTGCATAGAAAATATGGCAATATGCGCGCACATCAAACACCCCATACTTAAGCTTGCTTGTCCCCAAGCAATACTCTTAATGGTCATTCAGGGGAAGAAAGTAAACCCTCAACATCATAGATTCATTTTTCATATGTCCCTACAATCAATTTCCATCCTCGAGAAGGTACTTATGTCAACCAAGTCCATGCCTGTGCATAAAAGCAATTTCATACTTATAAAGGAGGTAATATGCAAAAAAAAAAACAATTTTAGCAACATTGCATTAATAATCAAGAGGACTTTCTTCAAGCTTGTGAGAAGTGGATTGGTAAAAGGCTAAAGGTGGGCTAATATTTGGCCATGTGGTGTTAAATCCGGGGAAGTACACTTTCTTTCCAAAATATTCCACATTCCTCCTTCATAATGTCTCACCTTTCACTCATCGTTCAATGCTTTTTTCACTTTAATGCTTTTACCTCTCTAACCTTAGCACTGCCTTCTCGCGAGTCGCAAACATGGGTGTCATGAATGGCCCCGGATACTTAGTACTTCGGACTCCTCACCTTTGTGTCCCATCTCGCCGAACTATTATCTCAGCGAGCAGGGTCGACCTACCTTTATCTCCTGAGGTGATCGGATTTTTTCTCGCTCATTTAATTTTCCATATTGTATCATTCCTGCCAACAACTTTATAAATGCACAACTCCATATAACTCCAAAGATGTCATCCATTCAAAAAAACTTTGTCCCCGGATAGGGTATAAGGTAAAAAATGGACAATATGTATATGTGGAGCAATAATGATCATGATAAGTCTCATATATGGCTTTGTGAATATGCGTAGGTAAGGCTAGGATATGAACTTTGCTTGTATGGAATTTTTATAAAAAATCCTCCATCATCTTATCATGCATATGTCAAAAGCAACTTCAAATTTTCATCTCCTTTATGATATTCTCAAAAAATTGCACTTCATTGGGACTTCCCTTAACTAGGCAATCTCATGTTATATCTCTAATGAATCTAATTTTGCATCATAGAGCTCTTTTTTATACTTCCATGACTCTCTCTTTTCCAAAATTTTTGATGGGGGTCATTTAAAATAAATATGCATTAAAATAAATATGCAACCCTAAACTAAGCATGAATATGCAAATAAGCCTTTCCCCCCACCCCATACTTAAAATTTACAGTGTCCTCACTGTATTAGAACTAGGGTTAAGAAGAAGACTTACTAAACCGTCACAAATTTCAGGAGTCGAAGAAGACAACAGGGAAGGTCGATATCGACCCTTTACATCGATATCGATGTCTCTCTTGATTTCTGCTCGGGCTTCAGGGTGACTCGGCCTCGATCACAAACCCTATCCATGTCGACCTTGAGGTCGATTTCGATGTCCGACATCGATTTCGATGCCTTTCTGTGTGCTTTTCTCTCTCCTGCAATTTGAAAACTAAACACACAATATGCAAAACAATAAAATGTCTAAAACCAAAACAAAAGCTGTCTTAAAATCAAAACTAAGTCTTTGTTACAAGCTCTAGATTTTTAAGTCGCTAGGCCGACTTCTTCCTTTGCGCTTTTCAAGGTGGCATCTGCAGAGCCCATGTGGCTTGGGCCTCAAATATCACTCCTTTCTTGTCCCGCAGCTGCATTCCCCCGGGATTGATTTGATTCACCGTGAATGGACCTAAGCTCTTATCCTTGAATCTTGTAGGGAACCAATGGTCTTTAGATTTGGCAACATAGACCTTGTCTCCTATCTCATATTGGCTTGAACTATCATCGGATATCCTACATAAACGCACATGCCAAGGCACACCTCTTCCAAATAATGATAAGTCCTTTATTGTAATTGAACAAGAGGAATCCGTACCTTGACTTACCTTCTTCTCCGTCTGTGGCTCAGGTCGATGTCGATGTTCGGAGGTCGATATCGACCCCTGTTGTACACCTGTAGGATCAGTCGATTTGGGGAGTTTTGACTCGATATGATCAGGTCGATTTCGACCCTCAGAGGTCGATATCGAGGTCTCCTCGCCTCTCTTCTCAGCGCTGATGGTGGTCGATTTCGATAGGGTGTGGTCGATATCGACCCTTGACCCCGATTTCGATGCTTCCTCTTTTCCTCCGTCGACCCCATACTTATGACCTGTCACAGAATCTTGAACAATAGTGGTCGATATCGACTTACCTGGGTCGATTTCGATGTCCTGTTGAGCTCCTTCGTTCAAGATTGCTTCAACTTCCTCTACTTGGGCTTCTTTGATGGCTTTTATCTCCATTGGCCCTTGACTTTGCACCGTCTTGTTGAAGGAATACTCTATTACTTCATCACTAATTATGAGTGAGAGCAATCCCTTCTTCACGCTAATGTTGGCATCGACGGTTGCTAGGAATGGCCTACCTAAAATAATTGGACAAGCAGGGTCCTCCGCTATGTCAACAACTAGGAAATCAGCGCGGACAAAGAATTTGCCTACTTGTACTGGCACATCTGTCACTATCCCAGTTGGAATAACTACGGTATTGTTAGCCATGTATAATCTTGCATCCACGGGCTCCAGAGGACCTATCTTTACCTTGTGCCAAATGGTTAATGGCATCATGCTAACGCTAGCGCCCAAGTCAACTAAAGCATTAAATTTGAATTGACCTAGACCTATAGCGATAGAAAACTTACCTGGGTCCGCCCGCTTTTGTGGTAGCTCCAACCTGTTGCATTCCTCTGCGATCTCAGAGAGCGATCGCTTCTTACCCAAGATATCCTTAAGGAACCTCACATAAGATGGCATCTCGTGAAGTGCCTCTGTGAATGGTATAGAGACATTAAGCCCTTGGAGCATCTTCACGAACCGTTGGAACTTCTTTTCCGCTGGGTCCTTAGTCACTTTTCTAGTTGGGAATGGCAACACCTTCTTCCTTCCTGCGGCTGTAGTGAGGTCGATATCGGCAGCAGTGGGGTCGATATCGACTGGAAGAGTCGATTTTTGTGGTGACGCAGAATTAGGGTCGACATCGACAGGAGGGTCGACATCGATGTCACCTTGGTCGATATCGACAGGGGGGGTCGATATCGATGTCTGTTCTGGCTCCTTCTCCTCCACTTTTCGCTCGGGCGTTTGTAATTGACGCCCACTCCTTAGGTTTACTGCCGCGATATGACCTGTGGTTTTGCCCTTTTGGTTGGGCACAGTGGATCTAGGGAGTGATCCTGACGCTTTGGGCATTGCTTCCGCCAATTGACTCATTTGAGTCTCCATGTTGCGCTTCCAAACGTCGATCTCCCCAAGTCTAGAATTTATGCCCTGCAGCTGAGTATGGACGGAGTTATTGGCTTGTTTGAACTCAGCGTGGTTCCTTCGCATCTCATCAAGGATGATTTGCAGGTCATCTTTCTTAGTCTCCCGCTCAGGGTGCCCTGGTGCCCTGTAGGTTGGGGGATCCCTTTGATAGAACCTTTGATCGCCCCAATTTTGTTGATTGCCCCCTCCATAGGGGCCTCTCGTCCATTTGACCTCTTCATGTTGTTCCGCCATGGATACTTGCTCAGTATGTGGACAGGCACTGGTGTTATGCCTTATTGAACCACACTCCTGACAAGGTTGATTGTTGCTCAGGAACCTTACTTGCTTTTGAAGGCGGCGTGTTTGATCGTTATGGAATTGTTGCCGTACTTCAGGATCTATCTCCCTTGGAGGCTCATATAGTGGCATAGATGGGGCAGGCCTTGCATCATAGGCCGCAGCAGCCCCATAGGTGTTGTCAAAGTTCACAAGCCTCTCAATGGTCTCCCATGCCTCCGTTGGTGTAAGCTCAATGTACCGATATGAGGTATATGAATTGATCCTCTCCTTATTCGGCGCATCAAGGGCGTTATAAAAGATCTCTTGGATGACATATGGAAGTTGCCCATGCGTCGGGCATGATCTCAGCAAGTCTTTGAAGCGCTCCCACGCCTGTGCTAGGGTTTCACCTGGCTTTTGTTTGAAAGCCGTGATCCTTTGTCTTAGCATCGCCGTTTTAGAAGGTGGGAAGAATTTGTTCAAGAAGGCATCTTTCACTTCCGCCCATGTCCTTAGCGATCGTGGAGCCAAACTTTCAAGCCATTGTAATGCCTTTCCTGCCAAAGACCATCGAAAAGATTTTAGTCGCACATACTCTAAGTTTACTCCATCAGCAACTGTTTCACATAAATCCATAAAAGTAGAGATGTGTTGCAGGGGGCATTCATTATGTCTTCCTTCAAAAGTATTTCTTTTAATCTCAGATAGGAAGTTAATTTTCAATTCATAATTGGAGTGAGGAATTATAATGGCAGATTCAGGAACATGAAGAGGCGGATGCATGTATTGCATCGCCGTCTGTGGATACTGATTTAGCCGCTCTTGGGCTTGTCTGCGCGCATCCTCCTCCCTATCAGCACGGGCTCGCTCAGCAGCAGCAGCGGCCCTTTCAGCAGCGATTGTAGCATTGTGGTCCTCGATTTCCTTTCTCAACCGCTCTATGATCTCAGCCTGCGTCTCGTTGTCAGCCATGATGCGAATTGCTTTGTTGCGAAGATGGTAGAAACGTTCAGGCTCGTCAATTGGTTCCAGGATAGGTCCGCGATCAGAACGTCGCATAAACCTGCAAAATAAGCTTAGAAAAAGATCGTGGTTAACTTAGGTGGCGATTGATTGCCTCCCCGGCAACGGCGCCAATTTGTTCGGCTGGTAAAGGGGAGGTGTATGTAAAATAGGAGAATAAAATAAAGCACAACTAGACTATCTCCCTGTCCCAAACAAATAATACAAGAATCCCCTCCCTTGTAGTAGTAGGGTAATTCAGGATCGAATCCACGAGGAGGTAGGTCAGCGCTTCCTTTGTTGTACTCACGATCAATGCTTTCGACCTCAGCAGACACTCGATATCGAGTATACTGGTCGATATCGACCTCAGTTCTGGTCGATTTCCTAGTGCAGTTCCTGCAGAAGACAAAACAGCAAGTCGACGTCGAGCAGAGACCTCGATATCGATATTAGTACTCGATATCGACCCTTAAGGTCGATTTCGATGTTTGTCACAGAAACTGTTTTTGTAACCAATTTGTCGGAAAAGGATCCGAAGAAAATAGAATGGAGAGGGAAGATGAACAGAAGCAAAACTAAGACTTTTATGAAGAATTTAATTGATTAAAAGGCTTCCAAAGTCGGGGTTTTATGCCACAACGATAACAATGCAAGTTTCATGCTAAAAATATGAACTTTTATGTCTTTCCGTCAAATAACTTTCGTTATCAACACTTAGGTGATTAGAGGCTTTCGCATAATTCCTAAGAGTTACTATCCAATTCATGAGTAATTCAAGTTCGCAATATGAGTGGCTTTCGCTTCAACAATGCAAATAATGAATCTCCCTAACTTTCGCGAAGGATCATGCATGGGGTAGAAGACGGAATCGCATAAAAGTCATACCTTTGATGCACTTACCTCACATTGCTATCATCGGGCTCACCCCGACCCTAGAAGTGGGTTGACTACTCGCTCCTCATCATGCACATCATCATCATTGTTATTGAAAGAAAGCTACTTTGAATTAAAACTCCGAAAGAAAGTACAACCGAACAAGCCACTCCGCTCTCGCTTTACAACTCCACTCGACCACTCTCTCTCTCTCTCCCTCTATTGCAACTGAATTGTCTCTAAAAAAAAACCGCCTCCCTTTTTGAAAATTTAATACCTAAACTCAGCCCTATTGGCTTCTATTTGTAGATGACGACAAGGACTCGAAACCTTATCTTTATTCTCTATGATAAATAAAATAAATAAATAAAAAGTAAAAGCTAAAACTTCATGGTGAAATCAGCCTCCTCAGGATAAATCTGATGTTGATGATAGGAAATCTCGACCTTTGGATAGATATTGCAAGCATTGGATATAATTCTATCAAAATCGGAGTCGAATTCTTCTGCTGGCTTGGTCGATATCGACCCTTCCACTCGATATCGACCCCTCCAAAATCTTATCTCGAGCTTCTCCTTCTCCTACTCGACTTCTATCAACTTGGTCGATCTGGCAGCATCGATATCGACCTCCAGACGTCGATATCGACCTCTTTTGTGTCGAGATGCTCTGTTTCTTTCTGCTCGATTCCTATGTCTCGATGTACTCGATGTCGAGGTCTTCAGTCGATTTCGACCTCTTCAGAAGACTTCGAGTTCTTTTTCCGCTCTTCTGAATTCATCCATTTTCATCCTGTTTTCTGCGAAATCACATGGAAACTCGTGCAAACCCATATATTTGATATTTAAGCATAAACTACACTATTCCCATGTTTTCCCATCAATGTGCATGCAAAAGACAACAAAATGAATTCATATGTGCATAGAAAATATGGCAATATGCGCGCACATCACTTGCTTGCGGAGCAGAGTGCGTTGGGGTCTCGGTCTGATCCCACGCACACAACTTGTTTTTAGGTATGATTGCTCTTTGTTCCTATGGCGTGGGAATCCCCCCCCCCCCCCGGTCGAATGCGAAGAACCTGTCTAACCCCGCTAACTTGGCTAAAGGCTTTCTTGAATCTATGTTTTATGGATTTGGTTTTGACCCGGCCTTGCCGTGGCAAGTTGTACATTTATTCCGCTTTCGCATTTTCGTTCAAACGAATTTCCGCGACTTAGTCTTTAGGACAGGTTATGGTTACCCAAAGGCCCTTCGATTGTTTTGGGGTTCGAAATCCCCACTTCAAATACTGATCTTTAGAGGTTTGAAACCTCGACCCATACCTGAATTGCAACATCCGAACGAAGGTATCCAATCTTTGAAACGTATCTCGGATATTTATATCCGGGCCGTTACAGAGACCCTTGTGAAAGAATTGAAGAGGATACCTATGAGTTCTGAGGGAAGTAATATGCGGTGGTATTTGAGGATTTTAGCATGATTTTAGTTGGATGAACCTAGCTTACATTTGACCCTGGCTTCAAAAATTTGATGGTAAGATATGAGTAGGATGGTTCCGTTTTGTTCGAGTTGATAGCAAATCCGGATTCCCTAATTTTATGACTTGTTGATGATGTGAACTACTGATTATGAGATTTGACGTGTTGAAGAGTTGTCCTTTGATAAAATGGCATCCTTGTTACAACGAATTCTCCTATGTTGATATTCCAATGGATGAAGAATGGTTATGTTAGCTATGATCTGGTAGGGTGTTATTCTTGTTATGATTATTTGTATGATAATTCATGATGGACTGACTTTGGTTATGTTGATACATGACATCCTGGGTTGCTTAAATGTTGATTATGATAATATCTTGAGATTGGCTTATTGAAACTGATTCTGGAAAATGAACCTAGGAAGTGGAATTGGGATTATCCCTTAGATGTGGATGAATTCCTCTTTAAATTTTTGAAAATAAATCTAGTTGACTAACATATAGAGAATTGATTTGGGTTTTGATAGACATCGTTGATTTTAAAAAGGATTTTAGTCTCGGGGACGAGACTTGCTTTTAGAGGTGGATGATGTAAAGACCGAAATTTTTAAATATTAGTTTTATGATTATAAATTTTCATTTCGATTTAAAAGTCATTTAATTTCTAAGACTCCGAAAATTTTGAAATTTTTTGTCCTCGAGCAAGCAATTTTATTTTATTATGTCGAGACAGATTCTGACATGAACTTGTTATTCGAATTGAAAACGGATTTTTGCCGCTTTATTATTTCCTAGGCTTGAAAATATTTGGTTTTCGTTATTTATTTCGGGTTCAAATGTTTAATTAAATTTATTTTAATCGAGTCGGGATAAGGTTGAAGAGCGGCTTTTGAGATTTATTTTCAGTTATTTAATTTCAGGGGAACACGTTTATACTCCCTCACACTCAACATCTCACCCACCCTACCCCAATTGAGATCCCCTACAACACATACATACTCCCCTCCCTACTCCAAAAAAATATTTTAACATTTATTTTATCTTAAAAATGATTATAAAAATTATATTGATATTACTAACATCTATTTTAATATATTTATAAAATTTTATTTTAAAAAATCACGTTTTAAAATTTTTAATAATTGTATTTTCTTAAATATTGCCTTTTTAATTTTTAAAAATGGTAAAATATGTTTTTTCAAAATAAAATTTTATAAATATATCAAAATATGTTAGTAATATAAATATAAATTTTTTAAGATAAAAAAAAATGTGAAAATATTTTTTTGATGTAGGGAGGGGTGTTGGAGGTAGAGTAGAAGATCTCCACTGCCCTACCCGGCCTTACCCTGCAACTAAACTCATTCCCCCTCCCCTCTCCCTAATTACAGCTATTAAAAAAAAACCCATCCCCACACCCAGAAACCCAATCACCCACAAACCCATCTCTTCTTCCTCCCTCACTTCTCCTACTGCATTCCCTTGGTCATCTCAACGCCATCACCACCGCCACACCACTTGCTTCTCCTTCAGCACGTTGTCGACACCACCACCACAACACTCAACACTTCCTTGTCTCGTTGTCACCGCCACCACAAAAAGAAAAGCCCCAGGCACACTCCCCCCTTTCTTTGTGTAAGCTCCACTCCCGCACCTCACTCCTCCTCCTCTGTCCTCCGCTCTGCTGCTTCTCGACAGTAACAAAGAGGAACACCAAACTTCTTCTTCGAGCTTCAACTCCTGCTTACCTCCATTCAACACTCCTTCCTCCTTTCGAATTAGCACCAAGCAGTACCCCTCGGAGTCCGACCGACGTCGTCAGCTCCTCCACAACCCACCAACTCCCCCGTACGGTTCCGTTCGAAGAGGAACGAGCTCCGACGAGCCTCTGGCGAGCTCCAACTAACCCTGACGTGTCCCGATCCCTCAGTGAGCCCTCTCCTTTCGATTTCATTTCCCTAGCTCATAAATCCTTGCTATCATCTTGATCCCGAGATGGGGAGGCTGCCATAGTCGGGAGGAGAGTGCGAGTGCGGGAGAGTGTATAGTGAGGGCGAGGAGATGCGAGGTCGGGTGAGCGAGAACGAGCGGGTGAGGGAGTTGCGAGAGAGGGGTGGTGTGAGATTGGGAGGGAAAAGGAGGGAGAAGGGCAAGGCGGAGCTCAGCTGCTCGGCGGACCCAGGAGAAGACGTTGGGAGCGAACAACGGGCTGCCGGAGGTCAGAGAAGGGGGATGGGTTTGAACAGGGTGGTTCGGTTCTCCTTTTCTTTTCTTTTTTTTTTCAGACCGGTTCACCCCTTTTTTTTTATGGTGCCAGTTCACCTGCTTGAGAGTTGGGGTTGGGCTTGGATCTGGGCCGGGTATTGGATCCGGGTTTGGGTGAGTGTTTGGGCCCTTCTCTCTTTATTTTGTTTGGGGCTGAATTGGTATTATTTACTTTAATTACTATTATTATTATCATTATTTAAATTGTTATAAAATTATTTATTTAGTTGTTACGAAAATTATTTTGAATTACTTATTGAATTAATTAATTTTGTAATTTATTTATTTATTATGGATTTTTAAAATGGATTTATATGAGTGCTTACTAATTGGTGATATATATTGTTTTAAAGTTGTTAGTGTCATTGACTTGTTAATTCTTTATTAAACTGTTAAATTATAATTTCTTAATTAATTATTCATTTATCTAATTTGCCTTGTTGAGACTTATTTATATGAACAAATTATTTGTTTAGTTTTGATATTTAAATGGTTAGAAAAATGAAGATATATTATTTGAAATATTTAGCAAGTGTCGGAATTATTATGGCTCTAGAGTAAAGGTTTCAAAATATGCTAACTTCTGCTGGATTAATTTAATATATTGAATTTTAATGAATTATTTTAGATATCGAGTTGACTTTCTTGAGATTCTATAGGAGTGGAGATATGAGTAAAATATGAATTTGGAACATGTTATGATCTGTTGGAACTTTGAGATTAATGATAGAAGTTGATAAGAAAATTGATGTTATGAGAATTGGAGTTGATGATAATGTGAATGTGATGATATATAATGATATGAGATGATGGTGATGATGAGCATATGCCTAAGATGTGGAAATGAGATCTTTGACTTATGTGACTTATGTAAAATGGTCATTATGTGAGTAGACTTAGACTTATGCATTATTGTGTTTTTCTAGGTGATCTGTGACTCGTTGGATTTGCTTATATACTGATGTGCTGCTTTGGATTCCGCACTTCTACAGGTAATTCCTCCGAGGCTTACTCAAGTTAGAACCTCATGCCTGATGTGTCATATAGTGTGTAGGTTTTGCATCATGCATATTCATGTAGTAGCATGCTTAGGTTGCACAACTGATTGAGCATCTGTATTCTCTTTGCGTATGGTAGAACGACCGTTAAATTGTGAAGTCCTAGAGTCATTTGCTAGGGTCATAGGACGACCCAATCCCATCGGGTTATTCCTGATCGAGTTTGATATTATACCATAAAAAAGACAGAATGAAAAGAATGATATATGACACGAGACATGATATATGATACGAGATATGATGTTGCTATATAGCATTGAACGCGGCCGGTTCCTGCACTAACGAGCATGGGTGCGGGAGAAGGAGAGGGACATGCCACTTGACATTCTGTGCGGGATCCCATTTAATCGCTTTCTGCATATATATATATATATATATATATATATATATATATATATATATATATATATATATATATATTGTTAGCATGCTTCTGTGTTTAATATTTCTGTACTGCATTAGAGCATCCTTTATTTAGGTATAGGCACATTATATGTCCTCAGCGAGGTCTTCAGGGCCCGCATGAATGGCTCGACCTTGACTCGTGGTATAGTTTCATGTATCTGATCCTTACTTGTTCGTGCTTCCATGACGAGGGTTTCATTTGGAACGTTCAACTAACCGAGAGACTGACTTACCACCAGACTCGACACTTTGGAGGTTTTATACTCTTTTAATTTGGTTTCAACCTGGCTCTGCCGATGCAATTTGTATCTTCGATTCCTTTTGTTATGTGACTTGAGCTTAAAATGATTTTGAGCGACTTAGACAGTAGGACAAGTTATGGTCCCCAATGGACCTCTCGCGAGTTTAGGGTACGAAATCCCTCTTTTTAGTACTAACACTTTGTTTTGAAACTCAACCCGTAGTCGAATTGCAAGATTCGAACGAAGGTATCCAATCCTTCGAAACGTAACCCGAATATTTATATTTGGGCCGTTACACACTACACATTAAGGGTTCGTTTGGATAGTCGCTTTTATAATTCAATTATGCTTTATTGAAGTTTATTTTTTCAAAGATATTTAATTGGAATAAGATAATTATGATGTATAGTATTATATCTTCTTCTTCCCCTTTCTTTCCCAAATGTTGGAACAGTAATAGTTGTGCCTCCCAACTACCCTTTCCCCGCAGAGCCGTAACTGTTTTTTCCTCCAACGATGACCATTGTTGATCTTTGCTTTTCCTTCGATCGCCTTCAAACATTGCCACAAATTCTCTAATTTTTATCATCTTCAAACATGGCCACAAACCCTAATTTACAAATCGATTCAAATCACAATAAATTATAAAATTAGTGCATCAATTGTGTCTATTAAAGTGCGAATTTGTTTGATTCATGGGATTATTTGGTAAATTTTGTGAATTTGAGGCACTAGTATGTACGTATGTCTATTTCAAAGTATGAGTTGATGTGAATGGTGGTGGACGGTATTTATATTTAAGATATGAGGCTGGGATCTTCTAAACCTTGGAATCTTGGAACACTCGGTGCCAGCCTCAGGTGATTAGCCTAGTCAACTACACAAGCGCGATTTTCTAAACCTCGGTAAATTGTTAAAAGAAGGCAAGTGACTCAATGCATAAAAAGGAAGCGACTGGAGACTCATTTTCTCATCGCTCGCTAACACAAGCCTAATATCACACCATAAAAATGGAACCATGCGCGCCACCAAGAGTCTTTAACAGAGTCATCTTGTGGGAAGATCAACTCCAAAGATTCCAACTTCCTTTAACTTATGTACTTTTTGAAGACGATGTCCACAACTTTGTCCTTCTATGGTCTAGATCCAAACGTGAGGTGGAGGTCAAAGTCAGCCAAGACCAAGATGGAATCTTCTGGTTCACAGAGGGGTGGCCAGAGTTCGCAACAACAAACCAACTGCGAGTAGGGTCCGTTATCACTTTCACGAGCGAGGGCGACTCACATTTCGAGGTATTGATAATTGACCCTGATCCTGATTTCATGATAGGAAGAAGGGGTGTGTAAGGGGTAGGGTACCAAAAAGAGGGAAGGAGGAAGGCGATTGCTACCGCCTGAACCCTCAGGAAAAATGTAAACTCTCCTTTGAAAAAAAAGACGATCGAACAAAAAGATCGTACTCAAGAAAGCCACAAGGCTACTAATAAGAAGGGGACTTTAAAATTTAAGAACCTCATCGCGCACCAATCAAGCTCAAACAACATCGAAAAAACTAGAAGAGGAGAATCTGCCCGCGAAAGATTAAGTGTGAACGAAATCTACGCGCGGGATGAATGTGGAAAATAAATTTGACGCAAAATCTTTTCCACGTGCGAAAATATGAACAGCCGATCATTTTTACAAAGAGTTACGATATTCAGTCACGTCGAAACAAATGAACCTAAGAGCGGTTAATGAAAGTACGCCAAGAAACTTTGTCCGAAATGAAAACACAAAAAGCAAAATACTTCACTAGGTCCCTTACAAAACCTGCCCACAAATTCACGTGTCCTCCTCCACGAACTCAACCCCCTCTTCATCCATTGGTCCCTAATCCTCTCGGTCATTACTGGGGGAGAAGAGCTCGAGGGGGACGCCGGGATTCTCCGCTGACTTCTTTACGCTTTGAAAATTTCCAGCCCGTATGCCCGCGTGGAAGCACTCCTGGTGTCTTCCCTGAATGAACTCCTGACCCGCATCCTCAAGTAGAAATTCTGGGACAGCGACCATCATGAATAAAGCCCCATCAGGAGTTTTCATCCCATCATCTATCAAGGCAGTGCGATTGCTAGGGACTTCTATCCATGAACGGACGATATCACCATCGGTTTGTGAGCGATAGCGATCCAGCTCAATTGTGCGACGTTTGGCTTCAATCACGGCTTGACATTTTTCTTCCGTCATTTCCGAAAACTGCTTCTCAGGGGTGGAATTCTTGATTTTCATCTCCTCCTCACTTGATTGGGCTTGTGACAAAGATTGCTGGAGCTCGCCCACTTGCAATTTTAAAGCATCTGTCTCCTTCTTCCCATCCTCCACTTCCTTCTTCAGAGCATCACCATGGGTATCCACCTCCCGCAGCTTTCCCCCCATTTCCTCCAAGTGTCGGAGAAGCTCAAAAACCTCCTTTTGAGGGGTGCTGGCCTCCACAAGCTCCAGCTTTAACCTCCGATTGTGCTCTTCAAGCTTGGAAGCACGACAAAGTAGCCGCGCATGCCTGTCCCACCCACCTTGTGCGAACACGCGACCCTACAGAGAGGATGGGAACCATGAATTCTTTCCATGAAACTGTGAAGAAACACTCACGTCGTGTAAAAAATCTTACCCATTGGCACCATCGATCTTGTTCGAGAGCGAATTGATCATCGGTGAGGTGATCCAAGAATTGTAGTTCGTTGACGCCAGCATTGGAAGGAAGAACGAGTTTGTCTAACTCCTCTCGATCGAAGCCTGACATCCGATACACCGGTCGATTCAATTCATCAGCATGGAAAACCGCAGCATCCCAATCGGCGTCCTTCCAGAATAGGGTAGGCCCCTTAGCTTTCTTCCGCCCAGGACCACGAGGAACGTCCACCTCAGAAGAGCTGATTTCCTGGACGGGCTTGGGGGTCTCCTCCATAATCAAAGGGGCAATCACGGAGGGAGAAAAGATGGTGATCACATCCTCCAGAACAATTTCAGTCTGAATAGGAGGGGGAAGAGGAGCTGGGGAAGGCATCTTGTCCTTGGCAGATTTCAAAGACTTTACATGAGGCTCGGAAGTCTTAGGCTTATTCAATGCTTTGAGCACATCAGCGGACATCTATCTCTTACTTGTAGACGACTGAGGAGCCGAACTCTTTGGCTTTTTCACCATAGCTTTAACCGCAGAGTTACTTGCAAGACAAAAATGAAAAACGAAGTCGTGAGGACACATCTCGACCGGGAGACGAATGAGAAGAACAAAAATGGTGACGGCTGAACAACCTATCCGCGGGTGGGGAAAACTAAGACCAGCCATCTCCAAGCGCAAAGGAGACAACATTGCACGCCAAGAAACCTTGGTTTGAAGATTAAACTTCTTCTCAATCTCTTTCAAGCTTTCAACCGCCCGTTTCTTCACACGCCGATAATTCCGCGGCTCAGTGTGGAAATTCAAGACTTGACGAGAAGGTTAGCGAACCAAGAACCACTTATGTTTCCATTCTGGTTTGCTTGACTGACGTTCAACCACTTGAAGATTGAGTTTCCCTTGAAAAAAGTTCTTGTGAAGGCCACCATGACTCAATATGAACAAATTAGTCAAGAGGTTCAATGGCGGTTCAACACCAATCTCTAAACACCGCATGATGAAAGTCACCAAGAACAACCAACTATTGGGAACTAATTGCGCGGGGCTAACGCCATAGTCCTTCAAATAACGTAGGAACAAGGGGTGAAGCGGAAGACAAAAACCCTGAACCGGACTCTCCACATAAACAACTAAACAACGAAGGTACGTATCTAAACTTCCCCCTCCAGCTGCGGGCAAAGAAAGCTCCACCCCTTCAGGCCAAGGAAAAACTTGTGCCATTACTTTAACATCTTCCACAGATATGAAGGTCACCCCTCCTCGACCCTGCCTATTTGGGGAAGCGATCGGGGCCACTCGATTGAGAGAAATCAGAGGGACTGGACCAGCAGTTCGAGGCTCATATCCACGAGCAAAAATGCAAGACTGCAGAACACTGACATCGTAAAGGACGGGCTGAAAATCCCCTAAGATTGTGGAAGACCGACGTTTATCTGGGACTATGACACTCCCAGAGGGCATATCGGTGTGATGATCCCAAGACCTATAGGAGTGACTAGACTCCGGGGACTCAGACGAAGAATTGGAATCGGAAGACCCGGATTCATCATCGGAACTTGAACCTGACGACTCCGAAGAAGAGGAAGAATCTCCACGGGCGTGTGTGGGCGAAGAATAAAAAGAAGGGTCAGTCTGGTTTTAGGATAGCGCATAGTCACTTCCTCGGGGACCTCGACGCTTCCCATGAGAAGCTTCCCTTTAATATCTCTCACCGACGTAGGGTCAGTAATCTCACCCCTACTACCCAAACTTTCTTGAGAACCCGCCATTCGTAGACAAATACAAAAACCAATTGCACAACTAAAGAACCTAATGGAAAGGATAGAAAAACAGACTTAGAACCCACTTTCAAGACGCAGTTGTTAGACATTGACGGGGGAGAAGGACTGCTAAAAATACTACAAACCGCGGAATAAAAATCAAGGATAAGTGTTCGCGATAAAATTACATGGGAGAAGTCTTAGCGTCTGAACCAAAGCGAACGAAAGGAGAGTAGGTAAAAAGAGAGCATGGTAAAAATTAAAAATGAGGGCCCCTTTTATAGGGCTTATCCTCGACGTTTCGACTCCCCAAGGATGATACACGTGTCAAAAGCTTAAACTGTATCAATCACTCAACATCGGCCTATAACCAATCATTATGAAAGGCCCATGTAGGCCCAATAACCGCTGAAACGTGGAAAGGAAAAGGGGGATCTCTTCTGGAGAAAGAATCAGCCCGCGACAAGTCCTCAAACACACGACACGAGCTGAGGAGCTATGACGATAACCCATTATAAATTTAAATTAATTAAATGATTGATCCACGAATTATGAGGAAGAAAGAGAAACCGCGGTAGAAAAAGGGGGGGATAAAAACTGTTAAACAAATTATCCGCGGACAGAGAATGCGGCAGGATGAAGTTTTACTGTGTCATACATGCCTCCCATCCACGTGTCTTCAACAAACCAACACGTGGCATAAATATGTTGACACATGTCGGGAACAAGGGAAGAGGTGTCTAACACCACACTCAAGACCAGACTATAAAAGGAAGAAAGAGAGTATGACTAAGGGCTTTTTTCGGAAAAGAAGAAGGGGAGAGTGGAATCATCCGCGTCTACATCCCAATCCTAAAGGTTTTATCACTAAGATTTATTTGACCCTAAGAGCATAACACGCCCAGATAGAAAACCTTAAAGGCTTCAGGTATGGAATTATGTGTGATCTAGACGGGGATTCATTCCATTTTATCCTCAACCAGTAGAAATAACTTCTGAAATTAAGCCTTGATGAAAACAAAATATAGAAGAGAGAATTGGTTAATTAAATACTTCCGATTCCCTGGCAGTGGAGAAAGATACTTCCGCCTATGGAGGCGTAAGGAATCCACATAAGACTGCTCTAATTTTGGTATTTACTGCGGCACAAGCGAAAACATTTATCCGTCCGCGGATAGAATGTTTCAGGTAAGACCGTTGACCCAAAAAGAAGAGTCAATTAGGTGGAACCTGCCTCTGCCATTGACATGGCTTGTGGTGTTCTATTTTCGGTTTCGTCAAGAGGTAGTCGCGCAACAGGTCAAAGGGGAATATGAAGAAAAGACAGAAATACTATCAGAGTACCTTACTCGGGTACAAACCCTTACTACCGCCTTCATTCGTTGCTCTATCTTGTCAATCCCTCGTGAACAAAATGGGCGTGCCAATATTCTAGCCAGAATAGGGGCTACATTGCCCCTTGAGTTAAGTGATCACGTGGTAATCGAGCGTAGACACGCTCGAGGAATCCACAAAGGTGTTTCCACAGTATCCCACTCAGATTAGCGAGAACCTTTTTTAGAATACATCAACAATGGACCGATCGAAGAAGCCCATGGCCAAGAATATCAAAAACTTAAAAAGCGAGCCTCTCCTTTTCGAGTCAGGTATGGTCGTCTATACAAGAGAGGTTTTCGCCTCCCTGATCTTCTTTGTGTCTCCGATCCAGAAGGCCGTGCCATCATTAGAGAATTACACGCGGGTATTTGCGAAAACCGCCAAGGAGGGAGAGCCATTGTTATAAAAATCACACGATTAGGATATTATTGGCCCAGCCTCAGGGCTGATGCTTAAATGGATATTATGATATGTGATCCCTGTCAGCGACACACCTCTCTTAAAGATCAGCCCCCCACCCCCCTCAAATGCATATCTACAACATACCCTTTCGTGATGTGGGGAATGGACAACCTCGGGCCTTTTCCACGAGCCCCTGGGCAACTACAATTCATCCTCGTAATAGTTGATTACTTTACCAACTGGATAGAAGCTGAAGCCATGGCCTTCATAACCTCGGAAAAGGTGCGCAAGTTCCTTTGTAAAAATATGATATGCCGTTTCGAAGTTCCGCGAGCGATCATTACCGATCACGGACCACAATTCGATTGCGAAACTATCCGAGATTTCTGTGCTGGACTCCACATAGAACTCCCTTTCTCACCTATGGCATACCCTCAGTCTAATGGTCAAGCTGAAACTACTAATAGACAAATCCTAAGCGCACTAAAGAAAAGATTAGGAATCGTGAAAGGTGAATGGGCAGAAACTTTGACTCTAGTACTCTAGGCATACTGGACCTCTGCCAAAAGCCCAACATGAGAAACACCATTCGCTATGGCTTTCGGTGTGGACGCAATCATTCCGGTGGAATTACTAGTTCCTTCTGCCAGGGTCTTCGATTTTAATAAAGATACCAATGACGAAGCGCTAGAATTGGAGTTACACCTCCACGAAGAAAGAAGGGAAACAGCCTGCCTCAAAGCCAGCGAGTATAAACGTCGACTCTCTGAAGGATATAACAAGAGTGTGTTCATACGCCCTCTACAAAAAGGAGACATGGTTCTCCGACAAGCCACAGAAGGAGGAAAGCTAGAGCCTAAATGGGAAGGTCTTCAGTTCATCCATCAAGAAGTAGGAAGAGGATCTTTTAAACTTCAAAACTCGGAAGGGGCTATCCTCGCCAAGGTATGGAACACTAAGAACCTGAAAGCATACTATGCATAAAATTTACATTATTATATGTAAAAGGAAACCCGACGACTTAGAATTTTCCTTCTATAGGAAGTCTCAGGGGTCCAAAATGGGTACACCACTTCATAAAATATATATATATATATATATATATATATATATGAAAGTTTCAGGCCCTATTTTATTCCTGTGTGATAACAAAATAAATTTAGCAATCACGTGCACTTTTGGCACGGATGTGCAAATAAGCCTCTACGAAGAATACATTTAGCAATCGCGTGCACTTTTGGCACGGATGTGCAAATAATCCTCAACGGAGAATAAATTTAGCAATCGCGTGCACTTTTGGCACGGATATGTAGATAAGCCTCTACAAAGAATAAATTTAGCAATCACATGCACTTTTGGCACGGATATGCAAATAAGCCTCCATGGAGAATAAATTTAGCAATCACGTGCACTTTCGGAACAGATATGCCAATAACCCTTTACGGAGAAAAAATTTAGGAATCGCGTGCACTTTTGGCACGGATACGCAAATAAGCCTCTATGGAGAATAAATTTAGCAATCGCGTGCACTTTTGGCACAGATATGCAAATAAGCCTCTACGGAGAATAAATTTAGCAATCACGTGCACTTTTGGCACGGATATGTAAATAAGCCTCTATGGAGAATAAATTTAGCAATTGCGTGCACTTTTGGCACGGATATGCAGATAAGCCTCTAAGGAGAATAAATTTAGCAATCGCGTGCAGTTTTGGCACTGATATGCAAATAAGCCTCTACGGAAAGTAAATTTCAAAATCGCGTGCAATTTTATCACGAATGAATAAGCAATCCCTCAAGAGGGATGAAATTTAGCAATCACAACGTGCATCGCGGTAAAACCCAGTAACCATAAACATAAATAAATTTACCAACAGTACTACAACAACCAACCATGTGATCAAATGCATTTTCAATACACAACGCGCAACGATGTCTTGAGAACAAAAGACAAAAAGTCATGCAATAGACTAACAGTAGATAAACCCATCCAAGATTATCATTACATAACTATCGATTGAACAAAAAAAAACCTTTTCAACCAGACAATTCAATCTTCCTCTTCCAGTACTAAAACGTTGAAACAGTGACCCCCTTCATACCTGAAGAAAGCCAACGAAACACCAGCAAGAATACCACTCTCCACTGCAAAGGCATTCCAACCCTTAGTCAACCATAATCTATTACTCCCATCCTTAGATAACTTCACTTGCATTTTCTTTCCATTGGGAGATGTCAGGCAGACATGGTCTGTCTCCACCTTTCCATAAGTGTCCCCAAAACAGCATGGTAAAGGCTATCACAAAAACACAAAAACAACTGAAATATGAGATAAAGGGTTTGTAAAGTTTTTTCATAAAAGAAGATACACCAAAAAATACCAGGAAATGCAGCTTCTCGGCAGTATCTATGGACCTTACGAACTCTCGTGGACCTGAGTGAGAACAAGCCATCTTTTTAAATTTTTTTTAAAAAACACAAAGGATACAATGGGAATAAAGTAAAGCGCACAACAAAACTCCACAAACCTACTCGCGTATATATACAAAAAAGTAGTAACCAACACGAAATTGATCTAGTCAAGATTCTCTTTCATTACATACGCAAAAGGGAAAAGACCACTCAAGGGAGAAAACTTCCCAGAACACCCTGCATGCCATACACGTGGAAAGAATCTACTGAAACTTCTGCAGCCCTATCCATTAGATTTCAAACAGACTACAATTACCTATGATCACGGGCAACCCTCTCCGTTTCCAAAGATTTTTCGAAACATATAATCCCGCCAAACCAAAAATCACGGACATGCAAGCTATGAAAACTGTATAACACACATACTTTTTCCTATAAAAGACCCGCCCCTTTTTTACTTTTTACACCATCCATAGAAACCGAAACACTCTGTCATGGAAACACCAAATCATCACCAAGACCCTTACTCTTTTTCTCTCTATCTAGATTTCGAGGAACAAGTTCTCCGCATGATGCTACCATACGGTTTCGAAGAGCAATTTGGGTCTCAGGTCCCTAAACGAATTTCGTTGTCATCACGCACGGTGAAAGATTTCAAGATTAGCATCATGAAAGGTCATTACCACTCTTTATGGGTTGCAGAAAGATGGAAAGATTTCGTCCAAACCCATGGTCTTCGCCTTCGCTCCACCATAACTTTCATCCATAAGGGAGATGCATAGTTCGAAGTAAGCATGCTTGATCCTGAAGGATACGACGTGGAAGACCAATTAGATACCTCCGCACTCGAAGGGTCACCGTGTAATGGTTTCTAAAAATTGTATTACGCAAGATCCTTTTTTAAAGAAATAAGTATGAAAATCAATCATCTATCACTTATTTTCGATCTTCATCGCGTCTAAAAGGCTATAGATTGTATATATTTTTGGTTTAATCTCAACAACTTCTTGAACACTGGAAATTACCATCAATACTTATTGTCAATCTCCATCGCGTCTAAAACACTGGAGATTGCATATGTTTTTGGTTTAATCTCTACAGCTTCTTGAACGCTGAAGATTACCATCAATACTTATTTTCAATCTCCATCGCCTCTAGAACGCTAGAGATTGCATATATTTTTGGCTTAATCTATACAACTTCTTGAACGCTGGAGATTACCATCAATACTTATTTTCGATCTTCATCGCATCTAGAAAGCTGAAGATTGCATATATTTTTGGTTTAATCTCTACAGCTTCTTGAACGCTGGAGAATACCATCAATACTTATTTTTAATCTCCATCGCCTCTAGAACGCTGGAGATTGCATATATTTTTTGTTTAATCTCTACAACTTCCTGAACGCTGGATATTACCATCAATACTTATTTTCGATCTTCATCGCGTCTAGAACGCTGGAGATTGCATAGATTTTTGGTTTAATCTTTACAGCTTCTTGAACGATAGAGATTACCATCAGTACTTATTTTTAATCTCTATCGCGTCTATAACGCTGGAGATTGCATATATTTTTTTGATTTAATCTCTACAGCTTCTTGAACGCTGGAAATTACCTTCAATACTTAGTTTCGATCTCGTCTAAAACACTAGGGATTGCCCCAATTTTTGGTTTAATCTCTACATCATCTTGTACACAGGAGATTATCATCGCTACTATTCTTTTAATCACCAACCACATATCGAAGGCCATAGATTGTCTCTATTTTTTTAAATCACTATTACGTTTTATATGCTACAAATTACCTTTATCACATAAAGGATCGCATATAAAACAATTAACACATCATCGTATGTTAAATACAGGGTGATAAAACAACGATAAAATAAAACTCATAGATTAGGTCATACTCTGTTTTCAAACCAAGTAGAAAATTCCTTTTCCTGTCTTTTACGTATACCCTTAGTGGATAAGTTTTGCATCTCATCCGCATGCTCTCTACATGCATTGAAGAACTAGTCAAATAAAACAATATTTTAACATAAACATATTCTTAAATAATAAACTAGCGTTTTATAAATCACTTCATATATGGTTGAACTTCATCAGAACTGTTGAGCACGTACCAGTGAGCCTTGTTTAATTCATTCTGATCAAACGTGATAAATTTCCGCCCACTAAATGGACGAACCTTTTGGGTAAAAACTGAAAACCCACCTTCCTCTTCGTTTTCAATATCCTCATTACGTTCCACTGGGTTGAAACGTGTCTCAGATCCACGAAAGTACATCGAGCAAAATGTAATTGCCTTATTCACAATATAGGTTTCAGCAATCAAACCTTCGGGGCGGGCTCTATTTGACACATATTTTTTGTAAGTCCCAAGATTTCGTTCAATGGGATACATCCACCTATAGGATACAGGCCCTCCTAGAATAGCTTCTCGTGGTAGATGTACTGTTAGGTGCACGATAATAACAAAAAATACAGGTGGGAAAATTCTTTCCAACTTACATAGTATCAAAACTATCTCACTCTCCATTCGTTTCAATTCTGAAACTTTTAGAGTCTTTGCACAAATTTGTTGAAAAAAGATGCACAACTCAATGACAGCAGTGCACACATCTTTGTCTAAGAAAGGCCTTATACCCACAGGGATAAGGCATTGCAGTAGAACATGCCAGTCATGACTTTTTAGCCCATGTATCTTCCCGTCAACAATGCTCACATTTTTTGAAATATTTGCAGCATACCCATCAGGATATTTAACAGTCTTTAAAAAGTTAGCTAGAAGTCTACGAGATTCGACCTTGAGTGTGTACCTCGCATGAGGCTTCCTGAGTTGATTCCCTTGTCGTATTAGATGTAGCTCTTTTCGTATTTTCATATCTTCGAGGTCCAAACGAGCATTATGTTTATCTTTTGTCTTCCCACAATATCCAGCAAAGTTCCGACAAGACTTTTACCAACATTCTTTTCACAATGCATCATATCAATATTATTATGTAAATCTAGCCTTGACCAATACGGTAACTCCCAAAAAATACTTTTTCTGCTCCAATTCAGTTCATATTCTTGTCTCTTTCATTTCAAATCCGGGTTAGATGGAGATTTACCGGGTCTCCTCGTATAAACCTGGTCCAATTGCTTCAACTTTTCCTCCCCAGAGAATATTCTTGGAGCTGGCCGATTTTCAACCTTGCCATTACATTATTTACTTCTTCGCCACGCATGATTATTAGGCAAAAATATTCTGTGCCCCATATAACAAATTTTCCCTCTTATTCCATTCGAAGTTATGTCTTCATTACACACTGGGCAAGCTAGATATCCTTTTGTGCTCCATCCTGATAAATTTCCATAAGCCGGAAAGTCATTTATAGTCCAAATGACACATCGAAAGCATCAACACCAACTTCCCATAATTCTTTAAGCTCATCTATTAAAGGACGAAGATACATATCAATGTCCTTTCCCGGTGCCCGTGGACCAGGAATAAGCAATGACAACATTGAAAACATTCCTTTCATGCATTTCCATGGAGGAAGGTTATAAGGCACTAGAATAACAGGCCACATACTATAACTAGTGCTCATGTTCCCAAATGGATTAAACCCATCTGTAGCAAGCCCCAACCTCACATTTATACATTCAGCAACAAAATCAGGATACTCTAAATCAAACTTCTTCCACTGCGCAGCATTTGTAGGGTGTCTGATATAATCATCTTCGGTTTTACGTTTTAATTCATGCCATTTCATATCTGCAGCTATATGTCTAGACATATATAGTCTCTTTAGTCTGTGCTTTAATGGAAAATAACGCAATACCTTTTGTGGAACTTTTTTACCTTTTCCTTCTTTGGATTTGTATCTATGCTCATGACACTCAGGGCATTCTTCAAGGTTAGCATTCTCTTTCCAAAACAACACACAATCATTTGTACACGCATGTATACATTCATACCCCATCTCTAATTCTCACAACTTTTTCTTTGCTTCGTAAAACGATAAGGGGATAGCTCCCCCAGCTGGGTGAGAATCTTTCAATATTTTCAGTAACATATCGAAACTTTTATTGCTCCATCGGCCGAGTACCTTTGTGTGCATGAGTTTTACAATAAAACTCAGCGCAGAGAACTTTTTACAACCCGGATACAACTCCTTTAAGGCTTCTCTAAACATATCATCATAGTTATTACCATGTGTACTATCTCCATGATCAGTTATATCCTCTTCATCTAATTCCATCTTGTAAAGGCCGGAAATATTTAAATAATATTTTAGTCGAATGATGATTCAAAATAAATAAATTTCAGAATTTTGGAAATTTTGAGAAATTCCGTCCTCGAACTTTCAGAATATTTGAAACTTTCTAAAATGAGTTATGACATTGTGTGAACGGATTTTTCCGATAGATTTCAATTTCGCTATTTTGACTTGAGATTTGAGTATACGGGCTAGATATTATCAGATTAATTTTCTCGAGTTTGAAAATTCGATTAATAATTTTGAGCCGGGAATGGTTCGAGTGAGCGGGTTTCGGGATTTGAAATTTGTAAGATATGGGACCACCTTAATTTCTTCTCTCTCGCACTGTACTACCTCCTGATTCATTACCCATTGAGCTAACAGCTCCCACTTCTTTCTCTTTCTCACACCACCCATGCTTCATCAAATTGGCAAAGTGCCAAACACTCCTCTCCACCTCTTTGACCTGATTCTCAGCAGCTCAAAATTGGTCCCCCCCTTCTTTCTTATTTGAAATGTCAATCCACCTTCACACCTCCTCCCTTCTTTCTATCATATAAGGCCAAAAGCTCCCTTTGTTCTCCCTGCTCCCATTTTACTTCTTCTTGATTAACTCCCAGACAAAAAAGCCCCTAACCCACCACATCCCCCACATTAACCCCTCCCACACCTAAGCCAAGCAGTTCCGACGGCTCCCTCCGGCGTCCGACGTACACCCGAGCAGCCCAGGAGCAGCACCAGAGCAAAGCCGAGTCATCGGCGCCGCCACCTCCCCTTCCTCCTCTGTGTTTCGGGTTCGAGTTGGGTAAGGGTTCTTCCCTTCATTTCCTGAAAAATGCACAATAAAGCTCCACCTTTATGACCCATTCCTTCGATCCAGGGCCTAACAAGCTTCCTCAAGTCTTCGATGAAGCCAATCGAACCCCGACGAGCATTCCGGCGAGCTTCAAAGACTCTCTCGGTGAGCGCCCTATACCCCCTTCAACTCATTTTATTTTCTTTCAAATCTTTGTGTTATCCTCTTCCTTTGATGGGTGTTCTGAGAGTGGTTAGATGAGAGAGCACGAGAGAGCGAGGACGGGGTCGGACGAGGGCCGAGCGGGTCACGGGTGTGAGCGAGCGAGCACGAGAGAGAGAAAGGGAGGCGAGAGCGAGGGGTCTGTGAGAGCAAAGAAATGCGAATGAGGTGAGACGAGAGTGCGAAGGTGAGAGTAGCGAGCTGAGGGCGAGTGCGAGAGAGCGAGACGAAGTTGAACGGAGCTCCGAAGGTGGCCATGGGGGGGGGGGGGGCGACAGGAGGCGGGGGAAGACGCTGAAGGAGGAAGAGAGAGGTGGGACCCACAGGTCCAGGCTTTGGGGTGTGGGCTTCAAAAATCTGAGGTTGGGCCTACTTTATGGGTACAAGGGTTGGGCCGGATCTGGTTTTTTTGTTACAAAGGGTTTGGGTTGTGAGGCATGGGCTTGATTTTTGGAAAATGTGGTAAAATAAAAATTTAGCCCTAAGTCATATTTTGATATATATTCTCTACGTATTTAAATATTTAATAAATGGAAATTGTTTTGATAAATGAAATATATTTATATATGTAATATAATATTATGGTTGAGATTTAGAATATAATGCTTGGATTTGAACTTGAAAAAGGAAAGGATTTGGAAAAGGTTTTAAGGGTTGGAAGTGATTTGATAAATAGAAATGGAAATAATAAAGTAAATGAGGAATTTTGGAAATATCCTAACCTTGTCGGACTGACTTTGATAAATTAATAAGAAAAGTTGATTTCAAGAATAATGTTTTACAAATGGATTTTTGGATGACTTGAGAAAATGTTTTGAATAGAGATTAAGCCTTAAACTTGTATTTTGAAAATGTTCCTCAAAAGGATTTGTGTTTTAAAACCGTTATGTCGGAATTATTTAATAATATAATTTTGGGAAATTGGTTTAAGGATTCAAATGCTTCATGTCGGGATTTGGCTATGTAAGATTTAAAGGAGTTCCTTGTTTATTGCGTTGACTTATTTTGAGACTTAAAGGGTTTGGGAAAACTTGGGAATTGACTTACTTGTCTACCTTGTGTGTATATAAATTATGATATGTCGATATTGTTATGATATATTATATGATGTGATGATTTGAGTATGAATATACCTTAGAGTATGAATATGACTTATATATAATAATAATGGTGCATGATTCTAAATGATGGGTATATGGGATAATGATGAGTTGAAATGATCAAATGTTGAGATTATGGGATATTAGATATTGAGATGAGATGATGAGATGATGGATGAGGCATTATATGTTGAGATGAGATGAACATGAAATGAGCATAATGAGATAAGATGGAATAATGTGAAATGAGATATGTGACGCTATGTATGATAGGTAGGGGCGCCTTGTGTGACCTAGATAGACTTATGCGTATTTGTATGTTTATTAGGTGATTTGTGATCTATTGGACATTGCTTTATTGGTGTTGATTGCTTGGATTCTGCGCGCCTCCAAGTAAGTTTTCTACGGGAGCTTACTCAGTAACTTGGACCTCCTGCCTGATGTGTCATATAGTATGTAGGTGTTGCATATGCATAAAAGCATGCCATGTAGTATCATGCTTAGGACTTGGACTTTCAAATGAGCATCCGTATTCTTTATGCGTTTGGAACAGAACGACCGTTATCTGTGAGTCTCAGAGTCTTTGCTAGGGTCATGGGGGAATTCGTGTTTTATACCGTTTCGGTCCCAAATCGAGTCGATTAGTATAATCTATATATATCTTTGATATGGTTCAGGATTGACCGAGCGCCCCAACTCGGAGTGGGTACGGGAATATATCTGTTACGGTTCGGCATAGACCGAGCGCCCTACCTCGGAGTGGGTACGGGATTATATCTATTATGGTTCGGCTGAGGCCGAGCGCCCTACCTCGGAGTGGGTACGGGAAATATAGAGATATGGGGATATGCCACTTGGCATTCTTTGGGCGCCTTTACAGTTTTTCTGCACATTATTTCAACTAGGAGCATGCTAGTGTGATTTAAATTATGTACCACATTAGACCATCCTTTATTCTAGGTATATGCATATTATATGGCCTCAGTGCGGTCTTTAGGGCCCGCAGGCGTCTCTGGGCCTGACTTCGTGGATAGTGTTAGGTACCCGCCCTTTTGCTGCTCTGTGCTTCTATGGCGAGGGATCCTCCTGGGCGAAAGCGAAGAACCGGATTGACCCGTACCTGAATTGCAAGATTCAAACGAAGGTATCCGACCTTCGAAACATAACCCGGGTATTTATATCCGGGCTGTTACAAAGTTGGTATCAGAGCCAGCTTCTGCAATTCGGGTACCAATGGGTCGGGTGTATGTTTTGAAAAAACGCCCACAAATTTCAAGTGATTTTGAAAAAGTATTAAAAGGAAAAATGAATTTAATATGGATAGAATAAAAGGATTCAACCTAATAAACTTGATTTAGGAAATTAAAATTGGAAAGGGGATCTAATAAATATCTGATTACTTTTATGTATATGAATATAGTTATATATGTGAATATAGCGTATTGTTCTCTTGTAATATGACACCTTAAGAGCATTACCTTGTTCTGCATTATGACGTGCGCATGATTCACATGTTGTACTTGTTTGTATTCCCCTTATATGCATTGATGCTCGTTGTAATGGTAGCCTTGCTTAAGCCTCTATGACTCACCATGCCACTATGTGAAGTTATTCGATGCACTTTATTCTCACCTATCCATGACTTGTCATGCACTATTGTATCATGTGAAATCTAATCCCTTAGAAATATGATATGTATAATCCCATGCCCAGCTTGTATCCTCGTCCAGTTACACTTGCCATAGGTTGTGATAGCCATGATGTTCCCCTTTGTATGATCTTATGACTAGCTGAGCATGTTTTATGTTGGTAACCTAGTTATCATGCTATGCCTCAACAACCTTCTATCATGCTTAATATGACTAAGGATGTGCTAATATGTGTGTCTCACATAAATTATTGTTCTTACCATATGATGCTCTTTTGATGCTTATTGTATTCTGGTAGCTTGTACCTCACCCGACTCCGTGCCCCGTATTATAGTTAAGATCATGCCCAGGTTCACACCTTATCATGTTGCCTTGAATATATCATCGATCTATGCTTATCTTGTTGAGCTCATATAATTGCGAGTATTGTGTTAATTAGTAATGGGGTGCCACCTTGCATGTTACATACTAAGACATGATGAAATGCACATATATATGAAATATGATCCGATGTTAAACTTGTTCCTCAGTGATCATCTTTGGTTGTATTTATGCCATGTCATGACCGGTTAGAATCATGTAGGACATGCTCCCCGATTATAACTCATCGCATGATTATATGCCATACTTATCATATCATGTAGACCTCATTGCCCTATGATGTGACAGTTCTTGTGCCCCTTCTGTGTTCCTTTTATAGTAAGGCTCGACTCACCTATGATCTCGATCGTTGTCAATGCCTCAGATCTCGTGAACATGCTATCAGATGCTCGAAGTGAACCGTCCATCTCCGTCCGGAACTATCCCCTCAGGAACTTCATAGAGCCTCGAAATTCGTCGAATGAACTCCTCAGCTAGCCTCGAAACATGCCAAGTCTCTTGAATAGCGATGAAGTGCGCCTCTCGCATAATCCTCTACCTTAAGTCCTGGGACCGGTGGGTTATGGGCCCACCATGCTTCCGTTACACCGCTCGAGTACTACCTAGCTGACCGTTCTCTTCTCCATGTTGTCGCTCGTCGAAAGTAGTGCAAAAGATACTAAGCTAACGGAGATAGGGGAGAAATTAAAGCGGACAACCCGAATTCCCTACGGAATCAAACATAGACCAGAACTGACGACGACGAGACTGAAAGGCAACATCCCAACCCAAGAACGACGATAGTGCCCTTGTGTAATTCTATGGGGTTATAATGCGGCAAGTAAGACACATATCAATAAATCATGCAGCATACTAGTCACATCAGTACACACTAACATGTACATATCTCGATGAATAATGACAACACATATGGGTAGCAAAGAACATGAGCAAGTTCTACATAGACGTACACATGAGACAATCTAGCCACCTATCATTCCTCAAGTAATAAACAAGCTCGACACATTAAGAATTACGTACACATGAATTCAACAACAGATCTGTGTGGTACAAGCCAAACAAATAAACATTGTAATATGACAAGTATCACATGTATGGTTGACTACTCATGTTCAACGGAATCCCATAAAATCATATACACCTATCATCATAACTAATTCAAGTCCAAATCCGTATAAATCATGGAATCATAAATCATTTTTAAATCCCTTTTTTATCAAATCATATAGCATCACATAAGAATTTAAACCACATATATAGAGTAACCCAAACCGGGTTTAAACCAAACCCGAGTCAATGACCAAAAAAAGGAGAGAACCGGCTCCGGCCAAGAGCCCAGATCTGGTTTTTGTCGTAACGAATTGGCCACTCGTCACGACGAAATCCAGTTCTTCGTCCCTCGCGAGTGATGCCTCTCGCTACGCGCGACAAGCATCATTCTCTTCCTTTGTTCCTAGTCCTTGTTTCGTCGCGGCGACCATGGTTTCGTCGCGGCGGAACAAGCAACTGGGAGCTCGCTTTTGATCTAAACTCGATCCTTTCTTTCCCACTACTCTCATCATTTCCAATATCCTTCCCTAACCTCAACCATCATTTAAATAATAATCCCGAATAATAATACAACTAACAATTAGATAACTGCTTAATATCACATATATTTATTATTATTATTATTATTATTATTATTATTATTATTATTATTATTATTATTATTATTATTATTTTTACACCTCAAGATTTAATAACGGACATTCAAATAATAACTAATTACTCATATCGGATACACACATAGACAGGTCATATCAATATAGAATCCGATACTAAGATGCTCAGACATGTCATAGTACTATAAAAGGAACACAGAAGGGGCACAAGAACTGTCACATCATAGGGCAATGAGGTCTAAATCAATCTATAGATATAGATATATCTATATATATCTATCTAAATCAATATATAGATATAGATATATCTATACATATATATAGATAGATCTATCTATATCTATTTATAAGTAATATCAATTTATTTTAAAAAGCAAATTACCTAATTATAATAATCGGTGCATATTGCACAATTTGTTAAATTATATAATTTTATTAACTTATATAAAAAAGTATATTAATATTTTATTTAATGAGATAGAATAGATATACTTCTAATTAATAATCAATGGCAAAATTTAGCAACATGACAATTATGAAAGTATGTAGTTACCCATTTATATGAAATATCTATACATATATATACTAAAAGAACCAAAATAAATTATTAAAAAATAATGTTTTATCATAATTTATGGAAAGTCGTCATGAGCTATAATCTATCTTAACATATTTTAGTAAATTAATAGAAATATAAATTAAAACTATTTCATAACAATACTTACCAAAAATATTTAATAGATAAATATTTGATTGATTTTATTTTATTTATATCTACATTAATATTTATTGAAATATATCTCCCCACATATTGATTTAATTATGTTGTAAATTGTAATTGATACTAATTTACAACTCTATTAGAATAAATTTTTTTACGTACTGTTATATTTTTCTAAGACGAGGAGTATTTGTTAATATATTAAAAAATTTATGGTTCAATTAAAAAAAAAATCAAAATTTGGAAAATAATATTTTTTTTGAAAAGATAATTTAGATGAAAAGTTTATTTTTTAATTTGTTAAAACCAATTAAATTTTTTTTAAATAAAATTATAATTCAAATGGAACATTACTCCCTCAAATTGATATGTTTTTTGAGGATTTCATTCATCAAGAAATACAAAATTTTAGTAAGAAATTTTAATATTTGTTGCAAATAAAAATTGAAATTTGCCATAATATTCCTAGTAAAAGTAACGATCAAGTGATATTCCCTCGCTAAATGGTTGTTTTAATGACAAAAATATTCCTCATAAAAGATGATCATATAGCGAGGAATTGAAACTTTTCTCGTTAATGAATCTGAGTCATTTTCTCTATTTTCACCCAAGCCAACAACGACCAAACGATATATCCTCGTTGCTTAATATATTTAGTAACAAACTTTTTCTTCGGTAAAGACTTTTAGCGATGAATTAGAATCTCATTCACTAATAAAGTTGGTGAGGAATTTAAATTTTTTCGTTAGTAAATTTGCGTACTTTTATCTATTTTCATCCAACCCAATAGCGATGAAAATGGAATTTCCTTGTTCATTAATATGTTTAGCGAGAAATTCATTCCTCGAGAAATACATACTTTTAGTGAGAAATTACAATATTTATCACCAATAAATTTGGCGGGTTATATTAATCTACACCAAACATATAACGACAAAATATGAAATTCCTCGATAATTGTAATTTTTGGCGATAAAAATATTTCTCAATAAAAGTTCCAAATTCGTCACTAATTTTGTCATGCTTTAGACGACCACGTTCTAATAAAAATTAGTGATGAATCAAAAAATTTGTCGCTAAATGTCACCTTTAGCGAGGAATATATGTTTCTCAGTAAAGTTCACATGTCTTTGTGCGAGGACCGGTTATGTTCGTCGCCAAAGGCCACATTTACTGAGGAAAAATAATTTGTCGCTAATGTTTTGGTCGCTAAAAGGCTTTTTTGTTGTAGTGTTGAATCGCTAGGCCGACTTCTTCGTCAATGCTTCACGACCCTTTAAGGTAGGACCCCTTCAGGCTTGTTCCTTCTCCTGGATCATCTAGGTCCTTTTGATAGTATATAAGCTCAGCAACCAAGGCTTCTTCTTCGTTAGGTTCTTTATTGGGCGCTTTCCTTCTCTTCTTTGACCTAACTTTAGAAATATGGGAAAACCATGGAGCTTTGACCCTTCCATTAATAGAATCATCAGTAATGGATAGAGGAGGGTTAGGGATCATATCTGAGCTTCCCTTTTCGTGCCCGAAATAGAGATCTACGGGCTGAGGTTAAGTCGATCTCAACAGGGTGGTGTCGATATCGAGTTCAGGAGTCGATGTCGAGTGGGGGTGTTCGACATCGAGTAGCTTGGTCGATTTCGACTGGCTGAAGTCGATCTAGACTCTCTTTGCAGCTTCCATCATCACCAACAAAAATCTACAAAGCTTCTCCTTTGCAACGGCGGTGTCAACATCGATATTGGGGTCGATAGATCTTTATTTCGAGTGCACCAGTCGATATCGACCCCAATATCGATGTCGACACCGCTGCAAATCATCAATAGCTTCAGACACTCTCGAGGTCGACCAACCATGTCAATATCGACCACCATGATGTCGATGTCGACTAGTCCATAAAGCAGAAATCGACCACTTTGCCTCCGAAGCCATCCAAAGCACTCCCTTTTCCCTCCAAGGCACTGCAAGATCTGCCAGACACCAAGTTTAGGCACTTTGTGATGATCCTACAAGGTCTCAACCTCACCATCCCACTCATAGAAGCGCTAAATGAGATGACAGCCTACATGAGGTTCCTGAAGGACATCTTGTCCAAGAAGAGGTTCATCTTAGAGATCGCCGACAAATGCAATTCAATTGAGTTCCTTGAGAAGCGCGGCGATCCAGGCAAGGTTGCGGTAACGGTAGGGGTAGGTAAGCATCAATTCAAAGCCCTATGTGATCTTGGGGCTAGTGTTAGTTTGACGCCCATATCAATATGGCCACAAGTGGGCGTAGGAGCATTGGCTCCCATCGACATGAAGCTTTACATGGCGGACAACTCCTTCAGGAGACCAATAGGGGTTGTGGATGATGTCCCTGTCAAGGTGGGAAAGTTCTTCATACCCACGGACTTCATCGTGTTGGACATGCCGCAAGATCCCATTGTGCCTATCATCCTTGGTAGGCCATTCTTAGCAACGGCGGTGTCGACATCGATATTGGGGTCGATATCGACTGGTGCACTCGATATCGAGTGCCTCTCTAGCTCTGTTGTGGGTTTCGTAGTGGGCTCGACATCGATAGTGTGTTCGACGTCGATAGGGCCCTCGACATCGACTAGGGTGTCGACATCGACTGCGTCTTCAGCGACTTCTGCTTTACTCTGTGGCTCGTGCAGTTGATGTCCACTCCTTAGATTGACTGCAGCAATGTGCCCGACTTGCCCCTTAGGATTTTCTTGTGGTTGTCCAGGGAACTGGCCGGGTGGCTTTGGAATTTGGGCCGCTAATTGAGCCAGTTGGTTCTCAATGCTCTTCTTCCAAGTGTCCATCTCCCCTATGCGGGCGGTAAGAGGGTTGAGCGCTTCTTTATTCTCCGCATGGTTCCGCCTCATCTCATCGAGGATGAGTTGGACATCATCCCTTCATGGCTCTCTTTCTGGGTGGCCTGGAGCTCGTTAAGGTGGAGGATCCCTAGGGTGGTATTGGGGTGGTTGATTTCCCTAGTTTTGGTACCCTTGGTGATTAGGATTCCTCATATACCTCACCTCCTGATGAGTCTCTGCTAGATCCACTTGCTCCGTGTGGGGGCAAGCGGTGGTGATGTGTCTCTCGGAGCCGCATTTGGTGCAGGGTTGGTTGGCAGAGTGGAATTTGACTTGCTTTTGAAGCCTCTTAAGTTGATCTTGCATGAATTGTGCTTTGACATTAGGATCAATCACCTTGGAGGGCTCATAGAGTGGCATAGATGGGGCATGCCTTGAGTCAGAGACCACAGGAGTCCCATATATGTTGTCAAATTCTACTAGCCTCTATATAGTATCCCAAGATTGTTGTGGTAGGAGCTCAAGATACACATAGGAGGTGTAGGTGTTGATTCTCTCCTTAGTAGGTACGTCCAGGGCGTTTTAGATGATCTCCTGGATGACGTAGGGTGGTTGCCCATGCGTAGGGCAGGACCTCAACAGCTCCTTAAATCGCTCCCACAGTTGCGCCAAGGTGTCATATGGCCTTTTTTTTGAAAGCCATGATCTTCTAACGTATGACCGTCGTCTTGAATGGTGGGAAAAGTTTTTTGAGAAAAGCATTTTTTACTTCTTCCCACGTGCGGATTGATCTCGGGTGTAAAGACCGGATTTTAAAATATTAATTTATAAATATCGATTTGAATCTAATGAGACGAGTATTACAATTCTTATGACATTCTAAATTAAACATAATTTGTTGGGTTAAATCTTGTTATTTTTTGTGATAAATGTTTTGCAAAAAATGATTTTTGTAATTTTTCCTAATATAAGGATAACCATAATTTCCCCATTTATAAGCTCTCAGCCGCCATCCCTACAAAACCCACTTCACTATTCACCCTCCTCCTTTCTTCAGATCTGAGCTCACAAGAGGGCTTCCATGGCTACTCCCTCCAAAACCAGCCTCGTTCCTTCTCCCTTCTATTCATCTCTCTCTCTCTCTCTCTCTCTCTCTCTCTCTCTCTCTCTCTCTCTCATCAGAACCAAGCCCCCTTGACGTCGTCCTCCCATGTCGATCTCATCAACCCTCCCTCTCACAACTACCATTGAAGGGCTGGAACCGAGCAGCTGTGGCCTAAACTGAAGGAAAGACGGAGTCCGACTCGACGTCCTCCTCTCCTCTCATCGGCGCCGGCCTCCTCTCTCAGCTGTCCTCGCTGAAACTCGTAACACCACCGGCAAGGAGCCGAGCTCGCCTCATCTACCTCCTCCTCCCTCTCGCTACTCCTCCTCCCTTTCTCGCCATTGCTACCATGCTCAGGTGGAGCTGCAGCTGCCGACGTCGGAGGACGAGGAACACCCCCATCGATTTAGATGTCGAAGCTCTCTCTCCTTCGCCTTGGAGCTGTGACCCCAAAACCTTGTCTCTTGGTGCCGACCAGTGCTACCAGGGACGGTACCGGTGCTAGGACGCGAGCACCGCCTCCCTCTTCTGCCTGTGCTCTTTACACGAAGAGAATGGGTTCGACGCCAACTCGAACCGAACCCCTGAACTCGAACCTTCAATTCCTTCTCAGCCTCGGTCGGGATGGGTATAACACTTGGGTCCCTATTCCCACTCAATTTAGTAATTTTCGATTTCAATAAATATTGGTTTCTTATTTAACTTAGAGATGCAAATTTGTTTCCAATTGCAAAATCAACTTAACTGAGTTTCGTTTAAGGTTTGGTTATATGAGTTACTTTTCAAATTGATTTGGCTTTTGTGGTGGTTGCCGATTGCCCTTGCAATTGTGGTGTGCATAGATAACATTTTTTATGAGTGTTTATAGATAACTCGGCTTTGTAAACTCAATTGGCCAAATTGATTTCAAACTATTATAAACGAGTTTATGAACCGGAGATAACAACTTGATTAATGGGCTGAATGAATGGGTTAGTTGTCTCAATAGGACTTGGTCAAGAGGATGGGGTGGATTGAACTATCTAGAAAATGCATATAAATGGAAGTTGTCCTCATAATTGGTACATGACTTGGTTGAGTAATTAATTGATAGTTGGTGTTAGTAAGAATTGAGTTATGTTATGATCTAAGGATGAGGAGAGGACGAGATATCACTTGTTAATTGGGTCAGATTAAGATTATTATGAATGTCTATATTTATTAAGATGATGTAAGCTTGTAAACTCATTTGTGGAGATTCATGAGTTGTAACCTTAAGTGGTTGTGTTGAGATGATTAATTACATGAGAAATATCTTGAGATGTGATTTAATAACTTGTCTTGATAAGTAAAGTTGAGATCCTAGATAAAGAGATGTGCCTTGAAGACTTATTAGTTATTATGCTTTGTGACTTTGTTGAGTAGGTTGATTTAGTTAAATAAAGTAGATATGGTATGACTTTGATAAATTGTTGACTTGTCACCTAGAAGATCTATAAATAAGATAACCAACCTGGGTACCCTTAGACGACCTTGCTAAGTGTATAAAATGAAAAATGAGATAGGATTCTCCTTACCTAAATATACTTTTAAGTGTGAGTGTTTTATTTGAATGTCATTTGATTAATGTTGTTGATTGTAAGATAAGAGTAGTTAAGATTAAGCGTGGCCACGGGTCACGGGTCGACCCGTGACCCGGCGGGTCGTACGGGTAGGCGGGTGGGGACGGGTAGCGGGTTAGGGTTAGGGTCGGGGTTTAGTAACCCGGTGACCTGGCGGGTCGACATATTTTAAAAATGTAGCCGTTGACGGGTGGGGCCCACCGGAGGCTGATTTTTTTTTAAAAATGTAGCCGTTGTAAATAGACGACTATAAATAGACGACTCCTTCATGTCACAAATCACACATATTCCCATCCAATCCATCAATCACCTATCAATTTTATTTCATAAGCTCGTAATCATGTCCGACGCAACTAGATCCGGTGATAACCTTCGGGCGGAGTTGTTCCGGGATCATTACGAGAAGGTGGAGCAAGCCGGTGGAAAGTTCGAAGCCGTTTGTCGTCATTGCGGTCACAAGTACAAGGTGACAAATACTTGGGGCCCCTTGCTCCACCGTTGCCGTCGAGCAGCTTTTCAGTCGCGGAGGTCAGATTCTATCGGAAAAGAGATCAAGGTTCTTCCCGAGAACCTCGAAGCCCAAGTTTGCCTTGCAGATTGGAAGAAGGCGGATATGCGGATCCAGAAGAACAACTTGGGGACTGATTCCGAGGATGACGACGGAGTGGATACGGAGTCCGTTGGGAGCTCCATTGACAGTGCGGTCACAGATGGCTCAGGAGGTGGAGGGTCCGACGATCAACAAGACTAGAAGAATAGGTAACTGGGCTGGGGTTCAGACATACACAGGTAAAAGAACTACGTGGGCTTTGATTCCTCAACCCCGGGAGGATACGTAGGCAATCGGGAAACCGATTCAATCCCTTCTTCCCCTTTTTTTTTCCCACACTCAATCATACACAAATTTTACAATTGTAGTCTTGTAGACTTATAGTTGAAGTTGTAGACTTGTAGTCTTGAGAATTATAAGTTGTAATATTGTAATTTGTACCTAAATGGAAAACACAAAAGGATATTTTTCAAACATATATGCGTCCAATACCCATTCTCGACAATTCCGAAAACTCTGAACAAGTGCAAACCTGTCCAACCCGGGCCATATTTGTCGGGTCAACCTGCCGGGTACCCGCCGGGTCCGATACGCCGGGTCGACCCTTCGACCCTCTGACCCGCCGGGTGACCCGAACCCGCCAACCCGTGAAATTCCCGGGTTAGGGTTCGGGTCACCCCTCCCCGACCCTTGACCTGGCGGGTCGAACCCGTAGACCCGCCGGGTCAGACCCGTGGCCACGCCTAGTTAAGATATCTCCAAGTGTATAGGGTTTTCTTGAGAACTGGTTATACTTATAAGCTTGATGTTTTGCTATTGAGATATGAATTAGGAGGTAAGACTATGTGAAAGACGCTTTACAAATTATTATACTTATGTGCTTTTAAGATTGATTGTAGTGCTTGTTGCTAAGTAGTTCTTATAATTGGAACTATCAAGGATTTCTTGAGATATCGACTTACATGGGTTACTCGTTGAGCATGATTTATTATGTGAGTTTTGATAAATAAGACTTGTTGATCCTTGGTTTTGAGAACTTGTGGTTTTGTTGAGTATTTGAGTATTTGATAAATTGATGGTTACTTGAGAAAATAGTTAAGGAAAACCTGAACTTGATATGAAGTAAGATGTTTTGAGTGATGATATTGGTAAGAATTTGAGATAAGTTTCATACTTGATGAGAACAAGGTTAATTGAGGATGATGGTTATGATGAGAATGCGAGGTTGCTTGAATAAAATATTGTTAGTCTTGTGTTGACTTGAAAGCATGCTTGTGCGTTGAGTAAATGTGTATTGATGAGTTGTTCCTTACTTATTACTTGCTAGTGTGATTGGATGGTTCTCTGAGTGACTTGTTTGCTGATGGATGATTCTCTGAGTGGCTTTTTTACCGGCTAATTGGATGTGAAGACTCCAAGTAAGTCCTCCAGGGCTTGCTCAAGTGATTGGACCTCATGCCTGATGTGTCATATAGTATGTAGGTGTTGCAAATGCATACAAGCATGCCATGTAGTATCATGCTTAGAACTTGCATTTATGAATTGAGCATCCCTATTCTTTATGCGTTTGAAACAGAACGGCCGTTATCTGTGAGTCATTAGAGTCGTTGCTAGGGTCATTGGGGCATTCGTGTTTCATATCGTTTCGGTCCCAGTCGAGTCTTATATTATGATATGGTTGCGGCGGTGACTGAGCGTCCTACCTCGGAGTTGGGTACGGACATATGATGGTTGCGGCACTGACCGGGCGTCTTACCTCTGTAAAGATTCGGGATTTTGAAATATTATTTTATAAATTAAGAATTAATTTTGATTTAATATTGACTTAATTGGAAATTGAATTATAAGATTTTGGAAAATTTTGACAATTCCGTCCTCGAGCAGAATAACTTTATTTTAAGTCTTTTGGAGCGAATTCCGGCATAACTTCGAATTAGATTTAAAAAGCGGATTTTAGTCCGCTAATTTTAGTTCGAGACTTGAAAATATTTTCCGAAGTTCTATTCAATTATTTTATTGATCAACGAGGTTTATTATTTCAGATTAGAAATTTCGTTTAAAATTTCGATTGAGTCGGGATTGGTTGGAGCAAGCGAGTTTTAATTCTGGTGTTTCAATTTGATTCTTTAGAGAGAGCATCTTCATCCCATTTGATGAACCCCATCAGACCACACAACTCACCTCTTTCCTATATATTGTCTTCTTTCCCAAAATGAACAAATTGCACTTGTGATTGAGCATTCTATTTCTTTATGTGTATGTACACAGAACGGCCGTTATCTGTGATAGTCCTAGAGTCTTTGCTAGGGTCATATGGTAGCCCAGCCCCATCGGGTGCCCTGAGTCTATCGAGTCGATATGAGCATGATATGATAGCCCAGCAACATCGGGCAAGAGATGAGATGAGATGATATGATATGATAGCCCAACACCATCGGGCAAGAGATGAGATAAGATGATATGATATGATGATGCCATGGTTAGTGCACCACCACGAGGAAATTGCTATGCTATAGCACCGAACTGGCTAATCTCTGCACTAACGGGAAGGGGTGCAGAGGTAGGAGAGGGATATTCCACTTGGCATTGTCTTGGGCCCTTTATAGTTCTTTTCCGCAAATTGCAAATTAGGATCATGTTAGTGTGATTTAATTTCCGCATTCGCATCATCTTTATATTAGCGTATGTGTATATTAGCTTGCGGGACGGGGTGTGCTGGGGTCTCGCTCTGATCCCGCTCGCACCACTTGTTTTTAGGTATGATTGCTCCCTGTCTCTATGGCGTGGGAAAATCCCTCGGGCGATTACAAAGAATCTGTCTAACCCCGCTAATTTGGCTATACGACTTTAGAATATATTCTTTGGTTTTGACCCGGCTCTGCCGTGGCTTTTGTATCTAAACCGTACTTCCGCTTTACTTTCGTTTAAATTGAATTTTTGTGACTTCGATTGATTGGGGTTCGAAATCCCCGCTTTGAATACTGATTGATCTTTAGAGGTTGAAACCTCGCCCCGTACCTGAATTACAACATCCGAACGAAGGTATCTAACCTTCAAAACGTATCTCGGATATTTATATCCGGGCCGTTACAACCTCGGAGTTGGGTACGGACATGTATAACCCTAAAAGTGGGCACAGATTGGAAGATTGGGGATATGCCACTTGGCATTTTGTGTGGATCCAAATTTATTGTTTTCTGCATTATATAAATTGTCAACATGCTTGTGTGATTTAAATTCCAGTATTGCATTAGAACATCCTTTATTCTAGATATAGGCATATTATATGGCCTCGGCGAGGACTTCTGGTCCCGCATAAGTGGCTCGACCTTGACTTGTGGTATAGTTTCAGGTACCCGCTCCCTTTTGCTTGCCGATTGCTTCTATGACGAGGTTTTCACCTAGGACGAGAGTGTTAAGAAGAATTCGCACCTTTACAATCTTTTTTTCACAAATGTTTTGGCTGAATGAGTCACCTTGAAACAAATTGTATTTACTTTAAATTAAACTCGTTTGTTTATATTTGAGTTTGACTAGTTGAAATAGGACAGGTTCTCGTGCGAAAGCACAAAATAAGTATGGATTATTTGACTGTTTTGAGGGTCTGTAATTAGACCTATCAAAATACAACCCGACCCGAAAAACCCGACCCGTACGCCCGGTAAATTCTGGGTCAAGACCCGGGTTTTTTTACCCGAGATTTTTTTTAACCGGAACCCGAACTACCCAGTAATTTTTCGGGTAATCTGGGTTTCGACCCGGTGACCCGATTGACCCGATTGATTTATAATTATATATGATTATATTTTTTTTATGGAGATTCCAATTTATGACATCTTATAATTACAATCACTTGATCGTTCATTTTCAAATAAACTTTTATATTTATTTGTATTGTGTAATAATCCATTCGATCGATAGTATTTGAGATTTGATTTTTCATCACATTTTTTAAGAAGATCAAAACACTAAAAAAATTATTAAAATATTAAAACAATTCTATGCTTATTACTAATTGTATGAAATTATTTTTTTTAAAATTATTAAAAAATTAATATTTTATATATTTTTAAATTTTTATTAAAAATTACGAGAAATAATAAAAATCAAATATTTTAGATTTGATATAGTATATAATTACAAGCACTAGAACTTATGAACCACGTCTTTAATTTTAGCATTTTAAAATTATCGCAAATTTACCAAATCATGATTTTTTTAATTTAAAAAAGAAAAAATTGACAAACCCGAAATCGACCCGATTTGACCCGAAATCCGGTCAAACCCGAGTTCAAGTCAACCCGGATCTACCCGGGACCCATTTTACCGGGAACCCGTTTTACCCGGAACTCGAAATAACCCGACCCGAACCCGACCCGAATGACCCGATTGACAGGTCTATCTGTAATCCCCCTTTTCTTGAACTATATCATTATATTCTTAAGACATAAACATGGTTATAACTTGAAGATGATAAATAAGCAGCTCGTACTTGGATTGCAAGATCTGTTAGAGGGATAATTTTTCCCTCTAAACGTAACCCAGATTTATAATCTAGGTCGTTACATCGGGGCTAGGCTCTCCAACCATGCTAGTGCTTTCCCTGCAAGAGACAATCGAAAAGCCTTTAGTTTTACATATTCAAGGCTTTGTCCATCAGCAATAGTATCACACAAATCGATGAATAAAGTAATATGCTCTAGAAGGCAATCATTATGTTTTCCCTCAAATTGATGTCTCCTAATCTCAGTAAGGAAACTAGACTTAATTTCAAAATTGGAGGGATGGATAAGAATGGTCGATTCAGGCACTTAGGGCACATGGTGCATATATTGCTTGGCCTAAGGGAGGGCATTGATTTGGGCTTCAATTTGCCTTCTCGCTTCCCCTCCTTGCCAGCACGGTCTCGTTGTGCCGCCTCTCTAGTGGTGAAGTCCTCGACCTGCTTCCTTAACAGCACAATCTGTTGAGCATGGGTCTCTTGGTCTGCCATTATTCTTTATACTCTGGACATTAGATGGAGATAGCGTTCAGGGTCTTCTACTCCTTCGAATTCAGGTGTGCGATCAGCATGTCGCATACACCTATAAAGCACAACTCAAAGGAAGATGTGAGAAAGACTACTAGGGCACGATTGATCGCTTTCCCGAAAACGGTGCCAAATTGTTAAAATGAGGAAATGGAGTTTAAATAAATATAGAATATAAATGCAAACCCAATCCTAGTCCAAACAAATAAATACAAGACTTCCTCTCGCTGTAGTAGAAGGGAGTCGAAATCAATCCACGAGGAAGCGAGTCAGCGGGATCCTAGATAGTCTTTGAAAGCACACATCTTGATCGACCAGAAGCCTCGATCTCGAGTAGGTTACTCGACGTCGACCTAGGCTGTCGATTTCTACTGCAACAAAAGACCTGTAGAGACAAAAATGAGAAATCGATATCGACTAGGGGTGTCGATATCGATGTCAGTAGCACACGTCGACCTGGCTCAAAAAACTGCCAGTCGACACAGGGCACTCGATCTCGAGAGGTTGACTCAATATCGAGCTCAGCAGCAGGAAAAAAGAGTGTCGATACAACAAACGTCGACTTACAACAGAGGTGTCGATATCGACCTCAAACGTCGATATCGAGTGGTTCCTACAGAAAGGTTAGTTTTTGTCGGCAAAGAAAGGCTGAAGAAAAATAGGATGGTAGAAGGAGTATGAACAGAAAAGGCAAGTTTTTTTTATGGTTGTAAATATATAATAAAAGGCAACTTCTAAGGCTAGGGTTCACCACGACGTTAACCAATGCATGCGTAAGGTAAATAAGACGGACAATTGCACTATCTCAAAGCTTTCGTCATACACCAACTATTATGAATACTCTTGCAAATAAACCTAATTGTCTCTACCGATTTTATGTTTATAACTCAAGTTGATAACATGAATCCCTTTTGTTGCGATAAGGACTAAACATAGAATCATAGAAGATGATATAGACACAATGATATCAACATCAAGTACTTACCTCAAACACGCATGGCTAACGTCGGGCTCACCCCGACCCTAGAAGCTTTGGGGAACTACTCACACTTTATCGCAACAAACACCATTGATGGAAAAGAAGAAACTTGCATTAATATAAACTCCGAAACATTATAATCCAACGCCGGTTTTCTCAAACACCAAACCCTAAAGCTTATTTCTACTCTCTACTTCTCTAGCTATTGTTCTTGTGTGATGGAATGTATGAAAGACCAGCCCCTAGGGCTTTATTTATAGCCTACTAATCCTTGCTAGCCAAGGAAAGTAGTTATAATCCTACTAAAACTTCTATCTAAAATTCTATCCCAAACAAGTAGGATAAATCTTTATTAAAGTAAATAACTAATTAACTAATAAATATCTTAGGGTAAAAAGGCAACAACCCTAAGACATAATCTATCCTAAAAGATATGATAAAATGTTGCTAGTTGATAGATCTTCAAATTCGCATCCTCGAAGCGCGTGCAAACCGTGGCAAACTCCGCTCAATATCGACTAGGCAAGTCGATATCGAGGTCTCTATTTTGGCTCAACAAACTTCACTTCACTCGAGCTCTGGAGTGCACTCGATGTCGATATCTCCACTCGATCTCTAGGTCATGTCGAGTGGTCTTCACTGGGTCTGTGTGGTCTGTCTCGATGCTCAGGGTCCACGTCGAGCTGGCATGTCGATTTCGACATATTGTTCACTTGGCTTCCTCGTTTTGACTCCGATTCTGCTCCAATTCCTACATATTTAGACCAAAACTTGTGCAGACTCTATTTCTTGCACGTTAGCTCATGCTACATAAATTTGCATTATTTTTAACCTTTACTTTAGGAATCGAATGTAATATGAAGTCAAAACATGCAAATAAAAAGACACTAAATATGTACATCAACCACACTCAGTTACATCGACAGAACCACACTCAGTTACATTAACTGAACCAAACATAGTTAAATAACTGAATCATTCTTTGTTAAATGACTGAACCACACTCATTTACATTGACTGAACCAAACACAATTAAATTGTCTGAACAATATAGTATAAATGGTTTGAACCACACTCCGTAGCATGCCATGAACCTCACTCAACTAATGCCTGAACCACACTCAATTAATTGTCTGAACCATACCTTGTTAAATGACTGAACATTATCCAGTATACCCTTATATTTAAGTGGTTTTGCAGTTATATTAGTAAGTGGTTTAGCAAAAACGCGCTCTGAGCGACTGTGAAAAAAATTAGTAAGTGGTTCAGTATACCCTTATTAAGTGGTTCAGCAGTTATATTAGTAAGTGGTTCCATAAAAATGTCCTCTGAGCAACTGAGGAAAAAATTAGTTAATGGTTCAGTATACTCTTATTAAGTGGTTCAGCAGTTATATTAGTAAGTGGTTCAGCAGTAAATGGTTCACTTCTTGTTAATTTTTTCCCCACAATATATATACAAAGTGGGTGTCTATATCTGGATAAAATCAAATTACACTAAAAAATATATTTTTTATATTTTTTTAACAAGTGAAAATGGAAAAAAAAATTTAAAATTTTATGTAAAATGCCAAAAAAATTAATTTTCGCCCTCGAGCTTTCAGATTAATTGAAACCTTATAAAATGAGTTCCGACATTGTTTTGAACGGATTTTTCCGACGGATTTCAATTCCGCTATTTTGACTTGAGATTTGAGTATACGAGCTACATTTTATTGGATTAATTTTCTCAAGATTGAAAATTCGATTAATAATTTCGGGTCGAGATAAGGTCAAGTGAGCGGATTTCGGGTTTTATTTTGCTGGTATTTTAAATTTGATTTGGGGGACCACAACCCCTCTCGTCTTCTTCCCTTCCCTCCCCTATCTAATCAGAGCTAGCATAAGTAGCAGGTCAACCCTTTTGCCAATTTCCTCTTCTCCTCCATTGCACCAACAAAGCTCTCCAATCCCAGTTGTGCTTTCTTCTCTTGGCTAAGCATCACCCTCCTCTCCTTTACCCATCACTCTCCTTCTTCTCTATTTTTGGCAAAGAGCCAAACCTCCCCTCTCCTTCTTCTGATTTCACCCGGATCCTCCCCTCCTCTTCATTATTTTCAAAAGCCCTAAACCCACAACATCACCCACATTACACCCCTCCCACGCCTAAGCCTGCAGCCTATGATGTGCGCGCAAATTGCTATATTTTTCATATACTTTTATGTCTAATTTTGTCTATATTTTCATGCATATTAGTTGGGAAAGCATAAGATTTGTGTATTTTATGTTTATTTGCTAATTATGGAGGTCTATACGAGTTCTTGTGTTATTTCGCAGAACTCGAGGAAAAATTAGAGCGTTTTGGAGGAGAGAAGAAAAGCTGGAAAATTACTCGAAGTCATCTGAGGAGTCGAAATTGACCAAGTGACTCGACATCAAGTGCAACAGAACACCAGAAATCGAGCCAGGAGAAGAAACAGACAACTCGACAAAGACTAGTCGATATCGAGTGCCCAAAATCGAGTGAAAAGATAGAGTTCGAGTGAAAATCCGAGGTCGAGTAGAACTGGCTCGAGATAGAAGAGAAGTGGTTGATATCAACTAGACCTTGTCGATATCGAGTAACGCTGCAGACAGATCTGACAGTTTTTGATAAAATCGTCTCCGAAGGAGTTTACTTCTACATTAAGTCGGGATCTTTTATCTTTCTTACCAGACTTATTATCCTTTAGGGTGAATTCATATTTAACTAAAGTGATTTTCTTTATTTACTTTATTTAGTTTTATCTTAGGAATAAAGATAGATTTTCTTATCCTTGGATAGCGAGGTTTGAAGTCTATAATTAGAAGCCATTAGGGTTGAGTTTAATTGTCCAATCCACACACATACAATCGCAGAGATTTAGTATGGAGAGAGAGAGAGAGAGAGTGACCGAGTGGAGTAGAGGAGAGCGAGAACGGATTTTGCTTTGTTCGGTTGTACTATTTTGTTCGCAATTTCAATTCAAGTTTATTTTCCATGATGATGATGATGTCAATAATGATGAAGTGTGAGTACTTCACTTACTTCTAGGGTCGGGGTGAGCCCGACGATAGCCATGTAATTTTATGCATCAAAGGTATGATTTTTATGTGATTCCGTCTTCCATCCTATAAGCACGATTCTTCTACGAAAGTAGTAGGCGATCCTTATTTGCATCATTGAAGTGAAAGCCAATCATATTATGAATTTGGATTAATAAATAAATTGGATAGTAACTCTTAGGGTTTATGCGAGAGCCTCCAAATCACCTAATTGTTGGTAACAAAAGTTATTTGATGGAAAGACATCATCTTTCATGAATTTGGCATAGTCTTATATGGTTATCGTTGTGGCATGAAATCCCCGATCTTGGAGGTCTTTAAGTTTATTGAAGTTTATATAAAAGGTTATGTTTTACATTTTCTGCGAAGACTCGAAATTGACTGCAGAGGTCGATATCGAGTGGTTGACCCGATATCGAGTGCTCTACTCGACGTCGATTGTTGCCTTTGTCTTTTGCAGGAATTTGCTGGAAATCGACTAGAACTGTAGTCGATATTGATTGATCTACTCGATAGCGAGTGATCTTCTAGAGTCGAAATCGAATGTGATTGCAGGCTTAAGAAACGTTGACATACCTCCTCGTTGATAAAGATCCTGAACACCTTACTGCTACATCGGGAGGGATTCTTGTAATTTTATTTGCTTGGACAGGGAGTTTATTTTTAATATTTTATTTTATATTTATTTGAACTCGATTCCCTCCTAACAAATTTTGGCGCCGTTGTCGGGGAGGCAATCATTTGCGCCCTAAGCATTTACTCACGTTCATTTCTAGTGCTAGTTTTGCAGGTATGCGACGCTCTGATCGCAAACCTATCCTGGAAAGTCTAGACGAGCCCGAACGTTTCCTCCACCTTCGAAACATAGCAATCAGAATCATGGCGGAGAACGAGACACAGGCTGAACTCATTGAGAGATTGAGGAAGGAGATTGAGGACCACAATGCCACCATTGCCAATGAAAGGGCAACTGCAGCTGTAGAGAGAGCTCGCACTGATAGAGAGGAGGATGCACGCAGACAAGCCCAAGAGAGGCTCAATCAATATCCGTAGACGGCTATGCAATACATGCACCCTCCACTCCACGTTCCTGAATCTGCGATTCTCAATCCTCCCTGTAATTATGAAATTAAAATTAATTTCCTTTTTGAGATTAAACGCAATAGTTTTGAAGGAAGATCTAATGAATGTCCCTTACAACATATTTCTACTTTTATGGATTTATGTGAGACTATCGCCGATGGCGCAAATTTGGAATATGTTAGACTGAAATCTTTTCGATGGTCTCTTGCAGGGAAGGCATTACAATGGCTTGAAAGCTTGGCTCCACGCTCGTTGAGGACATGGGCAGAGGTGAAGGATGCGTTCCTAAACAAATTCTTTCCTCAATCTAAAACGGCGATGTTGTGACAAAGGATCACGACTTTTAAACAAAAGCCTGGCGAGACATTGGCGCAAGCATCGGAGCTCTTCAAGGACCTATTGCGATCATGCCCTACTCATGGGCAACTACCTTATGTCATCCAGGAGTTCTTCTACCACTCCCTTGATGTGCCAAATAAGGAGATAATCAACTCTTACAACTCCTATCGGTACATTGACCTTTCAACAACGGAAGCCTGGGATACAATTGAGAGGCTTGTCAGCTTTGACAACACATATGGGACTGCTGTGGCCTATGACTCAAGGCCTGCCCCATCTATGCCACTTTATGAGCCTCCAAAGGAGATCGATCCTGATGTGCGGCAACATTTCAACAATGATCAGACACGCCGCTTACAAAAGCAAGTAAAGTTCCTCACTAACAACCAAACTTGCCAGGAATGTGGGTCTACTAGGCACAACACCAATGCCTGCCCACATCTTGAGCAAGTTAGCATTGCAGAGACATATAAGGAAGCTAGATGGATGAGAGGCCCCTATGGAGGGGGAAATCAGCAGTATTGGGGGATCAAAGGTTCTATCAACCTCAGCACCAACAGAGGGATCCCCCACCTTATAGAGCACTTGGGAACCCTGAGCGGGAACCAAGGAAGGATGACCTGCATATCATCCTTGATAAGATACAGAGGAAACACACTGAGTTTAAACAAGCCAATACCTCAGTCCATACTTAGCTGCAAGGCATCAACTCTAGGCTCGGGGAGATCGACGTTTGACAGAAGAACATGGAGACCCAAATGGCTCAATTGGCTGAACAAATCCCCAAACCGTCAGGAACGCTGCCAAGATCTACTGTGCCCAATCTTAAGGGCAAAACTACTAGTCAAATAGCGGCTATGAAGCTAAGGAGTGGGCGTCAGCTACGAACGCCCGAGCAAAAAGCGGAGGAGAAAGCCCTCGGAGAGGACTCGATATCGACTATCCCAGTCGATATCGACCAAGATGCAGTCGACGTCGAGTCCCCTTTACTAGATGTCGATATAGAAGCTGAGCATCACCAGAAATGGACTCCTTTAGACGATATCGACCAGACCCTACTCGATATCGAATCAACTCCAGCCATAGTAAAGAAGAAGGTGCTGCCATTCCCTAAGAAAATTTTAAAGGACCCGGCGGAAAAGAAGTTCCAGCGCTTTGTGAAGATGCTTCAAAGGCTCAATGTTACCATTCCATTCACCAAAGCTCTTCATGAGATGCCATCTTATGTAAGGTTCCTCAAAGACATACTAGGTAAGAAGCGATCAATTGCTGAGATCGCAGAGGAGTACAGCAAGTTGGAGCTACCAGAAAAGAAGGCAGACCCAGGTAGACGTGGCCATGGGTCGGACCCGCCGGGTCAAGGGTCGGGGTTGGTTGACCCGAACCCTAACCCGAAAATTCACGGGTTGACCGGTTCGGGTCGACCCGTTGACCCGACAGGTTACATTATTTTTAAAAAAAAAAATTTAAATGACTATTAAAATAAATAAATAAATGATATGTGAAGATAAAAATCTTCATAACACATTTCACAATACATTTTATCAATCAAAGGAGTCTACAACGCATGCGGGAAGCTAAGGTAAGAAATATGACCCCCGAAGAGTTAGGGAAGAGGCCTATAGAAGCCCAAGTAGAGGAAATCATGGCAATCTTGAACGAAGGAACAAAAGCACCACTCGAAATCGACCCAGGTAAGTCGCTATCGACTAACAATATTTAAGATTATGTGCCAGATTTTAAGTATGGGGTTGATGTCCGAGCAAACAACTCGAAATCGAGTGCAGCACTCGAAATCGACCAAAAATGAAAGCCGACATCGACTGAACTAGAAGCTGAAGGAGAAAAGAATCACTCGATATCGAGTAACCCTAGTCGAAATCGAGTAGACCAGATCGAGCCGAATTCCCTCACATAGACAAAACCACTAGGAGCAGAAGACAAGTCGATATCTAGTGACAGTATTCGATATCGACTAGACTCACAAACTGAAAAGGAAAGCTCCGAAAAGGTAAGCCAAGGTATGGATTCCTCTTTCTCAATTTCAATAAAGGATTTATCTCTATTTAGGAGAGGTTTGCCTTGGTATGTGCGCTTGTGCGGGATATCCAGTGATGATCCAAGCAACTACAAAGTAGGAGATAAGGTGTATGTCTCTAAATCAAAGGATCATTGGTTTCCGAGTATATTCAAAACAAAGAAGATGGGTCCCTTTACAGTGAACAAGATCCATCTAGGCGGGATGCAGCTGCGAGACAAGAATGGAGTGCTATTTGAGGCCCAGGCTACATTGGCTCTACAGATGCCGCCATAGGAGCATGAAAGAAGAAGTCGGCCTAGCGACTATAAAGTCTAGAGCTTGTAACAAGATAAATAGTATTTAGGTTTTGGATATTTTGGTTTATTTTGAGACTTTATGGTTTGGTTTCGCTTTTAGTTTTATTTTCTAACGAATTTCAGGAGAAGAAGCACAAAAGATGACTCAAAATCGAGTAAAGTACTCGATATCGATGGTGCAAGTTGATTTAGAGAGCTTGTGATCGACAAAGGTGTAACGGCCCGGATATAAATATCCGAGATACGTTTCGAGGGTTGGATACCTTCGTTCGGATGTTGCAATTCAGGTACGGGTCGAGGTTTCAAACCTCTAAAGATCAGTCAGTATTCAAAGCGGGGATTTCGAACCCCAATCAATCAAAGTCACAAAAATTCAATTTAAACGAAAGTAAAGCGGAAGTACGATTTAGATACAAGAGCCACGGCAGAGCCGGGTAAAAACCAAAACATATATTCTAAAGTCGTATAGCCAAATTAGCGGGGTTAGACAGATTATTTGCAATCGCCCGGGGATTTTCCCACGCCATAGAGACAGGGAGCAATCATACCTAAAATCAAGTGGTGCGAGCGGGATCAGACCGAGACCCCAACACACCCTGTCTCGCAAGCAAATATGCACATACGCTAATATAAAGATGATGCAATTGCGGAAATTATATCAGACTAACATGATCCTAATTTACAATATGCGGAAAAGAACTGTAAAGGCGCCCAAAGAATGCCAAGTGGCATATCCCTCTCCTACCTCTGCACCCCTTCCCGTTAGTGTAGAGACTGGCCAGTTCGATGCTATAGCATATCATATCTCATTATCATATCATATCTCATCATCATTTCATATCTCATTATCATTTCATATATCATCATCATATCATATATCATGCTCATGCCCGATGGTGCTGGGTCATCATATCATATATCATGCCCATGCCCGATGGTACTGGGCTATCTCATCATCATATCATATCGACTCGATAGACTCAGGGCACCCGATGGGGCTGGGCTACCCTATGACCCTAGCAAAGACTCTAGGACTATCAAAGATAACGGCCGTTCTGTTTACATACGCATAAAGAAACAGAATGCTCAATCACAAGTGCAATCCTAGCATGATACTCCATGGCATGCTTTAATGCTTATGCAACACCTAGTATGTCATATATTCACAAGCAGGTATTCTCTTTCGAATCCGAGTAAGCCCATAAAGGAACATACCTGAATAAGCCGAACAACATAGAAACAGGGCAGAAGTAGAATCCAAGTAATGAATCATCCAATAGTAAGCAATGTCCAACATGTCATAATCACCTAATAACATAAAATGCATAAGTCTATCTAATCCACAAAAGGCGCCCCTAACCATCACACATCTCTTCTCATATCTCATTTCAGATTATTCCATCTTATCTCATCATAATTCAAATACCATTCCATGTTCATCTCATTTTCAAAACAATCTCTCAAAGAACTCAACTTAGAAAATCAAACAAATCTTTTAAAATCGCTTATCCAAATCCCAACATTAAACACTTAGGCCTTAAAACCAATTCCCAAAATCATATTATAGAAATCATTCCGGCATGTTTCTTACTTCAAAAACATAATATAAATAAATTCCAATATTAAATCATCAAAATAATCATATGTTCACAAATCGTATTTATAAATCAAAACCAACAATTTACTTTAAAATTCCCAACTCACATATTTGACTCCTCATAAAATGCATCATATATAAATAATCCAATTAATACTATTTTAAAACAATAAACAATATTCAATGATTAATTTCCAGAATTTATAATTATATCCAAATCTTAAAATAATAATAATACTCAATTAATTTAACACTTACTATCCATATAATCTCAAAACAATAACCATAAATATATTTGTAACCCAATATCAAATAATATCACTTTTAAAACCTTTTTATAATATATGATAATATCTTCAGAAAATATATTATCACAAAATCAGAATAACAATACAATACTAATATAATAACTTAAAAAAATTATATAAAACCATATACTAACATACCCATATACCATAACGTATAATATACACACATATAACATAACAAAGACACCCCTCCAAGGCCAGCCCAACCGAAGAAAGGAAAAGGCCCAACCCCTAACCCATTACTCCAGCCCATGACCCGGATTACCCAGCCCAAACACGAGCCCGTACCCACATGCCCAAATCAACCCTTTAGTGAACCAGTTTTCAGGTGCTAAACCGAGTAAAAGAAAAGAGATGGAGTGAGCCGGTTCACTTGAACCCGCCTTCAACCTTCAAAATAGAGCAACGCCCACGACGAAGTGAAGGAAGAAGAAGAAGAAGAAGAAGGACTAGTCGGCGGAGCTCCGTTCTCAACCCAACCACCCCCAATCTGATCGACCCTAGATTCCGACCTAAACCCGACCACAATGAAGTAAACGACGTGAGAAGAGGAGGGAGGAAAGGTGACTTACATTGGCGACTCCGAGGGCGACTCCGGGGCTCGATACGGCGGCTCCGGCTGCGTCGGCGAGGGACGGGTGTCGATTTGGGCCTAGGATGAGTGAGGAGGGATTAAAAGAGGATCTTCCCCTGGTTCTGAGTCGAAAAAGGGTGGATTGAGGCTTACCAAAGCTATATTAGAAACAGGGGAGATGTCCGCGGGGAGACGGCGTCGGCAACTCCGGGGATCTCTTGGTGGCTTCTTCAAGGTCGGGAATGGTCCTTCGTGGCTCTTGGGCGGTTGATTGCGACATCGGCTCGCGGGTGGTGGGGAATCGAATGAAAACGAGAGGAATGGAGGAGTGAGCAAGGTGGTGCAAGGTGATGTCGCAGCTCGGCAAAACCAGTGGAAAAGGGGCTCTTTTGGGCTGTGTCTTTGGGGAATTCTCTGGGGGTTTGAGAGAGTGCAAGGAGAGAGTAGAGACGATTCGATTGTGGGTGATTTAGGGTTCAAGAGGGCTGCCTATTTCATAGGGAAAAGGAGGGTCTTGCTCTTGGCGTGGGATTGCTGCATACATTGGAGAAGAAGACAAAAAAAGGGGACCAATTCCTTGCCAGAGAACCGAGAGCGGGAGAGAGAAGGAGGGAGAGAAAGAGAGAGAGAGAGAGAGAGAATAAAGAAAAAAAGAAAAAGAGAAAAGAAAGTAGGAATAAAGGAGGTCCCTATATATCAATTTGAATTCCCGACGTTCGAACCCAAATCCGCTCACTAAAACAAAACCCGACACTCGACAATTAAATAAAATTTTAAATCATATCGGAATGAAATTAATTTTATTAATACCCGGAACTCGAAAGTGAAAATCAAATCCCGTCAAAAATCCAAAATTTAACTGATGCCAGAAGGATTTTAAAATTGAACTCGTGCTCGAGGACGACTTTTTCTCCGCTTATACAATTGAATAAAATAGTAACGTATTTAAATAAAATATTCATAATATAATATATACCCGGTCTTTACAAATGGATCACCCTAAAGCTTAGAATCACCAGGAATTGAGTGAAAGTAGTCGATATCGACTGGATCACCTGATATCGACTGCCCTTGCAGACGTCTTCAGCACCTGATTTTCGCTAATTTTTAGTAAGTTTCTTTCTTCACCCTAGTTCTTATACAGTGAGGACAATGTAATCTTTAAGTATGGGGTGGGGGAAAGGCTTACTTGCATATTTTTCACTTTTTTTTGGATATTGCATATTTCTTTTTTATGTTTATGCATACTTTTTTTACATAGATACTTTAGATATGTTTATTTATCTTTACGCATCATATTTATTTTCTGGAAAAAAAAATCACCCCCATTAAATTTTTTTAAAAATTGAATAAGTATCATGGAAGCTATGATTGAACTCGGCGATGCAAAAGTGGATTCATTAGAGATATAACATGAAATTGCCTAGTAAAGGGAAGTCACAATGAAGTGCGATTTTTAGAGAAAACGATGAAAGAGAGGTAAAATTTGAAGTTGCTTTTGACATGTGCATGATAAGATGATGGAGGACATTATATTTTTCATACATGTGCTCAATTTCATATCCTAGCCTTACCTATGCAAATTTGCATTACACAAGCCATATATGAGCCTTACATTATTATTGCTCCACTTACATTACATATTGCCCATTTTTTATACCTTATACTATACCCTATCCGGGGACTAAGTTGAGAATGGATGTCATCTTTGGAGTTTTTATATGGAGTTGTTGCATATTATTGAAGTTGTTAGCAGGAATGAAAGAAATTTTCAATTATGGAAAATTTGATGAGTGAGAAAAAATCTGATCACCTCAAGAGATAAAGGTAGATCGACCCTGCTCGTTGAGATGTTATATGGAGTTTGAGATGTTGACCCTGCTCGTTGAGATAATGGAAGTTTGGAAATAAAGTTTATTTCCCCGGATTTAACACCATATGGCCAAAAATTTGCCCACCTTTAGCCTTTTACCAATCTACTTCTCTCTAAGCTTACAAAAACTCTTGATTATTAATGTTGTGTTGCACGAAATTATTTTTTGCATATAACCCTCCTTTTGTGAGTATGATGTTTCTTTTATTCACATGCATGGATTTGTTGACATTAGTACCTTCCCCTAAATGACCGCTAAAAGTATTGCTTGGGGACAAGCAAGCTTAAGTATGGGGTGTTTGATGTGCGCGGAAATTGCTATATTTTTCATATACTTTTATATCCAATTTTGACTATATTTACATGCATATTGGTTGGGAAAGCATAAGATTTGTGTAGTTTATGTTTATTTGCCAATTATGGAGGACGAGTTCTTGTGTTATTTCGCAGAAATCGAGGCAAAATTGTAGTGTTTTGGAGGAGAGAAGAAAAGCTGGAAAATTACTCGAAGTCATTTGTGGAGTCGAAATCGAACAAGTGACTCGACATCGAGTGCAGAACACCAGAAATCGAGCCATGAGAAGAAACAGACAACTCGACACAAACTGGTCGATATCGACTGAAGCTGTCGATATCGAGTGCCCAAAATCGAGTGAAAAGATAGAGTCTGAGTGCAAATCCGAGGTCGAGTAGAACTGGCTCGAGATAGAAGAAAAGTGGTTGATATCGACTAGACCTTGTCAATATCGAGTGACGCTGCAGACAGATCCGACAGTTTTTGATAAAATCGTATCCGAAGGAGTTTACTTCTACATTAAGTCGGGATCTTTTATCTTTCTTACAAGACTTATTATCCTTTAGGGTGAATTCATATTTACCTAAAATGATTTTATTTATTTACTTTATTTAGTTTTATCTTAGGAATAAAGATAGATTTTCTTATCCTTGGATAGCGAGGTTTGAAGTCTATAATTAGAAGCCATTAGGGCTGAGTTTAATCATTCAATCCCCACACACATACAATCGCAGAGATTTAGTATAGAGAGAGAGAGAGAGAGAGAGAGAGAGAGAGAGAGAGAGAGAGAGAGAGTGGCCGAGTGGAGTAGAGGAGAGCGAGAGCGGATTTTGCTTTGTTCGGTTGTACTCTTTGGTTTGCAATTTCAATTCAAGTTTATTTTCCATGATGATGATGATGTCAATAATGATGAAGCACGAGTAGTTCCCTTACTTCTAGGGTCGGGGTGAGCCCAACAATAGTCATGTAAGTTTATGCATCAAAGGTATGATTTTTATGCGATCCGTCTTCCATCCTATATGCATGATTCTTCTACGAAAGTAGTAGGCGATCCTTATTTGCATCATTGAAGCGAAATCCAATCATATTATGAATTTGGATTAATTATGAAATTGGATAGTAACTCTTAGGGTTTATGCGAGAGCCTCTAAATCACCTAATTGGTGGTAACGAAAGTTATTTGACGGAAAGGCATCACTTAATTGTTGGTAACGAAAGTTACGTTTTACAGTTTATGCGAAGACTCGAAATCGACTGCAGAGGTCGATATCGAGTGGCTAACCCGATATCGAGTGCTCTACTCAACGTCAACTGTTGCTTTTGTCTTTTGCAGGAATTTGCTGAAATGGACTGGAACTGTAGTCAGAGGGTGTGGGTACTTGGTTTCTACAAGGGTGTATGAAAAACGCGACATATATTGTGTAGGGGTGCCATGGAATTGATAATGTGTGAAGATGCAGGAGGTGTGCCAAGCCAACTAGAAACTTATATTGGTGTCTTTATGTGTTTCAACAACATCAATTTTATTACCATGGTGTGAATAAGAGGAAAAAAAGGTTGACATCCCCACAAGTGGCACAATAAGGATATTGGGTTGAATTTGTAATGATTTGTTGCTTCATTGAGATGAAGTAACTTGTCTCGATCATCCCTTGTAGGGGACTTTCAAGGGAGATGTAATCAGTTTGTGAGGATGCAAATGCTTCGACACATGGATGGGACATGGTCTTATATGAGGTGATGCATCTTAGCATCATGGGGGTCATTGAGCAGAGGATTGCCAATGGAATTAACATGAATGTGCATAGACCAGGATACACCTTGTACAAATTTCCATCACTATCCAAGTAAGTACAATGACATATTGAAATGCTCTCGTTTGTATGTGTGTTTTTTGTGTGTCCGTGGTTTTTCCAATGCTAACGGTTTTTTGTTAATGTGTTGTGTGTAGATATGGATATAGAAAGCGGCCTCCGACAATGTTGAGCAGTTCACATTGAAGGTGTCATACTCAGCCTATCCTTACTGCATGAGGGGGGAAGTTATCGATGAGAACCTTTCATATGACACTATTGCTACGTTGCTCAGTATGGATAACGAGGACATGATTAAGCTTCATGAAGCAAGGAAAATCCTCATGTCTGATGACCAAGAAAGGTCACTCTTTGGTTGGTGCTACTACTCACGCCAGGCCCTTGACCACTTCTTTAACTATATCCTTTGTGAGATTGAAGCTACGCTGATTGAGGCATGAACTAGTCAAAGCCAACAAAGAGTTTGCCCCCATGGTGGTGAAAGGGTTACGAATGATCAACAAATGGGGGATAGATTGATGGCTAAGCTAAAAGACATTGGGACGAGGTTATCATCCCAATGACCTATACGAATCATCATAAAAAGTAACCTCGTGCAAAAATAAAAAGACAACAAAAGGAAGAATCTTAAGCAAAACCCAACTTATTATTATCGGAATCACCATTATTACATATAAGTTAATCAAAATTACCCTTTGTGTTGTCTTCTTCCTATAAATACAATGGCAACTCAGAGACCATCTTGTTATCTTGTTGTCAATTCTCTACTGGATGGAACCTTGCCGTGCTACTAGCTGTTGAAGGGTTTATTTCCAATCAAACAAATTTATATGATCGAAAGCCCGCTATAGTCACTACTACAATTAAGGCCTATTGTGGCACTTCATTGCAGCGGTTATTCTATTGAGGCGGTATATTGAGGCGGTTTTATCTATTGTAGCGGTTTAGTGGCGGTTTTAAAATTCTATTCTATAACATTGATTATTGTGGCGGTTTTCAAAGGCTAGTGTGGCGGTTTTAAAAACACTTTTTTTCCTTACATAATGTAGCGGTTTTTACTGATTTATTGTAACAAGTCTATTACTTAATGAAGCGGTTTTTTTTCTTTATTCCTAGAAAAGCCGCTCCTCGATCTACTTCCACTTTCTCCTCCCAAACCCTAACCTCCGTTCTCCACTCATCCCCTCTCGCTGGATCCGTCCCCACACTCGCACCTGCACCCGCACCCGCACCAGGCGCTAGCATTCTCACTCTATCTCCTCTCCATCGATGGGATCACCTGTTGTCAACACGCATACTTCTTCAAGAAAACTGCTGATCTCATTGACTTCAAGGTATCAACCGCTGATTTGTAGAGAAATACTGAGTTCACTAATTCATTCAGTATGCCTTTATAGATGTGTCTAATATGTGTGTGATTCTTGTGATGGAGGAGAAATGTTAAGCTATTTGATGTTCTTTCCAATGGGGGGTTTTCAGCTACATTGGAGTTAATAAGTCTACCAAATTTAACTTATTATTTGTAACCATTTCTGTGATTGATTTTTCTCATATACTTGATGTTATTTGAGTTGGTACCTCATAATGAACAGAGTTGACTTCAGGTGTGTGTTTAGCAATGTACTTCTGGTTGTGTATCTTCATTTTAACATCTAACAAGCTGATCTAATGTGCTTATGTGCTTATTGGTAGTGCTCTTGAAGGAGCTGAGTCAACTCTGTTCATGGCATCTGGAATGTGTGCCAGCATTGTTACGTTGTTGGCTTTGATTCACTGTTGGTGGACATGTTGTTATAACTACTGATTGCTATCGGAAGACCATAATATTCATGGAGAATTTCCTTGGGAATACAGGTACTTAATGAGCATTAATTGTGTACTTCCTGGACAGTACCGCTACCCTTCTTGTTGCTTCACCATCGTTCACGATCCCTCTCTCCGTCATGCCTACTGCTGATCTCTCAGCATGTTTTCTCCTTTTGCACTAGAATGCCCTCCATTGGTGCATTGAGGGGGTAAATATCTAATCCTACTTATATTTTTCATGCTTGGATTGGATTATATGGTTACTTTTGTACGTTTGCCTAAAAAAATCCCCAAAAAATGTACATTGATATGATGCTCCAATCAATTGATTTTCATGAATTTGATCAACATTTATTGCTTATTTTCAGGTTCATCCAGATGATGTATGTGCAAAAACAGAAGTAACCTTATCTGAAGCAAATTAGGTAACTTGATCATTTAATAACCTTTGAAGTTGATTCATGCGATTACTATAGGATTTCCACAATGTTATTTGTAGGAGTTCCACATTGTTAATTTTGTGTATTGAGACAATCTCTCCATTTCCCCTTTGTGCAAACATGTTCCATCTTTAGCAATACTATCTATTGAGACTCTTTTGTGTTATTTTTTTTTCATTCATAACTAAACCTGATCACATATATCTAGGGAGCATCTCCATCAAATCCTGGGAGTTGAACTTGTTCAGTTGAGCTTGGTTTTTGTTTTAATGCTCATTTAGGCAGTTGAACTTGCTGAATTGAGCTTGATTTATGTTGTTGTTGCTTTTTTTAAGCTATTAAAATGTAGAATATTGCTTTTTTTAGCTACTAACCTAATGATTATTTGTTGTTTTCACTTTTTTCATCCAGTTTGCCATCGGCACAAGTTGCTTCCACTTTACAAGATGTGTACCTACGCTACGAGAAGATGAATGCTAATACACAAGTGATGCTATGTACTCTTGAATTTACTATATTATATTTTGAGTTAGGAGACACTTAAATGTGTTATTTTGTGAATGAATTTTAGATATCGGTACACTTGAATTTTATATATTTAGTTATTACTGAATATATATTTTGATGTAATGGATATATTATAATATGGTTATATATGTGTATATATGGTGGTTCATTTTTATTAATGAAAATTGTGTACTTTATTATTATTCTCAATTTCATAAACCATAAATAGAAAAAAAAAACTTGTAGAATTAATCTATAAAATGCATGAAAATAAAATTTAAAAACCGCCACAATAGTTCTAGAACCGTTTCACTAGAATTCACAAAACTGCCACATTAGCTCACAAAATCGCCACATTAGATTAGAAAACCGCCACATTAGATTAAAGAACCGTCACATTAGATTATAAAACCGCCACAATAGAACAAAAAACCGCCACAATAGGTTTGAAATAACCGCCACATTAAACAGGGCTATTGTAGCGGTTTATCTACCTATTGTGGCGGTTTTGAGTTTTCATAATAAACCGCCACAATAGATGATAAAACCGCCACAATAGACCTAATGCAACCCAAGCAACAGAGGCGGGTAAAAACCGCCACAATAGGCCTTTGGAAGCGGTTTTCCTATCTATTGTGGCGGTTTATAGCCGCCGCCTTAGGCTTTAATTGTAGTAGTGAGTATAGTAGGGTCAAGTTCGTCCGCAGGGAGAAAGTCAGTGACTCAATTTTAGTTACCAAAGAGCAAGAATAGTGAGAAGAGATGACAAATATAGAGATTTTTGGGGTTTGTGGGCTGCTGGAATTTTTACGGAAAATCAATAATAATAAAAGTCTAGGGCATAAGGATCCCCACAACGATAATCATGCAAGCATTGCAATGAATCGTATAAAAATCATGTTTTTATCTATTAAATAGGTCAACTTCCATTAACCCTAGCAAAGTAATCAATTTATTTTCACAAATTAATAAACTTTACTATCAATCTTAATGAGGTTATCAAACTTCCGTTCAAAACCCTAATTACTATCCAATTCACAATTCAATCTTTCAATTCAATTGCAAAAAAGAATTTCCCCAGTTTTCATTGAGTACTTAAGCATATAAAATAGATAAGAATCAATCAATTCATCAATTCATAGCAAAATTGCAAGCATAACTATCGTTGGGATCACCTCAACCCTAGAAAAGGCGACTACTCACGCATAAACATGGTAGACATTGCAAAATTCATGAAATAAATAAAAATCAGAAATTCAAATTGCATTAAAACCTGAGAATAATGTCAACAAAGCGTCCTAAAAGCCTCACAAAACGTTCTCTAACTTTCGCCGAAGAAATCGCTTCAAAAAGCTCTCAAATCCGCTCACAAACACTCCCTAAACGTGTGCTAAAAATTCTAAACGTGTGCTGAAAGTGGTAGAAGGAAGAGAGAGACTCCTCCAAACCCTAAAAATCCTATTTATACTTAGTAGCCCATAAACCTAATTAGGAAATATCTAAAGTCTATCTAAGGAAAGGGGTAAAAATAATTAAATCCGGATAAAAATCGTCCGCCAGGGAGCCTGTACCGACCCGGGCCACCTCGGTACCGAGCCCCCTTAGGGTCGGTATGACTACTGTTGCTCAGATTGGCTTGTTCTATCAGATTATGCCTCGGTACCGACCCAGGTAGGGTCGGTATAGGGTCGGTACAACTCAGTAAAACGCCAATATCTCCTTTGTTTGAACTCCGATTGCTTCCGTTCTTTTTTCTATGTGCTCCTTATTCTTTTCCGCGTCTTTTCTATCTTGAGAGTTTCTTCAAAAACAGCTTCCAAAATCCTGTAAAACACACAAAAGCTAGTGAAGACATCTGTTTCTTATGAAACATGAAAATCTATGCAAAAGACACTAAACCCAATGCATAACCAATGAAAAAGACTTATATTAACACTAAAGTATATGGAAAAACATGACCAAAAACATGCACATCAAAATACCCCATACTTAGACTTGCTTGTCCTCAAGCAATAACCGAACATGAGTCTTTCATCCCACAAACATACTTTTTACGCACTAGCCTTTTCAATGTAGTGCAATCATGAATAAAGTAGACAAACGTCCTAGCATGTACATGAGTGATCAAGTAGCCTGCATGCTTATCCATCCAACCTCACAGGGGAAAGTGTTTCACTCGCTCTCATGTGTTTAGGCTTTAAGAACAACTCTCAACTCAAATTCAAATGCAAAACCCCTTAAATATTGAAACTTATATCACCAAATTCGCAACCAATTAATGCTAATGCAAACAAAAATTATCAGGAGGTCTTTCGTTCAATGGAGAACTTTAAAGAAGTCTCCATTCGGCGGGGTTGTAATGGGGTTTGGTATAAAATAAAGGGCATGGAATCATTTGGCTATTTGATGCTCAATAAAGTTAGGGAATCAAGACTCCTAAATCTTCAACACAACTCAACCAAACCATAACTCTCAATCATATGAATCAACCAAACTCATCAACATATCTCGTGAAGAACTCAACCCTTTTTCCAACTCTAGATACCTCTCAATAATACAAATCATGCCTAAAAGAAAATAAATAAGATCTATTTGGCTCATGCACTTTATTCAACTACTAATAACTTCACTTTTTTTTTCTCTTTTTTTTTCTTCCGATTTTTTTTGAGAACGAAATTAAAATAAAATAAAATAAAATAAAAATAGTGCATTTATAATGTGATCCAAATATTCTTTTACATAATATGTAGCAAGATAAAAAATAAAAACCAACTCATCCTTCCATAAACTCAAAATTATTCTCACTTGAACCCAAACATAAGCTCATTCTTTCCACTAAATCATTAATCCCACCAACTCTAAGTCTTAATTCCCAAATGGGGGTCAGGCTCAATTTGGCTAGGAAATAATTTTGTGGAGCTTATATAATATATATATATATAAAGGTCTCAAGATAATTATTGGTTTCAAGCAGAGATAATGTAGGGTAGGTAAAGAGAGGATAAAATTGGCTCAAAAGGTGCCTCCATCATTTAATTCTCATTCACATCAAATTTATATATATATACTGGCATTGAAAATAGATAACCATCGCAATACTCAGAGATAATATACATATGAAGAGTAAACTCACTCAAGAAAGCAAAAAGATTTTTATGTTATCCCTATAAGGCCAAAATTCTCACTAGGTAAAAATTTTGTTGGACTTCAGTCATGCCTAAGAACTTAGATCATACATGCTCAATTATGTCTACCAAACCGTATTTGTTATGGGACTTATATCATCACGTCAGCCATTATTCATCATCATAGGACCTCTAAGTTAGGGTATAAAGCTAAAACTAACACATAAAATAAACATGCATTTTTCTTTTCTTTTTTTTGACATTTTTTTTAACTTAAAGCAAGACTAAGATAATTAAAATATGACTAAGGACTTAAAACTTAAAATGCATAAGACTTAAACATGAATGCATAACATAATCCAAATAAAATGAAGTGCAGAACAACACATAGAAGAACAATTCTCAAAAATAATGACACATAAGTTTTCTGAATCCCCCACCCCATACTTAAAAATAGACAGTGTCCCCATTGTCAAAAGAAAATCAAAGTAAAAGGAAAAAGACTCCGAAACTCACAAAAACAAGATGCAGAAGCTGTTGAAGAAATCAAGAAACCCTACTCAGAGGGCGGAGGCGGTGGTGGGTATGGGTTCTGTGGGAAGAGAGAGGATACCCAAGATGTAAAAGAGGACGCGCGTGCTTCCTGTAGGTCCATCCTCTCATTCAAGCGTGTAAACTCATCCCTCAGAACAGTCTGCCCTTCCTGCAAGCTCTCTTGGCCTAATCTCAGATATTGCAGCTCGCGCATGATATCATGAAAAGAAGATTGATGTGTAGAAGTCCTACTCGGACCAGCCTCATCAGAAAAGTAGTGGCTACTAGGCCTAGCGTCATGATCCATGAATTCAGTATGCTCCGGCTGGTGAACCACTAAACCTAATGTGTCCTCTAGATGGGGATACCTGGGCGGTCGCTGGCATCTCAAAGGATCTCCCAAAATGACCTCTGAGGTTGAACGATACTCCTCAGCCCAAGTGTTGCGCCAATTCGGTACATACAACAAGTCCAAGTTCTGCCTGAGAATCTCAACATCATAACCATGAAAAGTAGAAAAGTACCTATCCCTTTTCCTTGCGATCACCTTAGCACTCATCAAGTAAGCAATGTCTATAAGCTGAGTAGCCGCAGACTTGTATCTGTTTAGATCAACATGTAGGCGCTTGGCCAAAAGCACAATCATACCACCAAACCAAATCTGATCGGCGTTCTTCGTGTAATCTCTAACATGCGCAAGGAACTCATAACCCAAATTTAGGGGCGTCTTCATCTCGAATAACACCCCCCTTAAACAAGCAATTTCCATCCTTGTAGGCCTAGAAAGCTCTTTCTTTGCCCATATAGTGCTACCAAAAATCCTAAGGATAATGCAAAAAAGAGGGTTCGCGATATCCTTACCTGGAAGAGCTCTTTCAGGCCATCTGGGCATGCCGGTGATCAGTTTCCATGTATCCAAAGCCTTGCAGCTGACGACTTTGTATGGCTCTACAGGGTTGGGGAATCCCAACATAGCGTTGAACTGCTGCAAGGTGAATGTGCGCATCTCATTCCCTAGCTGGAATGTAATAGGGCCCTCAAAATCCGGCCCATTGACGTCCGTCTGCAAAGTAGCCACGAACTCAACAACGAGGGCTGGGTAGAAGCGCGAGACAGGATCCAGTAGACACGTGGCGCCTAAACAGGAAAAGGCCTCCACTATGTCATCCTTTATTCCCAAGCTCACTCCATCTATAGGGTCATACCACCGAGCCCGAAGCTTGTGGTTCTTGAGGATGTCCTTGTACTCCTTCTTTTGATAGGCGTCGTATATGATCATGTCATCAAATGTAACCATAGAAGATCACGTCATCCCCGGCAACGGCACCAATTTGTTGAAGGGTTTATTTTCAATCAAATAAATTTATAAGATCGAAACCCCGCTATAGTATAGTAGGGTCAAGTTCGTCTCCAGGGAGAAAGTCAGTGACTCAATTTTAGTTACCAAAGAGCAAGAATAGCGAGAAGAGATGACAAATATAGAGATTTTTGGGGGTTTGTGGGCTGCTGGAATTTTTACGAAAAATCAATAATAATAAAAGTCTAGGGCATAAGGATCCCCACAACGATAATCATGCAAGCATTGCAATGAATCGTATAAAAATCATGTTTTTATCTATTAAATAGGTCAACTTGCATCAACCCTAGCAAAGTAATCAATTTATTTTCACAAATTAATAAACTTTACTAACAATCTTAATTAGGTTGTCAAACTTCCGTTCAAAACCCTAATTACTATCCAATTCACAATTCAATCTTTCAATTCAATTGCAAAAAAAAAGAATTTCCCCAATTTTCATTGAGTACTTAAGCATATAAAATAGATAAGAACCAATCAATTCATCAATTCATAGCAAAATTGCAAACATAACTATCGTCGGGATCACCCCAACCCTAGAAAAGGCGACTACTCACACATAAACATGGTAGACATTGCAAAATTCATGAAATAAATAAAAATCAGAAATTCAAATTGCATAAAAACCTGAGAATAATGTCAACAAAGCATCCCAAAAGCCTCACAAAACGTTCTCCAACTTTCGCCGAAGAAATCGCTTCAAAAAGCTCTCAAATCCACTCACAAACACTCCCTAAACGTGTGCTGAAAATTCTAAACGTGTGCTGAAAGTGGTAGAAGGAAGAGAGAGACTCCTCCAAACTCTAAAAATCCTATTTATACTTAATAGCCCATAACCCAAATTAGGAAATATCTAAAGTCTATCTAAGGAAAGGGGTTTAAATAATTAAATCAGGATAAAAATCGTCCGCCAGGGAGCCTGTACCGACCCGGGCCACCTCGGTACCGAGCCCCCTTAGGGTCGGTATGACTACTGTTGCTCAGATTGGCTTGTTCTGTCAGATTATGCCTCGGTACCGACCCAGGTTGTGTCGGTACAGGGTCGGTAAAGCTCAGTAAAACGTCCATATCTCCTTTGTTTGAACTCTGATTGCTTCCGTTTTTTTCCTATGTGCTCCTTATTTTTTTCCGCATCTTTTCTATCTTGAGAGTTTCTTCAAAAACAGCTTCCAAAATCCTGTAAAACACACAAAAGCTAGTGAAGACATCTATTTCTTATGAAACATGAAAATCTATGCAAAAGACATTAACACTAAAGTATATGGAAAAACATGACCAAAAACATGCACATCACCAGCGTCCAATTATATATCACTTTATGGTGCCTCCCTTAAAAGTAACATCATGACATCACTTCGTTTGCATCCCTTTATTGGATATCTCTCTGCGGTAACACCTGGTCACAAGTCACGGGTCAACCAGGGTCCATGATCAGGCGGATTCTTGTCGAACGGGTGGCTGGTTTGGGGTTAGTGTCGTCCTGTCTCAAACCCGCGTCGGGTCGACCCAGCGGGTCAACCTGCCCCACCCTTAATTAAAAAAATTAAAAAAAAAACTAGAATTTATAATTCTTTTTATGAATCTTATAATTCTTTTTACGAATTTATAATATATATTCATATGCAATATGTAATGCATGATAAGTTTCACATTTGCTTAACTTCTTTTATAGGGTTAAGATTTTCCCACTTATCCTCTCATTTCAATATGGGACAAAAAAAGAGAAGGAAAACACACTCTGTTCATCTCACATATTCACTTAGTTTTTTTTTTGTTGAATTATTTTAATAGTCATCAATATTTTAATGTTATTTTAAATCGATCCATAACCTTTTATTTATTTTATTCTTGAATTGCATCTTTCTCAAGAAGACGAAATAGGGTTGTTTATTGAAACGACCCCAATTCCTTCTTCTTGATCGCACACCGATCGAGAGTACAATTTCTCATGAAGATGCTTGGATGAATCTAGCATCAAAAATTAGTTATTAGAATGGGGAAGGTAAATGAAGTAGAAATAAGATATATATCTTCCGATAATTTCTATTCCACGTCGAAAATGTGGTTAATAAATTATAGGAAAAAATATATATTTACCTTCCTAACCATTTTTCTTTCCCCATAATTTATGTCCCATGTGGTGGATGGATGAAGTCAATGATGGTGGCTTCAAGATGAGGCGAGGAAGGTGCTGGTGGTTTCAAGAAGTGGCAGCAGCGGAGAAAGGTGGCGAGACTATGGTGGCTCTGGCAATCACAAACCCAAATTTAGGGCTTTTGAATTCGGGAAGAACTTTGAACAAATTTCTGGATGGAAAGCTTTATGGGATGGTACTGAATGTGTTGCACAAACTGGAAAGATTCGAGAACAAAAATAATAAGAACACATGGATTTATGTAGTTCACCAACAATGTGTTGGTTAACTTAATAACAAAGGAGATCAATTTTACTAGTAGACAAAAAGGGGTTTTGGAGGATACAACTAAGTTGTACTGAATACCTCTAGGGAATACCTCGTTGTTGGCCACTAATGTTGTCGTGAATGCAATAGCCGTTGAAGTTCTGCCGAATCGTCCATCATTGTTGGATTATGCCGCTACCACGGCAGTCTAGAGCCACTAGGAGGAGCGTTGAGCCACAATCAACCCGAACCCCCAAGCCTTGTGCGTCGTCGTGGCCTTAGTAACCGACGAAGCATTGTCGCAGTTGCGTAGGAGTGCTGTCGAAGAATACATTGTTGTGTTCTATCGATCCATAGAAGGAGAAGAACAAATTATAAATTTCCACCAATACTTTCAGTTTTTGGTAAAATATGCCCTTGTTTTAGTTTTGAAAACTATAAATGGTGCCCTGCAGTTTTAGAGGTTATTCTAACTTGCCTAATCTCTTTAATCCATAGCATTATCATCAAAACCATGCCCATCCACAATGTGAAAAAGTTCCAAAGAAGATCGTATTGGTATTATTTTTTACTTTCTAAATAATTCGATTTTTATTTGACTTAAATAAGTTGATTCTGTTTATTAAAATTTTAACTATTAAATCTTTCCTTGTGTCTTGTCTTTCATACGAATAGATTCGTTCGTAGACTTGATCAACTTCTTCACCAAGTGCTTTCAAGTCTATAGTTGGTACCGAAATCCAACAAGAAAAAATGAATAAAGCAAGTGACTTTCCGATCCTTTCTTTCTGCTCATTATGTGTCTTTCGTGTCTAGTTGTTTTCTTTCATTCGGTTGCTTGCCAAGTTAAATAAAACAAATTACAATTCACCCACCTTGTGTAATTTATTTAACCTTCAGTTTGGATTCAGCAAATATAATTGGGTGAAGTTATTATTTAACCTTAATGTAAAATAGTAACATAGTTTACCCACCTTTTTATTAAAGCAAGATCTATTCTTACACTTTCATGCTAAATTGGTTAGGTTATGGAACATGTTTATTTCTTTGATGTATCCATCCTATTTATTGTATTGGGCATCCATGTTAATTTCAAATAATATGGATTATGTTTGTGTGATGTGATTTCCTAGGATGCCTTAAATCATTAGTTAAAAATGTGAGAATTGTGTGTTATGATTGGAACTCAATTGAATCAGGATCAATCAAAGTAAAGCATATCAATCAAAGTAAAGAAAGTGAAACATAATGTGTAAAGTGGACGTGATAATAATGTGGTAAAGTGTAGATCGGGGCAGGTTATTCTTCATTTCATGAAACTCTCACATTTCCATTTCGAAATCACTACTGAACATGGTTTTCGGTTGTTATTTGATATGAAGAAATATAATTATAATTTTTAAAAATATCTCACATATATACAAATAATTCTTTGTATTTCAACGAATAGCATATCAATTAACATTTTATGAAGTGTTATTCAATCGATTACCAAAGTTTATTCGACAATATAAATTTAAAGGTAATTGTAATTTTAAAAAATATCACGTATAAACGAATAATTCTTCGCAGTTCAACGAATAGTCTTTTTAGTTTCAACGACTAATGTATCAATTGACCTTTTACAATGTATTATTCAATCGATTCCCAAGGTTTATTCAGCAATACATATTTAAATGAAATTGTAATTTTAAAAATAAGTCACATATAACGAATAATTATTCACAATTCAATGAATAATTACTCTTGACAAAAAAAAAACTAGCGGTGATTATCTCAAAATCTGGGCCGATGAGCCATCGCATCCACCTCCTCCAACTTCCGACTAGTTGGAACGCCAATGGAAGGTGGTAAGGCCACAAATAGGTGGGGATTAGATGGAGAGTGAAGGTGGCAGTGGTGATTTAAGGCGACGTGGCTCGAAACCAGGTGGTGATGGCTCGCTTCTTGGCGTTGAAGGAGGCGGACTCGACTGTTCCACCGCTTTGATTCTCTCTCTCTCTCTCTCTTCCTGGCACCATGCTCGCCAATTCAATTCAACACCAGATTTTATCAACATCAAACTATTGTCACAAAAAACGAAATTAGGCAAGCCACGCTAGAAGGGTCCTGATAGAGATCAATGAATCAAATTCGTCAATCAGATCAATGAAATTTACCTCATTCGCCCCAAAACCCCTAACACCCCATCATCCTCATCATCGCTATCAATCGGACCTAGATCAGGCTCCGCCCCCTCCACATCCAAATCACCACGCCCGACTTCCATCACCCCTCACCCCAAATTAGGATCAGTGTTTGTGCAAGATGCACATCAAGAGCACTAGCATCGCTAATCTCCTCCGTCATGGGAGCAAGAAGGAGGAGTCGATTTGTCATGGGAGCAAGAATCCTCTATCAAGAGCACTGTCAAGTCGGAAGAAAGGCCATGGAGGAATCGTGCTGCCAACGATTGAGAACCAAGAGAATGGACCCGGAGGGAGGCAAGGCAAGGCGAAGCGGAGGAGCAGTCGACATCGAGCAGGAAGCGGTGCTTAGGGTTCTGATGATCGAACTGAAGCAAAAGAAAGAGAGAGCAGGCCTTAATACACACGCTATTAGGGCGGGGGTGGGTATTTTTTCATTTAATTTAAAATTAAGCCAATAATTGGAATAATTTGGACCATCAATTTTTCTTCAATTAAAGGCTCAAATTTGTTAATATTTAACACCATAAGAGGTCATAACATATCTATATAAAATACTAAAACAGAGGCCTGAAGCGGCCTCTGGTGCGATTCGCATACGTGGAATTTTCTGGATTAAAACCGGATTATTTTTGCGTACGTGTCATATTATAGATTAAAATGGTATTATCTTTTTGGGCACATAAATTAATAAGCTAATATAGTTAGGTAAAAAACCTTATCTTTTTACATCAATAGTCTATCCAATATAGCCTTATATTTTAATTAGATAAATATATCATACAACTACTATAGTTATTGTGAAAACATATCTAATCTAACTAATCAAAATATAATAATAAGTTAGATAACTTTTTTATGCCCACGTAATAACCCCAAAAAGATTTAACTAATTAACAATTTGTTATACCGATACATATGCCCACTTAACAGTTTTTAATAGGTTAAATTCGGTGAATATCCATATTAGAAGAGATTATTCAGTCAATGCCTACTTTGGGTGACAGTTTTTCCGGTGATAGTTGACTATATTTTTTTGTGATAGTTGTTTCAGTGACAATGTCGTTTTTGGTGACATTTTATTTTTTTCTAGTGACATTTGGGGGATTTTTTTATGGTGACAATTGATTTTTTTCTAGTCACATATATTTTTTTTGACAGTTGATTTTCTTCTGGTGACAGTTGTCAGTATCACTTTTTCCCAGTGACAAATAACTTTTTTCTACTAATAGATGATTTTCATCGTGGCAGTTGTTGGTGACGAGGTTGATGACAACATATTGTTACTACAATACTGTAACCTTAAAAAATTATCATCATAATATTATATATCACAAAGACATTGTTATCAACCCATATTTTAAAACGTTGAACCATTGCTAACAAAAATATGTCAACATAACAATAAATGTCACCACAACATTATATATCATCAAATATTGTCACCAAATAAAATTTTAAAAGTTTCACTAGTTTCTCTCACCTGTAATTGTCTCCAAAATAGTGTCACCAACCTATTTTCACCAACTACAAAACATTGACCATTTCGGTCTGTGCCTATATTTGGTGATAGTTTTTTCCGGTGACAATTGATTATATTTTTTTTGTGACAGTTGATTCGGTGACAATTGACTTTTTTAATGACATTTTATTTTTTCTAGTGACATTTGGGGGAATTTTTTTTTTCTTGTGACAATTGATTTTTTTTCTAGTGACATAGATTTTTTTACAGTTGATTTTCTTCTGATGACAGTTGCCAATATCACTTTTTTGCGATGACAAATAATTTTTTTATGCGAATAGATTATTCATCGTGACAGTTGTTGGTGACGAGGTTGATGACAATATATTATACTGTAACCTTACAAAATTGTCACCATAACATTATATATCACCAAGACATTGTTATCAAACCATATTTTAAAATGTTAAACTATTAATGCTAATAAAAATATGTCAACATAACAATAAATGTCGCTTCCACATTTTATATCATCAAAATATTGTCACCAAATAAAATTGTAAAAGTTTGACTAGTTTCTCTCATATGAAATTGTCACAAAAATAATGTCACCAACTACAAAACACTTTCACCAAACTAAAATGTGTGTAGTGCTAATGTCATCACCTTCGTCACCTAATATTAAATCACTTTTGTCACCAAACTCAAACCCTAGAACGAGGCATCCTGCAGATACCTTATTCAACAGAACTAACCAATTTTAAATCTAAGGTGAATAAATCTAAGGTGAAAATTCCTTTAGTTTGGTGTCGAATTTAATTTTTAGCTAGAACTGGATTGTAGACCGAAAGCACTGTGATAAGAAAAAAAAAGTCGACCTAGTTCTAGATCAAAAAAGCCGAATTGAATTTGTGATGCGGGACCATCCAAGACACCTCCGGACACACCTATCATAATTGGGGATGGACCTATGACTCGAGCTCGTGCTAAGAAGCTTCAAAGAGAGTCATTCATGTTCGTGAGACATGTCCTATTGTCAAGTGCGGTTCAACTTCAAGAGGAGCCCTTGAAGGCTTATCTATGTTATTCTCTTGATGTTGCCCTCGGCGCCGACACTAGGAGCCTCGACGCCGAGACCTGAAGATGTTCCTCACTTACTATTGGCCTCAATGCCGACACCAGAACCCTCAACGCCGACACCTGGCACCTTGTTTCTTAGGAAGGCCGAAATTGCCTAAGTGTGGAACCCTCTTTTTATTTCTATTTTTAGTAACACTTTTACTTAAGTTATTTTAGGTAATTTAGGGATTTATTTTAATTATGCTTTTAATTATTATTTTCATCTAAAATTAGCCCTAGGGTTATAAAGAACGGCTGATCTCCCATTGTAGAACTCACGTTATTCATCATTCATTCAACATCAGTTTGTGTGAAATACAATTGAGAGAAACTCAATCGATTCGTAGCTAGGCTCATCGATTCCACCATTGGTATTGTTTCCGCTTGGTTTGCCTTGAGTTTGTCAATCTCGCGAAGCTTGGTAAGTCCTGGTATCCACAAGCCCCCTCCTTGTGCCTCCAAGTAGTCTACTTGGTTGTGTAGGGTTGTAGAGGCGGGTTATATAGTCACTGGTGTTGGTTCCTACCTTCTATGGAAGCCTGGGGTCTTCATCTTGTTCTATATAGATCGACTCACCCATCTATCAAGTCTTTCAATTCTATTTCGAGTCTTGTTGTTTCCATTACAGCTGCATATTTCTTGTTCTTGCTGCGTTCTTGAGTCTTTCTTGAGTTCTTGATTGAATCTTGATCGAGTTCTTGAGTTCTTGCATTGTTCTTGTTCCTTTTCTTGAATTGAGTCTTGATTGTCGAAAGATCGGGCATCCTACGGCTAACCCCGTATCAAATTGGAATCAGAGCTTAGGTTTTCGACATCAAGTTGTTTGTGTCTTCATTCATCATCAAAAAAAATCAAAAAATCAAAAAAAAAAGTAGAGTCTAGTTTGAATTTTTGGTCTTTTACTTCTATTGCAGTATTTTGATTACTACTAAACTTTTATTTGTGATTGTTGTTGGTTGCAATCTAAGCCTAAACACACATCCATGCCGTGACCTACATCAGCCATTGGAGCCGATTTGTGCCTTAGTTCAGCCGACATCTTTGTTTTGAAGAGGAAACCCTAGTCGACAGCCCAAGCACACAAACCCTAACCGTAGTTTGTTCTATCTTTGATCTATCTTTTATCTATCTATTTTGCCTTATTAAATTATGAATTCTTGGTAGATATAATCACTTTTATCTATCTTAGATTATAAAGGCATAGATAGAACCCTACTTACCAAACTTAGCCAAAACCTAACCTATTTATATCATTCTAGGGTTGATTTTTATCTTATTCACCTAAGTTCTTTATTTTCGTTTTTCCCTTCAAATTTTCGGTAATTTCTTGCATTAGGTACTGAAAAAAAAATCAGATTCAAAGAAAAAAAGAGGAAAGAAGGTTGTTTGCTTGATTGTGAGAAGTTTTGTTTGATCTGGTGCAAGAAAGCTTTAAGGGATCAACTTGGTGAACATCACAGCCCTAATCGACAGGCCTCATTTCCCAAACACAACCTTGAAAGCCCTACCTTGCAACTACAACATCCTTACTTGGGTTACAATCAAAAGAGGTAAATTGATCAAAGGTTGCTTCTTTCTTTTTCTTTTTCCACAAAAATCGGTATTTAAATTGTCCCATATTGTTGTGTCGAGTGCTATTCATTGAGCATTGGTGTTGAATTTCCATTGCCGAGTTAATCTTTGCAAGTTTCAAGAGGTTCCTTGTCATATCGAGTCGAAACTTTAGCATATCGAGTCAGAACCTTGCAGTATCGAGTCGATACTTACCTGTGTCGAGTGCTCTTTGCCCTTGTCGAGTACTCCCAGCCTTGTTTCTTGTTTCATTCATATAATTCTTGATCTTTTAATATTATATACCTTGTGTTTGCTAAGTCCGAGCTTGAGTATTGATTTGCCCAAGGCGGATTGAAACAACAGGCATAACATATCAATTAGAGAGGGAGTGTTGAGTGATACACTTGCGAGGTTGCTTTAGTTTATTACTAACCTTTCACATAGTTCTTTGTTTGTTTTCTTTGTGATGTCTAACTCAAGTAATAATAATTTAAGCTCCGAGCTTATCCCTCCCGAGGTGTTCAATCTCCTGAATGCCATGAATGATAACATAGCCAGGCTTATGGTGAGGATGGCGGCACTAGAGTCCCAACCTTCGGGCTCTAACACGGTGCCTAGAGGTGAAGTGCCTGCAAATGAAAGGGAAGAAACTCATCCTATTCCTCCTAATCCTAATCAACAAATTGTTCCACCTCGTTTAGATAATCCTTTATTTGATGAACATCCCTCTCCGCATAGAGAGAGGCATGGTAGGAATAATGTGTTTGTTGGTGCGCAGGGACGACGAGGTCGTAGGCAGCAGGAAGAGTTCGACCTTTCAGAGGATGAGTATGACCTCCAAGAGGAGGATCATTGGGAGCCACGTCCTAGATGGAATGATAGAGGAGGTCGACATCACCATCGAGTGCCTAGGGAGCCTGAGCAAGATGGCATAGGCAAGGTGAAGGTAAAGATTCCTCCGTTTGAAGGTAAGTGCGATCCAGATGCATACATAGATTGACAAACCAAGATGGATCAAATCTGGAATTGCCACAACTTCTCCGATGCCAAAGAGGTACAACTTGCTTTTCTTGAATTTCAAGGTTTCGCATTAATTTGGTGGGATAACCTAGTTAAAGAGAGGAGAAGAGCTTTAGATGCGCCTATTGCTTCATGGGAGCAATTGAAAGCGCTAATGAGGAGAAGATTTTTTCCCCAACACTACTCCTGTGAGCTTAGACAACGCTTAGAAAATCTTAAACAGGGTAGCAAAAGTGTTGAAGAGACTTTTAATGCAATGCAGGAAACCATGACTAGAGCTAATGTAGTTGAAAATGATGAAGATACTATGGCTAGGTTTCTTAGAATTTTGCATCCTACCTTAGCTCATGAAACTGATTGCTTTTCCTATTCTACGCCTACTAATCTATTGCATTTAGCTATGAAAGTAGAAAGGAATGTTAGATACAGGAGCCAAGGAGGAAGGATTTCGAGTTGTCAACCCCAAGGGTGGCGCCAAAACCGAGGCCAACAGCCCCACTGTAAGAATGACGTGGGCTTTAAGGAGAGAAGTAGCCAAGGTCGAGCACCACAGGAGCCACTCAACAAAGGAAAGGCGCCTATGGTCGCCAAGAACTCATCTGGGGCGTCTACTGGCCCTAAAGGCCTCTACTAGATCTAGGGACATTATATGTTTTAAATGCCAAGGTAGAGGTCATGTCATGAAGGATTGCCCTAATAAGAAAACTCTCAATATTAATCACTTAGGCGAATATGAATCTGAAAATTCTTGTGATGAAAATGACGAGCATGTTGATAATGATCACGATCTTAATTTACTTGCTTATGATGATGATGATTGCATTGAATATGACCATGGTGACTCTTTGATTGTTAGGAGAGTATTGAGTGTTCAACCTACACCTTGTGATGATAATCAAAGAGAGAACTTCTTTCATACTAGATGCTTAGTTAAAGGCAAGGTTTGTAATGTGATCATTGATGGTGGAAGTTGCTGTAACTTAGCTAGTCAGGAGATGATTGATAAACTTCAACTTCACACTATACAACACCCTAGACCTTATAAATTGCATTGGATGAATGACTGTGGTAATTTAAAGGTTAACAAGCAAGCTAAAGTGCATATTAAATTAGGACATTATGAAGATGATGTTTTATGTGATATTGTGCCTATGCAAGCTTGTCATATACTTTTAGGTCGTCCTTGGCAATTTGATCGTAAGGTCTTGCATGATGGCTTCACTAACCGCTATTCCTTTGTTTTTCAGGGAAAGAACGTCATCCTCAAGCCTATGACACCAACACAGGTGGCCGAGGAGATAGAGAAGAGGAAGGAAAGTGAAGGTAAGGTAGTTAGGGAGGCTCAAGCGAGCCAAGTCACTACCCCTACTCGGCCTAAGGATGTTCTCTTGGCATCCAAGAGAGCGTTTGTAGACGAGTTTGTGGATGGGGAAACAACCCTCATGCTCCTATGCAAAGGGTTGAATATGTTGAGTGAGGAGCTTCAAGCCACCCTCCCTCCTCACATCCTATCTCTTATTGAAGAGTATAAGTATGTCTTCCCCGATGACATGCCACCAAGCCTACCCCCTATTCGTGGTATTGAGCATCAAATTGATCTCATTCCGGGGGCTGCATTACCTAATAGGCCTGCTTATCGCATGAATCCTACTGAAACTCAAGAAGTTCAATCCCATGTCCAAGAATTATTGGATAAGGGATACATTAGGGAAAGTTTTAGTCCTTGTGTTGTTCTTGTGTTATTAGTCCCTAAGAAAGATCGTTCATGGAGAATGTGTGTAGATTGTAGGGCTATTAACAACATTACTGTAAAATATCGTCACCCTATCCCTTGCTTAGATGACATGTTAGACGACTTGCATGGTGCCTATATATTTTCTAAAATTTATTTAAAGAGTGGTTACCATCAAATTAGAATGAAGGAAGGGGATGAATGGAAAACAGCCTTTAAAAAGAAATTTGGACTCTATGAATGGTTAGTCATGCCTTTTGGATTAACTAACGCTCCTAGTACTTTCATGCGCTTAATGAATCATGTGCTTAGAAATTTCATAGGTAAGTTTGTTGTTGTTTATTTCGATGATATTCTTATTTACAGTAAATCACCTAAGGAACATGAAGCACATTTAAGGGAAGTACTCTCTACACTTAGATTAGAGCACTTGTATGCAAATCTTAAAAAATGTGAATTGTGCAATAATCAAGTGTCTTTTCTTGGATTTGTAGTGAGCTCTAATGGACTACAAGTTGACGAAGCCAAGATCAAAACGATCTAGAAGTGGCCGACCCCTACTTTAATCGGCCATGTCAGGAGTTTTCATGGACTGGCGAGCTTCTACAGGCGATTTGTGCACGACTTCAGCTCCATCGCAGCCCCACTCACTGAAATAACCAAGAAGAGGAGTGAGTTCAGGTGGGGCGCAACTCAGGAGGAAGTTTTCCGCACCCTTAAAGAGAAGCTGACGCAGGCTCCATTGCTTGCATTGCCGGATTTCACTCGACCATTCGAGGTGGAATGTGATGCTAGCGGAGTTGAAATTGGAGGAGTCCTCATGCAAGAAGGTAAGCCTATTGCATTCTTTTCTGAGAAGCTGAAAGGTGCGTGTCTAAACTACTGTACTTATGATAAAGAGCTTTATGCATTGTTTAGAGTACTTAAGACATGGTCCCACTACCTATGGCCTAGAGAATTTATTCTTACGACTGATCATGAGTCATTGAAGCATTTTAAGAGCCAAGATAAGCTAGATAGGAGACATGGTAGGTGGATGGAATTTATTGAGACATTTCCTTATGTTATCAAGTATAAGAAAGGCAAAGATAATGTGGTTGCTGATGCGTTATCTAGGAGACATGTTTTATTAACCACTTTGGATTCTAGAGTTCTATGCTTTGTCTATATTAAGGAATTGTATAGAGATGATGAGGATTTTGGGGATATCTTCTGAAATTGTGAAACTAAAGGTGCTAGTGATAAGTTTTATATATTTGAAGGATTTCTCTTTAGGATGGATCAAGTGTGCATACCTAGGTGTTCTCTCAAGCTATTACTTGTGAATGAAGCCCATAGTGGAGGATTAATGGGTCATTTTGGGAGAGATAAGACATATCATACACTTAGGACACATTTTTATTGGCCTCATATGCTTAGGGATGTAGAACATTGCCTTAAGAGATGTATTGAGTGTTTAAAGGCCTAATCAAAACTTATGCCTCATGGGTTATACATGCCACTACCAACCCCTATAGCCCCTTGGGAGGACATTTCTATGGATTTTATTGTTGGGTTGCCTAGAACTAAGAAGGGGGGAGATTCTATATTTGTGGTGGTAGATAGATTCTCTAAGATGGCTCGTTTTATTGCATGTCATAAGACTGATGATGCTTCCAATGTTGCAAATCTATTCTTTAGGGAAGTAGTTAGGTTGCATGGTGTGTCTAAGACAATTGTGAATGATAGGGATGTTAAGTTTCTAAGTCATTTTTGGCAAACCTTATGGAGCAAATTGGGAACTAGATTGTTGTTTTCAACTTTTAGCCACCCTCAAACTGATGGCCAAACTGAGCTGACCAATAGAACTTTAACCATTGTCCTTAGAGCCATTTTTAGGAAGAATTTGAAGCTTTGGTAAGAAGCCTTACCTCATGTGGAGTTTACTTATAATAGGACAATGCATTCCTCAACCAAATTAACTCCATTTGAGTGTGTTTATGGTACTAACCCACTAACCCCTCTTGATCTCACCCCATAACCTATGAGGGAGAAAGAATCTTTTGATGCAGGAAAGCGTGTCGAGTACATCAAGGAGTTGCATGAGCGTACACGCCTCAAGGTAATAGAGAAGGCCGAGTACAATGCAAACAAAGCTAACAAGGGACGGCGGCATGTGGTGTTCTAGCCTGGAGATCTTGTGTGGGTGCACCTAAGGAAGGAAAGGTTCACGGGGCAACGGAAAAGCAAGCTAGCACCACGAGGAGATGGACCATTCAAGGTTCTTCAACGAGTTGGTGAGAATGCTTACAAGCTGGAGCTTCCTGGAGACTATGGCGTGAGTGCTACATTCAACGTCGTGGATCTCATTCCCTATCTTGCGGTGGACGAGACTTTGGATTCGTGGACGAATCCTTTCCAAGAAGGGGAGGTTGATGCGGGACCATCCAAGACACCTTCGGACACACCTATCATAATTGGGGATGGACCTATGACTCGAGCTCGTGCTAAGAAGCTTCAAAGAAAGTCATTCATGTTTGTGAGCCATGTCCTATTCTCAAGTGCGGTTCAACTTCAAGAGGAGCCCTTGAAGGCTTATCTAAGTTCTTCTCTTGTTGTTGCCCTCGGTGCCGACACCAGGAGCCTCGACGCCGAGACCTAAAGATGTTCCTCACTTACTGTTGGCCTCGACGCCGATACCAGAACCCTTGACGCTGAGACCTGGCACCTTGTTTTTAGGAAGGCCGAAATTGCCTAAGTGTGGAACCCTCTTTTTATTGCTATTTTTAGTAACACTTTTACTTAAGTTATTTTAGGTAATTCAGGGATTTATTTTAATTATTCTTTTAATTATTTTTTAATCTAAAATCAGCCCTAGGGTTATAAAGAACAGCTGATCTCCCATTGTAGAACTCACGTTATTCATCATTCATTCAACATCAGTTTGTGTAAAACACAATTGAGAGAAAGTCAATCGATTCGTAGCTAGGCTCATCGATTGCACCATTGGTATTGTTTCTGCTTGGTTTGCCTTGAGTTTGTCAATCTCGCGAAGCTTGGTAAGTCCTGGTATCCACAAGCCCCCTCCTTGTGCCTCCAAGTAGTCCGCTTGGTTATGTGGGGTTGTAGAGGCGGGTTATATAGTCATTGGTGTTGGTTCCTACCTTCTACGGAAGCCTGGGGTCTTCATCTTGTTCTATATAGATCGCCTCACCCATCTATCGAGTCTTTCAATTCTATTTCGAGTCTTGTTCTTTCCATTACAGCCGCATATTTCTTGTTCTTGCTGCGTTCTTGAGTCTTTCTTGAGTTCATGATTGAATCTTGATTGAGTTATTGAGTTCTTGCATTGTTCTTGTTCCTTTTCTTGAATTGATTCTTGATTGTCGAAAGATCGGGCATCCTACAGCTAACCTCGTATCAATTTGTTAGCTAGAATAGGACCATAGAAATTCGGTAGGTCGAACTAGTGGATTGCTTGTCCGATCGTAACCCGATCTAAAGTCGACTCCGCCACCCATGTGCTCCTCCACATCCGCGATCGTTATCGGTGGCGGTGTCTTCCTGTACCGGACGTTGGCGATCCTCGGCGCGTGCTCTAGCTGCTTGTCGCTGGTGTTCGTGCTGATCGCCTCCAATCTCCGCAGCTAATATCAATATTAATTGAAATTGAGATGTAAACTGATCGATCAAAAATCCTAATCGAAACTGAAGTTTTGTGGCCTCTATAACTTATAGTTGTACCTACATTGTCACAAACCTTGAGAAATTCATTCTCAGTGACTACCAAACCTTCAAATGTGAACCGACTCTTAAATTTAGCAGGGGATTACCATTGATGTTGAACTTGGTTGCTTCCTCTCGATCCCTCTCCAACCTCTCTTCCCCAAAGTCCAACTCGAAATCGAAACCGATTTGCAATGACCGATTCATACCATTCGGATTTGCAACTCAAAATCTGAATCGCCATGGAAGGAGAAATCCCCACAAGAGAAATTGAGACGAGGAGAAGCAAAAGGGAGTGCGAGGTAGAAGATGAAGCGGCTGAGGGTGAAAAGGGGAAGAGGGTAGATTTAATTAATACAAATATAATGAGGGTATTGTGGGTATTATGAAAATATTATGGACACTTTCTTAATTGTTAAATAAAATGGATATTTACTTAATTAAGTATTCTAAATGGACATTTCACCAAAAAATTTATTTTTAATATCTTTTTTGCAAAATATTACTTATTTTGTAAAATTATGCCTATATTCTAACTAACTTATACCTATGCAAAAAAAAATATACGTAATTAAATTTTATACACATGCCCACGCAATAACCATTAATTAAATATAATTAATAGTTTTTTAAAAATTTGGTTTTCCAATATTTATAATTAAAATATTACTTATTTTATCAAAATGAATTAGATTTATTTAAAATAATCAAGATATGATAACAATTTATTATTGAACGCAATTATTAATAAATTTGGATATAGGGTAAATGAGATGGCCACAAAAATAAATAATTAATCGATTAGTTTACCTCTTGAATAATCAATTTAAACACATAAAATATATATCTTCCCCTCATTATTTCCACCAATGATTTTGTAGAGTTTTTATCTTTCAAAATTATTACCTGAAAGTAAGTTTTCATTTAGTTAATTTTTTTCCTAAAAAAAGTTGGTTAAATTTTATGCCAACATTACATTTTGGCAATAACCATAAGTAAAGAAGAACGTCAAAATTTTGGCTTTACCTATGGCCCCGAAATAACCATTGATTAAGGTTATCTCCCATTGTAGGGTAAAAATTGGGTTTTGACATATTTTAGCTTATATCATAGGTCAAAACATAAGTTGACATTCTATTTTTTTGGCCTATTTCCAAATAAAAGGCTAAAGTTGGCTTTTTCTTTTGGAAGGTCAAATGTGATTTAAAAAAAAGGAAATTTTTGGTATATGTCTATATTATAGGCCATAATTAGCTCCTTGTCCATTTATATAGTGAAATTAGCTCATTGTCCCAAAATAACATTTTTGCTCCTGCCTGATTTTTTGCCCCGTTTCCCCATTTCTTCCTTCATTTTCACGCAAAGCCATACCACAACAGCGACAACAAAGTAACGCGATTCTGATTTGGAGCTCGATCATTGATTTCAGCACCATTGAATGATGATTTCGAGCTCTACAATCAGATCTGAGGAGAAATCTGTTCAAATCTGATCAAATATAATCTTGTCATCCTAAATTCGATTTTCAAAAGAGATAATTTTCTTATAATCTGTAATATGTAATTTTCTTATAATCTGTAATCTCGATCGTTGCTGATTTTGTAATTATAGAAATGTAACCTAGATTGCATGGCTATTGTAGTTTGATCTAAGATTGCACGCACTCTGTCACCTAAATTGCACTGTAATCTATAATCTCTCTGTGACTATACTGCTGTAACCAAAATTTCACTGTAAACTAAATGTTGATAGCTGAGTTTGAGTACATCTGTTTACCTGTAATCAATGTAATTCTTAGTTGTAATCAAAAGTAATGCATGTCAATAATGTAACCTAAATGTTGATACTGTTGTAACCAAAATTGCACTGTAACCTAAATGTTGATAGTTGAGTTTGAGTACATCTGTGTACCTGTAATCAATGTAATTCTTAGTTTTAATCAAAAGCAATGCATGTCAATAATGTAGTATCTGTCAATCAATCTAGTATCTGTGTACCTGTAATCAATCTAGTATCTGTCATCAAAGTATATTTATGAAATCTAAATAGATGTCATCAATGATTAGGTTCAATGGAGGCCAATCTGTTAACAGTAAAATTTAGAGGAGAATGGAAATTGGAAGATGGTGATTTAGCTTTTGCTGGGGATGTGTCATCAAAGGTAATTGTTGAAGCGTTCGTGGAATTTCACCTCTACTTATTACCTCATTATGACGACAGAATGACTTAGAAATACCTGCAAGCCTTGATCGAAAAGGGTTATGATTAGATTATACGTTTATTGATCCAAGCGATGGGGTGTTATGTTCGGCTCGCGAGGATTCGAGTCATTCTATCGCGGACTTGGATGGAAGTCAGATGATGTTCTTATTCCAGGAACGTTCTTCTCCGATCACAGATCTTGAGAACTCAACTCCGGGGGTTTTAGGTCCAGAGGATTATTAGAGCTCTTCTTTCTTATCTTTTCAATCGGATCCCACATTTGTGGTTGGAATGGGGTATTTATAGGAAGGCTAAGCGAGCAGCTGGCTGGCGACCTCGTGGTTCTGTCTAGGACACGTGTAAGGCATGCCCTCGTGCTTAGGGGTGTAGGCAATACACGTGGCGTTGTTTAGAGGTGAGGTGCTGGAACCAGCGAGCTGCTTGCTAGGGTTCTGGAGAACCACGAGGTACTCGGAGGATCCTCCCTGGTCGTTACGCGAGCACATACTAATATTTAGGTCGCGAGGAGAGTTTGGTTGAGATCTGAACGAGTACTTTACTCGCGATGGATCTTACAGTGGGGCCAGATGTCTTTTTGCGTTGGGTGACCTATTTATGATGTTATTCTTGTGTTATTTGATAGGTCTATTTTCTATGGCATCGTCAATTGTCATCAAGCAGACTGTAACCCTGAATGAGATGAAGAGTGAGATCTTGAACAGATTCACCACCAGTGAGAATTTGTCTCCTAATCTTCAATTCATTTGCATCCATTCAAGAAAACTACTGAGCTTTTTTTTTATTGAGAATGACACTGATTTGATGAGTTTTTTGCAAATTAGTGAATTGAAGGAAGTGGATTGGACATTGCCTTTATATGTTACGGATGCGAATGAAATCATTGAAGATGAGGTTACAGAATCCATAAATGATGAAAATAAATTGGCATTACAAGCTTACAGCTCTGCCAAGGATACAAATATCATGGAAGACAACTGTGTTGTGCAGGATGAAGATGTAGAATACATAAATGATGATTGTGATATGGATGATAATGAAGATGACACGGGGATTGAAAGTCGCATCATTGGCAGTACAATGTCCATAAAATATACAACAGCCCCTGTAAGCGAAAGAAAGGGGGAAATTCTTATATTTGTGGGACAACTGTTCAGAACAAAGGAAGATCTCAAAAATGTTATTGAATTGATGGCTGCACAAGAAGTGTTTGCTTACAGAGTGAAAAAGTCAACACCATGTTATTACAGAACAGTTTGTGTTGATGGGAGCTGCAACTGGAAAATTCATTGTGCCATAGTGGGTGGTTCAACTGTATTTCAAATTAAGAAATACTTTAATGAACATACATATAGCATGGAAGTAAGAATAGGAAAGTCGCGCCCTCCAACTTACAAACTCGTAGCTGAAAAGATCAAACACAGGTGAAATATACTACAATACCTTACTGTAATCATTCTTCATTTCATATTTTATTTACTCTTTTACATAATATGTACAGATTTGAAGATGAGAAAAAGGGTCCAACTCCAAGCCAGATTAGAAACACGATGATACCTGAATTCAAGCTAAATGTTAGCTACTGGAAATCTTGGATGGCTCGTGATTTAGCAATGGTGATGACAATGGGGACAGTAGAAGAAAACTATGAATCGGTACCATCATATTGTTGGGTCCTGAAACAAGCAAATCCTGGAACTGTCACCTTCATTGAAGTTGACAGCAAATCAAAGTTCAAGTATGTGTTCATTTCCTTTGGACCATGTATCCGAGCATTCCCAATCCTACGAAAGGTACAGATTCATTTCATAAGAAAAAATTATTGTCACCAAATAATTACTGAATAAAATTCAATTGTACAAGTGCTTGTGGTAGAGGGTACATTTCTAAAAGGATAATACAGAGGGACTCTTCTCACAGCTTCTGCACAAGATGCAAATCATAAAATATACCATATTGGCTTTGCAGTGGTTGACTCAGAAAACAATGCCTCTTGGGAGTGGTTCTTCAACAAGCTAGCAACAGTCATCCCATCAAGTGAAGAGCTGGTTTTTGTTTCTGACCGTCATCAAAGCATTGCAAGAGCTTTAGAGTTAGTTTACCCAAATGCTAAGCATTATTACTGCAGATGGCACTTGAAGCAAAATATAATGGCAAAATTCAAGAAAAATATACTTTGTCAGTGGTTTGAAAATGCTGCAAACAGTTACACAGAAGCAGATTTCAACAGCTACTTTGGATGCATCAGTAATACAAACACCAAGATGGAGAAATATCTTGAAGAAATACAGTTTGAGAAATGGGCAAGAACTTATTCAAAAGGTGACAGGTACAATATGATGACTTCAAATAATGCAGAATCAATAAATAATGTTTTGTTGAAGATAGATCATTCCCAATCATAGGCTTACTAAATGCAATCAGAGAGAAGCTAACAAAATGGTTCAATGACCGCAGAAATGAATCTGAAACCAACAGCTTTGAGCTTTCGAATAAGATAAGTGATATAATGTACATAAGATGCAGTGAAGCAGGAATGTACAATGGGAAGCACCTCAATGAATTCCAGTTTGAGGTTGTCGGTGGGATGAACAGATTTATGATTGATTCAAAGGAGAAATCTTGTTCATGTAAGGTATTTAATTATGACAAGATACCTTCTGTACATGCTCTAGCTGTCATCAGGGACAAAAAATTGAGTGTTCTGAGGTATATACTACAAAAATGAAGCTTGGAAATTGGCTTATCATGAGACAATATATCCAGTTCTAAAGGAAGAGCAGTGGACTGTACCAGAAGACATCAAAAGACAGAAATGTTACCCACCAATGATACGTAAAAGATGTGGTCGCCCTCAAAAGAAAAGAAAGCCTTCAGCTGGAGAAATCAGAGGCAAAGCGTCAAAGAGGATTCACAAGAGCTAGAGATTTAATGGTACAATAAGTTTGAGAAGATTTACTTTATCTTTTTCTTATATGGAATAGAATGTTGAATGTCAATAGCTCATTACATTGACACAGAATGTAAATTGTCACTATATTTTAGTTTTTTTTCTAACATTAGTGCTTTGCAAATATTTATAAATGGAAAAATGTTAAGTACATTATATCTTTGAGAGATGAATGGTGTCATCACCATGAATCCTGTCACCATGAATCATGTCATGATGAACATAGATGTGATGGACATTTATCTTCTAATATATGAATGAATAACAGTGTCATATACACTGTAAGCAAAATAAAAACAGGGTAGTCAATGGTGTAACCACAATAAAAACTTTGTCAAATACACTGTAACCAAAATCCTAACACATAAATCAAAAGAAAATGTGATGTACAGTATGGTTTAGGGTTTAGGGTTAAGTCTTTAGGGTTTAGGGCTAAACCCTAAACCCCAAGGCCCTAAACCCTAAATCCTAAACCCTAAACCCTAAAATGTGATGTACAGTACGTCTTTAAGAGATGGTTGTTGTCACCAAATGGAAAACCCTAGGACAAGGTAAGCACAAACCCTAAAGGGGCTAATGAGATGTCAAAAGACATGAGGTGGACGGTTCTCCTTCAATATATGAATGGGTAAGAGAGTCATAGATGTTGTAACCAAGATGAAAACAAGGTCCTAGACACTGTCACCACTATGAAAACAACGTAATAGACACTGTAACCAAAGGAAAACTTATAGACTCTGTAACCAAAATGCACACAGGGTCATAGGCACTGTCACCAAAATGATAACATGGAAATAGACACTATAACCAAAGGAAAACCCTACCAGAAGGGAAGCATAAACCCTAAAGGGGGCTAATGAGAAGCCAAAAGAAAATGTGTTGTACAGTATGGTTTAGGGTTTAGGGTTAAGTCTTTAGGGTTTAGGGCCAAGCCTTAAACCCTAAATCTTAAACCCTAAAATGTGATGTACAGTACGTCTTTAAGAGATGGTTGTTGTCACCAAATGGAAAACTCTAGGACAAGGTAAGCACAAACTCTAAAGGGGCTAATGAGATGCCAAAAGACATGAGGTGGACAAAAATCTCCTTCAATATATGAATGGATAAGAGAGTCATAGACATTGTAACCAAGATGAAAACAAGGACATAGATATTGTTAACACTATGAAAACAGACTATTAAACACTATAACCAAAGGAAACCCTATAGACGTTGTAACCAAAATGGAAAAAGGGACACAGACCTTGTCACCACTATGAAAACATGGAAATAGACATTGTAACCAAAGGAAAACCCTATGAAAATGGAAGCACAAACCCTATAGGGGCTAATAAGAAGCCAAAATAGATTTGGTGACAGTTCTCCTCTAATATATGAAGGTGTAAGAGGGTCATAGAAGCTGTAATCAAAATAAAAAACAGATTCATAGGCACTGTAACCAAAATGAAAACTGTGACATAGACGCTGTCACCAAAGGAAACCCCAAGGACTAAGGAAGAACAAACCCTAAAGGGGTTAAAGCTAACCAAAAGCACATGTGATGTTAAATACATGGCATAAAAAATCCAAAAAAAAATAGGGACAAGACTTCTGTCACCAAAGAGACACTAGCACAAGGCAAAACATTGTCACCAGAACCGTCACCAAATCAAAAAACATTGAAGATGTCACAAGAAATAATCAAACCTTGACATTAAAGTGGAATTATATAGAGTCATAACATCATTAGTCTACAAATACACAAACTTAGTGTCACCATGGGACTATCACCACGACTGTTACATCAACAAAACTTAGAATAAGCTGTCACCAAATCAAGTGTCACCAGATACATAATCCAACTAACACAAACTTAATCTCATAACTAAACAAATGTCCACTGCTTCTTCAAGAGATCAGATGCAATCTTCTCACGATATGGATTAACATAATCATCATTCACATGCTGCATGTCACCACCAAAAACCAGAAACTCAATGTGCTTGATGACGTAAACACCACAGCTACCCCTACATAAGGAGCAAAAAATAAACACAAGAGAAAAAAGTGAACAGATATAATGTCACGAAACAGAAAGCAAAATACAACAAGATGGAAAACAGAAGGTACCCGTCTTTATTTTGTTCCAAGTCCTCTACTCTATCCACTTCAAAGGGAGAGTCATCCATGTTAGGAAAAACACCACTCTTCCTCATTAGAATAGGAAGTACTTCACATGTATGAGCAAGCTTCTGTAGCAAAACTTCATTTTTAGTGAAATTACACTAGGAGTCATACACAAGAATCCTCTTCGACTCCAGCTTAATTTCAAGGGCAACCCAGTGCATGTTGTCAATATTGAACGGAGTGTAGACCTTCTTCGCACCTTCCTAAGTCTTACCATAATTATCAGGATAAAGAACAATGAAGTAACTGTAGAATTCATCCGCAATTGTATCACGTGTTTTAATGACATCAGCATTAATGTTCACAATCTTGTGAAACAAAATGGTGTCTAATACAACACTGGTTGGATTTTGATCAAGATAATCATGAAGACGCTTTCTAAAATGATGAAGTGCTTCGTCTAGGTGTTGTGAAACAAAACAGAATAATACCAAACTGTCACCAAACTTATGGCACCAAATGAGCAACAAGAGAAAGACATGTAAATGTGAACTTACAACATCACGAAGCCATCTTGTCCTCCCCGCTAAATCATTGAAAAACGACTTGTTCATGTCAACCTCATAGCCAGTGATTTTTCATCACGCCTACAAAGTAAGATAACAAGTTAAATAAACTTATTATAAGAAGTGGTAATATGAAAAAGAAAACACATATCAAAAGTGGATAATTACCCAAGATCTCGAAAAGTGGTATAAAATTCAACACGCTCATCAGAGCTGAGAAAGGAATGGGTAGGTAGTTTAGGAAGGCGAGGTTTCTTCGGTTTACAAGGATTGGTGTAAGGAGTATGGGCTACAGGAGCAGATTTCACCGCCCTATAAGATCGCCTTAGCAGAACTTCATCATCATTCTCATTTTCAGCATCTGAAGGAATAAGGTAGCCAATATCAATGATGTTATGAAATTGACTGCATTTATCATCAATATCACCATCTACTCCACCACTGTCACCAGGCACATCCTTTGGGACATCATCACTATGGCCAAGTATGACACCAATACCATGATAAACTTTTTCAACAACAACTTCAGGAGCATGGCAACTACTTGCATCAATCAAATCAGGTGTAACCACACCTTTGGGACCAACAACACCATTGTCATCAGGTGCATCAGTCGAACAAAGAACCACAGGAGTTACAATAGGACCATTGTCATCACGAGCATCAGTAGAACAAGGAACAACAGGAATGGGAACAACACTTTCACCAGGAACCTCTTTGGAAGCAATCATATCCCCAATGGTCAGCTGTGAATCAAGAACTTCAGTAGGAGCACCTGAACTAGCAAAAACAGTGACACCTGAACCAATTACTTCAGTTGGAGCAACACTCAAATCAGCAGTTGCATCAGCCGAAGAAAGGACTTCAGTAGGATAAGCATAACAAGTTTCAACAATTTTTTCAGTAGGGGATGCACTAGAATTGTGAATTCCTTCATATGAGGCAACAACTTCAGTAAGAGGGATAACACTGTTATCAGTTACATCCTCTGATACAAGTACTTCAGCAGGAGCAACAACACTGTCATCAATCTTTGGAGAATGAGAAGCACGGCCAGGAGAAGGGACAACACTGTCATCAAATGTATCCTTTGAACCCACAAGATCAGTGTCACCATCAGTGCAATCAACATCCCAATCTATTGAAGTTGACTCCTTAGTTACTCTAACAACAACATACTCTAGAGTTGGGGAATCACTGGAAGTATCTGTGGCATCACCTTCATTGGCATCACCTTTATTCAAACACTCGAAAAAATGACCATGTTCAGACAATTGAGAGCAGTTATCCCTAATACCAGGAAGCACATCCTTGAGAGACTCATCCAATGCCTCACGTTCCCTTTTCATAGCAGCCTCGCTATCATCACTGGGATGTAAGATATGTGATTCTAGTGTATGCACTTTCTCCTCAAGGATAAGAATCCTACAAACACAGTCTTTCAATTGAGCTTCAATATAATCAAATGATGCCTTAAAGGAATTAATAATTCCTTCAAAAACAGATTTCCCAACAAAATCTTTTACCCACCCAAGAACATCATCACTTGCAGAAAGCCCATCACCTTTGGGAGGAATAGGTCTAGAGAGCTTAAACTTAGACGGAACGAAAAGGGTTTCGGGTTTCCATGAGATGGGAAATGAAAACTATTGGCCCCACATCAGATCGGGGATGTGATATGGTTATGAAGGATGAACCAAATATGGACAGTTCCAATAAGATTTCATTAAGTCAAGCCTTTACTCAAAGAGCTAACTCATTGGGACTTGCATTCCTAAACATCTTGAGGTGGGCTTACTACTTAGATGCTTTCAGCAGTTATCCGCTCCGCACTTGGGTACGTATATTTCCAGACAAACCGGTTACTCTTGGGCTTGTCACCATGATCTAAACCTTTGTCACCACACTGTGCTTCTTCTTCAATCTTAGAAGGAGACTGACTCTTTGAAGATTTCTGAGATGGCACCACCTTTGCCTTCTTCTTAATAGGCTGATCAAGGGTAGCAGAACTTCTCAACACTCTCTTCTTCTTGATAGACTCATCAGCAGCAAGAGTACATCTCAACATTTTACCCTTCTTCACATGAAGAGGACTGTCACTACTGCTCATGGACCGTGTAACCAACCTCTTCCTAGGATGGACAGGACTCTCAAAGTCAGAAGTGCCCTCAGTGATGACTGGTGGTCTCACCACCCCTTTTTTTTCCCAAAGTTGGGGTTCTAACTATTTCCTTCATTCGAGTAGGAATAGGCGTAGAAAGGATATTAGGTTCCACTTCACCATAAAGGAGACGACCACCTGATTGCCTGACCTGATACGCTTCAATGCGTAAATTCCTAGGACACACTTCATCACTGGCATTAGCATCCATACCAATAAAACAAGAAATGTACGAATCAACGTTGTCATCAGCAACTTCATCAGGAAGTAAGAGGTCAGGGCAATCCATAAACGAGGCATACAAAGAGTAGACAGTCCCCTAGCAAGAGAACAAAAAATACAATTAAATGACGACAAATAGATTACATAGAATGGAAAAACTGAGATGAGAATAATAAAAGCTGAGACCAGAAAGAATGCTTACCAAATCTTGAGAGAAAATTTCAGAACACTTACCATATACAATGTTGTAATCACGTTCAATACTATACCAGACAAGAGAGGCTGGTAATCCTTCACAGAATGCAAAGTCACACTTTGAGATGGCAGCAATCTTAGGGATTGACTCTAAAATCCAAACCTGAGAACAAAGTAACATTAAGAACATAAATAGAAGTAAAGAATAATAATAAGGAAAAAAACATAGGAACATAAAATGAAAGGAAAGGAAAATACCTGGAATGTTATAGAATATCCAAGCAAATCATAACCAAACCTTGGACCCTTTTTGGATTGCTCAGACCTCAAAGCTTTCTTCAAAAAACCAAGTGTTTCCAAAAACACAACCTGACCAAAAGGATACAATTTTAACCGATCCAAATCACAGACAAGGTCCACAAAAGATTGACGTACAAGAGCTTTAGAACGTTGAAGGAGCAACACACCTTCAATCAGTAACAAGTACGCCATGGACAGTTTCTTCGGAGAATGAGTTGGCTCCTTGAGGAAAATTTGCAGAAGACCACCAAAATTGCAGTTCGATAACCCAAAAACTCCTCCATATCCACATGAGGAGAGGGAGTCATGTCATCACCAGGTTCTTCCCAATTCAAACCTGTTACGCAACAGAATTCAGCTAGGGAAAGCCTCAACAAATGCTTTCCAACTTGGAACCACGTCTCATGAACTTTACGAGTCTCAACTTCATGTAGAAGCATCTGATGCACAAGTTGATGATAAAAATAAAGACGATCACGAACACAAACAATTGGACCTAAACACCCATCTATAAGAGAGGCCTAATCGACTGTAAACAATCCATTCTGAATAACTTTGATCAAAGCAGGCTTGGAGTAGACATTAATGTGGCCACGAAATCGATGTTGTTTGGGAACAACAAACTTGAAGGAAGCAGGTTGAATAACAGATGATGGAACTACATTAGGAATTTCCTGATGGGCTACAATTTCTTTACCTAAATAGCATAGAAATAAAGTAAACATTAGGTGTTACAACATAGAAGTTCTGTCACCAAAAACAGAACAAAACAAATTGAACAACAACATAAACAAATATTGTAACCACACTAAACACTGCAAACACACAACAACGAGAATGTCATATGGAACCCTGTCACCAAAGAAGCAATAAACTGTAACCATGAAACAGGTATCCATGAAACATGAAGCAACCATAAAAAACAAAGAGATTTCTCTTCAGACTGTAACCATACTGTAACCAAACCTGAATGTAACCAACCATAAAAAACAAAGAGAAACAACAAATGCCACAAATGCAGAAATGGAAACGAAATCAGAACAAGGGACGTAAATTATAGCACAAACTGATAGCCATTAGACAACAACTGAACTAAAAAACAAACCCTAAAACGGAAGGAAAGGGCTAAAATAACGAAAATAAACAAAAATAGGCATAAAATGCAGGAAATGAAAGTAGATATACACAATACAAAGAGAAATTGCAAAAAGGAAACAACATGAGAGGTTGCTTACAAGAACATTGAAGGAGTAGAGTCGATGAAAGTACCTGATGAAGCCATTAGAAGAAAATAAGCAGAGAAACAAAATGAAGAGCCGAAAAATGCAGAATCGAAGAGGAGAGCAAGACGGAGAACAAGTCGGAAAGCACGATGGAGAGCAACACGGAGAGCAACCGTCGGGAAGGAACGATCGGAGTGCGAGACGTTGAACGTGGAGAAACCGCTCATGCAACTGATCGTGGAGAAGCAAATGACAGAGGGAGTAATAGGTAGGGGTAATATGGGGATTAAGAAAAAATTTTTGACAAAAGCTAAAAAATTCAAACATGCCGAACAGTTACTAAAAGGGTTGATGGAAAGAGCCTTTGGGCCCAATATCTTCAAAAAAAATTATTTACATAATGTTTTTTTAAAATGTGGAAATAATTTATTCAAGATATCAAATTCTAAGAAAATGCTTTGTTGGATGAATATTAAGATGAATAAATGTAGGGGTAGAAGGGTATTGATAGAAATCAATCCACCTTGAATTTTTAGAAGATTTAGGCGTAAATGTTTGTATATTTATATATACACATAATAGATAAGTAATTATGAGTTGTAAGATAAACTATTCCAATTAGTCATTTTTTAAAATATCACGATGAAGTTGTTGGTATTAGTTTATCTTGATTAAAATGTTATATTAAATTTTAATATAAATATGAAATCCCATATCTTAATGTTACAAAACCTATTACTGATAGGACATTTTATCTTTAGTTATTTTGTATAATCTTTTTATACTGCAATGTATTAAAATTTAAAAGATCCAAAGATTTCAACCAAACTATTATAACCTTCAAATTTCAGAAAGAAAATATAAATTAAACATTATTTTGTTTATTAAGAAACGCACAACAGGCGGGTAAATAAAACTAGTGATCCATAGAGTGAGAGCAAAAAAACTATGTGATCCCGCAAGATACAAGACCTATGTAGAATTCAAAGAAAAAATGGCAAATCTTGTTCCAGTACTGCCGCACTAACTATGCGAGACAAAGGGTGTGTATGGGGCACCCCTTAACAATTTTAAAACTGTTAAAATTGGAGAGTTTTTTTTAACGGTGTATAGGGGCTAATTATTTGGAAGTTTTGGTTGAAATTTGAAGTGAAAAAAAAGGCTATTTGTTGTAGCTTTTCACCCGTTTATTTTATTTATTTGATTTGAAATTACTATAATACCCCTAATAACAACCAAATAAACTCCAATTTTTATAAATAAACTCTTTTTCGCCTCGTAAGAAGTTTATAGTATTTCATAATCTTTCAACCTTTATTTTACACAATTTTTCAATTTTAACTGTTTTTAAATTTCAATCATTTTTTCAACTCCGTCTTCATACGGACCCAAAATGTGGGAAAACCCGACCAATCCCGCCCCACAACAACGCCTACTTTAAATTATAATAAAAAAATCTACACATTGAATATATGTGAAATTGGCAGAAAGAACTTGAGACCAAAAGCTCGACGTGATGAGGTCAAAAAGGTGCTTGTATTCAGTGCTGAATACGGCTAAACTTGTTCTTGGCCCCATGTTTGAACAGGAAATACATTGGTTGTGGTTTGGAGCAGGTGCTTTTGCCCACTCTGGTCGTCTGGTGTGGTGGTGTTTGACCCCTTTTCAGGCAATCTTTTCTTTCACCTGACTTGTCCAGTTATAAGTTTTAATCTGATCTCGTCAATCAATTATGGGCAATCGAATTACTTACCGTTGTAGAAAAAACGAATTCATTCTTCAAATCAGGCCAGGTTAAGACCAGAAACAAAGCACGCAGGTTAGATAATAAGAAAAATATTCGAAAATAGACCTAAAATTGCCAAAAGAGATAATGAGATAATAGCAGCCCGGAAGTATACAAGTCACTGCCGAATAAAGTGACAACACACAGTAAGAAGAGAGACTGAACACTTGTTATGTCTGGTTGAGTAAGAAGAGAACCTCTAAAACAAGGATCTGACAAGAAACCTAAGAAAATACCTCAAGATGGGAAGATAAAATCTTGAATGATTATGGCTTTCATCCATCATAGTCGCCCTCAGCAAATCTATCCTCTGCATAATAGACGGCCACCACTTGATTCCCACCGAATTTCCTCCCGTTCATTCCTGATCGTGCTTTGGCAGAACCATCTACATCTGCATACTCCAGAAACACCTAATGGAAGAAATCGGACAGGATTAATTATTAAGGACTGTCCTAGTGTCTGAACCTTAATAACCTACTGCGTAAAGCAAGAAAGGGGAACATCAGAATAAAGCAATGTCAAAAAGAATACAAACCTTTCCAACGCCAGGAGATGGCTCTCCATCCAATCTAGGTCGTGGGATCACTACCTTCACTAAAGCTCCTGCAAAAGAAGAGTATTTAGATTGAATCAGCTGGTACAAGACGACAATATGAACACCATAGAGAAACTAGTCACTGTGCAAGTAGGCAGAAACCATAGTAACACTGAGACAAGTCGATTTATACATACCAAACTTTTTACCCTCTTCCTCCATGTCAACCATTATGTCTTCATACTCTCCATCATCGTTAAGCTCATCAGCAGTTACAACATTAGTTAAGCACACAACTTTAGTAGGTTGTGCTCCTGGCTGTAACAGGAGCCTCTGCAGAGAGAAAAGGTGAAAGGGATGAGTAAACCTTAAAATGTTGGCAAAGTAGATGCAGGTCGTATTATGCATGAAAAATGTTAGCCAGCGAAATTTGCAACAACCATTACTGATGGCTATTATCAAGAGTAGAAACCCAAGGATAAACATATGCTTCATACATCAGCTTCGAAGGGATTTCCCGTTGAATTTAAAGAAGAGATACAGCTAACAACAAACACTTGAAAGGAGCCATATTTTATTTTTATTTTGAGAGGGGGACCATAATTTGATGTTGAACAGATTACGCAAACAAAATAAATAAATAATAAAGATAGCTATAATTGAAATCTCCTACCCAAATTCATAACTAGCTTGGGACATTAGTTTCATCACCAAAAATATAAAAATCCTTGTACACATTATACAGACTAACAAACAAAGAACCCAGTCTAACCTGCAATGCTATCTGCTGCTGTGCATGTAACAAAACATTCTCTTGCTCAGGCTTTGGCTGAGTAGTGCCTTGATTTGCACGTCTAACAGTGAGAGTCTTGTCACCCATTTTGATACCATTCAAAGCTGCACAAGCAATGTCTGTGACAGTGGGGTCTTGGTAAACACAAAAGGCATAGCCTTTCGAGTTTCCAGTCTCTCTATCCTTCACAAGGTCAAACCCACGAAGAGATCCAAAAGATTCAAGAAGTTCTCTGATCTGCACCTCGGTGAAGTAGTAGGGAAGCCCACCAACAAATATCCGGTCAGGACCCTCAAGCCCACCGGCAGAACCAAGGGTTAGCCCAACAGCAGCCAAGTTCAGATTAGGATTGGGCTGGCTAGGACCCAGTGTTGCAGCAAGTGAAGGGTTGTAATCACTAGGTCTTCTGACCTTAACTGGTCCACCCTGTAGGTGAGAACAAATTTCAGATGCATCTAAAGGAAACTCATTTTTCTAGTTTCAATCAGATATAAAAATAAATAAATATTTCACATTTAAAAGTAAGGATTGGAAAAAAAAACTTGCTAACCCTCTGGAAAAAGAAATTAAGAAATATTAAACAGGATTCAGAGATTAAGCTATTTCCCAAGAGTATCCACATTACGTAAAATCAACATTAAAATACACATCCTCGACTCTAAGGCCTATGAACAATCACACTCAAACATTTGGACTGTGTGAAATACCATAACAACAGCAAGAAAAGAGCTATTTGACAAATAAGTGAATCGAATCAAAGAAAAAGAATATCACAAACCTCAAATATAATACCATCCAATGCCATTGCATTGCTAGCTTCCTCAACAGATCTCATTTCCACAAAAGCGAACTTCTTTTCATGATTGATGTAGACATTCACAACAGCATCCCCTAAAAATAGGAAGGAAATAAGTAAGCCCGTGAATACTCCCAATATAGGTACAAGTAATCACTTCTTTACAAACCTGGACCGGCAGTGTTTCCTCCTATTGCAGCCATAACATGACTAAAAAAGGTTGCAACAGACTGAAAAAAAAAACATAGGAGTTGTTAAACGTCAAGGCTAATTTACCTCATCAATTGACGGCATGAAATATTACAAGCCGAAAGAACAAGGGGGCATTGTAAGCAAGTAAAAATTCATTACAAATTACATTTTAACACTTCAAGAGCATGTGATGACACAAGCATAAAACTGCAAGTAAAATACACAGGAAAGACAGTCCAAACAGAATATAGTGTGTTCAGACTCCTCTCATGGGGGGTGCACACACGACAAAGAGTTGCTCTCGTGGAGAGTGCAAGTTACTCTCAACTGCACAGAGGACAAAGACTCAACAAAATGGACAAGAATTGCAAATTATATCTCCTGCTTTGACAAATAATATTTGAAATATTGCATCCATTTTCCAATGCAAGGCCAAATGGCCAACGCACTATTCACAGAATTCCAAATTCACTTAAATAATATTTGAAGACTGTAACTTTAGAGTAACAAAAACAAATGCCTGAAGAGAACTGCCAATGCTAACAGGGTAAAGCATCACGTGCTAGCCACGTTAGGGAAGGACCAAACATGCACAAATATCAGCCCATAATAGCAGATTGCTAAAATCTGTGTAACAGCAACATTTCACATTGCATCATTGCACATCTCCACAAAATTTTTAAGTAATCAGTTAATGCATGCACATTCCTAATGCTAATATGCCTCACAAATCACATTGACGTTACATTTTAGGGTATAATAACCTGCTCATTTGCTGAAGGAGGCAACCCACCAACATAAACTCGCCTGGCATGTCTAGTAGCCTGTCAAGACAAACACTGTCATAAAGAAAGAGAAACAGTGCAAATAATCATATAAGGACCAAATTTAAGAGTGATCTAGGTTGCCTGTTGAGTCATAGCTTGCACTGGCATAACAGGAAGAGCTCCTAGTGGCTGCCCTTGGACAAACACACTCTTTGTCAGGATATCGTTGTCTAGGATCATTAAATAAGCAAAATTAGAAAATTGACCTGTCCAGGAGTGATTGCCGTGAACATGTTTGGAAACATTCCAGTAATAGGTGGTGTTGGCGTTGTTCCAGGTATCTGGCCTGCAAGAGCTATTTAAATGCATGGCCTCTTAGAGGGCTGTAGCGAAGCGGAAGGGCAAACAAACAACCAAAACAAAAAGAGGAAGGAAACCGCCTACCAAGGCTTCAATCACAACATAATAAGAGGCTTCAATACCGTCAATTATCTGGATATTTGGGGAGATTTAACTAAGAATGGTATATTAAAAAGCTTTTGAGATCTGTTGTCTCTTAAAATTCTAGTTATGAAAAAGCACTTATGGAAATATATCTGATCCAAGTACTGGAGGAAATATTGCAAGACTACCCAAACAGGCAATAGATTCCGGTTGAAGACGAACGGGTGCATTGAATCCTCCTTGTATTTATAAGCTACAGAACTCGGCTCACGCCCAATGTCAGCGGAATGGAGCAAAAGGCACAACATTGCCTTCTTATGCAAAAGAAAAGACACAACAGAAACAAACACCACAAACAAACACAAACCAAAATTCTCAGTTCCAGAATTATATTATCAAGTATAACAATTAACAATATTGAATAAACAATTCTGCCATCTTAGGACCAAAGAGTAAAAATGCCATTTTTGTCAAAAGGATATAACAACTTACCAAAATAATACGATGAGATTTATAAGAAAATGTCATAATACAGTAAACAAAAATCAATATGGTAAACATCAATTTTCCAACAAATAGATAGTTATGTACCTGCGGCAGTTGTTATCATTGCAGAAGCAGGAGGTGCCATGTCAAAACCGCTTACCCTTCTGCTACAACCATGCACTTTATCAGACCAATTCGATAAATGCTATGGCAGACTCATGCAGCTACTTAAACAGAATTTAAATACAATATGCGCAAATTTACATGCAAAGAGATTGAAATTGTAATTAATAACTCGTGCCAAATATAACAAACTTTCTTATAATTAATAACTCGTGCCAAATACAAGATGTCCCTACTAACTCAGCATCACCCAGCCCAAAACTATACAAACTTTACCCCTGAATGACTTTATTTTATATACGATGCAGTGTTCAATGCTTCTCTGTTTGCATTAAGATATCCATTGTCACCCTGATTTTAAATCCAGAAGCAAGGTTGCACTATCTCTTTGCTTTTCAAATATTGAAAACTGTTTGAAACTTCATGAGTGAAGCGTCATACTTAAATGAGATCTCCTACTACTTATGTTAAAAAATAATAATTAAAATAATTAAAACAGAATGAGACAGCACAGTATAAGATGATAGGTGCATTATGACTTTATCAAGGGTATTACGCTCTTCAAAAGTTCAAGGAATTCATTCTTAAGATTTGTTTATACCAAACTCTAGAATATGAAATCCCCCTTCTCAAGACATAAAGTGACTATTAAAAAAACTCGTTACAAAATGAACTCTCCCTTCTCACGACCCTTCTCACGAACCAAACTTAGTTAATATGTTAAAGAAGAAAGCAATCCAGAACAAAACTGAAATTCTGCAAATAAACTATGCACCTTTTTGACTACGAAGGGGATCGTGATCTTGACCTGAGCCCAGATCTGCCTTTTGAAGGTGATCGAGACCTATGTCTACGTCTGTCATCCCTATCACGATCATAATCCCTGCGCCTAGAGAATGATGTTGTCAATCATAAAACCCTAACTTCTCAAGACATTTGGATAAAAGAGATTATTAATGTGTATTTTAACATAAGATAAAAATATATACTATGGAATAGTTTGATTAGTAGTTAGTACTATGTTATAGAAACATTAAAACTCGAAACTAATCTTTGATAAGTCAGTACTTCTGGCACAATAACCTAAAAACATTTTTTTTCATTAATATCCACTTCTTTTCAATATCAAGATTCTTCAATCAAGCAATTCAGATTCAGATAATAAATTATATATTAAATAATTATTTTTGTTTCACAGGGCACCAACACAATAAAGTGTCAAGTTCATTAGTGAAAACAACAAGTTGAAATACTCAATAAAGCAAAAAACGCATTCAAACATTCAGATATAACAGTCAGCTAGCCATTCTCAACTACTTGCAAGTTAATGATAATTCAAAAAAGAGGTAAACCAAAATTTAGACATGACTCATCCTACACCAAGACAACTATATGGAAAGATAGGGAACTGAAGTATCAGAAGATCATGTTACTACCGGTCAGATTCTCGACTTCGGTCTTCATCGTCTCTATCCCTGCCTCGTCTATCACTCCGGTCCCTATGTCTGTCTCTATGATGATCACGATCTCTATCCCGATGTTTCTCTCTGTCTCGCTCCCTGTCCCTATCTCTTCCTCCGTCTTTTGATTTCTCCCTGTCTCTATCCCTATCCCTATCTCGGTCCCTCTCCTTGTCCCGGCTCTTCTCTCCATCCCTGCTTTTTGAGGAACCTCGTTCATAATCACGAGAGGACTGCAACCAATCATGTAGCATATCAGTTTATTTCTTGAATAATGGACATTAGATCATTGAAAGGATGTCTAAAGAAAGAAGTAGATTGGGTTCTGCATTTCTACCAGTAAATGGACATTAAAAAAAACTCCCTAGATAAGCTCTAGGCAAAACCAATATGCTTTGAGCCAAAGTACAGTGCAAATAGCATTCTTAAATGAATGGAGCATCCTATTACGTTTCATCAGTGAGTACATACAAAAGAAAAGAAAAGCGCAGGAGGTGACTTGTGTGATTTTCTGTAAGCTCATGTTTGACAAGTTGAGGACAACAGAGAAGGAGGGAGACCCGTTGTTAAAGAATAGAATGGATTTGAACTTTTTATATTGCCACTGCTCCATTCCAAACTCCCAAAGATGAAGGCTTTCCATATTATGATTGCAAAGAACATCAATTCTATACCCTAAATACTGAGCCTTACAAACATAACCCTTTCACCCCAGTCCTGAAAAATATATATACTCTACTGAATTTGAATATGACATTAATATTAAAAGAGCAAACCCTTGATTTGGTGTCGCTGTGATCATCTACCTTCACGCTGCCGTGATTATTTCCCTGGGTCTGGGGGGGCAGGTCACAACCATCCGCATCTTCCTGGTAATCTGGCATCTTCTTCTACACTCAGCTGCGACCCTACAAAACGTACAAGTTTAAAAACACTATCAATAATCAGGCAAACAATAACACTTGAATTAGACTACTGTTCTACATAATTATACCAGTAACAACATGACATTGCAACCTTCATTGAAAAAGCAAAGAAAATGAATATTGAAAAAAAAATCGGTCACATAGCAAATCAATTAGTCCCGAAATAACCATGGTTACACTGCATATTTCAATAAACTACAAAATCAATGAGAATCTTTAGAAACGGCATGAAAATAATCGATAAAATTATCAATAAAACTACAAGAAAAAGGAGAAAAAAAGATGAATTAGACAAAGAACAAAAAGATAATATTCCACAGAGATCGACGACTTGTGGAGGAATGAAATTCGTACCGCGAATCTCCCTCCGGTTGAATGAGAAAAGACAGAGGGGGATCGAAAGGAAGAAAACTATTGTATGGAGTTGGAATTGGGGTTCCGCCGGTTAGGGTTTTAGATTTGGAGGTTCTCTTCCCTTTTGGTTCGGTACTTTCTGCGGTTCGGCTCTGACTTTGGTCTATCGCTTGTACGAAGCCTTTGTTCAAAATTAAATATCTATACTACTATAATGCTGAAGGAGAGTAAAAGCAATCCTGGACGTTGATATCTTATATGTGTTTTTATCTATGGCTCACAACTCTTCAAGTATGCAATGTCTTATTTACCCCTCGAACATGGAATTTGAAATTATTCATTTTTTTATTCCAGTGCCCTTTTTCGTCCTTTCATCTAATCTCATATCTCTCCTCCTGGTGCCCTCTCCCTACTCCTCTGTGGCTCTGTGCTCGCCGATTCCCATCTGAAGCTCTCTGCTTCTCTTCGTTTCCCCCAATTTCCCGGCTTCAACCCATGAAATCTTCCTGTTTTTTCCCTTCGAGTCTTTCCAGAAGACGATGGCCAAGGTCAATTCCATGGCGGAGGAGACGAAAATCGAGGAGGTGAAGAAGGGAGTCTGGCTTGCGAACGGGAACAACCACGAGAAGGAGAAGGAGGAGCGTCGTCGAGGAGGAGGAGGGAGATGATGGACAGGAGGTTATTCAGTCAACCGGTGGTCCTCCGATTCACAACATTGACGACGATGAAGACGAAGAGGGCGATGAGGATGACGAGGGAGCCGACGACGACGAAGGCGAAGGAGATGAACAAGAGGTGAAGCGCCAAATTAGTGAATAAATTTCCCAGGTTTGATTTTATCTTTTCAATTTCTCTTTAGGTTTTGTAAATCTGTTCTCAATTGTGAAAGTTGATTTGGAGGAGAAACGATTTACTAATTGGATTCAGTAGGTTGCATTTAGCAATAAGGTCATTAAGGCTCAGATTTAGGTATCCAGAAAAAATAGTATTGTAAGGCATTGGCTTCTGTGGCAAGAACGTTTATGGTTCTGCCGGTGGCTTAGTGGTAGAACCTTGGCTTGTCCGCATTGGTTCTCCCTTAGTGATTTGTATGTTGCTTTGTGTTTTGAATTCAAATAATTTGTGTTGTTGTAATAAATTTATATGTGATTTCCGATCTACTCTTTATCATATTGGGACTACAAAACCAAGAGACATTCCCTGCCACCTTAAAAGCACATATCACACGAGCACCAAACAAAGATAAGTAAGCCTGCATTGCACCTCCTCATATGAAGGTAATGCAATTAAAAGTCGGAGGTTAAGGTTAATATTTCAATTATACTTGTAACTTTGTTTTAGACTTCGAGTATTTAGTAAAGTTGCCAACGAAGCTCATTCAATTCAACTAATCGCCAAATCAATTCATCAATTCAATAGACATTCTCAAAATCTATAGAAGTACTGAAAAACTGGGGGGAAATAACTTACGGGAGGGCAAGGGGAAATAACTTAATTACGAGAGGGCAAGAGGCTGAACCTATTTAAGTCTTTATATTTCTTTGTAATTTTATCACTTTATTATTATCTTATATATTACAGAGTATTATCTTATATACGTAATTACAACCGATAATTCACCGTGCGGAGCACGGTTCCTACCAAGTCAAAGCAAAACCTCTGCCCCGGAGGCCCGTCCCATAAGACCATTTGTATTAAGGAATCCCCGTTGGGACTCATAACTTACTTTTTTTCAATATCACATCCGTTTAAGAACTCCACTTTAGATTTATTGTTTTTACAGCATGTTTATCAGTGTTGTTTTTAGAGCATGTTTATCAGTGAGCCATGTTCTGGGCTCGTAACTTACTTTTCAACTACCACATCAGCTTATGAGCCCTAACCCAACTTTTTTACTTTTTCAGCAAATTATCCGTGAGCTCCGTCCCGAGCTCGTAACTTCATTTTCAATCTATTTTTTCTTCAAATTTAAAAAAGCAAATTATTATTATTATTATTATTATTATTATTATTATTATTATTATTATTATTACTACTACTACTACTATTATTATTATTATTATTATTATGAATTTAAAGGGAAAAAATGGGATGAAAAGTAAAATAATAATAATAATAATAATAATATTATTATTATTACTCATAATTCCGTAATATTTTAGTAACGGTAAAAATATATAACGAAAATAATTGATCGTCACAGAAAAAAACGATGTTATATGGGAACACCTGTTAGATAAAATAAAAATATGAACTTAAAGTAATAAATTACGATCGCAACCGAATCAACATTTGAAAATACATCTAGTTATCATCTCCGTGGGAACCAAATCTCTGCCAAATATGCTCAACCAAGTCTCTCTTGAGTTGGTGACGAGTCTCATTATCTCGAAGACGAGATCGATTTTTAATGTACTCGCTCATCTCAACCGGTAAACTACTCGAGGTTGTTTGTAGTTCTACCACTTGATCGAACTCAGATGTGTCATATTGCCATTGGTACGCCTCTGGCTCATCTTTGACAATCATATTATGCAGGATGATGCACGTTTTCATTATTTTCCCAATCAATGCAAGGTCCCAAGACCGTGCTGGGTTACGAACGATAGCAAAGCGAGATTGTAGCACGTAAAATGCTTTAACAAGTCTCTCTTGAGTTGGTGATGAGTCTCATTATCTCGAAGACGAGATCGATTTTTAATGTACTCGCTCATCTCAGCCGGTAAACTACTCGAGGTTGTTTGTAGTTCTACCACTTGATCGAACTCAGATGTGTCATATTGCCATTGGTACGCCTCTGGCTCATCTTTGACAATCATATTATGCAGGATGATGCACGCTTTCATTATTTTCCCAATCAATGCAAGGTCCCAAGACCGTGCTGGGTTACGAACAATAGCACAGCGAGATTGTAGCATGTCAAATGCACGCTCCACATCCTTACGAGTGGACTCCTAGTGTTGTGCAAACAACGAATCTTTGCCACCAAATGGTTGTCTGATTGTTGAGATGAACGATGCCCGGTTTGGGTAAATGCCATCTGCAAGGTAGTATGCCATGTCGTACTCGTGGCCGTTCACATGGAACTTCGCCTCTGGTGCTATACCATTTAAAACATCATAAAACACAGGAGAACGATGGAGAACATTGATATCATTGCATGTACCTAGAGTCCCGAAAAAGGCATGCCAAATCCAAAGGTCATATGACACCACTGCTTCTAGCACAATCGTTGGCTTCTTTTTGTGCTCGCTAGCATATTGTCCTTGTCATACGACTCGACAATCTTTCCACTCCCAATGCATGCAGTCGATGCTCCCAACCATTCCAGGCCATCCTCATTGCTCACCCACGTACAGGAGTCGTTGCATATCTGATGTGGTTGGCTTGCACAAATACTCAATTCCGAACAAGATTATGACCCCATCAACAAAGTTCAAAAGACATTGTCTTGATGTGCCAGCGGCAATACGAACAGAGTCGTCGACTGCATCAGCACTCACTACATACGCCAATATGCGCATCGCTGTAGTACATTTCTGTAGAGGCGATAGACCTAGTCTCCCTGTGACATCTGGTCGTTGGCGAAAGTATTCAAACGCATTAGACAATGAACTTGTAATGCCAAGGAATACATGTCACCTCATTCGGAACCGACGACGGAACAATGCATCATTGTACGTCGGGTTCTCGACGAAGTAGTCGTTGAAGAGCCGATCGTGGCCACTCTCATGATCCCGATCGATGTAACACCGGTGCTGACGAGGCCTTGAGCTTGAGCCTTGTCCTTCTTGTGACATTTCGATTATGTACTCCTCCATAATCGCGTTGATTTGATCATCTACTTCATTCCCTTCGAGTTCGGGTGGTAGAAAGAAGATATCATCAAGTGATGAACTCGATGAGGACGATGAGCTAGAAGAAGACATTGGGAAGTTGATATGAATTGTCATTGATATGGAGATTGATGGAAGAGAGTGAATATAGAGGAGGAGATGTTGATGTGGTAGATGTGTGAGGAATAAGAAGATTATTTATAATGGGGAAGAGGGATGTTTGAATTTGTATTAATTGAGGAAGAGGGAAATTTTGAATTAGGATGGGGAAGAGGGAAAATTTGAATTTGTATTATTTTGAATGGAGGTTTGAATTTGACTTACTTGGGGAAGAGAGAAAGATGTTGGGTATGGGAAAGCGGGAGAAGTGATGTGTATTGGGAAGAGAAGATGTTGACGTGTATGGGGAAGAGGGATGTTGAATTTGTAGTACTTGGGGAAGAGGAACATTTTGAATTTGGATGGGAAAAAAGGGAAATTTTGAATTTGTATTGTGTTGATGGAGGGTTGAATTTGACTTATATGGGGAAGAGAGAAAGATGTTGGGTATGGGGAAGCGGGAGAAGTGATGTGTATTGGGAAGAGAAGATGTTGATGTGTATGGGGAAGAGGGATGTTCAATTTGTATTAGATTGATGGAGGTTTGAATTTGTTTTATTTGGGGAAAATGAGGTTTGAATTAATGTAGGAAATAAAGATTCATAGAAACAAATACATATAGTCAGAACCGTTCATTACACAAATGAGTAATACAACACGAGATAACATACGAATACAAGATTGACAGAAATACAAACACATTTCAAACCTAGTAGGAAGATACTGGAAAACATAACACAGTACGACATTCGGTTCGCCGATCTTAGACACGGTGGAGTTACTAGTCACCGATTGCTGTACAACTCTGCACTAAGTTGCTTGAGAAGACCCTGTTCATCAATAGAGAGTGATCCAACACGACTCATTAGGTCTGTCATGATTGCAAACTTGCGAGCCCTCTCCTCCGCCTGATTTTTTTTTCACCTCGGCCCTTAGCTTCTTTGCCTCCGCCTGTTGCAGTTTCACTTGTAAGAAACGATCCCTTTACTCATAATCTCGTGCCTTCATTGTCATCTCTTGCTTCTACACCTTCAGAAGCTCAGCAAATATCCTATCACGCACATCACCATGGTCATTTGAGTTGTCAGTGCCTTGGTGTCGCCACCCGCTTTCCATACTTCTACAATGCTCGAGCTCCTGGAGGGCGTAGTGAGGAGTCGTCCGACATCCCTTCACTTGTTGGAGTGTCGGTGTTATCACTTGAAGTGTACGCACCAAACTCATTCACCTTTGATCTCTTCGAACTGGAACTCCCCCCCGGCATCAGTTGAGGGTGTTATTGACTTATTGTACTCAAACACTTTTGCTCATTTCTCAAAAACCTCCATGCATGTTCGTTTTTGAACTCCTTTCTATCCTTGCTATCCTCCACGTACAAACGACGAGTATAGTTGATAACGTCATAACGTCGTCTTCGGATTTCCCACTAGCTCTTGCCCTTTGTGCTGCAAGGTAACAACCAACAAATTTTGCAACAGAATCACTTACTCTTCCGTAATGTGTCTTACATTGCTTCGCCGTCCTGGGTGGGAGGTTCCCCCGCCTTTCGTTGTAGTAGTTGGAAATCCTTTCCTAGAACTTCGCCATGGTTTGCTTCCGTCTCGTGCCAACATCTTTGCTTGTGTTTAACCAGGCGTTGATGAGCAGATGATCTTCGTCCTCTCTCCATTTGCTTCGTTCACTCCGGTTTTGGGAAAGACCGACATTGCCCTCATTATCTTCATCTTCATCTTCAGCAACTGGTTGCTCGACCGTTGTAGCTGGGATAGGAGGGTGAGGTTGAGCAATATGAGGGGCCATCTCGGGATGTTGGGAGTATAGATGTGGGTGAGGTTGGAAATTCGGATGAGACATATTCGGGTCAGGGATTCCGCTCGGGTTTGGGTAAAGGACTCCAAATGGGAAAGGGAAATATGCCTGGGGCGGGAAATGTGGAGGTTTGTTGGGATCCATAATCAAGAGGGTAGTATGTTCTTCAAGATGAGAGAGAGAAGAGGGAAAGGTGTAAGGGTTATGAAGATGGAGGTGGTATTTATAGGAAAAAAAATGGGGTAAGAAATGTATTTTTTAAGGTAAGAAGTGATTATATGGGTATTTAAATGTATGATTTTTTTTAAAAAAAAAAGATATGCAAAATGGGTGTCTATGGGTAGATAAAAATAAACTATATTTGAATATATATATTTTTTATTTTTTTATATTAAAAATAAGCTACTCCCTCCGTTCCAAAATAAAAGTCGTTTGTTCTTTTGTGCACGCTTTTTAAGGAGGTAAAAACACTAAAAAATATTGTTTTTTAATCAATTTTTTAAATAATTTCATACTTGTTAATCATAAGTATGAACTTATAAAAATAAATTCATTAAAAAATAATATTTTATAGAGTTTTAACCTCTTTAAAATGCGTGCCGAAAAGTCAAGTGACTTTTATTTTGGAACAGAAGGAGTAGAAAACTGATTTTAAAAAAAAAACTAGTACAGTCCCCACGTCATGGCGCGTAAATTTTTTTAAAAATAAATATAAAATTTTATAAGTATAAAAAATTACTACAATATTATAAAATTAAATAAACTATTACAAACGTTAATATAAAATAGAAAAAATAGATTTGATAAAGTAAGTAAAAATAATAATAATATTTATGAAAAATATGTAAAAATTACATGAGTTTAAGATTTAAATAGAATAGGATGATTGGGTGAAAATCGATCCCAAAATAAAAGTGGTTATAACACCTAATAAAAAATCCTCGTGGTTTATTAGTTAGATATAGCTAGATTAATTAAAGAACTTGTACAAATGTCATTAGTTGGATTTTTTGACAAAAATAGGTGATATATATATATAATATATATATATATAGATGTTGCCAAAAATATCGGTGCGCGAGGAGGCGACACGTGACACAAATGCTTTACTTTTAATTAATATATATAGATATAGATAGATACACATCGCTGCCACGTGGCGCGCTGTGATGCAACCACGTGGCAGCACTTGTCTCCTCTTCCATAGGTAAAACGTTGTGCATGAAACTTTTGCCGTTGCAAACGGCGCTGTTTTGGCATGCCCATTTCGACAAAAAAATAAATAAACCGTGGGCAGTGGCCCACGTTCTGACGTTAAGGCAGGGCTCATCTGCGAGAATGGATTTGCTGGGCTCGTGACTAGGTAAGCTTTTTTCACCTTTTTTTTTGTTGATGTGTAATATTGGTGAGCCTTGGGGCTCACCAATAAACATCCTCTTACACCCCATTCATGAACTCCAACCTCGAATTCATAATTTACTTTTCTTTATTTTCCTTTTTTTATTGAATAAAATCTTCTTATATTAAATCCATTAATTTTATTAATAATGATAATTTATTATAATTTAATATTAAATGTTATTAATTATTAAATATTACAATTTTTTTTTATACAAGGCAAATGTTTGAGGTGGGTCAACTACGGTTGTACCACCACCCAATAGCGTCCTTTCGGACGAGGTCGTCGATCGCTGAACTAGATCTCCAACCTAAGAAATTCTCCTGAAGACCGAGATGGGCAAGGAGGTCGGCCACTCGGTTTCCCTCCCTGCATATGTGGGAGAAGGAGATGGTATCAAAAGCACGACTGAAGGCGAGGATGTCAGAAATGATCGTCTTGATCTCCCAAGGGCAAGTCCGGTATCCCTTCAAAACATCAATCACCGTAAGATAGTCGCCCTGCACCTCAATGTTGATAGGAGGAAATCGAGTTCTTAAAAAGATATATAAATATAGATATGAATCGAATCCTAGCCTATGCAAATAATTACAAGACTTCTTCCCGTTGTAGTGGAAGGGTAGTCAGGATCGATCCACGAGGAAGCAGGTCAGCGGGATCCTAGATAGTCTTGAAAGCTCACGGCTTTTATCGACCAGAAGCCTCGATCTCGACCTAAGTGCTCGATGTCGACCTTGGCTATCGATTCCTTCTGCAACGGAAAACCTGCAGAGACAAAAACGGCAGTCGATATCGACTAGGGGAGGTCGATATCGATGTTAGTGGCAGAAATCGACTGGCTCAGAAAACTGCCAGTCGACACAGGGCATTCGATATCGAGGATTGATAGAGCTCATTTAGGTAGCCATAATAGGTTGCATTAAGCTTAGTTAAGGTGCATAACATGCATAAGTTAAGTAGAATTTGCATATTTACTCGCCATGTTGGTGGAGTCGGAATCTACACGTTTTTATTGATTATTTCAAGTAGATGTGGATCCCGACAAGGAACGAGGAGGCTCATGGATTAAGGAAGAGTCAAGAAGAGGATTCTACAAGAAGAGAACGAGAGCGAATTGAAGTTCGAGAGCCTAAGTGAAGAACAAGTCAACAAAAGTTGTCTCCCGACAAGCTAAACTTGTATCGCACTTTCTGGAGGCCTCGGTGGTCCGATTGACTACTATAAGCATGCGTTGGAAAGCTCTTTTTGAGAGCTACAACTTTCATGTTGACATCAAGACCAAATTCACAACGGAAAATTTGCTATATGCTGGAAAAGCCGCGCCCGCGGCCACCAAGACAGCGCATGCTGCCAGAATTTCAGAGCTCACTGCATTAGCCGCGCCCGCGGCTTGGGAGGCAGCGCCCGCGGCCTTGCTGGGCCGAATCAGCGCCGAATTTATCCGATAACTCTATCTTTCCTTATTTGCATTCTATCTTTTGAGGACGTCTTCTAGGGTTTTAGGTCGGTTCTTAGGCCTATTTAATGGCTTGTTTTAGGTCTTTGTATCATCCAATCATTTGACAATCGTTTGACAATGGAGGGCTAAACTATTTGGTTTCGCCTACGATTTGATACTCCATTTGGTTGAATTGTGAGTTTTCTATTCTTGTTCTTATTTGCATCATATGTTTCATCTTCTTTGTGCTTGAATGTTTTATGGCGTTTGATTCTATCTCGATTGATCACCTTTTTAGGATCTCATCATCGCTAGGGTTTTGAATTGTTCGTTATGATTCTTAATCTTTCTTAGCAAACATGTTCTAGTGGACTTCGTTAGAAAGCTTGAATGTGTAGGAAGTTGACTATAGGTTAAATATTAGTTCTTTAGGGGATTGATATTGCTTATAAGCTTTATACATCTTGAGACTTATTGCTATTCCTAGGATTAAACCTTAATCCGTGTTAAGATTGCCTAGGAGTAAGGGATTATTAGAACTCATAGGGCTAATAATCTATTCAAATCAAGATAAGAACATTTGATTGGAAAAGGAAAAGACTTTGAGTAGAAAACAAGGATCGAATTCACCAAATAGGGTTGAGAATTGTAGGTGAAACTATCTCTTAATTATTGATTCTCCTAACTTGTTAATATTTATCATTCGCAACCACTCAAAACCCTCTTTTCTACAAATTGGTAAATACACATTACATAGGAATGCTTGATTCTCTGTGGGATCGACCTCTTACTTGCTTGCTATACTAGTTTGTAGGTTTGAGTTTTATTTTGATAGGAAACACAATGATTTCGTCCTGTCAAATTTTGGCGCCGTTGCCGGGGAATCTAGTTTATTTCTTTGTTTGGTGTATTTATCGATTTTTGTATATATCTATATATCTAACCCCGTCGTGGACCTATCTTACGGTTCACGACACCCTAGATACTAATCTTTTAAGATGTTGAGGTTGTTGCAGTTTCAAGGGAAAAATTTTCACCTTTATCTCACAAGAGTGGATAATTTATTGGACGTCTTGTATGCACGGGGTTTCCAATTTAGTTTGCGAGATATGGTTATTTGCGTACTTGATGGCATGACTCCTGAGACCAAAGAACTTGCCGAGTCTATGAGTAACGGAGGCTTGGCGAGTTTCGATTTATCGAAGATGTGGGATTTTTTCTGCTACATGGGTCACCAGGTGGAGCAGGAAGAAGCTTTCACACGACAGGTTTTGATGGAGCAAATGCTTAAAAGGAGGGAGCGACTTGAGAAAAAATTGAACCAACGTGCTCACATGATGAGTGAGTTGGCCAGCCTACGACCAAGGCACCCTGCAAGGCCGCACCCACGGCCACATTGGCCGCGCCCGCGGCCACCTGCCCAGCTAGCTCCATATGCTAAGCTCGTGTCTTCTCTTGGCTCATCTGTCGTCGTCGTTGTTCGCGACTTCTTTTCCTTTGATATACACCACATTGTGAGTCTTTGCATCACCTTTTTTCTCATGTTTTTAAGTTTTCTTGTCTTTGATTTTCATTGAGGGCAATGAAAGGTTTAAGTGTGGGGGAGGGTTCTATTCATGTAGTTCGTGCATTCATGTTTAATTTCCATTTTCATTCATGTTAAATTTTCATTCTTATATTGCATTGAAAAGAAGAAAATTTGAAAAATGAAAAACAAAATCCAAAAATGAAAAAAATCTAAAAATATCATGCATTTAGGTCTCATCTCCTCTCATATAGACCACTTGTCCTCATTAATTGTTATGCATAGTCTTGTCATGAAATCCCATAACTTGTTTAAGAAGTTTAAGCCTTTATTCATTTATGGAGCATGATTTGATGATATTAATTGAGCATGTATAACTCATAGACATTGTAATATTGAAATCCAACAAAATATACCCTTGTGAGTATTTTTGGCCTCATTGGGACGATCTTCATATTCATGTCCTCTTGTTTTGTTGTGTGTGATACTCGTCCATGTTACTACCTCTTAGAATTGCGAATGACATCTATGTTGAGGCCGTATTATATTGATCATTACTTGTGATTTTCATGTGATTAATGCATTACTTTTTCTTAGCCATGTTATTCCCTTTCCACCTTACATATTATCCTTTTCTTGAAACCATTTTTAGCCTTTTAGCCCATCTTTTGTAGCTCCACAAAAATATTTCCTAGCCAATTTTAGCCTTACCCTATCCGGGAATTAGGGAGAAGATTGGTGAAAATGTATATTAGTGGAGTGTCTTGAGCATTTTGGGTATGATGTTGGGTATTATTTCTTTTTGGTACTTCATATGGATGATTATTGTGCTTAATACTCGGGGCCTAAGGAGGATAAAATTCACTTAGGAGTAAAAGTCGAGGTAAATACATAAAAAGAAAAGAAGAAAAAGAAGAAAAATCATCGAAAAATAAAAAGAGAAAAAAAAAAGAAGAAAGAAAGAGTGATATGGTTAACAACAGTTGTGTTTAAGCTTGTTATGAGTTTATGGAGTTGAGTTTGATGTCATTAGCGGAATAAGAAGTGTTTGGTTTTAGTGTTCTTCCGGTTGTGTAAAGTACTAACTCTTTTTCCCGGATTTTTAGCACCACAAGCCTAAATGTTTCTCTACCTTGATGTTCTTACCAAGCCCCACTACAACCCTATAGAAGACCTCATGATGTTTATTACTTGTAATATCATTCACGGTGGAGATTTGTGATGTTAATTTCAATTTTTTATGTAGCATAGTTTCATGGATTTGAGTTTGAGTGATATTGATTAACCTTAAACACATGAGCGAGAGAGAAACACTTATTTCCCGGTGAGGATGGATGTAGATATTGCTTTGTTCTTTGAGTTGCTAAATACATGCTACGATGTTATGCATTATTTTATGTTCCAATATATTTTCAAACCTTGTGGTTTATGAGGTGAAGATATCGATAACTTGTTGGTGGGATAAGTGGTTTGATTTGGTTTTGTTTGCTTGAGAACAAGAAAAGGTTCAAGTGTGAGGGATTTGATAGAGCTCATTTAGGTAGCCATAATAGGTTGTATTAAGCTTAGTTAAGGTGCATAACATGCATAAGTTAAGTAGAATTTGCATATTTACTCGCCATGTTGGTGGAATCGGAATCTACACGTTTTTTATTGATTATTTCAGGTAGATGTGGATCCCGACAAGGAACGAGGAGGCTCATGGATTAAGGAAGAGTCAAGAAGAGGATTCTACAAGAAGAGAACGAGAGCGAATTGAAGTTCGAGAGCCTAAGTGAAGAACAAGTCAACAAAAGTTGTCTCCCGACAAGCTAAACTTGTATCGCACTTTCTGGAGGCCTCGGTGGTCCGATTGACTACTATAAGCATGCGTTGGAAAGCTCTTTTCGAGAGCTACAACTTTCATATTGACATCAAGACCAAATTCACAACGGAAAATTTGCTATATGCTGGAAAAGCCGCGCCCGCGGCCACCAAGGCAGTGCCTGCTGCCAGAATTTCAGAGCTCACTGCATTAGCCGCGCCCGCGGCTTGGGAGGCGGCACCTGCGGCCTTGCTGGGCCGAATCAGCGCCGAATTTATCCGATAACTCTATCTTTCCTTATTTGCATTCTATCTTTTGAGGACGTCTTCTAGGGTTTTAGGTCGGTTCTTAGGCCTATTTAATGGCTTGTTTTAGGTTGTTGTATCATCCAGTCTTTTGACAATCGTTTGACAATGGAGGGCTAAACTATTTGGTTTCGCCTACGATTTGATACTCCGTTTGGTTGAATTGTGAGTTTTCTATTCTTGTTCTTATTTGCATCATATGTTTCATCTTCTTTGTGCTTGAATGTTTTATGGTGTTTGATTCCATCTCAATTGATCACCTTTTTAGGATCTCATCATTTCTAGGGTTTTGAATTGTTCGTTATGATTCTTAATCTTTCGTAGCAAACATGTTCTAGTGGACTTCGTTAGAAAGCTTGAATGTGTAGGAAGTTGACTATAGGTTAAATATTAGTTCTTTAGGGGATTGATATTGCTTATAAGCTTTATACATCTTGAGACTTATTGCTATTCCTAGGATTAAACCTTAATCCGTGTTAAGATTGCCTAGGAGTAAGGGATTATTAGAACTCATAGGGCTAATAATCTATTCAAATCAAGATAAGAACATTTGATTGGAAAAGGAAAAGACTTTGAGTAGGAAACAAGGATCGAATTCACCAAATAGGGTTGAGAATTGTAGGTGAAACTATCTCTTAATTATTGATTCTCCTAACTTGTTAATATTTATCATTCGCAACCACTCAAAACCCTCTTTTCTACAAATTGGTAAATACACATTACATAGGAATGCTTGATTCTCTGTGGGATCGACCTCTTACTTGCTTGCTATACTAGTTTGTAGGTTTGAGTTTTATTTTGATAGGAAACACAACGATTTCATCCTATCAAGGATGTCAGTCGAAATAGACCTCAATAACAGGAACAAAGGAGATCGACGCCGACACAGAAAACCGTCGACGAAGGCAAAGTGGTCGATATCGACTAGTAGGGTCGATATCGATGTTAGGTAGTCGATATCGAGTGCTCTTCTTTTGCTGGTGTTCTTGTCTGTCTCGACACTCAGAGTCTGTGTCGATGTCTGTAGTCGATATCGACCAGATAGGTCGAAATCGACCTCTTCTCTGCTTTCCTTGGTTTCTTCGTTTTCACTCCAATTTCGCTCCAATTCCTACATATTTCTTACACGTTAGCTCATTCTACACAAATTTACATTATTTTTAACCTTTATTTTAGGAATCGAATGAAATATGAAGTCAAAACTTGCGAATAAAATGGGTACAAATATGTACATCAAAACACCTCATACTTAGACTTACTTGTCCTCAAGCAATAACCAAGAAATAACCAACATCTACAACACACCCTTCAAGTCTTCGCCCTTGTCAAAAGCAACATCATAAGTGGTAGCAAAGCAAAGCAAGTAAATTTAACGTCATAGCACATATTTAAGCGATCCATAGGCATATGCAATTTTGATCCAACCTCACAGGGATAATGTGTTTGCACTCAACTCTCATGTGTTTAGGCTATGAAGATCAACTCTCAACTCAATTCCATATACAATCTCATAAACATTGCAATTTATAATAATCCACTTCGCAACCAATTATGAAAATGCAATAAGAACTATTAGGAAGACTTTCTCTCAATGGAAGACTTCAAAGAAGACTCCATTCGGCGGGGTTGTAATGGAGCTTGATAAGAAATAAGGGGTATGAAATTATTTGGCTATGTGGTGCTTATAAAATTCGGGAATCAAGACTCCTAAACTTAAACACTATTGTATCCAAACCATATCTCTTACAATGATGCTCAACCAAACTTACTTTCCATGATGCTCATCAACCCTTCTTTCAAACCCTAATATGCTCTCAAAAATATTACACTTGTATTAAAGATAAAATAAACTAAGGAATTTGGCTCATGCACAACATATAACAATATATTTTTTTCTTTTTTTTTCTACGAAAATAATATAATAAAGCTGCATTTATATGGTGAGCCAAAAATCCTTTTACAATATATGACAAGATGCAAATATGTATCATCCCACAATTTCTTGCTCAAAACTAAATATATGCACTTTTCTTTCCACAATGCATTATTCTAACCAATCTAAGTCTCAATTCCCAAATGGGGTTCAGGCTCAATTCGGCTAGGGATAATTTTGTGGAGTTTGCAATATAAGGCTCAGACTAATATTCTGGCTTCAAGCAGAGATAATGCAGGGTAGGTAAAGAGAGGATAAAACTGGCTTAAAAGATGTCTCCATCATTTAATTCTCGTAAACATAAACATATATATGCATTGGCTTTGAATAACTATCACAACATTTAGAGATGCATAGGAAGAGTAAATCCACTCAAGAAAGCAGAGGAATTTTTAATGTTCTCCCTATAGGCCAAAATTTTCATAAGGACAATTTTTGTTGGATTTGCTTTTTAGCCTAGGATCATATGTGCTCAATTTCATCACAAGTTCACAATCTACATAAAAACCATTTTAAGGACTTAGGCTAAACCATCCAAAGATGTCATAGGATTTACATGATCAAGTCAGCTATTGATTTCTTATCATTGGACGTCTAATTAGGGCTAAAAAAACAAACTTAAGTAGGTAAAAATGCATTTTTTGTATTTTTTGACATTTTCTAATTTTTTTGGATTTCTTTGACATTTTTATAAAAGTAAAACTAAAAAAACTTAAACATGAATGCAATGCGAAGAAGAAAACCAAGTTATGACCATAAGACATGTTTCTACCCCACCCTATACTTAAAATATACATTGTCCTCACTGTATTAAAAGAAAAACAAGGGTAGAGAGAAACTCACTACGCAACCTGTGGATTCAGGTCAATTTCAGGTTAGTCGATGCCAAAAGTCGATGTCGAGTAAGGTGGTCGATGTTGACTGCATCTGTCGAAGTCGAGGAAGAAGGTGAAGTCGAGGGTCGCCTGGGCTTGGTCGATATCGAGTAGCTATGTTGATATCGACTTCTCTATTTGGCTCCTGGATGATCGATCTCGATCTCAGGAAGATGGCTCGACCCTAGGGTGGTCGATTTCGACTGCCTCTTCAGTTGCTTCTTTTCTTCCTCGTCATTCCTTTTGCTTGGCAACCTGAAATCTTTAGTTACAAGTTCTAGATTTTTGAGTCGCTAGGCCGACTTCTCCGTCAATGCGTCATGAACCTTTAAGGTAGGGACCCTTCAATCTTATGCCTTCTCCTGGATCATCTAGGTCTTTTTTATAGTAGCTAAGTTCGGCAACCAAAGCTTCTTCTTCGTTAGGCTCTTTATTGAATTCTTTTCTTCTCTTCCTTGACCTAACTTTTACAAGATGGGCAAACCATGGAGCTTTGACCCTCCTATTAGTTGAATTATCAATAATGGACAGAGGAGAGTTAGGGATCATACATGGGCTTACCTATTCGGGCCAAAAACAACGATCTTCGGGCTGAGGGTCAGTCGATTTCGACAAAGAATGGTCGATTTTGAGTATAAAAGTCAATGTCGACTGGGGGTGGTCGATGTCGACATCAGGGACCCCATACTTAAGCTCTTGGTAATCATCTGGCTCACTCGATATCGAGTTGTTATGGTCGATTCCGAGTGATTTAGTCGATATCGACTAGTTCCAATCGATGTCGACTCTCCTTGCTGTGTCCATCCTCGCCAACAAAAACTTACGAAGCTTCTCCTTAGCCGGTGAGAGAAAAACTTGTTCTAGCTGCTTTGTTTTGCTTATTTTAGGGTTAAAGCGAAACTCCACGACCTCGTTGCCGATTGTGAATGTAAGGGTGCCATTCCTCACATTGATGTTGGCATCCGCTATTACTAAGAATGGCCTACCAAGGATGATAGGCACAAGCCGCACAATAGGATCCTCCGACTTGTCCAACACGATGAAGTCCGTGGGTATGAAGAACTTTCCCACCTTGACAGGGACATCATCCACAACCCCAGTTGGTCTCACAAAGGAGTTTTCCGCCATGTAAAGCTTCATGTCGACAGGCTCCAATGCTCCTACACCCACTTGCTGCCATATTGATAGGGGAATCAAACTAACACTAGCCCCAAGATCACAAAGGGCTTTGAATTGATGCTTTCCAACCCCTACCGTTACCGCAAACTTTCCTGGATCGTCGCGCTTCTCAGGGAACTCAATTGAATTGCATTTGCCGGCGATCTCTAGGATGGACCTCTTTTTGGACAAGAATTCCTTCAGGAACCTCATGTATGCAGGCATCTCATTGAGCGCTTCCGTGAGTGGTATGGTGAGATTTAGACCTTGTAAGATCTTCACGAAACGTCTGAACTTGGTGTCTCCTGGATCCCGCATCGCCTTGGGAGGATAGGGTAGAGTTTTGGATGACTTTGGAGGCGAAGTGGTCGATTTCTTCTTTCTGTACAGGTTAACATCGACATCAAGGTGCTCGATATCAACTGGTTTGGTCGACCTCGGGGGAGTCTGAAGCTGTGGTCGATTTCCAGAGGGGTCGACATCGGTAGGGTGGTTGATATCAACTTGTTCACTTGATATCGAGTGCCTCTCTGGCTCCGTTCTGTGCTTCGCAGTGGGCTCGACATCGACTGTAGGTTCGACGTCGACAAGGCCCTCGATATCGACTGGGTGGTCGACATCGACTGCATCTCCAACGACTTCTCCTTCACTCCTTGGCTCATTCAATGTGCATCCACTCCTTAGATTGATAGCGACAATATGCCCGGCTTGCCCTCTTGGATTTTCTTGTGGTTGTCCAGGGAGTTTGCCGGGTGGCTTTGGGATTTGGGCTACTAGTTGACCCAGTTAGGTCTCAATCATCTTCTTCCAAGCATCCATCTCCCCCATTCGGGCGTTGAGGCCCTGAAGTTGGTTCTAGAGAGCGTTGCTGGATTGTTGATTTGCAGTCTGGTTCATCCTCAATTCCTCAAGAATGAGTTGGACATCATCTCGTCGTGGTTCCCTCTCCGGATGGCCTGGAGCTCTATAAGGAGGAGGATCCCTGGGGTTATATTGGGGTGGTTGATTTCCCCAATTTTGGTACCCCTGACGATTGGGATTCCTCATGTAACACGCCTCCTAGTGAGTCTCTGATAGTTGTACTTGCTCCGTATGGGGGCATTCAGTGGTGATATTCCGGACGGAGCCACATTCGACGTAGCTAGGGTTGGTTGGCGGAGAGGAATTTGACTTGTTTTTGCAACCTCCTGAATTGATTTTGCATGAATTGATCTCTGACTTCGAGATCAATCTCCTTGGAGGGCTCATAGAGTGGCATAGATGGGGCAAGCCTTGAGTCGGAGGCCACAAGAGTCTCATAGGTGTTGTCTAATTCGACCAACCTCTCTATAGTATCCCAAGCTTGTTTTGGTAGGAGCTCGAGATACCCATAAGAGGTATATGTGTTGATCCTCTCCTTTGTTGCTACGTCCAAAGCGTTGTAGATGATCTCCTGGATGATGTAGGGTGGTTGCCCATGCGTAGGGCAAGACCTCAACAACTCCTTAAAGCGCTCCCATGCCTGCGCCAATGACTCGCATGGCTTTTGTTTAAAAGTTTTGATCTTCTGGCGCATCATCGCGGTCTTTGATGGTGGGAAGAATTTGTTGAGGAAGACATCCTTGACCTCATCCCACGTGCGGAGCGATCTTGGGGCTATGCTCTCCAACCATGCTAGAGCTTTCCCTGCGAAAGACCTATGAAAAGCCTTTAGTTTTACATATTCAAGGCTTTGTCCATCTGCAATAGTATCACACAAATCGAGGAATAAAGATATATGATCTAGAGGACAATCGTTTGGTTTCCCCTTAAATTGACGTCGCCTAATTTCAGTTAAGAAGCTAGGTTTAATCTCAAAAGTAGGAGGGATAAGAATAGTCGATTCAGGCACTGAGAGCACAAGGTGCATGTATTGTTTGGCATTCTAAGGGAGGGCGCTAATTTGGGCTTCTATTTGCCTCCGGCCTTCCTCCTCTCTGTCTGCACGCTCTTTAAGTGCCGCCTCTCTAATTGTTAAATCCTCGATTTGCTTCCTTAGTTGCTCAATTTGCTCAGCCTGGATCGCTTGATCCACCATGGCTCTTTGAATTCTAGTACGAAGGTAAAGATAGCTTTCAGGGTCGTCTATACCTTCGAATTCGGGTGGGCGATCAGCGCGTTGCATACACCTGCAAAGCAGAACTAGATAAAAATGTGAGATAGACTACTAGGGCGCGATTGATTGCCTCCCAGGCAATGGCGCCAATTTGTTGATAGGAGGAAATCGAGTTCTTAAACAGATATATAAATATAGATGTGAATCGAATCCTAGCCTATGTAAATAATTACAAGACTTCCTCCCATTGTAGTGGAAGGGTATTCCAGATCGATCCACGAGGAAGTAGGTCAGCGGGATCCTAGATAGTCTTGAAAGCTCACGTCTTTTGTCGACCAGAAGCCTCGATCTCGACCTAAGTGCTCGATGTCAACCTTGGCTGTCGTTTCCTTCTGCAACAGAAAATCTGCAGAGACAAAAACGGCAGTCGATATCGAATAGGGGAGGTCGATATCGATGTTAGTGGCAGAAATCGACTGGCTCAGAAAACTGCCAGTCGACAAAGGGCAGTCGATATCGAGGATGTCACTCGAAATCGACATCAACAACAGGAACAAAGGAGATCGACGTCAACACAGAAATCCATCGACGAAGGCAAAGTGGTCAATATCGACTAGTAGGGTCGATATCGATGTTAGGTCGTCGATATCGAGTGCTCTTCTTTTTCTGGTGTTCTTGTCTGTCTCGACACTCAGAGTCTGTGTCGATGTCTGTAGTCAATATCGACTAGATAGGTCGAAATCGACCTCTTCTCTGCTTTCCTTGGTTTATTCGTTTTCACTCCAATTTCGCTCCAATTCATACATAATTAGATCAAAACTTGTGCAGACTCTATTTCTTGCATGTTAGCTCATTCTACATAAATTTACATTATTTTTAACCTTTATTTTAGGAATCGAATGAAATATGAAGTCAAAACTTGCGAATAAAATGGGTACAAATATGTACATCACTCAACACATGAGTAACCCCACTTCATGGCTTCCAAAAGACCGTTGAGAAGGCCACGAGTCTCCGCCTGCATGGCCGAAACCTGCCTGTAACCAAAAGCACCACATGTCAAAGGTCTTCCAAGGGGTACATCTATTCCTTTGTTTCGTAGTCTTATTTTCGTAGGAGTTCCTCCGAGAAGGCTTTTCCAAAGGAAATTTTTGACTTTGGGTGGGCAGTCTAGTTTTCAAATCCAATCATATGCATCTGAGCTATTTTTGCGTGTTTTCGTAATATGCTCAAGGGCACTGGCTATTGAGAACCATCCATTCTTTCTTGGTTTCGAGTACAATCTATCCTCAAAATTATTCATTGGAATGTGAATATTAAAGATCTTTTCAACAACTTCCTCGGGTAGTGTATCATTTAATTTCTCCACATTCTAAGTTTTATTTAAATTAATACATTGGTCAACTTTTTCTTGTTCATGTACTTGATCATGCAGCCTTTTATCAAAGAGACATAAGTCATCGTTCATCCATCTGTCTTTTCAGAATCTAATTGTTTTTTTGTTCCCTATTTTCCAAGTTAGTCCTGCACTGAATTCGTCTTTTATTTCCATCAATTTCGCCAATTGCCATAAGGTGTTCTTTTTTCTTTTATAATCCCATATTTCAAATTCTTTCAAGTATTTGTCTCTTACTATTTTCACCCATTCATTATGTGGTTCCGCTAAGATCTTCCAGAGCAGTTTCATCTATAGGGCCTTGTTCATATCTTTTATTTTATTTAGGCCCAATCCTCCATTATTCTTAGGTCTACATATTATATCCCACCCGATAAGTGGTTTGTGGTTTTGGTCTTTGTTCTAGAAAAAAACATTTGTTCAGTCGGTCAAGTTCTTTGTGAATGGTCTCTGCAAGCATAAAGTTTTGCATCATATAGTTTGATTTAGCGGCTAGGTTTGACTTGATCAGAACTGTTCGTCCTTGCTGAGATAGAGAGTGAGCTTTCCATTTTGTTAATTGATTTTTCGTCTTTCCAATCACCTCCTTAAACGTATTCTTGTTTACTCTTCATTTATAATCGGGCATCCAAGGAATTTTTCTAGGCTCGAATGACTCGTAATTTGTAGGGTGGTTTGGATTCTCTGTTTCTGGTTCATTGATATCCCTTTTGTGACTTGAAAAGCTGATTTTTAGAAGTTAACTTTTTGTCCTGAGATAGCGCAATTCTCATCTAGGGTTGTTTTTACTAAGGAGCAGGCTTCTTGGGTGGCTTTGGCAAAAATTATGATGTCGTCCGCAAAGGATAGAAAAGAGATATGTGTTCCTGTTCTTGTCATTTTAAAGCCCAATGTGTTCCTCTGTTGGTTATTCAGTTATTGAAGCTTTCTGGCTAGAATCTCAGCCCCTAGGATAAAAAGGTAGGGTGAAATAGAATCGCCCTGTCGTAGGCCCCTTTGAGGTCGAAAGGTTTGGGTCGGCTCGTCATTCACCAGGATCGAGTATGATACCGTTTGAGTACATTCTTTTATTCATTCGTAGAATCTATGACAGAAACCAACTTTTTCCATAACTGCCAGAAGGAAATTCCAATCAACTCGTCCGTACGCTTTTTCCATATCAAGTTTTATTTCGATCCATCCATCTTTTCCTTTTCTGTTTCTGAAAGAGTGAAAGATTTCATGAGAAATAAGAATATTGTCTTGAATTGCTCTATCCGCAATAAAAGCACCTTGTAAAGGGTGGATGATTTTTTTTCCAGAAGTGGTTTCATTCCATCTGCCAAAATTTTTGCAATAGTCTTATATATAGTCGAGCAAAGGCTAATGGGTCTGTAGTTGTTTGTTGTTCTCGGGTTTCAACATTTTGGGATTAGTGTTATGATCGTTTTGTTAATATGTTTAAGAATTCTTCCTGAAGAGAAGAAGCCTTTGATTGCTTTAGTGACTGATGGTCCAACAATATCCCAAAAATGTTGATAAAATTCTGCTGTCATTCCATCAGGTCCCGGGGATTTGTCTTTTCCAATAGAGAACATTGCGTTTTTAATTTCCTTTTTCATGATAGGTTTTGTGAGTTTTTCATTATCCTCGTTGGTGATTTTGGCATTAATCAAGTTTAGGTATTGTGATAATAATTGGTTATTTATTTGTTCTTTTTTTAATCTTTTTTCAAAATCTTCTTTGAATTCTTTCCTGATGTTCTCCTCACCTATAATAATTGTTCCTTCTTAGGAGGTTAATTCTCTAATTATTTTCCTATTCCATCGGCCTGTTGCTACCTTGTGATGATATCCCGAATTCATATCAGACAGTTTCAGATGCTTTGTTTTCGCTCACTAGCACCAGTAATTCTTATGGTATTGTAGTAGTTTATTCTTCTTGTTGATGAGTCACAGTTGCCAATTGTTATTGTCTTCTTGTTGTGTATGGTTGTTCTTTTGTTGTAATTCTGTCAGTTTTTCTTCAATTTCTCTTAGTTGTCGAAAAATGTTCCCAAACGTTGTTTTATTCTATTCCTTCGAGAGTCTTTTCAACAGTTGCGATTTCTTTGTCAGTTGAAACATATGAGATCCTTCGTGATGTGATCTCCATGCTCTTATTACTATGCTTCTATAGTCTTTTCTTAGTAGCCATATTTTTTCAAATTTGAATGCCATCTTCTTTGAGTTGTCATTTGTTGTGAAACTAACTGACTTAGGGCAATGGTTAGAGGAGAAGAAGGCGTGGTTTTTTGTTGCTATGCTTGGGAACCATCTTAGGATCTGGTCTTGAACTAGAGTTCTGTCAAGTTTCTCGTAGATATTGTTGATATCTGTTCTATTTTTTCTCCTCATTTCCTAGTGTAGGTATGTCCAGTAGATTACATTGGTCCTTGAAAAATAATAACCTTTTATATCTGTTTGGGTTCGATTGAGCTCCACCTTGTTTTTCATTTGGGCTTTAAATTTCATTTAGGTCCCCAATTACTAAAAATGGGAATTCACTTTTCTGGATGTGGTCTATATGAGTATTGGCCAAAACACCACCTACTTATCTTCTTAATGCGAAGCATACTCAAAGCAAACACAATACGTAGCTCCAATGTTATTGTCTTTTATTTTCATTGTGATGAATCGTTCCTCTCTTGTCATCCCGTTTCCATTTGTTATTTGGTGGTTTTTCCAAAGAAGACAAATGTCGCCAGCTTTCCCCACTGTCGGGGCCCAGCATATAGAATCAAAACCTGCCTTTTTCCAAAGAGCCTCAGGGGGCTGGTTTTCTGTTTTAGTTTCCATAAAGGCCATGATTTGAATATTTTTAATCTTGCATAAGATTTCAATTTCTGTCCATAGGTTTCTTTTTCCAATCCCACAACAATTCCATGGGAAGATCTTCATTTTGGATGATTTACGTCTGTATATGGTAGTTTGTCAATTTCAGTTTTCTTTATTCCTAAACCTGGGCTATTTATTTCTTTACTTGTCGATTTACCTTTTCTATTTTCCATTTTCCTTCTTTTGTTTTGATTTTTTCCTACCATATCAATTCGTGTCTTCTTGTTTAGCTTAGCTTTGTTGCAATCATGTGTTCCAATAAGATGATAATTGTGTAGCTGGATTCCTTTGTCTATCATTATTTTCCTGGGTTTTTCTATCATTGTAACTGGATTCCTTTTTCTATCATTCTTCCGGATTTCAATGTTGTTTGGCTTGGGAGGTAAGTCCCCGAGGTCAATGAGGTTTTGGTCTGATTCACTTCCAGCAAAAACTAGCGCATGCTGGATTCCATCAAAAGAGAACAATCGAAAAAGAGAGGGGGAAGAGGGAACATCAAGAAACAAGGGAGGGAAGGGGAAACAAGCCAAAGACGATCAAAACAAGACAAAGAGCAAGCAGTTTCCACTTCCTTGTCAAGATCTTTGTTAGCTTTTAGTTTACTACCTTTTTCTGAAACCACTCCTCTTTGTGAGAGTTCAACAATGGTCCTTGGACTCTTATGTATCCGTTGGTTCAATTTTTTAGTTGGGTCGATCTTCATTTTCCAACCCGCCAGGGGGTGCAGTTCAAGTGTACCTGAGGTCAAGACATGCTTTGCTCTAATGTTCCTTTTCCGTTGTCTAAGAGTCCTTATTTTCATGACCTTAGCCGACCAATGACACACAAAAAATGTATTAGACCCGCCATTGTTCAAAGAGTAAGAATGGTGAAATTCCACATCAGTCCAAGAATGTGAATAAGAATTTAGATCTAAACTCAAAAAGGAGGGAGGAGAAACAAGAATCAAACAGACATTGGAAACTAGTTTCATATATTCGGCAAGATATTGTTGGTACCAGTTTTCCTTAGAAATAGATTCAAGCACCCAAAAGTTCTTAATTCGACTTTGTTTGTTCTTCTTTCTTTTTCCCTTTCTCAGCTTATGTTCTTTCCAGTCTATAGATCCTTGGTACAAATCAGTTGAGGGGTTCATGATGTTTTTCCTCTCGTGTGTAAACCAGATGAATTCAAATAAAAAGGAGCAATTATAAGCCAGTAAAGGGTTCTTATGTAATGGCCCAAATATAAATATTCGGGTTACATTTCGAAGGATTCGATACCTTCGTTCGGATCTTGCAATTCGAGTACGAGTTGAGTTTCAAAACAAAGTGTTAGTACTAAAAGCAGGGATTTCGTACCCTAAATTCGCAAGAGGTTCATTGGGGACCATAGCCTGTCCTACTTGACTAATTCGCTCAAAACCATTTATAGTTCAAAACATAATGAAAGGAAATAGACAATACAACTTGTCTTGGCAGAGCCGGGACAAAACCAAAATAAACAAGTATAAAACATCCAAAGTGTCAAGTGTGGTGGTATATCAGTCTCTCGGTCAGCTGAATGTCCCAAAGCAAACCCTCGTCACGGAAGCACGAAACAAGCAAGGTTCCTGAAACTATACCACGAGTCAAGGTCGAGTCACTCATGCGGGCCCTGAAGACCTCACTGAGGACATATAATACGCTCTAAGCCTAGATGAGAATGATCTAATGTAATACTGAAATATTAAGCACACAATCATGATGGCAGTTCATATATAATTATAGAAATTCAGTAAATGGGCCCACACAGAATGCAAGTGGCATGTCCCAATCTCTCAAAACCCATACCTCAGTCGGGGCGGGTATCTCTCTCATATCCGTACCTCAGCCGGGGTCGGATGTGTAAAGACTCGTAATTTTAAAATAGTAATTTCTAAATTAAGATTTTATTTACGATTTAATATTGATTTAGTTTCGATTTAATTCCCAAGGATTCGAAAATTTTTGAATAATTCCGTCCTCGAGCAAATGATTTATTTGAATTCTTTCGACCAAATTCCGGCATAAATTTGTTATTTAAATTGGAAAACAAATTCATTCCGCTTCCTTATATAAGACTTGAAAATATTTGCCGGATTTCATTATTTTGAATTTAAAAGTTTAATTTGAATCATATCGGGTTAAGGTCAGAAAGTGGGTTTTGAGATTTATTTCCGGGTATATTTTTTTTGACTTTTCTTACAATCTTACCCCATTTCACACTCCACCTCAGCATTCCTCCCTCACCCTTTACCCCTACCCCTATTCTGTAAACCCATCTCCCTCCCTTTCTTTAGATGTCATTTCATCCATCACCATACTCCTACCCTCTTTCCATAGGCCACCCCGTCACCACCACTTCTTTCCCCTCCTTGTGCCGACAGCCTCAACTCCCACCATACCACCCTCCTCTCCCTCTGTTTTGCTTCTGGTCACCTCCACCATCACCACGTCTCCCCCGCTCCTTCATCTTCGTCGCCATCATCTGTTGCCACCACACCACCGCCACCTTACCTCTCCTGTTTCGACTCCTCAGAGCCGCCTTGTCCTGTTTTCCAGCGCCACCCACCTCACCTCCTTGCCCTGTTTTGACGAGGCCAAGTGGACGTCGTCTCCTTTCGCCGACAACCCCACTAGAAGCTCCTCCGTGTTCGCTTTAAAATCCACCCAAGCTCCCGGCGAGCCTCCGTCCGAACCTCCGAGAACCCCAGTCTGAGAAGCATTCCAAGCCCCCCTTCCTCCGAGACCGAAGTAGCCCGAGGTGAAGCGGAGCAGCCCAGGAGGCCCCGTAGCCGCCAACGCCAGCCCGAGCATGCCCTCCCTGTTTCGAGCGAGCCCGAGGATCCTTCGGTGAGCCCTCTCCCTCCTTATCATGTTTTTCTAGCCAATGGAAGCTCAATCTCTTGATTTCGAGAGCGGGGTTAGCGAGAATGGGTGGGATCGAGAGCGGGAATGTGAGCAGCGAGAGAGGGCAGAGGCGAGGCATGAGAAGCGGGAAAATGGAGGGGATGACCCGAGGAAGGTGGTGAAGAGTGGGCCCACCTCCTTTTATTTATTTATTTATTTGTTTTGCTTTGAACCGGTTTGGGTTTGGGAGAAACGGATCCGGTTTGGGAAACGTTGGTCCGGTTCGGTTTTCTTTTATTTTGGTTTGGTTTGGTCCAATTTCAGAATTTGTTTTAATTATTTATTTAATTACTTATTTACTTATTATTTATTTAGTTAATACTATTTATTTACTTGTTGAATTAGTTATTACTTAATTATTAAATTAGTTGGGTGATTATTTGAAGTTATTTAAATTCTGACTTATTTGGGTCTTTATTTAATTATGTATTGTTTAATGTCGCTATTATTACTTAATGACCTATTGATTTATTTATTTTTCGTATTTCTTAATTAAGTTATTTAGTATATTTTTCTGAATTAATTATTCATTTATTTAATCTAATTGATGAGAATTATTTATTAAAATAATTTAATTGTTAAGTATTGGCATTTTAAACGGTTATTTTTGGAACATGTAGATTATTGAAATATTTGGCAAGAGTCGGAAATTATTAAAGTTTTAAGATTAAGGTTTTGGAAATTTGTAACTTATGCCGGATTTTTTTAAGAAAATAATATTATAGAGTGGTTTAATGGTCTAAATGTTTAGTATCGGAAGTTGGCTAAGTATGAATTTAAAAATAAATTGTTTTAACTAACGACTTGGCATATTTCGAGATCAGATGGTTTTTAGAAACTTTTGAACTGGTTTACTTGGTTGTTTAAACGACAATTATATGAGTAGTGGTTATATGATTATGTTAAATGTTTACTAAAATTGCTTTACATGTTTATATAATTGTTATTAGATTATTATTATTATCATTATTCTGGTTTATTAATAAACTAATATTTTCTGTAAATTATTTATATATTATAAGTTGTTTTAAAAGTAGGATTATTGGCATATATTATGTTATGATATAACGATTTTAACTTGTGTTTTAGAAAAGTTAAAGTGATTTATTAATGTTATTTTATTTATATGGTTTATTAAAAATGGGATGATTTGGTGTTTTATTTAGTTAAATATTGTTCGAGAAATTGTTTAAAGAGGTTTAATGTTTCCCAAAATGTTTTAAAGTAGGTTGAAATCGTAGTTAATATTTTCGGTAGTGATCTTTGACTTGTATTTTGAGAAATGTTTTCTCAAATGGATTATTGTTTTAAACCGATATGCCGGAATTATTTTAATGATATAGTCTTGTGAAGTTGCTTTAAAGGCTTAAATGGTTAATGTTGGAATTTGACTAAGTGTTATTTTATGGATTTTAAAAACTCGTGAAGTGATTTGCTCAGAACTTGGCTTGGTGAATTTATTTCTGAACATGCGTGAGATTTTATAGGAGTTGAGACACGAGTAAAATATGAATTCGAAGCATGATTTGATATATTGGAAATTCGAGTCGATTTATGGAAATGAGATGATATATGATGATATGAGATGTTGAGGTAAGTAAGATGAATGATGTTGATGATGATGATGATGGTATGAATAAGATGTGATGATGAGAATATGTCCAAGTTGTGGAAACGAGATGAGGAATTGTATTGAGACATTATTGTTGATGATGATGGGATGGTTAACTTATATGTGTTTTATGTGAATCTTATGTGTGTTATTTGATATATTTGATATGCTTTGTGTAATTTAGACTTAGACTTAATTATTATGTTACTTATCTTCTAGGTGATCTCTAATCTGTCTGGATTTGCTTGATTACTGTATTGCTTGGATTCTACGCTTCTCCAGGTAAGTTCCTTGAACTTACTCATGATGGGCGCTTTATGCACTGGGTGTTATATAGTAGGCTAGTGTTCATGCACCATACAACCTAGAATCAAGCTTAGGATCTAAAACGGAAACTATATGACTTGCTATCTATCTTTGCTAGAAAACGGCCGTTATAGGTGCTTATTGGTTGGGATCTTTTTCTTTATTCTTGCCATCCCAGTTGGCGCTTATTATAGAAAGTTGCTTGCACTCGATGATGCGGTAGGCTTTCGGTATAGAAAGTTGCTTGCACTCGATGATGCGGTAGGCTTTTTGGTAGTAAGTTCCATAGGACTCTTAGAGCCTTAGGCCTTATATAAGTTTCATTGCTTGCCTTCCTTTCATAGTTAGTAGGATCATTACGTGGGGTTGGCCTGCACCGTAGGGTGAGGTAGCTCCTTTGATGGTGAGTTGCTATAGGATTTCTTAGGAGGGACATGCTATTTGACATTGCTTGTAACTGGCGCGCTTCTTTATCTATTTCTGCATTTACTTATCTGCATGCTTATCTGTTTAATTCCCGTTTTGCATTACACATTTCATCTTAGGAATAGGATGCTTATTATATGCCTCTCAGAGTGTTTACACATGCGCATGAGTGACCCGATGATTGACCCAGATCCTCTTTTTTTTAGATTCAGGTAACCGTTAGCCGCTATCTTTGCTCATATGGATGCTTGGCGGGTTCAAACTTTTGGCGTTAGATCGAGGGCTTGAGAGACCACTAAACTTTCTCTCTTTTTAAATCTTTTGCATCGTTTTGATCCGGCTCAGTCGTGGCACTCTTTTGGATTGTATTTCAATTTAAACCTTGCTTCTTTTTATTGTGAAAACTTGCGACTCGTACTCGGGTTGTAAGATCTAGTTGGAAGGTAACCTTTCCTTCTTAAACGTAACTCGGATAATTAGGTTTTCTTTCCTAGGCCCAAGGGAGAGAAAATAGAGGAAACAAGATCCTTATTTTCCGGGCCGTTACAGGATGTCTGCCTCAATCGGGGCCAAACGACTCGGTCGGTACCGCAGTATATCTCATGCCTCAGTCCACACCTCAGCCGGGGTTGGACACTCGGTCACCGCCGCAGTCATATATATAACTCAGTAAATCATACTCTTAGATGACTCTATCAGGACAAACCCGATGGAGCTGGGTTGTCCTATGACCCTAGCAATGACTCTAGACTCACAACTTACGGCTGTTTCTACCAATCGCATTCAGAATACGTATGCTTATATGTTAATGCAGAACCTAGACATGCTACTACATGACATGATATTATAATGCCTACATACTATATGACACATCAGGCATGAGGTTCTAACTTGAGTAAGCCCCGGAGGACTTACCTGGAGTAGCAGATCAGCAAGAGGAAAGTAGCAAGAGGATAAGCAAGCAGGTCCCATATCACCTAGCAATTATAAATGAACATGTATAAGCATACTACACAGAACGGGATCCATTTACCACTACACATAATTTATCCATCAATTATTAGACATTACGTCATCATCATCATCATTAACTCGACTATCTCATATCAACATATGTCATCTCATTCTCATATCATATTATCTCAAGTCATCATGTCTATTCATATAACATCTTATATCATCTCATTATCTCATAATCTCAAGCTATCTCATAACATCAATTTTCTTAACTCATTTCCATCAATCATCTCACATTTAATATCTTATTCGCCATCTTATCATGCATCATCATATAGCATCTCATATTCCATCACTTAATAACTCATATATCAACACATCATGCTTTATAATCATCAACTCAAGATTTCAAATATAACTCATGCTTGCAACTCATATCCATATCATATTCACATAAATTCACAAGACTCTTCAAACAATTTTCCAAGTTAAGTCCAAATAAGTCGGTTCTAAAGTTAGTCAAAGTCATTTAAATCCAAAAGAAGTCAACTCGATAATCAATCAATTCTTTTGAGATCATACATAGTGAAATCTCGACATTAACATTTAAATCATTAAATCCATTTCCCAAAATTATATTATCATTAAATAAACCCGACATTCTTCTATTCCCATAATCATTATCTAAATAATTTCCGACACTGTAGTAATATTTCAAATAGTATATTAATTTAAATATCAACAAATAATCACATCAACACTTAAATATTTTTTTAACACATAGAAGAATAACATTGGATAAATATTTGAACAATAATCGATTAAATAGCTAATTATATTAGAATTAATTAAATAATAATTAAATAATTAGATAAATCCTTAAATAATAATAATTAAATAATTGGACCAAAACCGGACCCCTTTTATTCAAACCGAAACCGAGCCACCCAATTTTTTTAAACCCAATCTGATTTTCTTTTAACCCAAACAAAACAAAGGAAGGCCCAAACACTAACCCAAACCCGGATCCAATATTCGGCGCAGATCTAAGCCCAACCCAAACTATTTCCTCAATCTGAAAAATTAAAGAAATAAAATGGAAATAAATAAATATAAAAAAATAGAAAAAGAAGGGCGGGCCCCACTCCACCATCTTCTTCCCCGATCCCTCGCCTCCCTTGCGCCCGGATTTGTGCTCCCTCGCTCCCGTGCTCCCTCTCCGCCAACACCCTGCTCGACCTCGCCACTCTCTCGCACTCTCTCCCTCGTTTACACCCCGCTCGCCCGCACCTTGCTCGACTCCCTTTCCCACGCCCTCTCGCACTCACGTCTTCGCCGCCCTCGACCTCTCGTTTCTCCGTCTCCGACCACCCTCTCTCTCTTTTCTCTTGCCGGAGTTCAAAGATGAAGGAGTAACAAGGGTACTAGGCCTAGAAGGAAATAAATCGAGAAGAGGAGGCTGCAAAAAGGCTCACCGAGGGTCTGTTTCAATGGCTGGACCTTCGGGGCTTCGATCTCCGATGGCTTGATCTTCGATGTCTCGTCGATGCTTGATTTGTAGTTGCTGGTGGCGTGGCTCCCTCCTTGCAACTTCGGTGAGGAAGGTTCGAAAATGGGGAAGTGGTGGTTAACTCTAGCTTGGTCGAAGATATTAGGAGGAGGGGAAGGTTGGTGATTACTCGGGGTGGCCGCCAGAAAACGGGAAGGAGGAAGGGAGCTTTGGTGGTGGTTGTTGGCCACGAAAACAGGAGGTATGGTGGTGATGAAGGAGGGTTGAGGACCTTTGATAGTGATGATGGAGGAGTGCTGAAGAGGTTGTAGGAGGCCAGGAGGGTAGAGGCTAGGTGATAGTGCTAAAGGAGTGCCGGAGTAGGAGAAGTGAAAGATGAAGAAAAGAAAAGGGGCTGAGATGTGATGGGATATAGGGTGTGAAAATGGATGGATTTAACCATTGTAATAGGATAGGGGTGAGTGAGGGAGAAAAAGTCAAAATGAATACCCGGAATTAATTCTCGAAACCCGTTTTTCGATCTTATCCCGACGTAATTAAATAAATTTAAAATAAACATTCGAATCCGAATTAAATAACGAAACCTGAAAATATTTTCAAGTCTCGGAATAATAGCACGGAATTAATTCATTTTCAAATCGAATAACAAATTCATACCGGAATTCATCTTGAAAGAATAAATTAAAAAATCGCTTGCTCGGGAATTGAATATTTCAAAATTTTCGGAGTCTTAGAAATACAAATAAATTCTAAATCATAATAGAATCTATAATTATAAAAATAATATTTAAAATTCACGGCCTTTACATCATCCACCTCTAAAAACAAGTCTCGTCCCCGAGACTAAAATCATTTTTTTAAAAACCAATGAAGCTTTTTATAATCCAATTTTTTTTTCCTATGTCAGTCAATCAAGTTTCAAGGTCTCAAGAGGTGACAACATCCACCTCTATGAGCTACTCCCAATTCCACTTCCTAGGTTCATTTTCAAGGTTGGCCTCATCATTTACAGTTCAAGATATCACACATTAAGATATCAACATATCATATACTCATAGAAATTTTCACACCACTAATAACCCGAGGGGTAAAATCAAGCATAGCTATAATCATTTAATCAAACAAAGGTAACATGCATCTCAAATTGCAACGTAATCAAGTCAACCATCAAGGTTCATCAACATCAAGATCTAGCATCACATCAAAGCTCAAAACATCGTCATTCCGAGCATCGACATACCAAAATATCACATCGCAAAACATTAGAAGGTTAACGCATTACATATCATAGGATTTGCACATCACTACCAATCATGTTTTTTTCCAAGTACCACATATCAACACATATCGATAGGCCATAAAACCAAGGGAATCTGTATATAGTTACCGATCGGAACAAAACATAACCATTAGCTTACACCTCACCATCGAGCTCCCGAAATCAAAATCAGGTGTAAGCTAAGTCCATCAACTCAAATCAGATTCTGAATCCCTTAATGCATCAAAATCATCATTATTTTATATCTAAAACCCATAGATGTTCTCTTTAGTTTTTCCTTAAAAGTTCACGAGTTAAAGTGACGGGAGGAAAACCTGTCGTTGATCCTGTCAAAATATATCTCAAACTTATAACTAGTATAGCAATAAGCAAGAGGTCGATCCCACAGGGAAATTTGCTATTCAAGTGTGTTTCAGATGCCAATTTAGTAACCAAAGGGGGGTTTTAGAATGTAAAATGATCCGCCTTTTCTCAAAGCGGAATGGTGCAAGCAAAAGTAAATGAACTTGGTTTTAGACAATAGTGAGAAGTAGTTCTACCTACAATTATCCACTTTATTTGGTTGAAGTGGTCATTGTAACTTCCTCTCGTCCTTATAAGTTTCCTATGAATGTCCTTGTCCCAACCTAATATAGTTACTAGTCCAATCAGTCCTAGAAACCCTTATCTCATGAGCAGTCCCTCAGAAAACGATTTGACCCAATCGATAGCTTTAAGTTCAGAGATTAACCAAGGTATTTGCAGTCCCTAAAGAGGGATTTAACAACACATCCAACTTTCTACCTATCCTTAGTTCAATCAGCCCTAAAGGGATAAGTTTGCTACTCAGGTTAAGGTTCGCAATCAGGAATCTACAAAACCCTAGCAATTGAATTGATCTAATGAGTTGGCCAGACAAGATAGAACAAAACAATAAATCAGTGAGCGCAAAGAAGTTGAAACATTCAATATAGGAAATAGAACGAGATTCAGAAACTCATAATCAATCCAAATAAAGCTTCAAATCATAGATAGAACAAATGAGTTTAATTCCTCATGGAAGACATCGCTCAATCTCCTCAATTGTCTGATGAACATAAAATGAATTCAATAGTAACTAGGTTAAAGTCGTGCCTCCAACTAAAAGTCGGCCAAAAATAATATAATCCGTTCACTAACTAAAACGCAGCGTTTAGTTGCTGACTAGGCATGCGGTGGCCGCTGCACAGATGCGGCGGCTGCTGCACAGATGCGGCGACCGCTGCCTGTGTTTTCTCCAAACTTCCTGTGTGGGAGCTTGCGGTGGCCGCTGCCTGTATGCTGTGGTCGCCGCCTGTGGTTGCTGCGGCTACGCCAGAACCCGCCGCATCTGTAAACATCTTCATTTCGTATTCTCTTTCACTTGCTCGTTTTATCCAATCCACGACCATTGCATCCTTCCTTGGCATTCGAATCCAACTCTACAAAATAACCACAACTGTGCGCAGAATCCGAACTCTTCCAAAATAATCATAAGATGCAATTATAATCCAAATCATGCATTAAATGCAATCTAACTATCCTAAAAATGCCTATCTAAGATATGCATTATCAAACTCCCCCACACTTAACCTTTGCTTGTCCTCAAGCAATGATAGAATAAACATGAATCAATGCACCCCACATGAAATCCCTTCAAATTTCAACCTCATTAAAAAGCAACATCATAGCAAGTGCAAGCACAAACCAAGCAAACAAACATCCTAGCATGTATTTAAGTGATTAAAGCTTAGAAGTAGAAATCATCCAACCTCACCAGGATTATGTGTTTCACTCATGCTCTCATGTGTTTGGGCTTTAAGGTTCAACTCTCAACTCAATCCAAAATGCACTAAGCTCATAGACATTGACAACACTATCTCCAAATCTCCACCGAAATGCCATTACTTGCGGAAAAACAATAAAGAAAATATGCAAATCAAATCCAGAATTCTCTTCTTTTTTTTCTTTCTTTTATTTCTTCTCTTTTTTTTCTTTTTTTCTTTTTTTTTTTCTTTCGGTCTTGGTATCTTTCAATACCTCAACTTACTTGAATGAAGTCCACTTGAATATCTTATGACACGAGTTGCAAACATGAGTGTCATGAATGAACCCGGTTACTCAATGATCAAGCTTCCTTTCTTAGTGGATTGTTTTCAACACCGTTTTACGCGAATCATACCCATGGGTGTCATGCGTAGACCCGATTACTAAGTGTATCAACCATTGCCATCTTATTTTACTCAAAACTCACATAAAGATAAAGGCAAAATAAAATAAAAAAACATAAACTCCACAAGCAACAAACATGTGCGTCGGTCTTGACAATAGATAATGAAGTCAAAATCAAGAGGTAGCAACATAGGGAGAGTAAATCACACATTTAAGCAAGATGACAATAGATGAATCCAATAAGGCTAAACATTCTCACAAGGGTCATGTTTTGTAGGATTTCAATGATACTTTAGCTCAATCATACATGCTCAATTATATTTGCCAGGCCATACTTCACATAAAAAAATCAAAAGATATAGAAAAGGCTAACACATCTAGAACTCCATGGGGTTTATATGATTATACTGAAAATAAATTAGAGGACAACTAAGCTAGATGGGTATTTGAATAACACATATGTATGCAATGCATGATCTTTTTGGATTTTTTTTTTTCAATGCATAAGTAAACAGAAAATGTAAATATGAAATGATTCAAAATAAAATGCATGTAGAAATTTAAACATGAGATAACTAAATGCACTATATACACTAAATTCCCTTCCCCCACACTTAAACCTTTCATTGTCCTCAATGAAACATCATAGACAACAAAACTAAATCAAATAAACGCGAGGTGAGGGTAAAGGAAACTAACCGTTCACTGAGGTGGAGGCTGGTAGGGCGGAAACTGGGGCCACCCCAGGCTATAGTAATACTCCTGCTGCCTCTGCATATCCTCTATGGAAGAGGCCATATCCCTCACATTGCGACCCAAGTCACTGAGCTCGAACTGAAAGGAGTCTTGGCGGATAGAAAGCTGGCGCGCATCTATGCGAACATGTCCTCACACCAAGTGGACTCAACATAAGAGGAACTAGGTCCAGCAAAAGGACCTGTAGCAAACTGAGCACCACCCCCATGGTAGTCAGGCATAGGATGATCTGCGGGGGGAATATACCCAGGTGCATCCGCCGGCTCCTCCTCATCATCATCATCATCAGGAGCATCATCATCCTCCACATCACCTTCAATGTAGAAGGCAGCATCAGTAGGACCAAAAGGAAGGGCCCTAGGTAGTCTCAATTTGTGAACCCCTTGAGGTCCAGCCTTCCAAACAAAGCCCGTCTTCTGGGAGCCTCCAACAAATAGGCTCGCCTCAGCTGTTCCTCCGTATAGGTGAACCCGCTAAACATGCGAGCACCGCCCTATTCTGGATCAATGAAACGCTGGGCGATAAGAGTGATCATGCCTCCCAGACCAAATCTCAATGTCCTCTTTGCTGCAACTCTCTTGCAGCTCTCCAAAAATAAGTCAACCCAATCAAGAATGACAGCTGACTGGGGCGAGAAGCAACATAACTGATAACTCCACTCCCTTGATGAAAATCGAAAATGGTTTCAAAGGCTTTGACACAAAGCTTGTGTCAAAGGTCTTAAAGCCAAAACTGTATTGATGAAATTCAAAACCTACATTTTAGTTATTATCTTATATATATTATCTATATATGGTTTCCGAATATTATTATACATATGTTATACTAACCATACAACAAAGATTTCGAAGAAATCTCCTTCCTTAAAGCTGAAAGATATGAAGATCAAATCAGGTGGATGGTGGCTTCGCAGTTTCCCAATTTAGAAGATTGCGAAGATCCTTCCTAAGCCATTATCTCAAGTAGCCGTTGGGCAAAGATTCTTGTTTCAAATGGCGCCGATTTGATCGAGTATAAAAGGAGATGAAAAAGAAAGAAGAAGGAGAGAGTTGAACATTGACGATCATTCAACTACAAAGCACACTCATCCCTCAAGTCAATCTTTCTTCTACGTGTACTCTCTGCTAGGTGTTAAGAGTCTTATCTTTTGTTTCAAAGCATTTGAGAGTTACACAAGGAGCCTATAGGACATATTTTGAGAGAGTGTTATACTCGAGAGTATATAACTCAGGAAGTGTGCACTAGGTTATTGATTCACGAGAGTAAGAGGATTGTACTAGATAGCTGAGAGAGGTGGGGCTCTTCTAGATTGATCTAGGACTCCAAGGGAATGAGAGTTGAATAGATTGCAATTGTATAGGAGAGAGGCTTCTCGGTGAGCTATTAGGATCCTAAGCTTTGTGAATCAATAAATCCTGTTGAATCCTAGGGTTGTGGAAGAACCCTAGGCGGGGATTAAGCCTTAAAGGAGCCGAACCTCGTTAATAATTCATCGTGTTCTTTACTTATTGCTTTACCATTATTTCCGCACTTATTTCGAATTGTATAACTTTGTTGTGCTTCAGGTATCCCAATCGAAAGAATTGAGTTTACTCCCAGAGGTTTGGAAAGTGTTTCAAAAGTCTTGACATTGTCAGCGAAAAGTTAGCATACTCTATTCAACCCCCCCCCCCTTCTAGAGTATCTTTATTCTACTTTGTTATACATTATCGAACCTTCAATTGGTATCAGAGCCTTACTCACTGCTTTTGATCTAACAATCTTGTGAGTTTTGATCATGTCTGGTGAAGCAAGCGGAGGATTTGCACAAGGGAGGTCTACCAATAGACCACCGCTCTTTGTGGTAAACAACTTTGTCCACTGGAGGTCCTTGATGAAAATGTTCATTATAGATCAAGATCTGGAACTTTGGAACATTATAGAGAATGGTCCAAAAATTCCTGAGAAAGACGGACCTAATGGAAGCAAAGTCGCGAAGACTGAGGACGAATACATCCAAGCGGATCTTGAACTCGTTTCCAAGAACGATAAGGCCATTAACTTACTATATTGTGGTCTTAGTACTGATGAGTTTAACCGTATTTCATCTTGTAGGTCGGCTAAAGAGATTTGGGACAAGTTAGTTGTCACCTACGAAGAAACCAGTCAAGTGAAGGACACCAAGATCAGTATCTTCCTTCGAAAGTATAAACTTTTCAAAATGAAGCCTAATGAGTCTATTAAGGCCATGTTCACACGATTCACGGAAATCACGAACAACCTTGACTCTCTCGGCAAGACCTTTGAAAATGTTGAGAAAGTAAGGAAGATATTGAGGTGCCTCCCAAAAGACAAATGGGGCCCTAAAGTGACAGCCATAGAGGAAGCCTAAAATCTCATCACTCTACCCCTTGATGACTTGCTTGGGAAGTTGATCACACATAAGATGATTCTCAATGAAGACGATGGAGAAATCCCAACAAGCACTAAGAACTTGGCACTCAAGTCTAAGAAGGATGAGCCCAAAGATGTGTCTGATTCTGAAGATGAGGATGATGATGAGGATGATCCATTTGCTCTCATTACAAGGGGTCTTTCTCGAATCCTCAAGATGAAGAAGCAATTCAACAACAAAGATGGATCAGAGTCTTCTAAATTTCGAGGTAAGTCTCAATACAACAAATATGACAAGAAGACTAAACCTTTATCTTGTTTTGAATGTGGTGAAACAGACCATCTAGTGAAAGATTGCCCTCAAAAGAAGAAGAGCCAGTTCAAGAAAGGTGATAGATGGAAAAAGAAAGCCATGATGGCAACTTGGAGTGATTCTGACTCAGGTGACTTAGACTCAGATGATGAGAAGGCTAACATTTGTCTCATGGCATCAGGAGATGAATCCCACGATGAGCAACTTGAGGTAACTGTAAGAGAACTTATGGCAAGTCCAAAAGAGGTACTATCGGAATTCCTTTCTAATATGATTGTCAATGAAGAGAAGCTTATTGCCCAAACCAACACTCTTATTAAGAAAACCGTGGACCAGGAAAGAACTATTGAAGAACTGTCAATGAGGGTCAAAAGTCTTGAAACTTCTTATTCGGGTTTTGACATTAAAGTCAAGACTCTTGACTCAGTGAAATCTGAACTCAAGCAAGATCTCTCGTCTCTAAGAAGTGAACATCATAACTTAGAGAGCAAGAAGATCTCCCTGAATAAGAAGATTCAAGACCAACAGATAGCCCTCATAAGTTTTACCAAGTCCAAGGGCACTCTTGATAGAATGTTGGGTGAGCAACAAAGTTCTCTAAACAAAAGTGGTATTGGCTACAACCCGAGGTTTTTAAAGAAGCAACACATTACCACTTTTGTAAAGGCAAAAGGAAGCAGAACCTCTCCTATATGTGACCACTGTGCAAGAAAGGGACATGTAAGAGAGACCTGCCCCTATAGAAGAAAGGATCCTCATATTATTCGCAATACATTTCCTGTTCACTTGAGAAAAGAATGGATAACGCAAGTTTGGGTCCCCAAAGGCACTATTTTACCAAATATGGTTTATCCCAATAAAGGATCTAAATTTGCTTATTGGTCTAGCCACAAAGGTTGATTTTTGTTTTGCAGGAGATCACCAAGGTGAAAGAGCAAAAATGGATTATTGATAGTGGATGCTCTAGACATATGAGTGGGAAGAGGTCTCTCTTCCATGAACTAAAGAAGCAATCCACTGGAACAATCACTCTTGGTGACAAAGGAAAGTGTGACATCGTTGGTATCGGTAGTGTTGGGAGTGATCCTAACCACAGTATTAAAAATGTTTATCTTGTTGATGGTTTGAAGTATAATTTGCTTAGTGTTTCTCAACGATGTGATAATGGTAATAATGTTGGATTTAACAAGAAAAGATGTTTAGTGCGCAGAGAAGATACAACTCCTTATGAACTTTTCAAAGGCCGCAAACCCCTTATATCGTATTTCAAACCCTTTGGCTGTACTTGTTTTGTTCATAACAATGGAAAAAATAACCTTGGGAAATTTGATGCGCGTAGTGATGAAGGTATATTTCTTGGCTACTCCACAAGTAGCAAAGCATATAGAATCTTCAACAAAAGGACCAAGATGGTTGAGGAAAGTATTCATGTTATATTTGATGAATGCAATGACGGTTCTTTAAGTGAAAGTGTTGCAGATTTAGATCTTAACAGTCATACAGAGAATGAGGATGGTGATGATATTGCTACTAAGAACACAGAGAAGAGGAACATGCGGATCAGATTCTTAACACTGAGGAGTTGGCTCAAGGTCTTGAAGCTCAGTCCAAAGCTATTAAGACGTCAGATACTGCAGTAACTGAGCATAATGTATCCATGGAGTCAGATGGACCTCAAACAAATCCTGTTGATGTAACGAACCTGGGAGCTGAGACTAGCAAGAGAAAGTTCAAATACTCCTCGTCACACCCATTACAGGATATCATCTCTTACCCTACATCTAGTGTTCAAACTCGTTCTAAACTTAAAAATCTTTGTGCTTTTCATGCTTTTGTTTCACTTGTAGAACCAAAGAAGGTGGATGAGGCCCTTCAACAGCCAGATTGGATCATTGCTATGCAAAGTGAGCTTAACGAATTTGAAAGGAACAAAGTCTGGACCTTGAAGCCTAGGCCAAAGCATCAATCAGTCATTGGCACACGTTGGGTATTTCGGAACAAGCTAGATGAGAATGGTAAGGTCCTGAGGAACAAAGCAAGGCTTGTTGCTCAAGGCTACAATCAAGAGGAAGGTATCAACTACGAGGAGACTTTTGCTCCCGTAGCTAGGCTTGAAGCCATTCGCATTTTATTAGCATTTGCATCTTTTATGGGCATAAAATTATATCAAATGGATGTCAAGTGTGCATTTCTTAATGGTTTCTTAGAAGAAGAAGTTTATGTGGCTCAACCCCCTGGTTTTGAAAGTTCGGAATTTCCTAATCTTGTTTACAAACTAGACAAAGCGCTATATGGTTTGAAACAAGCCCCAAGAGCTTGGTATGAGCGCTTGTCAAAATATCTTTTAGAAAATGATTTTAAAAGGGGGTTGATCGACAAGACTCTTTTCATCAAGACCAAAGGAAAGGACATATTGGTTATCCAAATATATGTTGATGATATATTGTTTGGTGCTTCTAACACATCTTTGTGCAAGGAATTTTCCGATATAATGTGCAGTGAATTTGAGATGAGCTTAATGGGAGAACTCAACTTCTTTTTGGGGTTGCAAGTTCATCAATCTAAGAGAGGGATCTTTGTCAACCAATGCAAGTATACTAAGGATCTCTTGAAGAAGTTTAAGATGGATCAATCCAAAGCAGCCAAGACATCAATGAGCTCAACCTTGTCCTTAGATCAAGACAAGACCGGGAAGAGTGTCAATCAAAAGGAGTATCGAGGGATGATTGGATCTTTATTATATCTTACTGCTAGTAGACCTGACATCATGTTTAGTGTTTGCATGTGTACTAGGTTTCAAGCTGACCCTAAAGAATCTCACCTCGTGGCTGTGAAGAGGATCTTTCGATATCTAAATGGCACCAAGGAGCTTGGCTTGTGGTACCCGAAGCAAAGAGATTTTACACTAATTGGGTATTCTAATGCAGACTTTGCAGGCTATAAGGTGGATAGGAAGAGCACGTCGGGATGCTGCCAATTCTTAGGGGCATCCTTGATTAGTTGGCACTCAAAGAAACAAAACTCAGTTGCTCTTTCCACTGCCGAAGCCAAATACATAGCCGCTGGAGCATGTTGCTCCCAAATCCTTTGGATTGTTCAACAAATGAGAGATCTTGGCATCGACCTCAAAGACATTCCCATTAAGTGTGACAACACAAGTGCCATCTCCATTACAAAGAATCCCGTTCAGCATTCAAGGACCAAACATATTGATGTGAGGCATCATTTCATTAGAGACCATGTCGAAAAAGGTGATGTGTCAATATCATTTATATCAATTGATTATCAATGGGCTGACATTTTTACTAAGCCATTGGCAGAGGACAGATTCACCTTCATTAGACGTGAAATCGGAATGCTCAACAGGGATGCACTTTCGTAGGAGGAGCTTTCCCTTTACGAAAGAAAACTTCTACTCAGTGTCAAGACCTTTGAACCTCATTTCAAAGGTTGTGAACTGAACAGTAGAGCCCATATAATGGATCATATATTTGGTTGGTATCTTTTTAGATATTTGATCAAATATTTTTTAAAAGGAATTTTAAATATCTTTACTTCATTGTTACCTATTCAGGAAAATCTTTTTTGCATGTTATCCGATTATATTTTTATTTGTGGAAATTATTTAAATCGGATAAACATCTTGCCTTAATCATTAAGATTCAAACGGCTCTTTGTTTAAATTTTGAAATTGTTTTGGTAAGTCTGATTTTGAAAATATGGCAGTTGTTATGATGAGTTAGAGTTATTACCTTGGAAACTACCATCTTGTCCCATCAACTTACCTCACCCGCTCCCTTTTTAAACCACACAATCTTTACCCCCACTATTCACATCTTCAGAGCCCACAAAATCTCTCTGACCTTTAAACCATCTTCTTCATCCTTTCTCTGAAATTTTTTTTACCGTTCGTATCCATGGCACCCAAATCCAAGAAAACCTCCACCCCCAAAAGACTTGGCGCTACCTCCAAAGGTCGTCAGATCCCCCTCGTGATTTCCCCTCAACCCGAACCTACCCCTGAGACCACTGCCCCGAGCACCGTCCCTGAGAGCACCCTTACCGAAATCAAACGGTCCATGAAGCGCCTGAAAAAGACGCCCCTCAGTGGGAACCTTAAGGGAAAGAAAAAGATCATTGCTGAGGAAGAGGAGGAAGAGGAAGATCTTGAGGAGGTTCTAGAGAGAGATGCTAAAAAAGAGGCCGAGGAAGAGGCCCAGAAAAAGAAAAAGGCAGAGGAAGAGGTTGTGAAAGAAAAGAAAAAGGCCGAGGAAGAGGCCAAGAGAGAAGCGGAGAAGGAGGTTCCCGCAGAAGAGGAACCAGAGGAAGAGGAAGCTGAGGAGGACGATGAGGTGGATGATGATGAGGAGGCCGAGGGAGATGAGGATGAGGGCTCGGGGTCTGGGGAAGAAGAGGAAGAGGAGCCGGAACCTGTTCCCTCTCCTCCTCCTCCTCCTCCTCCTCCTCCTCCCCCGTCCCCGAAGAAGCGCAAGGCCGCTAAAGCCAAGACGTCTCCACCTCCCAAGCGCTCGAGGAAAGCCACTCTCAAAAGATTTGAAGCGGCCGTCAAGTCGATCGCTCCAACGAAAGCCCGAAGAAAGAACGCCGAGCCTGTCGTCGATCCCCCTGCACTTATCCAGGTAAACCAATCCTTACCCTCCTCCTAGTTTGAGAATGCTGAGATGGCTGGCAAATTGGTAGACGAGTTCAAAACTCGTAGGATTTGTTGTTCTGACTTTATAGATTTTAATTTTTTAGAAGCTTTGAACCTACCCTGCATCTCCCTTCTCAAACAAACACCTGCATGGACCCTGCTGAACCTTGAATCTGAGTACTAACCCCAACTCACCCGTCTCTTCTACATAAAACTCAAAGCCAAGCACACCGATGAAGGCTGGACTCTGGAGTTAGTCATCAAAGGGGTTAGAATCATGTTCAACTCCCTTGACTTCGTTGAACTCCTTGGTCTTCCCAAACCAAGTCCACCCTCCCCTCAAACCCCCACAAAAGACCAGTGTGTTACTTTTGCCCGTGCCAAATACCTGCTCCCCAAAGCATCAAGCAGCACCACCAAACAACTCACCCACTCGTCCCTCACACTTGAAGCCAAAATCATCTTTAACATTATTGTGAGATGTCTTTTACCCCGAATCAACTCTGGCTCCCTCCTCACTGACAATGCTATGGTCCTTCTTTACCGTATTCTGAATGGCCATGATCTTGATCTGGCCAATACCATTTTAGGATCCATTGCTCACACCCGAAAAGCCAGAAAAGGAACTCCCCTCCCATTCGCAAAACTTTTGACCCGTGTCTTCAAAGCTTCTAAAATTGATTTTGAAAATGAAGAACAACAACATCATACGAGAAAATTTGACTCCAAGAGGTTTGAGAAGATCGGCATAACTCAGACCCCTCAAGGGACTTGGAGCCTTGCCTCTCCTTCTTCAAAAGCTCTTCCCGCCAGCTTTGCCATCGATGAGTGCATGGAGAACCTGGATTTGGGTTTGGAGGAAGTTCGCCTGGATGTCAAAGAGTTGCGCCACGAGTTGATGGTTGAGATGAGAGAGATGGCCAAGCTGTTAAACGAGTTGAAGATGCTGATCAAGGATGGTGATCAAGACGATGAACCCTGAACCCCTATCCTAACCCTTGATCTAACTCTCTAACTCTGCTGGCCCTGTTTTCAAAACTTCTGGTGATTGTTGTCATGCTCCTCCCTTTGTTGAAAGACAAAAAGGGGGAGATTGGTTAGACTTTAAACTTGGTTAAACTTTAAACTTTAAACCGCTTTGAATTATAGGGTCTTGGAAGACCTTATTTTGCCTTATTTTATTGGATGCTTTTATAATTGGTTTTGAACTTATATGGTCCAACATTTGTCAAACCCCTGCAGGTACTTAGTCCGATTTTTTTTATATGATATATTTGCTTGACTAAGTTACAGGGATGAACAGGTTTTGTCTTTCATCAAGGGGGAGAATGATAACTCCACTCCCTTGATGAAAATCGGAAATGGTTTCAAAGGCTTTGACACAAAGCTTGTGTCAAAGGTCTTGAAGTCAAAGCTGTATTGATGAAATTCAAAACCTGTATTTTAGTTATTATCTTATATATACTATGTATGTATGGTTTCCGAATATTATTATACATATGTTATACTAACCATACAGCAAAGATTTCGAAGAAATCTCCTTCCTTAAAGCTGAAAGATATGAAGATCAAATCAGGTGGATGGTGGCTTCGCAGTTTCCCAATGTAGAAGATTGCGAAGATCTTTCCTAAGCCATGATCTCAAGTAGCCGTTGGGTAAAGATTCTTGTTTCAAATGGCGCCGATTTGATCGAGTATAAAAGAAGATGAAGAAGAAAGAAGAAGGAGAGAGTTGAACATTGACGATCATTGAACTACAAAGCACACTCAGCCCTCAAGTCAATCTTTCTTCTACGTGTACTCTCTGCTAGGTGTTAAGAGTCTTATCTTTTGTTTCAAAGCATTTGAGAGTTACACAGTGAGCATATAGGACATATTCTGAGAGAGTGTTATACTCGAGAGTATATAACTCAGGAAGTGTGCACTAGGTTATTGATTCACGAGTGTAAGAGGATTGTACTAGATAGCTGAGAGAGGTGGGGCTCTTCTAGATTGGTCTAGGGCTCCAAGGGAATGAGAGTTGAATAGATTGCAATTGTATAGGAGAGAGGCTTCTCGGTGAGCTATTAGGATCCTAAGCTTTGTGAATCAATAAATCCTGTTGAATCCTAGGGTTGTGGAAGAACCCTAGGCGGGGACTAAGCCTTAAAGGAGCCGAACCTCGTTAACAATTCATCGTGTTCTTTACTTATTATTTTACCATTATTTCAGCACTTATTTCGAATTGTATAACTTTGTTGTGCTTTAGGTATCCCAATCGAAAGAATTGAGTTTACTCCCAGAGGTTTGGAAAGTGTTTCAAAAGTCTTGAGATTGTCAGCGAAAAGTTGGCATACTCTATTCAACCCCCCCCCCCTCTAGAGTATCTTTATTCTACTTTGTTATACATTATCGAACCTTCAATTGGTATCAGAGCCTTACTCACTGCTTTTGATCTAACAATCTTGTGAGTTTTGATCATGTCTGGTGAAGCAAGCGGAGGATTTGCACAAGGGAGGTCTACCAATAGACCACCGCTCTTTGTGGTAAACAACTTTGTCCACTGGAGGTCCTTGATGAAAATGTTCATTATAGATCAAGATCTGGAACTTTGGAACATTATAGAGAATGGTCCAAAAATTCCTGAGAAAGACGGACCTAATGGAAGCAAAGTCGCGAAGACTGAGGACGAATACATCCAAGCGGATCTTGAACTCGTTTCCAAGAACGATAAGGCCATTAACATACTATATTGTGGTCTTAGTACTGATGAGTTTAACCGTATTTCATCTTGTAGGTCGGCTAAAGAGATTTGGGACAAGTTAGTTGTCACCTACGAAGAAACCAGTCAAGTGAAGGACACCAAGATCAGTATCTTCCTTCGAAAGTATAAACTTTTCAAAATGAAGCCTAATGAGTCTATTAAGGCCATGTTCACACGATTCACGGAAATCACGAACAACCTTGACTCTCTCGGCAAGACCTTTGAAAATGTTGAGAAAGTAAGGAAGATATTGAGGTGCCTCCCAAAAGACAAATGGGGCCCTAAAGTGACAGCCATAGAGGAAGCCCAAAATCTCATCACTCTACCCCTTGATGACTTGCTTGGGAAGTTGATCACACATAAGATGATTCTCAATGAAGACGATGGAGAAATCCCAACAAGCACTAAGAACTTGGCACTCAAGTCTAAGAAGGATGAGCCCAAAGATGTGTCTGATTCTGAAGATGAGGATGATGATGAGGATGATCCATTTGCTCTCATTACAAGGGGTCTTTCTCGAATCCTCAAGATGAAGAAGCAATTCAACAACAAAGATGGATCAGAGTCTTCTAAATTTCGAGGTAAGTCTCAATACAACAAATATGACAAGAAGACTAAACCTTTATCTTGTTTTGAATGTGGTGAAACAGACCATCTAGTGAAAGATTGCCCTCAAAAGAAGAAGAGCCAGTTCAAGAAAGGTGATAGATGGAAAAAGAAAGCCATGATGGCAACTTGGAGTGATTCTGACTCAGGTGACTTAGACTCAGATGATGAGAAGGCTAACATTTGTCTCATGGCATCAGGAGATGAATCCCACGATGAGCAACTTGAGGTAACTGTAAGAGAACTTATGGCAAGTCCAAAAGAGGTACTATCGGAATTCCTTTCTAATATGATTGTCAATGAAGAGAAGCTTATTGCCCAAACCAACACTCTTATTAAGAAAACCGTGGACCAGGAAAGAACTATTGAAGAACTGTCAATGAGGGTCAAAAGTCTTGAAACTTCTTATTCGGGTTTTGACATTAAAGTCAAGACTCTTGACTCAGTGAAATCTGAACTCAAGCAAGATCTCTCGTCTCTAAGAAGTGAACATCATAACTTAGAGAGCAAGAAGATCTCCCTGAATAAGAAGATTCAAGACCAACAGATAGCCCTCATAAGTTTTACCAAGTCCAAGGGCACTCTTGATAGAATGTTGGGTGAGCAACAAAGTTCTCTAAACAAAAGTGGTATTGGCTACAACCCGAGGTTTTTAAAGAAGCAACACATTACCACTTTTGTAAAGGCAAAAGGAAGCAGAACCTCTCCTATATGTGACCACTGTGCAAGAAAGGGACATGTAAGAGAGACCTGCCCCTATAGAAGAAAGGATCCTCATATTATTCGCAATACATTTCCTGTTCACTTGAGAAAAGAATGGATAACGCAAGTTTGGGTCCCCAAAGGCACTATTTTACCAAATATGGTTTATCCCAATAAAGGATCTAAATTTGCTTATTGGTCTAGCCACAAAGGTTGATTTTTGTTTTGCAGGAGATCACCAAGGTGAAAGAGCAAAAATGGATTATTGATAGTGGATGCTCTAGACATATGAGTGGGAAGAGGTCTCTCTTCCATGAACTAAAGAAGCAATCCACTGGAACAATCACTCTTGGTGACAAAGGAAAGTGTGACATCGTTGGTATCGGTAGTGTTGGGAGTGATCCTAACCACAGTATTAAAAATGTTTATCTTGTTGATGGTTTGAAGTATAATTTGCTTAGTGTTTCTCAACGATGTGATAATGGTAATAATGTTGGATTTAACAAGAAAAGATGTTTAGTGCGCAGAGAAGATACAACTCCTTATGAACTTTTCAAAGGCCGCAAACCCCTTATATCGTATTTCAAACCCTTTGGCTGTACTTGTTTTGTTCATAACAATGGAAAAAATAACCTTGGGAAATTTGATGCGCGTAGTGATGAAGGTATATTTCTTGGCTACTCCACAAGTAGCAAAGCATATAGAATCTTCAACAAAAGGACCAAGATGGTTGAGGAAAGTATTCATGTTATATTTGATGAATGCAATGACGGTTCTTTAAGTGAAAGTGTTGCAGATTTAGATCTTAACAGTCATACAGAGAATGAGGATGGTGATGATATTGCTACTAAGAACACAGAGAAGAGGAACATGCGGATCAGATTCTTAACACTGAGGAGTTGGCTCAAGGTCTTGAAGCTCAGTCCAAAGCTATTAAGACGTCAGATACTGCAGTAACTGAGCATAATGTATCCATGGAGTCAGATGGACCTCAAACAAATCCTGTTGATGTAACGAACCTGGGAGCTGAGACTAGCAAGAGAAAGTTCAAATACTCCTCGTCACACCCATTACAGGATATCATCTCTTACCCTACATCTAGTGTTCAAACTCGTTCTAAACTTAAAAATCTTTGTGCTTTTCATGCTTTTGTTTCACTTGTAGAACCAAAGAAGGTGGATGAGGCCCTTCAAGAGCCAGATTGGATCATTGCTATGCAAAGTGAGCTTAACGAATTTGAAAGGAACAAAGTCTGGACCTTGAAGCCTAGGCCAAAGCATCAATCAGTCATTGGCACACGTTGGGTATTTCGGAACAAGCTAGATGAGAATGGTAAGGTCCTGAGGAACAAAGCAAGGCTTGTTGCTCAAGGCTACAATCAAGAGGAAGGTATCAACTACGAGGAGACTTTTGCTCCCGTAGCTAGGCTTGAAGCCATTCGCATTTTATTAGCATTTGCATCTTTTATGGGCATAAAATTATATCAAATGGATGTCAAGTGTGCATTTCTTAATGGTTTCTTAGAAGAAGAAGTTTATGTGGCTCAACCCCCAGGTTTTGAAAGTTCGGAATTTCCTAATCTTGTTTACAAACTAGACAAAGCGCTATATGGTTTGAAACAAGCCCCAAGAGCTTGGTATGAGCGCTTGTCAAAATATCTTTTAGAAAATGATTTTAAAAGGGGGTTGATCGACAAGACTCTTTTCATCAAGACCAAAGGAAAGGACATATTGGTTATCCATATATATGTTGATGATATATTGTTTGGTGCTTCTAACACATCTTTGTGCAAGGAATTTTCCGATATAATGTGCAGTGAATTTGAGATGAGCTTAATGGGAGAACTCAACTTCTTTTTGGGGTTGCAAGTTCATCAATCTAAGAGAGGGATCTTTGTCAACCAATGCAAGTATACTAAGGATCTCTTGAAGAAGTTTAAGATGGATCAATCCAAAGCAGCCAAGACATCAATGAGCTCAACCTTGTCCTTAGATCAAGACAAGACCGGGAAGAGTGTCAATCAAAAGGAGTATCGAGGGATGATTGGATCTTTATTATATCTTACTGCTAGTAGACCTGACATCATGTTTAGTGTTTGCATGTGTACTAGGTTTCAAGCTGACCCTAAAGAATCTCACCTCGTGGCTGTGAAGAGGATCTTTCGATATCTAAATGGCACCAAGGAGCTTGGCTTGTGGTACCCGAAGCAAAGAGATTTTACACTAATTGGGTATTCTAATGCAGACTTTGCAGGCTATAAGGTGGATAGGAAGAGCACGTCGGGATGCTGCCAATTCTTAGGGGCATCCTTGATTAGTTGGCACTCAAAGAAACAAAACTCAGTTGCTCTTTCCACTGCCGAAGCCAAATACATAGCCGCTGGAGCATGTTGCTCCCAAATCCTTTGGATTGTTCAACAAATGAGAGATCTTGGCATCGACCTCAAAGACATTCCCATTAAGTGTGACAACACAAGTGCCATCTCCATTACAAAGAATCCCGTTCAGCATTCAAGGACCAAACATATTGATGTGAGGCATCATTTCATTAGAGACCATGTCGAAAAAGGTGATGTGTCAATATCATTTATATCAATTGATTATCAATGGGCTGACATTTTTACTAAGCCATTGGCAGAGGACAGATTCACCTTCATTAGACGTGAAATCGGAATGCTCAACAGGGATGCACTTTCGTAGGAGGAGCTTTCCCTTTACGAAAGAAAACTTCTACTCAGTGTCAAGACCTTTGAACCTCATTTCAAAGGTTGTGAACTGAACAGTAGAGCACATATAATGGATCATATATTTGGTTGGTATCTTTTTAGATATTTGATCAAATATTTTTTAAAAGGAATTTTAAATATCTTTACTTCATTGTTACCTATTCAGGAAAATCTTTTTTGCATGTTATCCGATTATATTTTTATTTGTGGAAATTATTTAAATCGGATAAACATCTTGCCTTAATCATTAAGATTCAAACGGCTCTTTGTTTAAATTTTGAAATTGTTTTGGTAAGTCTGATTTTGAAAATATGGCAGTTGTTATGATGAGTTAGAGTTATTACCTTGGAAACTACCATCTTGTCCCATCAACTTACCTCACCCGCTCCCTTTTTAAACCACACAATCTTTACCCCCACTATTCACATCTTCAGAGCCCACAAAATCTCTCTGACCTTTAAACCATCTTCTTCATCCTTTCTCTGAAATTTTTTTTACCGTTCGTATCCATGGCACCCAAATCCAAGAAAACCTCCACCCCCAAAAGACTTGGCGCTACCTCCAAAGGTCGTCAGATCCCCCTCGTGATTTCCCCTCAACCCGAACCTACCCCTGAGACCACTGCCCCGAGCACCGTCCCTGAGAGCACCCTTACCGAAATCAAACGGTCCATGAAGCGCCTGAAAAAGACGCCCCTCAGTGGGAACCTTAAGGGAAAGAAAAAGATCATTGCTGAGGAAGAGGAGGAAGAGGAAGATCTTGAGGAGGTTCTAGAGAGAGATGCTAAAAAAGAGGCCGAGGAAGAGGCCCAGAAAAAGAAAAAGGTAGAGGAAGAGGCTGTGAAAGAAAAGAAAAAGGCCGAGGAAGAGGCCAAGAGAGAAGCGGAGAAGGAGGTTCCCGCAGAAGAGGAACCAGAGGAAGAGGAAGCTGAGGAGGACGATGAGGTGGATGATGATGAGGAGGCCGAGGGAGATGAGGATGAGGGCTCGGGGTCTGGGGAAGAAGAGGAAGAGGAGCCGGAACCTGTTCCCTCTCCTCCTCCTCCTCCTCCTCCTCCTCCTCCCCCGTCCCCGAAGAAGCGCAAGGCCGCTAAAGCCAAGACGTCTCCACCTCCCAAGCGCTCGAGGAAAGCCACTCTCAAAAGATTTGAAGCGGCCGTCAAGTCGACCGCTCCAACGAAAGCCCGAAGAAAGAACGCCGAGCCTGTCGTCGATCCCCCTGCACTTATCCAGGTAAACCAATCCTTACCCTCCTCCTAGTTTGAGAATGCTGAGATGGCTGGCAAATTGGTAGACGAGTTCAAAACTCGTAGGATTTGTTGTTCTGACTTTATAGATTTTAATTTTTTAGAAGCTTTGAACCTACCCTGCATCTCCCTTCTCAAACAAACACCTGCATGGACCCTGCTGAACCTTGAATCTGAGTACTAACCCCAACTCACCCGTCTCTTCTACATAAAACTCAAAGCCAAGCACACCGATGAAGGCTGGACTCTGGAGTTAGTCATCAAAGGGGTTAGAATCATGTTCAACTCCCTTGACTTCGTTGAACTCCTTGGTCTTCCCAAACCAAGTCCACCCTCCCCTCAAACCCCCACAAAAGACCAGTGTGTTACTTTTGCCCGTGCCAAATACCTGCTCCCCAAAGCATCAAGCAGCACCACCAAACAACTCACCCACTCGTCCCTCACACTTGAAGCCAAAATCATCTTTAACATTATTGTGAGATGTCTTTTACCCCGAATCAACTCTGGCTCCCTCCTCACTGACAATGCTATGGTCCTTCTTTACCGTATTCTGAATGGCCATGATCTTGATCTGGCCAATACCATTTTAGGATCCATTGCTCACACCCGAAAAGCCAGAAAAGGAACTCCCCTCCCATTCGCAAAACTTTTGACCCGTGTCTTCAAAGCTTCTAAAATTGATTTTGAAAATGAAGAACAACAACATCATACGAGAAAATTTGACTCCAAGAGGTTTGAGAAGATCGGCATAACTCAGACCCCTCAAGGGACATGGAGCCTTGCCTCTCCTTCTTCAAAAGCTCTTCCCGCCAGCTTTGCCATCGATGAGTGCATGGAGAACCTGGATTTGGGTTTGGAGGAAGTTCGCCTGGATGTCAAAGAGTTGCGCCACGAGTTGATGGTTGAGATGAGAGAGATGGCCAAGCTGTTAAACGAGTTGAAGATGCTGATCAAGGATGGTGATCAAGACGATGAACCCCGAACCCCTATCCTAACCCTTGATCTAACTCTCTAACTCTGCTGGCCCTGTTTTCAAAACTTCTGGTGATTGTTGTCATGCTCCTCCCTTTGTTGAAAGACAAAAAGGGGGAGATTGGTTAGACTTTAAACTTGGTTAAACTTTAAACTTTAAACCGCTTTGAATTATAGGGTCTTGGAAGACCTTATTTTGCCTTATTTTATTGGATGCTTTTATAATTGGTTTTGAACTTATATGGTCCAACATTTGTCAAACCCCTGCAGGTACTTAGTCCGATTTTTTTTATATGATATATTTGCTTGACTAAGTTACAGGGATGAACAGGTTTTGTCTTTCATCAAGGGGGAGAATGATAACTCCACTCCCTTGATGAAAATCGGAAATGGTTTCAAAGGCTTTGACACAAAGCTTGTGTCAAAGGTCTTGAAGTCAAAGCTGTATTGATGAAATTCAAAACCTGTATTTTAGTAATTATCTTATATATACTATGTATGTATGGTTTCCGAATATTATTATACATATGTTATACTAACCATACAGCAAAGATTTCGAAGAAATCTCCTTCCTTAAAGCTGAAAGATATGAAGATCAAATCAGGTGGATGGTGGCTTCGCAGTTTCCCAATGTAGAAGATTGCGAAGATCTTTCCTAAGCCATGATCTCAAGTAGCCGTTGGGTAAAGATTCTTGTTTCAAATGGCGCCGATTTGATCGAGTATAAAAGAAGATGAAGAAGAAAGAAGAAGGAGAGAGTTGAACATTGACGATCATTGAACTACAAAGCACACTCAGCCCTCAAGTCAATCTTTCTTCTACGTGTACTCTCTGCTAGGTGTTAAGAGTCTTATCTTTTGTTTCAAAGCATTTGAGAGTTACACAGTGAGCATATAGGACATATTCTGAGAGAGTGTTATACTCGAGAGTATATAACTCAGGAAGTGTGCACTAGGTTATTGATTCACGAGTGTAAGAGGATTGTACTAGATAGCTGAGAGAGGTGGGGCTCTTCTAGATTGGTCTAGGGCTCCAAGGGAATGAGAGTTGACTAGATTGCAATTGTATAGGAGAGAGGCTTCTCGGTGAGCTATTAGGATCCTAAGCTTTGTGAATCAATAAATCCTGTTGAATCCTAGGGTTGTGGAAGAACCCTAGGCGGGGACTAAGCCTTAAAGGAGCCGAACCTCGTTAACAATTCATCGTGTTCTTTACTTATTATTTTACCATTATTTCAGCACTTATTTCGAATTGTATAACTTTGTTGTGCTTTAGGTATCCCAATCGAAAGAATTGAGTTTACTCCCAGAGGTTTGGAAAGTGTTTCAAAAGTCTTGAGATTGTCAGCGAAAAGTTGGCATACTCTATTCAACCCCCCCCCCCTCTAGAGTATCTTTATTCTACTTTGTTATACATTATCGAACCTTCAATTGGTATCAGAGCCTTACTCACTGCTTTTGATCTAACAATCTTGTGAGTTTTGATCATGTCTGGTGAAGCAAGCGGAGGATTTGCACAAGGGAGGTCTACCAATAGACCACCGCTCTTTGTGGTAAACAACTTTGTCCACTGGAGGTCCTTGATGAAAATGTTCATTATAGATCAAGATCTGGAACTTTGGAACATTATAGAGAATGGTCCAAAAATTCCTGAGAAAGACGGACCTAATGGAAGCAAAGTCGCGAAGACTGAGGACGAATACATCCAAGCGGATCTTGAACTCGTTTCCAAGAACGATAAGGCCATTAACTTACTATATTGTGGTCTTAGTACTGATGAGTTTAACCGTATTTCATCTTGTAGGTCGGCTAAAGAGATTTGGGACAAGTTAGTTGTCACCTACGAAGAAACCAGTCAAGTGAAGGACACCAAGATCAGTATCTTCCTTCGAAAGTATAAACTTTTCAAAATGAAGCCTAATGAGTCTATTAAGGCCATGTTCACACGATTCACGGAAATCACGAACAACCTTGACTCTCTCGGCAAGACCTTTGAAAATGTTGAGAAAGTAAGGAAGATATTGAGGTGCCTCCCAAAAGACAAATGGGGCCCTAAAGTGACAGCCATAGAGGAAGCCCAAAATCTCATCACTCTACCCCTTGATGACTTGCTTGGGAAGTTGATCACACATAAGATGATTCTCAATGAAGACGATGGAGAAATCCCAACAAGCACTAAGAACTTGGCACTCAAGTCTAAGAAGGATGAGCCCAAAGATGTGTCTGATTCTGAAGATGAGGATGATGATGAGGATGATCCATTTGCTCTCATTACAAGGGGTCTTTCTCGAATCCTCAAGATGAAGAAGCAATTCAACAACAAAGATGGATCAGAGTCTTCTAAATTTCGAGGTAAGTCTCAATACAACAAATATGACAAGAAGACTAAACCTTTATCTTGTTTTGAATGTGGTGAAACAGACCATCTAGTGAAAGATTGCCCTCAAAAGAAGAAGAGCCAGTTCAAGAAAGGTGATAGATGGAAAAAGAAAGCCATGATGGCAACTTGGAGTGATTCTGACTCAGGTGACTTAGACTCAGATGATGAGAAGGCTAACATTTGTCTCATGGCATCAGGAGATGAATCCCACGATGAGCAACTTGAGGTAACTGTAAGAGAACTTATGGCAAGTCCAAAAGAGGTACTATCGGAATTCCTTTCTAATATGATTGTCAATGAAGAGAAGCTTATTGCCCAAACCAACACTCTTATTAAGAAAACCGTGGACCAGGAAAGAACTATTGAAGAACTGTCAATGAGGGTCAAAAGTCTTGAAACTTCTTATTCGGGTTTTGACATTAAAGTCAAGACTCTTGACTCAGTGAAATCTGAACTCAAGCAAGATCTCTCGTCTCTAAGAAGTGAACATCATAACTTAGAGAGCAAGAAGATCTCCCTGAATAAGAAGATTCAAGACCAACAGATAGCCCTCATAAGTTTTACCAAGTCCAAGGGCACTCTTGATAGAATGTTGGGTGAGCAACAAAGTTCTCTAAACAAAAGTGGTATTGGCTACAACCCGAGGTTTTTAAAGAAGCAACACATTACCACTTTTGTAAAGGCAAAAGGAAGCAGAACCTCTCCTATATGTGACCACTGTGCAAGAAAGGGACATGTAAGAGAGACCTGCCCCTATAGAAGAAAGGATCCTCATATTATTCGCAATACATTTCCTGTTCACTTGAGAAAAGAATGGATAACGCAAGTTTGGGTCCCCAAAGGCACTATTTTACCAAATATGGTTTATCCCAATAAAGGATCTAAATTTGCTTATTGGTCTAGCCACAAAGGTTGATTTTTGTTTTGCAGGAGATCACCAAGGTGAAAGAGCAAAAATGGATTATTGATAGTGGATGCTCTAGACATATGAGTGGGAAGAGGTCTCTCTTCCATGAACTAAAGAAGCAATCCACTGGAACAATCACTCTTGGTGACAAAGGAAAGTGTGACATCGTTGGTATCGGTAGTGTTGGGAGTGATCCTAACCACAGTATTAAAAATGTTTATCTTGTTGATGGTTTGAAGTATAATTTGCTTAGTGTTTCTCAACGATGTGATAATGGTAATAATGTTGGATTTAACAAGAAAAGATGTTTAGTGCGCAGAGAAGATACAACTCCTTATGAACTTTTCAAAGGCCGCAAACCCCTTATATCGTATTTCAAACCCTTTGGCTGTACTTGTTTTGTTCATAACAATGGAAAAAATAACCTTGGGAAATTTGATGCGCGTAGTGATGAAGGTATATTTCTTGGCTACTCCACAAGTAGCAAAGCATATAGAATCTTCAACAAAAGGACCAAGATGGTTGAGGAAAGTATTCATGTTATATTTGATGAATGCAATGACGGTTCTTTAAGTGAAAGTGTTGCAGATTTAGATCTTAACAGTCATACAGAGAATGAGGATGGTGATGATATTGCTACTAAGAACACAGAGAAGAGGAACATGCGGATCAGATTCTTAACACTGAGGAGTTGGCTCAAGGTCTTGAAGCTCAGTCCAAAGCTATTAAGACGTCAGATACTGCAGTAACTGAGCATAATGTATCCATGGAGTCAGATGGACCTCAAACAAATCCTGTTGATGTAACGAACCTGGGAGCTGAGACTAGCAAGAGAAAGTTCAAATACTCCTCGTCACACCCATTACAGGATATCATCTCTTACCCTACATCTAGTGTTCAAACTCGTTCTAAACTTAAAAATCTTTGTGCTTTTCATGCTTTTGTTTCACTTGTAGAACCAAAGAAGGTGGATGAGGCCCTTCAAGAGCCAGATTGGATCATTGCTATGCAAAGTGAGCTTAACGAATTTGAAAGGAACAAAGTCTGGACCTTGAAGCCTAGGCCAAAGCATCAATCAGTCATTGGCACACGTTGGGTATTTCGGAACAAGCTAGATGAGAATGGTAAGGTCCTGAGGAACAAAGCAAGGCTTGTTGCTCAAGGCTACAATCAAGAGGAAGGTATCAACTACGAGGAGACTTTTGCTCCCGTAGCTAGGCTTGAAGCCATTCGCATTTTATTAGCATTTGCATCTTTTATGGGCATAAAATTATATCAAATGGATGTCAAGTGTGCATTTCTTAATGGTTTCTTAGAAGAAGAAGTTTATGTGGCTCAACCCCCAGGTTTTGAAAGTTCGGAATTTCCTAATCTTGTTTACAAACTAGACAAAGCGCTATATGGTTTGAAACAAGCCCCAAGAGCTTGGTATGAGCGCTTGTCAAAATATCTTTTAGAAAATGATTTTAACAGGGGGTTGATCGACAAGACTCTTTTCATCAAGACCAAAGGAAAGGACATATTGGTTATCCAAATATATGTTGATGATATATTGTTTGGTGCTTCTAACACATCTTTGTGCAAGGAATTTTCCGATATAATGTGCAGTGAATTTGAGATGAGCTTAATGGGAGAACTCAACTTCTTTTTGGGGTTGCAAGTTCATCAATCTAAGAGAGGGATCTTTGTCAACCAATGCAAGTATACTAAGGATCTCTTGAAGAAGTTTAAGATGGATCAATCCAAAGCAGCCAAGACATCAATGAGCTCAACCTTGTCCTTAGATCAAGACAAGACCGGGAAGAGTGTCAATCAAAAGGAGTATCGAGGGATGATTGGATCTTTATTATATCTTACTGCTAGTAGACCTGACATCATGTTTAGTGTTTGCATGTGTACTAGGTTTCAAGCTGACCCTAAAGAATCTCACCTCGTGGCTGTGAAGAGGATCTTTCGATATCTAAATGGCACCAAGGAGCTTGGCTTGTGGTACCCGAAGCAAAGAGATTTTACACTAATTGGGTATTCTAATGCAGACTTTGCAGGCTATAAGGTGGATAGGAAGAGCACGTCGGGATGCTGCCAATTCTTAGGGGCATCCTTGATTAGTTGGCACTCAAAGAAACAAAACTCAGTTGCTCTTTCCACTGCCGAAGCCAAATACATAGCCGCTGGAGCATGTTGCTCCCAAATCCTTTGGATTGTTCAACAAATGAGAGATCTTGGCATCGACCTCAAAGACATTCCCATTAAGTGTGACAACACAAGTGCCATCTCCATTACAAAGAATCCCGTTCAGCATTCAAGGACCAAACATATTGATGTGAGGCATCATTTCATTAGAGACCATGTCGAAAAAGGTGATGTGTCAATATCATTTATATCAATTGATTATCAATGGGCTGACATTTTTACTAAGCCATTGGCAGAGGACAGATTCACCTTCATTAGACGTGAAATCGGAATGCTCAACAGGGATGCACTTTCGTAGGAGGAGCTTTCCCTTTACGAAAGAAAACTTCTACTCAGTGTCAAGACCTTTGAACCTCATTTCAAAGGTTGTGAACTGAACAGTAGAGCACATATAATGGATCATATATTTGGTTGGTATCTTTTTAGATATTTGATCAAATATTTTTTAAAAGGAATTTTAAATATCTTTACTTCATTGTTACCTATTCAGGAAAATCTTTTTTGCATGTTATCCGATTATATTTTTATTTGTGGAAATTATTTAAATCGGATAAACATCTTGCCTTAATCATTAAGATTCAAACGGCTCTTTGTTTAAATTTTGAAATTGTTTTGGTAAGTCTGATTTTGAAAATATGGCAGTTGTTATGATGAGTTAGAGTTATTACCTTGGAAACTACCATCTTGTCCCATCAACTTACCTCACCCGCTCCCTTTTTAAACCACACAATCTTTACCCCCACTATTCACATCTTCAGAGCCCACAAAATCTCTCTGACCTTTAAACCATCTTCTTCATCCTTTCTCTGAAATTTTTTTTACCGTTCGTATCCATGGCACCCAAATCCAAGAAAACCTCCACCCCCAAAAGACTTGGCGCTACCTCCAAAGGTCGTCAGATCCCCCTCGTGATTTCCCCTCAACCCGAACCTACCCCTGAGACCACTGCCCCGAGCACCGTCCCTGAGAGCACCCTTACCGAAATCAAACGGTCCATGAAGCGCCTGAAAAAGACGCCCCTCAGTGGGAACCTTAAGGGAAAGAAAAAGATCATTGCTGAGGAAGAGGAGGAAGAGGAAGATCTTGAGGAGGTTCTAGAGAGAGATGCTAAAAAAGAGGCCGAGGAAGAGGCCCAGAAAAAGAAAAAGGCAGAGGAAGAGGCTGTGAAAGAAAAGAAAAAGGCCGAGGAAGAGGCCAAGAGAGAAGCGGAGAAGGAGGTTCCCGCAGAAGAGGAACCAGAGGAAGAGGAAGCTGAGGAGGACGATGAGGTGGATGATGATGAGGAGGCCGAGGGAGATGAGGATGAGGGCTCGGGGTCTGGGGAAGAAGAGGAAGAGGAGCTGGAACCTGTTCCCTCTCCTCCTCCTCCTCCTCCTCCTCCTCCTCCCCCGTCCCCGAAGAAGCGCAAGGCCGCTAAAGCCAAGACGTCTCCACCTCCCAAGCGCTCGAGGAAAGCCACTCTCAAAAGATTTGAAGCGGCCGTCAAGTCGACCGCTCCAACGAAAGCCCGAAGAAAGAACGCCGAGCCTGTCGTCGATCCCCCTGCACTTATCCAGGTAAACCAATCCTTACCCTCCTCCTAGTTTGAGAATGCTGAGATGGCTGGCAAATTGGTAGACGAGTTCAAAACTCGTAGGATTTGTTGTTCTGACTTTATAGATTTTAATTTTTTAGAAGCTTTGAACCTACCCTGCATCTCCCTTCTCAAACAAACACCTGCATGGACCCTGCTGAACCTTGAATCTGAGTACTAACCCCAACTCACCCGTCTCTTCTACATAAAACTCAAAGCCAAGCACACCGATGAAGGCTGGACTCTGGAGTTAGTCATCAAAGGGGTTAGAATCATGTTCAACTCCCTTGACTTCGTTGAACTCCTTGGTCTTCCCAAACCAAGTCCACCCTCCCCTCAAACCCCCACAAAAGACCAGTGTGTTACTTTTGCCCGTGCCAAATACCTGCTCCCCAAAGCATCAAGCAGCACCACCAAACAACTCACCCACTCGTCCCTCACACTTGAAGCCAAAATCATCTTTAACATTATTGTGAGATGTCTTTTACCCCGAATCAACTCTGGCTCCCTCCTCACTGACAATGCTATGGTCCTTCTTTACCGTATTCTGAATGGCCATGATCTTGATCTGGCCAATACCATTTTAGGATCCATTGCTCACACCCGAAAAGCCAGAAAAGGAACTCCCCTCCCATTCGCAAAACTTTTGACCCGTGTCTTCAAAGCTTCTAAAATTGATTTTGAAAATGAAGAACAACAACATCATACGAGAAAATTTGACTCCAAGAGGTTTGAGAAGATCGGCATAACTCAGACCCCTCAAGGGACTTGGAGCCTTGCCTCTCCTTCTTCAAAAGCTCTTCCCGCCAGCTTTGCCATCGATGAGTGCATGGAGAACCTGGATTTGGGTTTGGAGGAAGTTCGCCTGGATGTCAAAGAGTTGCGCCACGAGTTGATGGTTGAGATGAGAGAGATGGCCAAGCTGTTAAACGAGTTGAAGATGCTGATCAAGGATGGTGATCAAGACGATGAACCCTGAACCCCTATCCTAACCCTTGATCTAACTCTCTAACTCTGCTGGCCCTGTTTTCAAAACTTCTGGTGATTGTTGTCATGCTCCTCCCTTTGTTGAAAGACAAAAAGGGGGAGATTGGTTAGACTTTAAACTTGGTTAAACTTTAAACTTTAAACCGCTTTGAATTATAGGGTCTTGGAAGACCTTATTTTGCCTTATTTTATTGGATGCTTTTATAATTGGTTTTGAACTTATATGGTCCAACATTTGTCAAACCCCTGCAGGTACTTAGTCCGATTTTTTTTATATGATATATTTGCTTGACTAAGTTACAGGGATGAACAGGTTTTGTCTTTCATCAAGGGGGAGAATGATAACTCCACTCCCTTGATGAAAATCGGAAATGGTTTCAAAGGCTTTGACACAAAGCTTGTGTCAAAGGTCTTGAAGTCAAAGCTGTATTGATGAAATTCAAAACCTGTATTTTAGTTATTATCTTATATATACTATGTATGTATGGTTTCCGAATATTATTATACATATGTTATACTAACCATACAGCAAAGATTTCGAAGAAATCTCCTTCCTTAAAGCTGAAAGATATGAAGATCAAATCAGGTGGATGGTGGCTTCGCAGTTTCCCAATGTAGAAGATTGCGAAGATCTTTCCTAAGCCATGATCTCAAGTAGCCGTTGGGTAAAGATTCTTGTTTCAAATGGCGCCGATTTGATCGAGTATAAAAGAAGATGAAGAAGAAAGAAGAAGGAGAGAGTTGAACATTGACGATCATTGAACTACAAAGCACACTCAGCCCTCAAGTCAATCTTTCTTCTACGTGTACTCTCTGCTAGGTGTTAAGAGTCTTATCTTTTGTTTCAAAGCATTTGAGAGTTACACAGTGAGCATATAGGACATATTCTGAGAGAGTGTTATACTCGAGAGTATATAACTCAGGAAGTGTGCACTAGGTTATTGATTCACGAGTGTAAGAGGATTGTACTAGATAGCTGAGAGAGGTGGGGCTCTTCTAGATTGGTCTAGGGCTCCAAGGGAATGAGAGTTGACTAGATTGCAATTGTATAGGAGAGAGGCTTCTCGGTGAGCTATTAGGATCCTAAGCTTTGTGAATCAATAAATCCTGTTGAATCCTAGGGTTGTGGAAGAACCCTAGGCGGGGATTAAGCCTTAAAGGAGCCGAACCTCGTTAACAATTCATCGTGTTCTTTACTTATTATTTTACCATTATTTCAGCACTTATTTCGAATTGTATAACTTTGTTGTGCTTTAGGTATCCCAATCGAAAGAATTGAGTTTACTCTCAGAGGTTTGGAAAGTGTTTCAAAAGTCTTGAGATTGTCAGCGAAAAGTTGGCATACTCTATTCAACCCCTCCCCCTCTAGAGTATCTTTATTCTACTTTGTTATACATTATCGAACCTTCAATAACCAAGCCAAATCAGCAGCGGGGACCTTGTTCACCTCGCCCTGCCCAATGATAGCCATGGTTAGGACCTTGTGAACCAGACACAGACATGGATGGACGAACTTGTAGTTATACTCGCCTTTGTGTCCATCAAAGGCCTCGCCGGTCGCTACATACCAAAAATCATGGGTTATCTGGTTGTTCCCATGCTCGGCCCAATCCTCGGTGGGCTCCTCAGAAATACCAAAGATCTCCCTCAACTCAGCAAATGTGAGGGAGTACGCATGATTAAGCAGATGGAAACTAATAGTCTCATTCTCCGACACCACCAATGTCGACAGAAACTCTCGGACCAACTCAAGATACGTGGGCGCGCTCAAATTGATGAAATTTCCCAAGCCCGCATGCGTTAACATCTCCTGAGTACACACTAACATGCCCAACCTATGCAACATCGGGACATTGAAGAATTTCGTTTGCACGAACTTCTTCGCCTCAAATCCGTCCCATACTTCCCTCTGACGCCTAGATAAGTTCATCAACTGTCTCACCATACTCAATCAACACACAACCACAATAATAGCAATTCATGCCCAACCAATAGTAGTAACAACAGTAGCAATCGATCACAAAACAAACACCCAAACACCACTTAGCAACCCAAAAGGAAAAACAAGCAGCGAACCTGGCAACGGGATGAAATGCGGTGGCCGCTGCTAGCAGGGGGCGGCCGGGGCACTAGTAGTTGGCAGCGGGTAGAGAGACGGCGGCCGCTGCACAGATGGGGAGGCCGCTGCACTGTTCTTCGGCTTCTTCTTCCTTCTTTATCGGCAATGGTGGGTAGATCCACTCGATTTGGACAAATGGGGTCGTCGGTTATGCAATGTCGGGTCTAGGTGAGCTTGGGTGGTAGGTAAGGATGAGATTAAGGCGGTTGGGGGTTGATTTGATAAAATTTGGGGTGTTGTAGAGAGGATGATGAAGGTTGATGTTTGAAGGTTATGGAGGGTTGGTAATGGGAGGGTAATGGTGATGGGAGCTTGGATAGGGTTAGAAATTGAGGGGTAGGGTAGAAAAGAGACGGTTTTTTTTTCAAATAAAGGCAGAAAAAAACAAAAGATGGTCAGAAAAAGAGGGTGCGGCTCCTTGAACACCTCCCAAGCTGTCGCTGGTGTCTTATTCAGCATATTTCCCCCACAACAAGAATTCACCGTTCTGCACTCCTCATCAATAAGCCCATTGAATAAGAATAGAATCATATCCTTCTGAGAGAAGCCATGACATGGGCAGCTAGTGCAGAGTTTCTTAAAGTGTTCAAAATACTCATGAATAGACTCCGTAGCCTGCTGCTCAATGCTGCTAATCGCCCTTTTCAAGGCGTTAAGCTTAGTTGCAGGAAAGTACCTCTCCAGAAAGGTTCTCTTCATTTCAGTCCAAGTAGATATACTCCCAGGTGGTAGATAGAAGAACCACTCATTTGCCTCATCCTTTAGAGAGAAAGGAAAGGCCCTCAGCTTGATTTGTTCTTCAGTGACATTCTCAGGTTTCATTCCAACCACCACAGTATAAAATTCTGATAGATGCTTATGGGGATCTTCCCCACTCAACCCATGGAACTTGGGTAGTAGATGAACTACCCCAGATTTCAGCTCAAAGTTCACTCCTTCCCCGAGTGAAGGAAATTGGATTGCCCAGGTTGTTGTGCGAAGTTAGCATCAGTAAGCTCCCTCAGAGTAAGATTGGCATTGTCAGCCATCTCTACAGTGCTTTCTCCTTGATCAAAAGATGATTCGTAAAAGCGATCACGAGTTTCTCGCCTTAAGGCAGAAAGGGATTTTTCGATCTCTGAATCAAACAATAGCAAAGATGGATTAGTAGCATGGGTATGGACCATATAAGATGGTCCACACCAAAATTAGCAACAAAAACAGACAAGAATAATTAAGTTTCCCCGGCAACGGCGCCAAATTTGACGGGAGGAAAACCTGTCGTTGATCTTGTCAAAATATATCTCAAACTTATAACTAGTATAGCAATAAGCAAGAGGTCGATCCCATAGGGAAATTTGCTATTCAAGTGTGTTTCAAATGCCAATTTAGTAACCAAAGGGGGGTTTTAGAATGTAAAATGACATACCTTTTCTCAAAGCGAAATGGTGCAAGCAAAAGTAAATGAAATCGGTTATAGACAATAGTGAGAAGTAGTTCTACCTACAATTATCCACTTTATTTGGTTGAAGCGATCATTGTAACTTCCTCTCATCCTTCTAAGTTTCCTATAAACGTCCTTGTCCTGACCTAATATAGTTACTAGTCCAATCAGTCCTAGAAACCTTATCTCGAGCAGTCCCTCAGAAAAGGATTTAACCCAATCGATAGCTTTAAGTTCAGAGATTAACCAAGGTATTTGCAGTCCCTAAAGAGGGATTTAACAACACATCCAACTTCCTACCTATCCAATGAGTTCAATCAGCCCTAAGAGGATAAGTTTGCTACTCAGGTTAAAGTTCGCAATCAGGAATCTACAAAACCCTAGCAATTGAATTGATCTAATGAGTTGGCCAGACAAGATAGAATAAAACAATAAATCAATGAGCGCAAAGAAGTTGAAACATTCAATATAGGAAATAGAACGAGATTCAGAAACTCACAATCAATCCAAATAAAGCTTCAAATCGTAGATAGAACAAATGAGTTTAATTCCTCATGGAAGACATCGCTCAATCTCCTTAATTGGTTGATGAACGTAAAATGAATTCAATAGTAACTAGGTTAAAGTCGTGCCTCTAACTAAAAGTCGGCCAAAATAATATAATCTGTTCACTAATGATGTGCGCGCAAATTGCCATATTTTCTATGCACATTTATGTCCATTTTGTCGATATTTGCATGCATATTGGTTGGGGAAAACATAAGATTAGTGTAGTTCATGCTTATTTGCAAAATATAGAGGTCTACATGAGTTTTAATGTTATTTCGCAGAAATCGAGACAAAAATGGACGAATTCGGACAAGTGAAGAAAAGAGGAAAAAGAACTCGAATTCAACTGAAGAGTCGAAATCGATCAAAAGACTCGACATCGAGTGGAAACAGAGCACCAGAAATCGAGCAGAGGAGAAACAGAGCATGTCGACATGAAGCGGTTGATATCGATGTTACAAGATCGATATCGAGTGGCCAAGATCGAGAAAATTGATAGAAGTCGAGTGCCAATCTGAGGTCGAGTAGGACTGCTCGAGATAGATAAAAGAAGAGGTTGATATCGAGGTTCCTGGTCGATATCGACTGCTGCTGTAGAACAGATCCGACGCTGTTTTTGATAGAATTCTATCCGAAGCGTTCACATCTATCCTAAGGTCGAGATCTTCTATCCAATTACACCAGACTTATCATCCTTTATTATGTTTATCTAGAGTTTTAGTTATTTTACTTATTTAAGTTTTATCTTAGGAATAAAGATAGAGTTTCGAATCCTTGGATAGCGAGGTGAGAGATCTATAATTAGAGGTCATTAGGGTTGAGTTAGGCATTGAATTCCAGCAAGAACAAACATTCAGTTTTCAAGCAAGAATTTCAGTTTTACAGTAGAGAGAGAGGGAGAGCCGAGGGGAGTTGTGTAGGAAGCGAGAGCGGAGAGTTGGCTTTGTTCGGTGTAATCTTTCTTTTGCAATTTTAATCAAAGTAGTTTCTTTTCAACAATGATGAGTTCAATGATGATGAAGCGCGAGTAGTCAACCCACTTCTAGGGTCGGGGTGAGCCCGACGATAGCAATGTAAGTTTGTGCATCAAAGGTATGATTTTTATACGATTCCGTCTTCTATCCTATGCATGATCCTTTGTGAAAGTTGAGGAGATTCATTATTTGCATTATTGAAGCGAAAGCCAATCATATTATGAATTTGGATTTGTCATGAAATTGGATAGTAACTCTTTGGTTTATGCGAGCGCCTCTAATCACCTAATAGTTGGTAACGAAAGTTATTTGACGGAAAGGCATCATCTTTCATGAATTTAGCATAACACTTGCATGATTATCGTTGTGGCATTAATCCCCGACCTTAGAAGCCTTTAGTTTATTGATTCATATAAAAAGTTTGTGTTTTTATTTCTGTCCATCCTTCCATCATCATCCTCTGTTCTTCGAACATCTTTTCCTACGCAAATAGGTTCTTTTACAGTTTCTGTTGAAGACTCGATTTCGACTACAGAGGTCGATATCGAGTGCTGACATCGATATCAAGTAGCCAACTCGACGTTGACTTATTGCTTCTATCTTCTGCAGGAAACTTAGCTGAAAATCGACCAAAACTGAGGTCGATATCGACCAGTCACCTTGATATCGAGTGGTCTTTTGGAGTCGAAACTTGATCGTGATTGCAAGCTTAGGAAGCGCTAACATACCTTCTCGTGGATTCGATCCTGAATTACCCTACCACTACATCGGGAGGGATTCTTGTATTTTATTTGCTTGGACAAGGGAGTCGGTCTAGTTTGATATTTATTTGATATTTTATTTAGCGATCCCCCTCCCCACTACGAACAAATTGGCACCGTTGTCGGGGAGGCAATCAATCGCGCCCTAAGCTTTTCTCACGATCTTCTTTTAGTGCTGATTTTGTAGGTTTATGCGACGCTCTGATCGCAAATCTATCCTGGAAAGCATAGACGAGCCCGAACGTTTTCTCCATCTTCGCAACAAGGCTATCAGAATCATGGGGGAGAACAAGACACGGGTACAAATCATAGAGTGGTTGAGGAAGGAAATTGAGGACCACAACACTACAATCGCTGCTGAAAGGGCCGCCACTGTAGCAAAGCAAGCTCGCGCTGATAGAGAGGAGGATGCGCGCAAACAAGCCCAGGAGCGGCTCAATCAGTATCCACATACGGCGATGCAATACATGCATCCGCCGCTACATGTTCCTGAATCTGCTATTTTAATTCCTCCATTTAAGTATGAGATTAAAATTAACTTCCTATCTGAGATTAAAAGAAATAATTTTGAAGGAAAACCTAATGAATGCCCCTTGCAACATATCTCTACTTTCATGGATTTATGTGAAACTACTGCTGATGGTATGAAGTTAGAATATGTGAGACTAAAGTCTTTTCGATGGTCTCTTGCAGGGAAGGCATTGCAATGGCTAGAGAGTTTGGCTCCACGCTCGCTGAGGACATGGGCAAAGGTGAAGAATGCATTTCTAAATAAGTTCTTTCCTCCATCTAAAACGGCGATGCTGCGGCAAAGGATCACGGCTTTCAAACAAAAGCCGGGTGAGACATTGGCACAAGCGTGGGAGCGCTTTAAGGACTTGCTGAGATCATACCCGATGCATGGGCAATTACCATATGTCATCCAGGAGATCTTCTACAACTCCCTTGACGGGCCGAATAAGGAGAGAATCAATTCTTACACCTCCTATCGGTACATTGAGCTTACACCAACAAAGTCCTGGGAGACAATTGAGAGGCTCGTCAACTTTGATAACACTTATGGGACTGCTGCGGCCTATGACTCAAGGCATGTCCCATCTATGCCACTTTATGAGCCTCCAAAGGAGATCGATCCTGATGTGCAGCAACAATTCCACAATGATCAAACATGCCACCTTCAAAAGCAAGTTAGATTCCTCAGCAATAATAAACCTTGTCAGGAATGTGGCTCAACAAGGCATAACACTAGTGCATGTCCACATCTTGAGCAAGTATCTATGACAGAGCAACATGAGGAAGCTAAGTGGACGAGAGGCCCCTATGGAGGGGGCAATCAGTAATATTGGGGAGATCAACGATTCTATCAATCTCAACATCAACAAAGGGATCCCCCACCTTATAGAGCAACAGGGCATCCTGAGCGCAAACCAAAGAAGGATGACCTACAGATCATTCTTGATGAGATGCGGAGGAACCAGGCTGAGTTCAAACAAGCTAACAACTCCGTTCATACTCAGCTGCAGGGCATCAATTCTAGGCTCGGGGAGATCGACGTTCGGAAGTGGAACATGGAGACCCAAATGGGTCAATTGGCGGAGCAAATACCCAAACCATCGGGATCGTTGCTTGGATCTACTGTGCCCAATCAAAAGGGCAAAAATACTGGACATATAGCGGCAATGAATCTAAGGAGTGGGCCAATTGCAAACGCTCGAGCAAGAAGCGGAGGAGAAAGCCCCAGGAGAGACGTCAATATCGACACCCCTAGTCGATATCGACCAAGGTGAAGTCGATGTCGAGCCCACTGTACTCGATGTCGACATAGATGCTGAATCACCACAAAAATCAACTCCTCCAGTCGATATCAACCCCTATCCACTCGATGTCGACTCAACTCCAGCCGTAGTGAAGAAGAAGGTGTTGCCATTCCCAAAGAAAGCTTTTAAGGACCCGGCGGAAAAGAAGTTCCAGCACTTTGTGAAGATGCTTCAAGGACTTAATGTTTCAATTCCATTCACCGAAGCACTTCATGAGATGCCATCTTATGTAAGGTTCCTTAAAGATATACTAGGTAAGAAGCGATCAATTGCTGAGATCGCAGAGGAATGCAATAGATTGGAACTACTAGAGAAGCGGGCGGACCCAGGTAAGTTTTCTATCGCTATAGGCTTAGGTCAATATCGCTTTAATGCTTTATGTGATTTAGGCGCTAGTGTTAGCATGATTCCACTAACCATATGACACAAGATAAAGATAGGTCCCCTAGAGCCTATGGATGCAAAGCTTTACATGGCGAACAACACGGTAGTGATTCCAACAGCGATGGTAGATGATGTGCCAGTGTAAATAGGTAAGTTCTTTGTTCCTGCTGATTTTCTAATTGTTGATATGGCAGAGGACCCTACTTGTCCAATTATGTTAGGTAGGCCATTCTTAGCAACCATCGATGCCAACATAAGCGTGAGGAAAGGATTGCTCTCATTCACAATTAGTGATGAGGTGATAGAGTACGCCTTCAACAAAACGATAAGGAAGAATGAAGGGCCAATGGAGATAAAGTCAATCAAAGGTGTCTACATCACATGCGGGGAAGCAAAGGTAAGAAATATGACACTTGAAGAGCTTGAAAAGAGGGCCATAGAAGCCCAAGTGAAGGAAGTCGTGGCAATCTTGAACGATGGAGCCAAAATGCCACTCGAAATCGACCCAGGTAAGTCGATATCGACTAAAATATTTCAAGATTTTGTGCCAGGTTTTAAGTATGGGGTCGACGTAGGAGAAGAGAGCTCGAAATCGAGCACAGAGGTCGATATCAACCATAACCATAAGCCAAAATCGACTACCCCAGAAGCTGAAAGTGGAGAAGGTACCTCGATATCGAGGTCAGAAGGTCGAAATCGACCACAGCAGATCGAGCGAAAATCCTCCACATCGACAGGACCTCCAAGACCTGAACAGAGGTCGATATCGAGTGATGTTGATCGATATCGACTAGACTCAGAGAAGGAAAAGGTAAGCCAATGTACGGATTCCTCTTTCTCGATTTCAATTAAGGATTTATCCTTATTTGGAAGAGGTTTGCCTTGGTATGTGTGCTTGTACAGGGTATCCAATGATGATCCAAGGAGCTATGAAGTAGGAGATACGGTGTATGTCTCTAAATCGAAGGATCATTGGTTCCCGAGTAGATTCAAAACAAAGAGGATGGGGCCCTTTACTGTGAACCAGATCCATCCAGGCGGGATGCAGCTGAGAGATAAGAATGCAGTTCTATTTGAAGCCCAAGCTACATGGGCTTTGCAGATGCCGCCTTGAGGAGCGTGAAAGGAAGAAGTCGGTCTAGCGACTATAAAGTCTAGAGCTTGTAAAAGACAATTAGTTTTTGGTTTGGACATTTTTACTTTGTTTTAAGACTTTACATTATTATTTGTTTATTTTAGTTTTTTATTTTCTAATGAGTTTCAGGAACGAAGGAGGGCAAAACAGAGATCGAAATCGAGTACAATGCTCGATATCGACCCAGATGGTCGATGTAGATAGCTATGGTCGACTGGATCACCCTGAAGCTTGGAACTAACCAAAAATCGAGTGAGACAGGTCGATATCGACTGGTCCACCCGAAATCGACCTCACCTGCAGAAGTCTTCAACTCCTGATTTTTCGTGAATTTTTAGTAAGTTTCTTTCTTAACCCTAGTTCTTATACAGTGAGGAAACTGTAATCTTTAAGTATGGGGTGGGGGAAAGGCTTACTTGCATAGTTTTAGCATATTTTGAACATGTTTTTAAGTTTTTCATAGTTTTTACATGTTTATGCATATTTTTCATACATAGTTAATTTAGTTACTTTTATCTTTAAGCATATTTATCGTCAAGAATTAGTTATTTTATGCATCATACATAGTTTATGCATCTTTTTAATTTTTGAAAATAAAGAGAAAATGATGACCCCCATCGAAAAATTTTAAAAATAAAGAATAAGTGTCATGGACGTTATTAAGGAACTCGACGATGCAAAAGTAGATTCATTAGAGATATAACATGAAATTGCCTACTTAAGGGAAGTCGCAATGAAGTGCAATTTTTTTAGAGAAAACCATGAAAGTGAGGAAAAACTTGAAGTTGCTTTTGACATATGCATGATAAGATGATGGAGGACTTTAAGAAATTTCCATACATGTGCCAAAATTCATATCCTAGCCTTACCTATGCATATTTGCAATTACGCAAGCCATATATGAGCCTTACATTATCATTATTGCTCCACATATAGTACATATTTCCCATTTTTTATACCTTATACCCTATCCGGGGACTATGTTGAGAATAGATGTCATCTTTGGAGTTGTTATAAGGAATTTGTGCACATTATTCTTGAAGTTGTTGGCAGGAATGAAAGAAATTTGAAATATGGAAAATTTAATAAGTGAGAAAAAAATTCGATCACCTCAGGAGATAAAGGTATGTCGACCCTGCTCGTTGAGATGTTAGTTCAGCGAGATGGGACACAAGGTGAGGAGTCCGAAGTACTAAGTATCCGGGGCCATTCATGACACCCATGTTTGCGACTCGCGAGAAGGCAATACCAAGGTTAGAGAGGTAAAAGCATTTTAGTGAAAAAAGCATTGAACGAAGAGTGAAAGGTGAGAAATATGATGAAGAAGGAATGTGGAATGAAAGTTTGAAAAGAAAGTTTATTTCACCGGATTTAACACCACATGGCCAAAAATTAGCCCACCTTTAGCCTTTTACCAATCTACTTCTCATAAGATTGCAAAAGTCCTCTTGATTATTAACCCTCCTTTTGTGAGTATGATGTTGCTTTTATTCACATGCATGGATATTGTTGACATTAGTACCTTTTCGAGGATGGCAATTGAGTGTAGGGACATATAAGAATGAATATATGATGTTGAGGGTTTACTTTCTTCCCCTGAATGACCATTAAAAGTATTGCTTGGGGACAAGCAAGCTTAAGTATGGGGTGTTTGATGTGCGCGCAAATTGCCATATTTTCTATGCACATTTATGTCCATTTTTTCGATATTTGCATGCATATTGGTTGGGAAAACATAAGATTAGTGGAGTTTATGCTTATTTGTTAAATATAGAGGTCTACATGATTTTTTATGTTATTTCGCAGAAATCAAGACGAAAATGGACGAATTCGGACAAGTGAAGAAGAGCGGAAAAATAACTCGAAGTCTACTCAAGAGTCGAAATCGATCAAAAGACTCGACATCGAGTGGAAACAGAGCACCAGAAATCGAGCAGAGGAGAAACAGATCATGTCGACATGAAGCGGACGATATCGATGTTACAAGATCGATATCAAGTGGCCAAGATCGAGCAAATTGATAGAAGTCGAGTGCCAATCCGAGGTCGAGTAGGACTGCTCGAGATAGAGAAAAGAAGAGGTCGATATCGAGTTTCTTGGTCGATATCGACTGCTGCTACAGAACAGATCCGACGCTATTTTTGATAGAATTTTATCCGAAGCGTTCACATCTATCCTAAAGTCGATATCTTCTATCCAATTACACCAGACTAATCATCCTTTATGATTTTTATCTAGAGTTTTAGTTATTTTACTTATTTAAGTTTTATCTTAGGAATAAAGATAGAGTTTCAAATCCTTGGATAGCGAGGTGAGAGATATATAATTAGAGGCCATTAGGGCTGAGTTAGGCATTGAATTCCAGAAAGAACTGATGTGCGCGCAAATGGCCATATTTTCTATGCACATTTAAGTCCATTTTATCATTCATTCGCATACATATTAGTGGGAAAACATGGGATTAGTGTAGTTTATGCATTATTGTCAAATATATGGGTCTACATGAGTTTCTATCTGATTTCCCAGAAAACAGGACGAAAATTGATAGATTTGGAGAAGCGAAAAAAGAACTCGAAGTCTTCTGAAGAGGTCGAAATCGACTAAAGAACCTCGACATCGAGTACAGCAGAGAGGCAGGAATCGAGCAAGAGGGAAAGCAGAGCATGTCGATATACAGAGGTCGATATCGATGTCTGAAGGTCGATATCGAGTGCCTAGATCGAGCTTATTGATAGAAGTCGAGTGCTAGTCCGAGGAGAAGAAGGAGTGCTCAAGATAGAGTTAAACCGAGGTCGATATCGATGATGAAGGTCGATATCGATGTTGTGCAGCAGAGAAGTCCGACTCAGATTTTGATAGAATTCTATCCGAAGCTTGCACATCTATCCAAAAGTCGAGATCTTTTATCTTCAACGTTAGAGCTATCACTTAAGCTGTTTTACCATGAAGTTTTTAGTTTTACTTTATTATGTTTTATCTTAGAGAATAAAGATAAAGTTTCGAGTCTTTGGATAGCAAAATTCGATATCTATATCTAGAGGCCGTTAGGGCTGAGGTTAATCATTCAATTTCAGTTAATCCAAGAACAACGAGTTTTAGTAGTTTATCGCAGAGAATTTGTGGAGAGAGAGAGAGAGAAGGCCGAGTTGAGGTTGGTGGAAGCGAGAGCGGAATTGGCTTGGTTCGGTTGTAATTTCTTTCTTTTGCAATACAAAGTAGTTTTCTTTCCAATGATGATGATGAGTTGCATGATGAGAAGCGAGTAGTCAACCCACTTCTAGGGTCGGGGTGAGCCCGACGATAGCAATGTAGGGTAAGTGCATCAAAGGTATGACTTTTATGCGTTGCGAAAGTTAGGGAGATTCATTATTTGCATTATTGAAGTGAAAGCCACTCATATTGTGAACTTGGAGTTCTCATGAATTGGATAGTAACTCTTAGGAATTATGCGAGAGCCTCTAATCACCTAAGTGTTGGTAACAAAAGTTATTTGACGGAAAGACATTAAATTTCATAACTTTAAGCATCATACTTGCATTGTTATCGTTGTGGCATGAAACCCCGACTTTGGAAGCTTTTAATTAATTGAATTTGATATAAAGTTTAAGTTTTGATTTCTGACCATCTTTCTACAACCATTCTACGCTCTTCGGGCACTTTTATGACACATAGGTTACGCATTGAAGTTTCTTTAATAGACATCGAAATCGACTATCAAAGGTCGATCTCGAGGACTAACGTCGATATCGAGGTCTGTCTCAACGTTAATTTGGTTTGCTTTTGTCTTGTGCAGGAATCCGGTGGAAATCGACCAGAACTGAGGTCGATATCGACCAGACACATCGATATCGAGTGTCTCCTGAGGTCGAAAGCTTGATCGTGATTACAACAAGGGAAGCGTTTACATACCTCCTCGTGGATTCGATCCTGAATTACCCTACCACTGCATTGGGAGAGATTCTTGTATTATTTGATTGATAAGGGAGTTAGCATAGGATAGTTGTGAATTATATTTGAATATTTGAATCGTACCTCCCGCCTTTACGAATAAATTGGCGCCATTGTCGGGGAGGCAATCAATCGCCACCTATGTTTTCTCACGATCTTTTAGAGCTTATTTTGCAGGTTTATGCGACGTTCTAATCACGGACCTATCCTGGAAACCATAGACGAGCCTGAACGTTTCTTCCATCTTCGCAACAGAGCTATTCAAATCATGGCTGACAACGAAACACAGGCTGAGACCATAGAGCGGTTGAGGAAAGAGATTGAGGACCACAATGCAACAATCGCTGTTGAGAGGGCTGCCGCTGCTGCAGAGTGAACCCATGCTGATAGGGAGGAGGATGCGTGTAGACAAGCCCAAGAGCGGCTCAATCAGTAACCACAGACGGCGATGCAATACATATATCCGCCGCTTCATGTTCCTGAATCCAGTATACTTATTCCTCCTTCCAAATATTAAATTAAAATAAACTTCCTGTCTGAAATTAAAAGAAATTCTTTTGAAGGAAGACCTAATGAATGCCCACTGCAACACATCTCTACTTTTATGGATTTATGTGAAATAATTGCTGATGGTGTAAATTTAGAGTATGTGAGACTAAAATCTTTTCGATGGTCATTGGCAGGGAAGGCATTACAATGGCTTCAGAGTTTGGCTCCACGCTCGCTGAGGACATGGGCGGAGGTGAAGGATGCATTCTTGAATAAGTTCTTTCCACCCTCTAAGATGGCGATGTTGCGGCAAAGGATCACGGCGTTCAAGCAAAAGCCAGGTGAAACATTAACACAGGCGTGGGAGCGGTTTAAGGACTTGCTGAGGTCATGCCCGACGCATGGGCAACTTCCAAATGTCACCCAGGAGATATTCTACCATTCTGTTGATGCGCCGAATAAGGAGAGGGTCAATTCACATACCTCTTATCGGTACATTGAGCTTACACCAACGGAGGCCTGGGAGACCATTGAGAGGCTCATGAACTTCGACAATACGTATGGGACTGATGTGGCCTATGATTCAAGGCCTGCCCCATCAATGCCATTATATGAGCCTCCAAGGGAGATAGATCCAGATGTGCGGCAACAATTCCACAATGATCAAACACGCCGCCTTCAAAAGCAAGTCAGGTTCCTAAGCAATAATCAAACTTGTCAAGAATGTGGCTCAACAAGGCATAACACTAGTGATGGCGGAACAACATGAGGAAGCCAAGTGGACAAGAGGCTCCTACGGAGGGGGCAATCAACAATATTGGGGAGATCAACGCTTCTATCAAAGGGACCCCCCACCATATAGAGCACCAGGGCACACTGAGCGGGAAACAAGGAAGGATGATCTGCAGATCATACTTGATGAGATGCAGAGGAACCATGCTGAGTTCAAACAAGCCAACAACTCCATTCATACTCAGCTGCAGGGCATCAATTCTAGACTTGGGGAGATCGACGTTTGGAAGCGCAACATGGAGACCCAAATGGGTCAATTGGCGGAAGCAATACCCAAAGCATCAAGATCATTCCCGGGATCAATTGTGCCCAACCAAAAGGGAAAAACCACTAGACACATTGCAGCGATGAATCTAAGGAGTGAGTGTCAATTACAAACGCCCGAGCAAAAGGCGGAGGAGAAGGCCCCAGAAGGAACATCGATATTGACCCCCTCTGTCGATATCGACACTGCTGATGAGTCACCACAGAAATCGACTCCTCCAGTCGATGTCGACCCCCATCCTTTCGATGTCGATCTCACTCCAGCCGTAGGGAATAAGAAGGCGTTGCCATTCCCAACAAGAAAGGTGATTAAGGACCCAGCAGAAAAGAAGTTCCAGCGGTTCGTGAAGATGCTTCAAGGAATCAATGTCTCTATACCATTCACAGAAGCAATTCATGAGATGTCATCCTATGTAAGGTTCCTTAAAGACATACTGGGTAAGAAGCGATCGCTTTATGAGATCGCAAAAGAGTGAAATAGATTGGAGCTACCACAAAAGCGGGCGGACCCAGGTAAGTTTTCTATCGCTATAGGCTTAGGTCGATATCGCTTTAATGCTTTAGTTGATTTGGGCGCTAGCGTTAGCATGATGCCACTAACCATTTGGCACAAGGTAAAGATAGGTCCTCTGGAGCCCGTGGATGCAAGGTTATACATGGCGAATAATACGGTAGTGATTCCAACAGGATTGGTGACTGATGTGCCAGTACAAGTAGGTAAATTCTTTGTCCCTGCTGATTTTCTAGTTGTTGATATAGCGAAGGACCCTGCTTATCCCATTATTTTAGGTAGGCCATTCCTAGTGACCGTCGATGCCAACATCAGCGTGAAGAAAGGATTACTCTCATTTACAATCAGCGATGAGGTGATAGAGTATGCCTTCAACAAGACGGTGAGGAACAATAAAGGGCCAATGGAGATAAAGGCCATCAATGGTGTCTACATCGCATGTGGAGAAGCTAAGAAAAGGAGTATGACATCGAAAGAGCTAGAAAAGAGGGCTATAGAAGTCCAAGTGGAGGAGGTTGTGGCAATCTTGAACGAATGAGCCAAATAGAACATCAAAATCGACCCAGGTAAGTCGATATCGACTAACAAAGTTCAAGATTTTGTGCCAGGTCATAAGTATGGGGTCGACGGAGGAGGAGAAGGAACCTCAAAATCGGGCATGAAGGTCGATATCGACCATGCCCATATGACGAAATCGACCACTATTGATGCTGAGAAAGGAGGAGCAGAGAGCTCGATATCGATGTCTAAAGGTCGAAATCAACCTGATCATATCGAGAGTTGGTGTATGCATTTTTAGTCATATTTTGCATCATATGTTCATCTCATTTAAGTCATTTTATTTACTTTTGTGTTGGGAAAGTGTGTCGTTTGTGTTAGTTTTCGTATTATTTAAGATATGGAGTCTACACAAGCTTTGGTGGTGTTTTTGTAGGTTTTGAAGCTGATTTGAAGGAGTTTGTACGCACTTTAGAGCTTAATGGAGATGCCAAGCAAAAGCAAAAAGTGGTGCAGCTGGAGAAAATCCTTATTTTAGCCATCCATCACTTCGATTCAAGTTCTGGAGCCTTCATGAGAGTTGTAGTCCTTGAAAAGAGCTTTCCAACGCATGTTCATATACGTCAATCGAATAAACGAGGACTCGGAAAAGTGCGTTTGAAGTCAGAGTCGAAAAGCTGGAGAAAAACAGAAGTTACTGCATTCAAACAGACCCTCGGCGCCGACACCTCAGACCTCGGCGCCGAGGTATCTGCGAACAAGAGAAGTTTCTGTGGGCTGATTTTATTACTTAATGGTCTTTTTAATTAGGATTTTCATCTGAATTTCTTTTAGAATCTTTTAGTTAGATAGACTTGGGATATTTTATCCTTCCTTAGATGGATTTTATTATTTTCCTAAGATAAAATCTCTTTTCCTTGGGGATTAAGTCTTAATTTTTATCTTTTAAATAAAGGCTATTAGGGGCTGATTTGAGAGGACAACACACAGCGCAGGGCTGCGCGCAGCAGCTGTAGGACGAGTTTTAGGGTTTTTGTTTGGCGTTTGGGCGAAAGCTTGGGCATTTGTTGTTGCGATTGAACGCTTATTTCCATGTTTTATATTATTGCAAGTTTTGTTTATGTTTTCTTCTCTTAAATTCATGTTTTCCATTGTCATGTTTGAGTAGTTATCTTCCTTCTAGGGTTGGGGTGTGCCCAACAATAGACACGTGTATGATGGATGAATCTATAATTGTGTGATGTTTTTATTGTTTTCTACCTATGTGCTTAACCTTTGATGAAAGTTTAAGGAATTCATAGTTGCAATTGAACTTGAAAGAGGAAATTGTTAACTTGATAGTAATTAGGGTTTTCTAATGAAAGTTAAAGAAATCCTAATTAAGAGAAGGTAGAAACAAGTAGGTCTTTTATGCGAAAGTGAATGGATTTACTTGTTGATTGATGAAACTCAATTGTTGATGATAAAAGCATGACCTTTTATGTGATTCATTGATTTTCCCATATGTTTGTTGTTGTGGTGATCCTTTTCCTTGGAAGTTTTCCCTTTTATTAATTAAAATTCATATTTTATTCTCTTATCACCACCCATCTCTCTTCCATCTCTTTTCTTAGTTTAAACCCGACAAAGCAACTAAATAAGAAACGATGACTCTCTCCTGTGGACGATCCTGACTCCCTATGCTATAGCGGGGTCTTGACTACAAATTTATTTGGTCGAGAAACCCTCTCATCAAATTGGCGCCGTTGCCGGGGAGATTTCAATCGTGCCTTGTTTAGTTGTTTTTAGGGTTTGGGAATAGTCCACCTCCTTTATTCTGTAAATATCATTTTATTTTCTTTTATTTTCTTTATTTTAGTTTTTATTTTTTATTTTTTTGAATACCACACCTCCCACCACTCCCCTCCTCGGTACCGACTTGGTGTCGAGCCCTTTCTATTTGATTTGTGCGCTTGTTTGAGTTTTCAAGATTTGGTACAAGATGCAGTACACATATGATTATTTTGAAACAAGGGCTGAACAAGAAAGACGACAAGCAAGGAAAAAGGAGTATGCGAGCTATCTAGCCGAGGTTGATGAGGAGGATGAAGATTTCATTGATTTTGATAGTTGGAAAGCAAAGAAGTCCTCCGAGGATTCAACCAAAACCCAAGAGTCATATGGGTCCTATCAACCAACGGAGAGGTATTATGCTCAACATGACTATAAGGACTCGTATGAGCCCTCCCAACCATGGAATCTCTATCATGAACCACCTCCTCCTTATGAGCAATGGGAGCGGCCTCCGGAACCATCACTGGAGGTCGACGCTAAAGAGTGTAGGCACACCATAGATGATGAAAACAACAAGCAAATGAGGGCTGAGATGGCGGAATTACGACGCCAGATAGAAGCTGAAGCCGCTGAAGTACGACGACTAAGGGAGTACAACACAATCATGCGTGAACAACTGGGCGAATGGAATAGGCTGCAGGCTTTGTCACAATCACCCTTAAAAGACGTAGCCCCCCAACCAATAGAGACGGCGTATCTGCATAAGGTTGGTTCATTTGATAACATTATCTTTTGCGAGTTGGTAGGTGGAGAAGAGCTTGAGGAGGAGTTGGTTCCTATCTCAACCAAGTCAACATACACTTGTGCTAACTCTACTCAGACCCCTGATGACGCAATTGCGTGTCCTAATGAGGAAGAAGAGAGTTGCCATGATCCTACGGAGCTACATGTAAGGTTAGATATGGTTTTCAACCTCTTTTCTCATGATGAACATGTTGGTATCGAGACATTTCAGGAGAAGCCATGTGAGGAACCCCATCAAGAGGAAGAAGTGCTCGAAGAGAAAGAGAAACCCCTTGAGGAAGAAGAAGAAGTGATAAAGGAGGAGCCAAAAGTCATTGTTCGATGCATTACACCGCCACTTTTACCATTCCAGGTGAAGGTGATTCCCGACGATCTCAAACAATCAACTTTTGCATTTAAGTATGGGGTACTCGCAAAGTGGCATGTTGAAGATGAGGCAGAAGAAGAAGAAGTGGACGAATCTCTTCCCCCTCCACCATTGTACACCGAACTCAACAATGAAATACATCTATTTGTGTATGATGGTGAGGAAGCTCAAAAAGTCAATTCAATGAAGAGGAAGAGAGGCGCAAATGAGGAACACACGTTTGCTAAGTGCTTTCCAAGACAGTTGCTAGCTAGAGCCAAGAGAGATGAATGGGTGGAATGTTGGAGTGTCCACTCGGGAAGGTTCAAGCTCATCCATAAGGAAAGGAGGAGAGGCATAAAAAGGTACAAGGACCAAGAGCCATATCACTTGACAATCTATCCCGATGTACCACCGGAGGATGTTCTCCCACCGTCTCCACCAGCGGAGCCACCGGATCCACCACCTCCTCCTGACCCGGTTTGAAGAAAAAAAAAGGGAAGTATGTCGAGCTATAGACTTTAAATATAGCGCTTACGGGAGGCAACCCGCTTTATTTTCTTTTCTTTCTAAGTTTTATTTTTATTTTTTAAGTTTTAGGATAGGTAGGATAGTTGGGGTAGAGCATATTGCACTAACCATGTAGGGCTTAGGAGGAAACCACTGCGAAAACGGGCGAAAAACGGAAAAAGAAGCTCAACAGTAGCTGTACCGAGGCCGTACCGAGGTCCCTAGGGTCGGTACCGACCCTCCTGACGGACAGGTAAGTGAATCTCGGAAAACCGAGAAATTCCAGTAGTTGTACCGAGGCCGTACCGAGGTCCCTAGGGTCGGTACCGACCCCCCTGACGGATAGGTAAGTGAATCTCGGAAAATAGAGAAATTCCAGTGGGCATACCGACCCCGTACCGAGGTCCCTTGCCTCGGTACCGACCCCCTACCAAAAAAAATTTTAATTATTTTCAGAAAACCTTTTTTTTCTTTCCTTTTTTTTTCTTCTTTCCTTCCCTCTTTCCTTCTCTTTACTGTCTATTCCAGCCCCTCGTTTCACCACCACTGCCCTCGGTTTCGATACCCCACCCCGCACAACTCCCTCTCTCCGCGCCACCCACCACTGTCGCGAGCCACATCCGGCGCCACCTACCACCTGGCGCACCCCCTGAGCCCAGCTGCACCTCGGTTCCGAGCCTGTAGCCCCCACACCCACCCCTTGGTTCCGAAGCACCCCGCACAGCTCCCTCTCTCTCGGCGCCTCCCACGTCACCCACGAGCCACTTCCGGCCACCGCACCCCAGCCCCACGAACCACCACCCTCACCCGCACCCCCCGAGCCCAGACCTGACCCGGTTCGAGCCCAGCAGCCCTCCCACCAAACCACCATTGCACAAATCGCTGTTTGGATATTTTGGTTCGTTACACCTTCGAAATCCCGGGTTTTCTTCTTCGTTCAACTCAATTGTGGTATGAATTCTAACCCTAAACTTGTTTATTTCAATTATTTTGATTGATTTGATGATTTGGGTTGAGATTGAAACCTAGGGTTTGATTTAGAAGCGGAATTCGGGGCTTTTTGCCAAAAGCCAAATTGGTCGAAATTGATGATATGGTTGTGTTGTTGGGTTGATTTGGAGCAATTTTCATGTTCATAGAATTGTCAAATTGTTTATGGATTGCGAGCTAATTAGATTTTAAGATTTCATTGCGATTCGTTCGAGGCTTTGATTTGTGAATTGATTTTTATGCTTTAAGTTGATTAGTTTCTTCTATTTTAGCATGAAAATTATATTCTTGCAAGATTTGACATGTGCAAACAAGTTGTATATATTTCATATTTATCTTACTTGTTTTGAACTTAAGTATGGGGTTATGGTGGTTGACTTGTTCATATTGATTTACATTACTTATATGGTTTATATTGAGAATATTTTTATAGGTTATGTATTATATTTTATATGGTGGTGAGTTTGGGTGCATTTGAGCTTATTGCTATTTTTAAGAATGTCCTTCAACTTATATTATTGCACTTGCTTTATATTCTTATATGATTTATTTAGTGCATACTATTCTTGTTATTTTGCTAGGTTTACGTGGTTATTAGGTGTGGCCTGGGCATATATTGGTTTGACCCGCCACCCCCCTTTCCATAAAGAGCTTATTGATCTCCAGCAGCTTCTGAATCTTGATTTTGTGAGTTTCGGAATCTTTCCCTTTTACTTTGATTTTCTTTTGACAGTGGGGACACTGTCTATTTTTAAGTATTGGGTGAGGGATTCAGAAACTTGTTTGATGTGTTTTGGATTATGTTTATGTTTATGTGTTGCATTTTACTTTATTTTGATTATGTTATGCATTCATGTTTAAAATTTATGCATTTGAGTCTTTTGTCATGTCTTTAGTTATGCTTTTAGTTTCATAAAAAGAAAAAAAATTATTATTAAAAAAAATGTCGAAAAAAAAAGATAAAAAAATGCATGTTTATTTTCATTTTGTCTTATGTTTTAGTGAGTTTATACCCTAACTTAGATGCCCTATGATGATAAATAATGACTAACTTGATCATGTAATATCCTAAGGCATAGTTCGGATGGTTTAGCCTAAGTCGCACAAAATGTTTTTATGTCAAGTTTGACTTGCAATTGAAATTGAGCATATATAACTTTGGGATTTAGGTGATTGGAATCCAACATGTCCTAGTGAGTTACTTGGCCTATGAGGAATTGATCTTTATATTTTTCCTTCTTTTTGATGTGTGTATTACTTTCCTTATAGATTACCTCTTGATATTGCGATGTACATCTAAGTCTTGAAACCAATATGAGATAGCTAGTCATTGCATAATTTGATCAAATGATAGAGGCACTCTTTATTAGCCACTTTTATATCCTCTTTTACCAGTTTTACCTACCTTATATATGTTTTCTTTGCTTGTAACCACTTTGAGCCTTATAGCCTATTCTTGTAACTCCACAAAATCTATCCTAGCCAATGATTAGCCTTACCTCCTTATCCGGGAATTAGGACTTAGTGATTGGTAGAGATTGATGTTTGAGGAGTAGAGACCTATGATTTGGTTTAAGAGTGGGACACATTTTTGGGTGGGTATTTTATTTCCTCACCACTTGATCTATTGTAAAAGGTATTTTTGGCTCTTATATTTAAATAAATGCACATGAGATTATGAAAAAGAAAAGAGAGTTCGAAAAAAAACCGAAAAAGAAAAAAAAACGGAGAAAAGAAAAAAAGAATAAATGAGAAGTTGTGCATGAGCCAAATTTATCTTTATTTATTTTATGTGAGATATATTGGATATTTTGGGGTTATTGAAGAGGTGTGCCATCTTAGATGAGTTCGGATGTGTTTATAATTGATGAGCCAAATTTATCCTTATGTGAAATATATTGGATATTTTGGGGATTTTTGAAGAGTTGTGCTATATTAGATGAGTTTGGAAGTGTTATTATATGATGGAATTGTTTGGATGAGTTGAGTTAGAAATTTAGGAGTCTTTGGTTCCCGGATTTCTAGCACCACATAGCCTAAATGATTCCTACCTTTATGTTCTTACCAAGCCAAGTTACAACCCAGCCGAATGAGTCCTTCTTTGAAGGCCACTGAGCCAAAGTCCTCTTGATAGTTAATGCATGTTTTGACATCTCGGTGAATTGATTGGTGATATTAATTGCAAATTCTATGTAGTTTAATGTCATAAAGAATTGAGTTGAGAGATGTACTTCAAGCCTAAACACATTTGAAAGGAAGTGAAAACACAATATTTCCCTTGAGTGGTTGGATTCTAGTTGCTTTGCCTAAGGTTATCTAAATATATGTGATGATGGTTCAATGCTTGTTCTTATTTGCACTATGCTAAATTGATGTTGCTTTTGACTAAGGTGAAGACTTGAAGGCATGTTAAGGGTTTTGGTCATAGTTTGGTTATTGCTTGAGGACAAGCAAGTCTAAGTATGGGGTGTTTTGATGTATGCATTTTTAGTCATATTTTGCATCATATTTTCATCTCATTTAAGTCATTTTATTTACTTTTGTGTTGGGAAAGTGTGTCGTTTGTGTTAGTTTTCGTATTATTTAAGATATGGAGTCTACACAAGCTTTGGTGGTGTTTTTGTAGGTTTTGAAGCTGATTTGAAGGAGTTTGGACGCACTTTAGAGCTTAATGGAGATGCCAAGCAAAAGCAAAAAGTGGTGCAGCTGGGGAAAAGCCTTATTTTAGCAATCCATCACTTCTATTCAAGTTCTGGAGCCTTCATGAGAGTTGTAGTCCTTGAAAAGAGCTTTCCAACGCATGTTCATATGTGTCAATCGAATAAACGAGGACTCGGAAAAGTGCGTTTGAAGTCAGAGTCGAAAAGCTGGAGAAAAACAGAAGTTACTGCATTCAAACAGACCCTCGGCGCCGACACCTCAGACCTCGGCGCCGAGGTATCTGCGAACAGGAGAAGTTTCTGTGGGCTGATTTTATTACTTAATGGTCTTTTTAATTAGGATTTTCATCTGAATTTCTTTTAGAATCTTTTAGTTAGATAGATTTGGGATATTTTATCCTTCCTTAGATGGATTTTATTATTTTCCTAAGATAAAATCTCTTTTCCTTGGGGATTAAGTCTTAATTTTTATCTTTTAAATAAAGGCTATTAGGGGCTGATTTGAGAGGACAACACACAGCGCAGGGTTGCACGCAGCAGCTGTAGGACGAGTTTTAGGGTTTTTGTTTGGCGTTTGGGCGAAAGCTTGGGCGTTTGTTGTTGCGATTGAACGCTTATTTCCAGGTTTTATATTATTGCAAGTTAGGTTTATGTTTTCTTCTCTTAAATTCATGTTTTCCATTGTCATGTTTGAGTAGTTATCTTCCTTCTAGGGTTGGGGTGTGCCCAACAATAGACACGTGTGTGATGGATGAATCTATAATTGTGTGATGTTTTTATTGTTTTCTACCTATGTGCTTAACCTTTGATGAAAGTTTAAGGAATTCATAGTTGCAATTGAACTTGAAAGAGGAAATTGTTAACTTGATAATAATTAGGGTTTTCTAATGAAAGTTAAAAGATCCTAATTAAGAGAAGGTAGAAACAAGTAGGTCTTTTATGCAAAAGTGAATGGATTTACTTGTTGATTGATGAAACTCAATTGTTGATGATAAAAGCATGACCTTTTATGTGATTCATTGATTTTCCCATGTGTTTGTTGTTGTGGTGATCCTTTTCCTTGGAAGTTTTCCCTTTTATTAATTAAAATTCATATTTTATTCTCTTATCACCACCCATCTCTCTTCCATCTCTTTTCTTAGTTTAAACCCGACAAAGCAACTAAATAAGAAACGCTGACTCTCTCCTGTGGACGATCCTGACTCCCTATGCTATAGCGGGGTCTTGACTACAAATTTATTTGGTCGAGAAACCCTCTCATCAAGAGTAACCACTCCAAATCGACTGAACCTCCAAGAGTACAACAGAGCTCGATATCGACCACTGAATATCGATGTCGACCTGAACCACAGACAGAGAAGAAGGTAAGTCAAGGTACGGATTCCTCCTGTTCCATTTCAATAAAAGATTTATCATTATTTGGAAGAGGTGTGCCTTGGCATGTGCGCTTGTCTAGGGTATCCGATGATGATTCGAGCCAATATGACATAGGAGACAAGGTGTATGTCGCCAAATCCAAAGATCAATGGTTCCCTCCTAGATTCAAAGACAAGATGATGGGACCTTTCATGGTAAATCAAATCCATCCGGGCAGAATGCAGCTGCGTGATAAGAAAGGAGTTCTATTTGAGGCCCAAGCTACATGGGCTCTGCAGATGCCGCCTTGAGAGCGCGAAGGAAGAAGTCGGCCTAGCGACTTTAAAGTCTAGAGCTTGTAACAGACACTTAGTTTTTGGTTTTAGACAGTTTTTACTTTATATTACATTGCATTGTTTTTGTCTTGGTTTTAGTTTGTTCAACAAGTTGCATGATAGAGGAAAGAAAGAGCACAAAAACAAGCATCGATATCGATGTTAAAGATCGACATCGACCTTAAGGTCGATTCAGATGGGCTTGTGGTCGAGGCCGGATCACCCTGAAGCTTGAGCCAGATATCGATAACAAAGATCGATTTCGACGTTGCAAGGTCGATGTCGACCATCCATGCAGTCTTCTTCGTCTCCTGAAATTTGTGACGTTTAGTAAGTTTTCTTTCTTAACCCTAGTTCTAATATAGTGAGGACACTGTAAACTTTAAGTATGGGTGGGGGAAGGCTTACTTGCATATTTTAGCATATTTTGAAGTTTTTGCATACTTTTTTACATATTCATGCATAATACTTAGTTAATTTAGAATTGCATATTTATCTTGAAGCATTGCATTCATACTTAGTCATATCTTTATTACATATTTTTTATTTCAAAAAAAAGAGAAAAAATGACCCCCATCAAAAAATTGAAAAATGAAAAAAGAGTCATGGAAGTATAAAAAAGAGCTCTACGATGCAAAATTAGATTCATTAGAGATATAACATGAAATTGCCTAGTTAAGGGAAGTCCCAATGAATTGCAAAAAGAAAAAAAATAAAGGAGATGAAAATTTGAAGTTGCTTTTGACATGTGCATGATAAGATGATGGAGGACTTTTAGAAATTTCCATACATGTTCTTACACAAAAAGTTCATATCCTAGCCTTACCTATGCATATTTGCAAAAGTCACAAGCCATACATGAGCCTTACTATATCATTGTCATTATTGCTCCACATATATTACATATTGCCCATTTTATACCTTATACCCTATTCGGGGACAATGTTGAGAATGGATGTCATCTTTGGAGTTGTTATATGGAGTTTGTGCATATCTGATCACCTCAGGAGATAAAGGTAGGTCGACCCTGCTCGTTGAGATGTTAGTTCGGCAAGATGGCACACAAGGTGAGGAGTCCGAAGTACTAAGTATCCGGGGCCATTCATGACACCCATGTTTGCGACTCGCGAGAAGGCAGTGCTAAGGTTAGAGAGGTAAAAGCATTATAAGTGAAAAAAAAAAGCATTGAGGGATGAGTGAAAGGTGAGACATTATGAAGAAGGAATGTGGAATATTTTGGAAAGAAAGTTTTATTTCCCTGGATTTAACACCACATGGCCAAAAATTATAAGTAAAAAAAAAGCATTGAGCGATGAGTGAAAGGTGAGACATTATGAAGAAGGAATATGGAATATTTTGGAAAGAAAGTTTTATTTCCCCGGATTTAAACACCACATGGCCAAAAATTAGACCACCTTTAGCCTCTTACCAATCTACTTCTCACAAGCTTGCAAAAGTCTTCTTGATTATTAATGCTATGTCGCTGAAATTGTTTTATGCATATAAACCTCCTTTTATGAGTATGAAATTGCTTTTATTCAGAGGCATGGACTTGGTTGACATAAGTACCTTATCGAGGATGGCAATTGATTGTGGGGACATATGAAAAATGAATCTATGATGTTGAGGGTTTACTTTCTTCCCCTGAATGACCATTAAAGGTATTGCTTGGGGACAAGCAAGCTTAAGTATGGGGTGTTTGATGTGCGCGCAAGTTGCCATATTTTCTATGCACATTTAAGTCCATTTTATCATTCATTCGCATACATATTAGTGCGAAAACATAGGATTAGTGTAGTTTATGCATTATTGTCAAATATATGGGTCTGCATGAGTTTCTATGTGATTTCGCATAAAACAGGACGAAAATGGACAAATTTGGAGAAGCGGAAAAAGAACTCGAAGTCTTCTGAAGATGTCGAAATCGAATAAAGAACCTCGACATCGAGTACATCAGAGAGGCAGGAATCGAGCAAGAGGGAAAGCAGAGCATGTCGACATACAGAGGTCGATATCGATGTCTGAAGGTCGATATCGAGTGCCTAGATCAAGCTTATTGATAGAAGTCGAGTGCTAGTCCGAGGAGAAGGAGTGCTCGAGATAGAGTTAAACCAAGGTCGATATCGATGATGAAGGTCAATATCGATGTTGTCCAGCAGAGAAGTCCGACTCAGATTTTGGTAGAATTCTATCCGAAGCTTGCACGTCCATCCAAAAGTCGAGATCTTCTATCTTCAACGTCAGAGCTATCACTTGAGCTGTTTTACCATGAAGTTTTTAGTTTTAATTTATTATGTTTTATCTTAGAGAATAAAGATAAAGTTTCGAGTCTTTGGATAGCATAGTTCGATATCTATATCTAGAGGCCGTTAAGGCTGAGTTTAATCATTCAATTTCAGTTAATCCAAGAACAGCGAGTTTTAGTAGTTTATCGCAGAGAATTTGTAGAGAGAGAGAGGAGGCCGAGTTTAGGTTGGTGGAAGCGAGAGCGGAATTGGCTTGGTTCGGTTGTAATTTCTTTCTTTTGCAATACAAAGTAGTTTTCTTTTCAATGATGATGATGAGTTGCATGATGAGAAGCGAGTAGTCAACCCACTTCTAGGGTCGGGGTGAGCCCGACGATAGCAATGTAGGGTAACTGCATCAAAGGTATGACTTTTATGCGATTCCGTCTTCTATCCTATGCATAATCCTTTGCGAAAGATAGGGAGATTCATTATTTGCATTATTGAAGCGAAAGCCACTCATATTGTGAACTTGGATTGCTAATGAATTGGATAGTAACTCTTAGGAATTATGCGAGAGCCTCTAATCACCTAAGTGTTGGTAACGAAAGTTATTTGACGGAAAGACATTAAATTTCATAACTTTAAGCATCATACTTGCAATGTTATCGTTGTGGCATGAAACCCCGACTTTGGAAGCTTTTAATTAATTGAATTTGATATAAAGTTTAACTTTGATTTCTGACCATCATTCTACAACCATTCTACGCTCTTCGGACACTTTTCCGACACATAGGTTATGCATTGAAGTTTCTTTAATAGACATCGAAATCGACTGTCAAAGGTCGATCTCGAGGACTAACGTCGATATCGAGGTCTGTCTCGACGTCGATTTGGTTTGCTTTTTTCTTGTTCAGGAATCCAGTGGAAATCGACTAGAACTGAGGTCGATATCGACCAGACACATCGATATCGAGTGTCTCCTGATGTCGAAAGCTTGATCGTGATTACAACAAGGGAAGCGTTGACATACCTCCTCGTGGATTCGATCCTGAATTACCCTACCACTGCATCGGGAGGGATTCTTATATTATTTGATTGATAAGGGAGTTAGCATAGTTGTGAATTATATTTGAATCGCACCTCCCGCCCTTACGAACAAGAACAAACATTCAGTTTTCAAGCAAGAATTTCAGTTTTATAGTAGAGAGAGAGGGAGAGCCGAGTAGAGTTGTGCGAGAAGCGAGAGCGGAGAGTTGGCTTTGTTCTTCAATGATGATGAAGCGCGAGTAGTCAACCCACTTCTAGGGTCGGGGTGAGCCCGACGATAGCAATGTAAGTTTGTGCATCAAAGGTATGATTTTTATGCGATTCCGTCTTCTATCCTATGCATGATCCTTTGCGAAAGTTGAGGAGATTCATTATTTTCATTATTGAAGCGAAAGCCAATCATATTGTGAATTTGGATTTGTCATGAAATTGGATAGAAACTCTTGGGTTTATGCGAGAGCCTCTAATCACCTAATAGTTGGTAACGAAAGTTATTTGACGGAAAGGCATCATCTTTCATGAATTTGGCATAACACTTGCATGATTATCGTTGTGGCATTAATCCCCGACCTTGGAAGCCTTTAGTTTATTGATTCATATGAAAAGTTTGTGTTTTTATTTCTGTCCATCCTTCCATCATCATCCTACATTCTTCGGACATCTTTTCCGATGCAAATAGGTTCTTTTAAAGTTTCTGTTGAAGACCTGATTTCGACTGCAGAGGTCGATATCGAGTGCTGACATCGGTATCGAGTACCCAACTCGACGGTGACTTATTGCTTTTGTCTTCTGCAGGAAACTTAGTTGGAAATCGACCAGAACTGAGGTCGATATCGACCAGGCACCTCGATATCGAGTGGTCTTCTGGAGTCAAAACGTGATCGTGATTGCAAGCTTATGAAACGCTGACATACCTCCCCGTGGATTCGATCCTGGATTACCCTACCACTACATCGGGAGGGATTCTTGTATTTTATTTGCTTGGACAAGGGAGTCGTCCTAGTTTGATATTTTATTTAGAGATCCCCCCTACTACGAACAACTAACTAAAACGCAGCGTTCAGTTGCTGACTAGTCATGCGGCGGCTGCTGCCTGTGTATTTTCCAAACTTGCTGCGTGGGAGCTTGCGGCGGCCGCTGTCTATATGCTGCGGTCGCCGCCTGTGGTTGCTGCAGCTACTCCAGAACCTGCCGCATCTGTAGACAGCTTCATTTCGTATTCTCTTTCACTTGCTCGTTTTGTCCAATCCACGACCATTTCATCCTTCCTTGGCATTCGAATCCAACTCTACAAAATAACCACAATTGTGCGCAGAATCCGAACTCTTCCAAAATAATCATAAGATGCAATTAAACTCCAAATCATGCATTAAATGCAACCTCACTATCCTAAAAATGCCTATAATGCCTATCTAAGATATGCATTATCATAAAGCCTAAATTCAAATTCATCCACTACATACCTCGACGCTTTAGTTAACGAGTTTCTTCAAAAAAAATCAACTTACACACAACCTCCAACTCACGATCCCAAACTTTCCAACTAACCAATTAATCCTCATACGTCTACATCCATTATCCTCTAAGTAATCACAGACCAAGTCTAATATCCCAAGTCCTCGTCAAGACCTCTATCAAGATCAATCTAGGTATTCCCTACCAAATTCATTTATTCCTCATATGTCCTCAAGAATCCATTTGATCATTATCTTTACAAGTCCTTGAATTGCTCCATTACTCTTATCCTACTTCTCATACGAAAAAGCACACTCATTTCTAATCCACCTCTAAGGAACCAACCCCTATTGCCATCCTCACATAGTTACATCCTCACATTCCGTATCCTCAATCTCGCAAGTAAGGTTTCATTTCTTAAGCTGCTCACATACCCAAAATGACACAAGCACCTTACTAAGCTAGGCCGAAAAGTCCTATCACTACCATCTGTCCTCACTTGCCAAATTCTAAGTTAGAGCCAACTAGAGCTAAACCCGTATCACGACCCATCTGGTCTCCTCAACTGCACTTATACCCAAGTGGTCAACAACATGTCTTACTCATCTAACTTACTGGAACATCTCCAAACCAAATAGTATCTCTACATTTCCCAAAAGGTCATAGAAATTTCACTCATTCATAATACCAATTTACCATTCAGAGTCCTATTATAGCCTCAATCACTCACGAGCCCTCAAGCCATCTTATACTTGCTCCTTATTGCCACATACTCCTAACTCGCCTGAGACTACAATCCTCAACAACGACACCTTACCTCTTAATGACCTTAACCACCAACCCTCTTTCCAAGAGAAATTTTATATCATTCTTATTCGGATTCACCCAAGGCATCACAATTTATTTCATTCCCAAAATCCATTAACGATTTGTATCATCATATCCTCCACCTGGACTAGTTCCCATATTCATCATTCAGAATCTTCCTATCTCTAAATCCAATCAATCAAACTCATGATCAAACTTAATGATAACTTTTCTTCTCTATAAGCCTTTCCTTAAATCTCATGTTTCTTTTCCTAGCACCTTAACATTCAAATCACTGTCACGCATGCCAATTGCGATTTCTTCCTACTCTAAAAATCTTCCAATCTTGCCTCTAGTGTTCCTCCAATTATAATTCTAGCAAGTATCCTGAATTCCCAAGAGCAACCTCAATATTGATCTCACATCCTGCTCCTTATCATATAAACAACTCAAATCCCAAGATCCACAATTTCCAAGCAGTCCTAGTCCCTCAAACCTTAACGATATCCATAATTCATTCCTTACCAAAGTCATTCCCACTTCACAATACGAACAACCTAAGTCCCACAGTCTACAATTCCTCAAGCAATCCTAGCTACTCGAACCTTATCTCCATCCAAAACTAGTTCCTCAACAACATCACTTCCACTCTTAGTATGACAACCCATCTAACATCATATCCTCCCTACGAGAATCCTCCCTCAAAGATACCTAAATGAACTTACCCTGTCTTTTGGCCAAAATTACTCACCTATACCCCAATCTCATCTCCACAATCGTGCCATTATCATCCTATGCCCAACCTAAGGCCTACCTAGAAGGCTCATCTCCAAAATTCCTAACCGCTGTCTCTTCTCATCCTTAGAAACTCACTCGATCCTGCCTAAGCCAATGTCTCCTTCCTATGACTCTATCTCATGCCATCATCGAAACAAACCTATGACTTCTAGCTCTCCTATTACTCCCCAGAATATTCCACATAAAAGAACCTAAATCCTCATAAATAGGAAGGAAAAGAGAAGGAATGAAAGGAAAAGGAAATTATCAGTTGTACACACTAAGTCATAGCGTGCTAGTACATCAGCAACAATCAACGCATTGGAATCATATCACATATAGGCCTATCGCATCCAATCGTCATTCTCAATCATCACAGGGAAGGTTAGTAGCTCGGATAGGGAACGTCCCCTTCTTAAGGCATGTCTATGAATTCACTGCGTACTCGTCCTTCAATGCAGCTGATGACGTCAATTCTGAGACTTTTAGGTTATGAGTCCACCACACTTTCGCTGCGCCGCTCTAGTGTTTCCCAGCTAGTTGTTCCTTACCACATGTCGTCGTTCGTTCCAAAGAGATAACACATAGGTTCTAAATTAAACAAGATAGGGGGGACACAAGCGGACAACCCATAATACTTACGGAGTCGCTTATGGACCAAGATTGAAGGTATCGAGACTAAGGACAAGATCCCGACCTAATTTCCCGTGGAAAGCAGCAGTACCATTCAGAAGAATCAATAAGAATATCTTTGGAAGAGGATAAAAGAAAGAGAAGAAGAAGAAGAAGAAAAGAATAGTAAAAGGAGAGAAAAGGAAGGAAAAAGAAGGAAAAGGAAAGGATCGATAAGACATCATTTAAGGGCATCAGAGGAGATGGGAGAAGAGAAAAGCGGAATGAAAAGAATAGCACTCATCAACAATCCTCAGCCTTAACTAGAAATCTGTTGAACAGAAGGCGAATTAAAAGAAAATGACACAAACAGTTGAATAACGGGAAAGAATGCTTCACAAGAATTGAAATCCCGACTATAGAGTAGAGAAGGGCTCCCCCGCTATCTCATTCGCACAGAAGTTCAATTCATAGCTAACAGATATCAAACATATTAACAATTCGAATTCTTGTTTAAGGAATACAACACTCAACACAGAATTAATTAGCAATAATTAATTTGATACCCTTCGAGGGGGATCGCCCTCAGGCCCAATTTATAAAATCACAGAATCTATCTAGAAGCTGCCCTTCGAGGGGCAACTGACCGGAGGGGCAACTATCCTCTCGGCCTCTATATTCTAACCCCGCTACTCCAACCACCATGGTGCAAACTCCTTGGAGTCTTCCAGGCCCTCTGTAAAGTACAAAGCTAAGTTTTGCCTACCCTTTCCCAAGTCTACATCCAATAGGGATGGTCTATCGCCTTTCTACCCACTCGGTTTCCCTTTTTCCTGTTTTCCTTATTTTATGTCAAGTTTATTAAGCTATTTTCATTAATTTATCCATATTAAATTCATTTTGCCCAACTCTTCAAAATCCTTTAAAAACATTGGGCAATTTTCAAAATCATACTTCAACCATTTGTACTCGAATCGCGCAACCCAAGCTCTGATACCACCTTTGTAACGGCCCAAATATAAATATTTTGGTTACGTTTCGAAGGATTTGATACCTTCGTTCAGATCTTGCAATTCGAGTATGGGTTGAGTTTCAAAACAAAGTGTTAGTACTAAAAGCAGGGATTTCGTACCCTAAATTCCTGAGAGGTCCGTTGGGGACCATAACCTGTCCTACTTGACTAAGTCACTCAAAACCATTTATAGTTCAAAACATAATGAAAGGAAATAGACAATACAACTTGCCTCGGTAAAATCGGGACAAAACCAAAATAAACAAGTATAAAACATCCAAAGTGTCAAGTCTGGTAGTATATCAGTCTCTCGGTCAGCTGAACGTCCCAAAGGAAACCCTCGTCATGGAAGCATGGAACAAGCAAGGATCAAATACCTGAAACTATACCACGAGTCAAGTTTGAGCCACTCATGCGGGCCCTGAAGACCTCGCTGAGGACATATAATACGCTCTAAGCCTAGATGAGAATGATCTAATGCAATACTGAAATATTAAGCACGCAATCATGATGACAGTTCATATATAATTATAGAAATGCAATAAATGGGCCCACATCAAGTGGCATGTCCCAATCTCTCAAAACCCATGCCTCAGTCGGGGCGGGTATCTCTCTCATATCCGTACCTTGGTCGGGTTTGGATGTCTGCCTCAATCGGGGCCAGACGACTCGGTCAGTGCCGCAGTATATCTCATGCCTCAGTTCACACTTCAGCCGGGGTTGGACACTCGGTCACCGCCATAGTCATATATATAACTCAGTAAATCATGCTCTCATATGACTCTATCAGGACAAACCCGATGGAGCTGGTTTGTCCTATGACCCTAGCAACGACTCTAGACTCACAACTTATGGCCGTTTCTACCAATCGCATTCAGAATACGTATGCTCATATGTTAATGCAGAACCTATGCATGCTACTACATGGCATGATATTATAATGCCTACATACTATATGACACATCAGGCATGAGGTTCTAACTTGAGTAAGCCCCGGAGGACTTACCTGGAGTAGCAGATCAGCAAGAGAAAAGCAACAAGAGAATAAGCAAGCAGGTCACACCTAGCAATTATAAATGAACATGTATAAGCATACTACACAGAACGGGATCCATTTACCACTACACATAATTTATCCATCAATTATTAGACATTACGTCATCATCATCATTAACTCGACTATCGCACATCGTCATATGTCATCTCATTCTCATATCATATTATCTCAAGTCATCATGTCTATTCATATAACATCTTGTATCATCTCATCATCTCATAATCTCAAGCTATCTCATAACATCAATTTTCTTAACTCACTTCCATCAATCAGCTCACATTTAATATCTTATTCGCCATCTTATCATGCATCATCATATAGCATCTCATATTTCATCACTAAATAACTCATATATCAACACATCATGCTTTATAATCATCAACTCAAGATTTCAAATATCACTCATGCTTGCAACTCATATCCATATCATATTCACATAAATTCACAAGACTCTTCAAACAATTTTCCAAGTTAAGTCCAAATAAGTCGGTTCTAAAGTTAGTCAAAGTCATTTAAATCCAAAAGAAGTCAACTCGATAGTCAATCAATTCTTTTGAGATCATACATAGTGAAATCTCGACATTAACATTTAAATCATTAAATCAATTTCCCAAAATTATATTATCATTAAATAAACCCGATATTCTTCTATTCCCATAATCATTATCTAAATAATTTCAGACACTGTAGTAATATTTCAAATAGTATATTAATTTAAATATCAACAAATAATCACATCAACACTTAAATATTTTTAACACATAGAAGAATAGCATTGGATAAATATTTGAACAATAATCGATTAAATAACTAATTAAATCAGAATTAATTAAATAATAATTAGATAATTAGATAAATCCTTAAATAATAATAATTAAATAATTGGACCAAAATCGGACCCCTTTTATTCAAACCGAAACCAAGCCACCCAATTTGTTTAAACCCAATCTGATTCTCTTTTAACCCAAACAAAACAAGGGAAGGCCCAAACACTAACCCAAACCTAGATCCAATAATCGACCCAGATTCAAGCCCAACCCAAACTCTTTCCTCAATCTGAAAAATTAAAGAAATAAAATGGAAATAAATAAATATAAAAAAAATAGAAAAAGAAGGGCGGACCCCACTCCACCATCTTCTTCCCCAATCCCCTGCCTCCCTTGCACCCGGATTTGTGCTCCCTCGCTCCCGTGCTCCCTCTCCGGCAACACCCTGCTTGACCTCGCCACTCTCTCGCACTCTCTCCCTCGTTTACACCCTGCTCGCCCACACCTTGCTCGACTCCCTTGCCCACGCCCTCTCACACTCACGTCTTCGCCGCCCTCGACCTCTCGTTTCTCCGTCTCCGACCACCCTCTCTCTCTTTTCTCTCACCGGAGTTCAAGGATGAAGGAGTAACAAGGGTACTAGACCTAGAAGGAAATAAATCGAGAAGAGGAGTCTGCAAAAAGGTTCACCGAGGGTCTGTTTCAATGGCTGGACCTTCGGGGCTTCGATCTCCGATGGCTTGACCTTCGATGTCTCGTCGATGCTTGATTTGTAGTTGCTGGCGGCGTGGCTCGCTCCTGGCAACTTCGGTGAGGAAGGGACGAAAATGGGGAAGTAGTGGTTAGCTCTAGCTTGGTCGAAGATATAAGGAGGAGGGGAAGGTTGGTGATTGCTCGGGGTGGCCGCCAGAAAATGGGAAGGGGGAAGGGAGCTTTGGTGGTGGTTGTTGGCCACGAAAACAGGAGGTGCGGTGGTGATGAAGGAGGGTTGAGGACCTTTGGTAGTGATGATGGAGGAGTGCTGGAGAGGTTGTAGGAGGCCAGGAGGGTAGAGGTTAGGTGATGGTGCTGAAGGAGTGCAGGAGTAAGAGAAGTTAAAGATGAAGAAAAGGAAAGGGGCTGAGATGTGATGGGATATAGGGTGTGAAAAGGGATGGATTTAACAATTGTAATATGATAGGGTGAGTGAGGGAGAAAAAGTCAAAATGAATACCCGGAATTAATTCTCGAAACCCGTTTTTTGATCTTATCCTGGTGTAATTAAATAAATTTAAAATAAACATTCGAATCCGAATTAAATAACGAAACCCGAAAATATTTTCAAGTCTCGAAATAATAGCACAGAATTAATTCATTTTCAAATCGAATAACAAATTCATACCGGAATTCGTCTCGAAAGAATAAAATAAAATAAAATCGATGGCTCGGGAATTAAAAATTTCAAAATTTTCGGAGTCTTAGAACTACAAATAAATTCTAAATCATAATAGAATCTATAATTATAACAATAATATTTAAAATTCACGGCCTTTACATCTTAGAAAACCCTTGAATAACCTAAGAGAGAAGTTGTGATAAAGGGCTCTCCGTCACAGAGCCGAGAAAGCTCCATTCGTCTGTTGGTCTGGAGTGCGTGAGACGATTTTCGTTCGATTTTAGCTTCGGTCCTTTCCTTCTCAATGGGAGGTCCGGAAGGCACCTCCGAGAGTGCCAGCTATGGGACTGAAAACCCACGAAAAGCCGAAGCAAGAGGGATCTCAGAATTGAACTTTTCATCTTGAAGAGCCAAACTTGAAGTCGAAGAGGAAATCACCGGGGAGAGAGCACCACAAGCCAAAAAGACCATCCAACCGCCACCAGCAACCCGACGGCGCCTCCAACTCAAATACAACCACCAACAGCAACCATTTGCACCCTTTTCCTTTTTCTGAATCTCCACCATTTTTTTCTCCTTCTCTCTGCTTGATTGCTTGATTGTCGGACCACTCTTGAATTCGTCCCAGTCCTTCGGTTCTTCTTCTCGAAGAATTTTGTGTTTGGGCAGATTTTGTGAATTCGATCTAGGGAAAACTTTGTGTTTCTTTCAGATTTGGTAGAATAGGTTTTCGATTTGGGGAGATTTGTGGCATGGTTAGTGCTGCTAGTGTCGAATCTGACTAGTTTTGGGGCTGATTCGGGTTATCGGCAGTGAGTCTGGTGGCTAGGGTTTGTGGAGCTCGTTCTCTCTCTTCTCTCTCTTTTCATTTTTCTTTGCCCTCAGCGTTATTAAATTATTACAAGTAGTATAACTGTCAGCCTATGACAAAATAATTTCTCAGTCCTAGTTAATAACAAATTAGTTTTAGTTAAGCATGTCATGACTCAGCGTTATTGGATTTCATCAAAAATGGATAAACTGGGTCATGACATGCTTAACTAAAACTAATTTCTCAGTCCTAGTTAATAACTTACCTGGCAAAACATTTCAAACTTCTCGAGGTATTCGACAAGGAGACTCTCTTGCACCATATATGCAAAACATTCCAAACTTCTCGAGGTATTCAACAAGGAGACCCTCTTGCACCATATATTTTTGTCATAGTCATGGAACTATTAGCCAGAATGATACAACAAGAATCATCAGAACTTGATCCGTTAATTGGAATCAAACTAACAAATAACAATGATCCTATCCCATTCCTTTCCTTCGCAGATGATACACTTATCTTTGGAAACGCTAATGAACTAAGTCTCCATACGATCAAAAACCTTTTAAACAACTTTTGTAACATATCAGGTCTCTCTATAAATTACGACAAAAGCTCCCTACAGGTCTCTAAAAACATCTCCCTTCAAAAAGCTCAAAGCCTTGCTCAACAACTAAATATCTCTGTTACTAAAACCCTAGAAAAATATCTGGGAATACCACTCATTAGTGGTAGAGTAAACAACAGTTTATTTGACGAGGCTATTATAAGCCTAAAAAACAGCTATCCAAATGGAAATCAAACACCCTCTCTCAAGCTGGAAGATCTGTCCTCATTCAAGCTAACCTCAATTCCAAAACCAACTACCTTATGCAATCCTTCCTTCTTCCAAAAGGAATTCTTGAAAAAATTGACCAAATCAACAAAAACTTCTTCTGGAACAAACTCCAATCTGATAACTACCACCCATTAATTAGCTGGGAACGGCTATGTACCCCTAAAAAGGATGGTGGACTAGGTTTTAAAACAGCTGAACAAATCAACCTAAGCATGCAAATGAAACTTCTTTGGAGAATAATAGCAAATCCTAACAACATCTGGTCAAAGACTATCACTGACAAATATCTCTCAAAGGAACCATTAATGGAAAGAAGTAAATTTAAAACTTCCTGGCAATTTGGACGATTAATAAACATTAGAGATACTTTCTCCAAAGGCCTACTTTGGCTAGTCGGCAACGGCAAAACCATTAATGTCTGGTATGACATTTGGGTAAATGCACAAAAACTCGAAAACTTTAGAAACAACCAAAATCCTAACGTAAAAGTATGTGATCTATTCACAAACTCTAACACTTGGGATACTAAGAAAATAAACAGCATATTCCCGCCTCACATTGCTCAAATGATAACAAACATTTACACCCCCAGAATTGATATCGCAGACAAACTAATTTGGATCTACAATAAAAATGGTACATTTACAGTCAAATCTACCTCCTCTCTCTTTAACCCAAGAAATAACTTTAATATTTTCGGAGACTGGATCTGGAAACTAAATATCGCCCCAAATATTAAAAACTCTATTTGGAAAACCATACTAGATATCTTACCTACAACTGAGCGGTTAAATAGATACATAAATAGAGTCCCTAGTACCTGCTCACTTTGCAACTATGAAGCAGAAGACGCAAATCATTTATTCTTTAACTGTCAAGTCACCAAATCACTTATCCAAAACCTGAGCATCAGACTACATAAATCCTTCAAAATTCCAAACCTAACAAATAATATTTATGAAAATATTTTAAATACCAAAAACCAAAACATAGATTTTACAGACCTTTGCCACCTATGGCACTCAATCTGGGAACTTCGAAATAAAATCATCTTCCAAAAAAAATCTAACAATAACATAGCCTATACCCTTACTCAAACTATTGATAAAATTTTATGCTGGAAAAAAGAGGAAACCATTAACACGTCTCCCAAGCACACTAGACCTCGGCAGAAACTGAACTGGAAAAACCCACCTAAAAATATTGTCAAAATAAACGTAGATGCTTCTGTAAAAATGGGATACAATCTCAAATTGGTTGTATCATAAGAAACAAACAAGGACAAATAATTCGAATACATAAATGTAATGGTGAAACGTATTCTGTTATCCAAACAGAATGTTTTGCAATACTTGCAGGTATAAGACTGGCGACAGAACTTGGAATACAGAGGACGATCATTGAAAGTGACTGTGCAACCATTATTAATGCCATCAACCAGGAAAACGAGTCACCATGGGAGATTACACAAATAGTTAAAGAAATTCAAACTCTAAGCAAAGATTTTGAATTTATCAAATTCCAACACTGCTACAGAGAGGCGAACAGTGCAGCAGACTTTATTGCTAAATCTCGACTGAGCTGTAATTCTATCTTAAACTATAGTTGTGAATTCCAAAACATCATCATGCTTGATGATCATGGATACCTAGAAGTATCCTAAATTTTGCCTACTGTAAAAAAAGTAGTATAACTGTCGGATTTTTTTAATTAAACATTATAATTTAGTTTATTAATAATAATACTTTCTTATTATTAAATATTTAATTTTATTATTAATAATAATTTTTATTATTAAATATTAAATAATAGAATTAGTATAATCTCCAGATAATAAATTACATGGGTGTCATATGGTCATACGAAATATCGTAATATCATAAAAAAAATTTCTCTAAACATATGCAAAATGGGTGTCTATGTGTAGATAAAATTAAATTACATTCAAAAATATAATTTTTATTTTATTTTTATAATATAAAAATGACCGAAATAGCCATTTTTTAGTTTTTGTGTGAGATATTTGGCGCCCATTGATTTTCGTGCCCATAAACCCCACTTTTTGGGATATTAGCAGATGAACTCGGGAATCCTAACTCCCGAGTTCATCTTTCCCAAGGGCAATGTCTCTTTGTTTTTAGGTGGTTGATGATGATTAATGAGTCACCTTCGATTTGTATTTTGTTGATACGTAGTTGGAGGATTTGCTATACTCTCGGCTTAAGAGAAAGTGCCTCAGCGCCAATAGGCAGTTGTTTACCAACCAATCCGTAGCCAATACAAAAAAAAAATCAACTTATAAAAATTCTGAAAAATTATGTAGTAAAATAACATATGTTTATACCTTTTTAAAATCTTTCTATTTCTTTTTAATTATTATAATTTTTGTAAATTAATTTTTTGAGATTTGTTTTTTCAAATATGTTATAATAATCATGTAGAATCTAAATATATTTTTTTTAATTTTATACGTCCAATTCAACGTTGTAATGGAAAGGTCTAAACGTTGTAAAGATGGGAGGTAGGAGAGAGGGCAGGGTCAGGTCGGGCCAAAATACAATGTCGGATTTGACGATGCATAACGGGCTTGGGCGGGTCAAAAAAATATCTAATTGGACGTTGTTATCCACATGTGTTTCAAAGGTAATGGGACGAAAATGCTATAAGAGATGTTATATAACGTCCAATTAGATGTTGTATCTCAGTAATATTTTCACTAACTTTTGTTATATTTACCTTTCCTTTTTCTTTTCACCTCAATTTTTTTTAAAAAAAAATTGATGACTTGACAGGTTGACCTGACATGTCGAACTCGAACGGGTCAAAATCATCACATCTGTAACCCTAACCCTTAACCCGCCTAGACACTGACTCTTGTTGACCCTAACACGTCGGGTCATTGACACTTCGGGTTCCCGCCGGGGCAAAACTCATCGGATCCAGGTCGACCATTGACCCTTGATCATGTCTACTTCAACCTCCTTTAATATAAGAACAACCAGTTGACTTGCGTGAATCGCAACTCTTATCCGCAACAACAACTTTTGCAATCAAGGGAGTTTCGAACATTAACAGTTACAACACCAACTCAGGATCGCTTAATCGAGCAGAATCTTCCACAAACGAACCTATTTTGGAACCCCTAGGATAAGCGAACATGACGAACCACTGAGACTAATTCAACTGATGGCTTCAGGCACAGAGATTAGGTTGTGGAGTGGCTCAATCAAGTATGGGGGGTCGATCTCGGGGACTTTAGGGTTGGTGGAAAGAAAATGGGGCAATTAGGATGTCCAATCAGTGGATCGGAGCTTGTGGAAAGAAGAGAAGGCATTGGGGACCGAGGGGAGGAGGTTGACACCATGATCGGAGGCTAAGAAATGACCCACTCTAATTTCGAGGAAAGGCGATTTTCGGTGGTGATTAATCAATGGAAGCCCAAAGCAATTAAGGTTGTATTATTACGACAACCTCCATGGACATTAAGGTTGGATGATCTTTCCATGTGGTATGATGTCCAAAGCAATTAGGTTCCATTCTAATGGAAGTAAGTTGTTTCTTAAAGTCCAACTAGTTGTTGAAATCCTCCTTTTTTTTTAAGCAGATAAAGATTAGGCTAGACGATCCCACAACACCGTCTTTCTTAGCGCACCCTTCTGAATGAGAACCGAAGTTCTTGATCATCTTCCAAGCAGACGTCGACAGGGAAACTATAGGCTAGATGAGCTAGTCGGTCAGCAACAACAATAGATTCCCTGAAAATATGACATATCACAACATTAGAAAATGATGACAGATCAAGCAGAATATCATATTGTAGGAGCTCAATATTCCAAGGGCACTTCCAGTCCCCCAATAGAGCCCTAACAACCAGGAGGTTATCTTCTTCGATAAGCAAGTTAGTAAACCGTAGTTGTTTAGCTCGTAGAATCCCCATTTTTAGTCCCAGAGTCTCTGCAAACAGCACCGAAGTCCCATTACATAACCCTGCACCAGTGACCATGAGCACGCCTAACGAGTTTCGTAACACGAAACCATAAGACACGGACCCATTCGATCGTACAGACCCATCAAAGTTCATCTTATACGCATTGTATGGGGGCTTCTCCCACACCTCGTTACGCTTATTGTTTTTGGTCTTGGGTATGTTAGAAGCAGATGGTGAGCTAGAACAAAATGACTTACCCATACCATACAAAGAAGGCCTAAATGGATCCTTAGTCGCATAGTCATCTTTAGCAAAAGATTTAGCTTCCTTCCAGGCTTGGTAAACAATAACGTAAAAGATTTCCATTTGTTGAATGGAAACATATGTAATATTATCGAAAGACAACTGATTCCTGTGAAACCAAATGGTCCACCAACAGATGGCTAATCTGGCCATCTCTTTAAGACCAATGAGATCTTTAATTGTGGTAAGAGGGATGGGTTCATCATTTTTGTTTGTGAGACCAACGGAGGTAAGAAAATGTAAATGAATATTATTTCTAAACAGACAGGTAGTATGACAGTTAATGAATAAATGTTGTTGCGTTTCATTGGTAATTTTGCATAAGACACATCCCTGCGGCACCGACATATGCGACCTCTGAAGCCGGTTCTTTGTAGAAAGACCATCTCTAGCTAACTTCCATAGGAAATGTCGAATCTTGTGAGGTACATCCAACTTCCAAATCCAACCACAGTCGAAGGTAGAGCTACCATGGTTCTTAGTGAGGATCTTGGTCGCTGAGCTAGTTGAGAACCAGCCGTCTTTAATTTGGCCCCAATAAAGTTGATCAGAAAAGTCATTGGTGGAAAGAGGGATCTGTGAAATATGTGATATATCTCCGGATGATAAATAGTCATGGAGGATGGTCCGAAGTTTATGTACATCCCAACGCTTATTATGGTCAATGAAGAAGCTAAGGTTCAAAGCTGAAACCTCCGGCAGGAGTGGAGAGACTGCACGGTCTAGAAGAGGTTTATCAAAGGCCCAATTGTCGGTCCAAAATTTGACTGTGTTTCCGTTGCCAATACTCCAACGTAGTCTAGGTTTGAACATATGTTTGATAGACATAAGTCTACCCCATTGCCAAAAGATATTCGACTTTTTAGCGTAACTGAGCAGATGCGATCCTTTCAAGTATTTTTCTGATATTAAACGAACCCAAATATTATTTGGTTCAGCAATAATTTTCCAAAGAAGCTTCATTTGTAGGGCGATATTCATCGTTTCGGCTTTGTGAATCCCAAACCCCCCTTTAAGAGTGTCATAACATTTCTTATCCTAGCTAATAAGGGGAGTAAACCGTTTTTCCTTATTCCAAAAAAACTGTATGTAAATCTTATCAAGTTCCTGAAGAATGTTTGAAGGAAGCAGAAATGTCTGCATAAGAAAAATCGACTTTGTTGAAATCCTCCTTGTATGTGCAGCCTAATTCCACCGCTTTGATTTTTACAAGAATTTAAATGGCTAGTTTAGTTTGTTCAATTTCTTGCCTCTATTTTGAAATCATCAACCATTAGGTTTTATAATGAAAAGGATAAGTGTGTATTTTTTTTTTTAATAATCACTTCACAAACTAATGAAAAGAAATAGCCCAGAGTGAGTACATGAAGAAAGTCGTGCCAAATGATAACAGAGAAACCAATTAAAGTCACTGGATAGATAGAGCATCCATCCTAGAAACATTGCAAGGAAGCCATATTCAACGAAAAACACATTAGTATATAGGCATCGGAAAAGAACAACGCAGGGGGGAAGAAGAAGCATTACGCTCCTTAAATATGCTTTCAATAAACATGCAACGAAAAATGGTTACTAGTATCTTCTCAACGAGGAGAAACCATTATTAACTCAACCAAAACTAATGCATAATTTACCTTACTTGCCATATGCCTTTTAAATTGTCAAAACATACAAAAACTCATCTTACCACCTTGGCTTGGTTTTGAAAGATCCTACTAGCATTTGAATGCGAACCCTCTCCACTGAACAATCCCCATTTGTTGGTCTTCCCAGTGGAAGAATCTGCTGGAGGAGAATCTGGATTAGCTGGCTCAGTAGCCAGGCTTTGTGCTTTCGCTGAACCAAACGGACTACCACCACCATAACCCGGCCTCACCTGAGCTTCAAAACCATGCTTCCCAGGGAGACTTGCATTTGGATTGCTAAATATTCCATAATTTGATGGGGGAATGTAATCCGAGTTTGAAGGATTTTGCTTTGGGGTCTCACTCCGAGATGTGTGACTTAAGCCTTTTGGGTCAGAGTCAGGGCCAGGATGCATGTACAGTCCGGCCCCTGGTGGGGTCCTTCCTGTTGTGCCCTGCCTGCTGTACCTGTTCTCAGATGAGTTAGCACTTGATCCCATAAAATTTGGCACTTGGGGCATCTGAGTTCGGCCAGGACCAGGTTGCATGAATCTGTCAGTCGCATTTACGCCTCTCCTTGTTGGGTCCTGCCTGCTGTACCTGTTCTCAGATGAGTTAGAACTTGGTCCCATAAAATTTGGCAGTTGAGGCATCTGAGCTCGACCGGGACCAGGTTGCATGTATCTGTCAGTCGCATTTACGCCAGTTCTTGTTGGGTTCTGCTTGCTGTACCTATTCTCAGATGAGTTTGCCCCTTGAGGCATCTGGGGTGGAAAGAAATCGGCATTTGGTGTAACAGATTCCCGGAGAGGTTTCTTTTTCTGATCAGAAACCCCATCAGCATCCACAAAATCAGTGTCGAAATCAAACACCTTTTCATCAGCAACGTTTGCTTCAGAAAGTAACCAGTTCATTTTGTCTTGTTCGGACGTTGATTGCAAATCCGAAACGGAATCCTCAGAAACCCTTGGGACAATATCTGCAGGGTGCTGAATGGGACCAGCGGGTCCACCAACTGAACAAGAGGTATTGTCCTTTTGATGCCCTGAGCGTGCTGCGTCAGCAGAATTAGAAGTCCCTTTAACACCTTTCTTTGATGGGCCAAACTTTATGTGCCTTACTACAATATAAGCCTGATTCTTCTCTACCCTGGGTCCATTTTCGACGAATGATACATCTTCAATCTGACACGCATTTATAGAAACAGTAAAAATAATGCTCCGCGAGAGGATAATAAGCAGAGTTGATCAAGTAAGGAGTGAGATGGTAAGGGTTGCAATTGCCAACAATACCAGTGTATGTAGACGATCTACCAATGCTCCTAACCCTTCTTCAGAGCCAATGACCATACACTGTAAAAATTTACCCACAGGGGAAAAATTCAGCATAAGCAACTCTGTTGAAGAAAAGTGGTCGACAACAATAAAATTAAGGGAAATTTTGCCCTTATTTTTCTCCAGGTAAGCACGAGTTTGTTAACAACTTACGGGAAATTTACACTACTCACCCATTTCTATATTTACACGACTAAATTATTGCATAAAGGGAATGAATAAATTACACAACCACCAATAAATAAGGAATTTACATGAAACCAACCAACTTTGAGGTTCTCAAAGAATGTGTCATTTAAAAAAAATTCATTAGTTGTCATTTTTTAAACCTTATTTTTTATGTGCCATAAATTGAGAGTTTAAAAAAGATGACATAAAAATGATCCACCCAAAAATGTATCATCATCAATCAAAAACAACGAACTCAAGTAAAACAAAAAATAAAAGAAGAAGCACCTTCACTCGATATCCACGTTCCATTAATCTCTTAGCCATATCTGCCTTCATTTGAAGATCCTTCTGTTCCTGAAATGCAGGTAGCAAGATGTTCCACAGTTAAAATTCCGTAGACAAGACGGCAAGATGTGGCCTTTTCTGATAACAAAATGGATTTAATGGAACATGGTCTAAGTTATTTCCTCGCCAGATATCCTATGCTCTACGGCTAATCAGCTGCAGGTTTTAGAATGGTCAATCTAATATGTCCAAGAGCACAAGAACTTGCCTCTAATAATATAACATAAGAAGAAAAATATTCGTAGTCATGGTAACAATCCCCTAACCTCCAAGAAACCCAGAAGAGAATAAGATCAGGGTAATTTTCTTCTGAAATCCCACCTTCTGCTCACTTTTCATTTTGGTCCCTAGCTTCAAAAAAGTCCCAAATCTTTTGTTTTATTTCTAAATTTTCAGTTAAAGTAGACGTTAAATTGGGAGTGTGACACTTGCATATTTGTTTGAAAATAGTACATTCTCTGTCTAAGTTTGATCGTCAAACTATTGCCCATGTTTCATTCTGATAGGGACTAAAATGAAACATTGTCAAAAGGTTAAAGACAAAAAATAGAATTTACCCATTAATTACAATCAAGAAAATCCACTCCAAACATCAACATCTGCAATGCAATTTTTCACATCTACATATTGCTTGGGGTTGTGGTCAGGGATAAACTATTTTTACTGTGATCAGTGTTTGAAAAAAAGCAGGGCGACTCTAAGGCCTAACACTTAGGGAAGCCTGAGAGGTGCAGGGTGATTGCCTTTCCATAAATGTTTTTAAAGCATGTTAAAAGATAAATATTTGAACTCTGAGACTATAAAAACATGTTCATGGTGATATAGCCAAATTTGTAACAACATATTGTGATAAAACTAAGTCTAAAATAGCATGCAAGTAAGAAAACCATCTAAAGCATCATGAAGTAATTAACCTAATTCCAAAGCAAAGATCATGCGAACATAGAACTAACACAGCAGCATTATTCAAAGGGTAACACTGCAGATTACAGCAGCAACCGAAGTGCAATACGGCAACAACCCAGCAACACCTGAAGCGAGGGAGGTAGCCAGATGTCGTAAAGAGGGAGGGCGCCAGCAAGGTAAACCGACATTGCAAAGAGAAGGAAGAAAGAAGTGCATGTGCATACTTTGCAAACAAATAGTTTTAAGGGGAGAGAAAGTGAGAAAAAGGAGGGAAAATATGTATAAAACCACTCCATATTTTGCAATATTTGGCCAAAGAGAAAATAGGGAATGGAAAATGAGAAGAATCAACCATCCCCACTTTGATACTCCTAACATTCCATCTTTAGGCCAAAATTGGAGAGAGAATGAATAATAGAAAGTTCATTTTACTTTGAAGAGAATCGTAGAAAGATTTTCAGCAATTGTAGGAACCAATGTATCTTTCCTCAAACCAAGCTATTCCATTCTACTAATGTATTCACCCTCTCTTAGAAAAAGCTTTCCAGTTCATCCTAAAGTAGAGAAGAATGCTGCCCGTCTGAATTCTGAAATTTTAGAAAAAGCTAATGAATGAAAGAAAGCACTTATCTAGTGACTTCATATCCTAATGAACAGGGTTGGCTGTTGTAACCAATTTTAATGGCTTTAGAAATAGTACTGTATAATTCTCAATTCAATAAGGAAAAAAGTATCAACAAATAATTTTCAATTGCCTGGATTAAATATGAACTAATCATCCTACTGTTTGTCCCACATACTTAATAGACTTCCTGCTCTTAATAAATGGTGAATGCATTGGTGCATGTACAATGGTCAATGAGTTGGTGCATTATACAACTGTACTGACCTATTGCTTCATATTATTGCATAACATTATTAGACATAAGAATCAATTCAACAAAAGTAAATGGACCCAAGTTGACAACTGATATGAAATAAAGTGAAGAATTTAGACAAATAAATAAATTAAACATTCCAAACTGAACAATTTCATTAAGTCATTTATAGTGACCTTTTCACCCTTTTTCCCACAGGCCACAAGTTCACACCAACATAAAAACAGTTTTATGTTTTTCAAAAATATCAAAAATCACAACTTACTATTTTTGGAGAAAATCTAACTTCTTTGGCAGGTCCTGGCCTCACAGTAGATTCAGCCTGCATATAGTTACCAAAATATGGGTTATCAGTAACGGGGAATTGGAAAAAAAAATGACAGTATGGAGTGTGGGACATAAAATCCCCGAGGATGGCAAAACACATAAGCCATAAAATATGAAATCATGGGTTGGTTTGGACTTTGGATGGCATGGTATTATGATTATAATGCCATTTTTCTTTAATGGGAGTTTCTATGTAAAAATTAGATATTGCATACACAAAATTGTTAATGTGCTTGAATAAGCCCAAAAACATGTTCTCCCTTCTCATTAACCCTTAACATCTGGGGACGAAAGCACCCACACTCCAAACCCCTTGTCATTGCCAATGTTTAAAAAGGTGAAGCAATAGCTCGCTATGGCGCACTTCGGCACAGTGTGCGCCTGCCTTGACCAAGGCGACTATTGAGTGGAAAGGCACTCCATAGGTGCTCGAGGCATACCATAGGCGACAGGCGCGCTATAGCGCAAGGGAGGTTGGGTAGATTACAAACCTTCCAACTTTTATTTAAACTTCACATGTTAATATCTTTTTACTTTGGAAATATATTTTACATTTTTTTTTGAAGATTTTACAGACTTTATCCTCTCCCTTTTTTAACAAATGTGTTCAAAGTTCACCTCCTCCTCCTCACATGTCTACCACTCCACTTCTTTCCCTCCCTTCTCTATCCTTCTCCCTTCATTGTTGTTGAGTTTCCTTCATTACAAGTTTGTTGAGAAAGGTGATGGGAACTTCACTCCATGTTTCGACATCGAGGAAGAAGAGGATGCAGATGACGTTGATAATTTTGCTTGATCCACTAGGAACCATCCACCTCATTCAACTTGAAGTCTTTCTTTTCTTTAATCATTTATGCTTTAGACTTGCATTTATTACTCTATGATACTTGGGTATTTTACATATTTTAGATAAAACTTGGTATTTTGGTTTTATTTCATCATGAAAATGTTTTATATTACTAAGCTTCAAAGCAAAAAAAGTTTTAAGGTGTTTTGACCTGATTTGTGGAAAGACGATCGCCTTTGCCTTTAAGGCACGCTATAGCTCTAGGCTTGTCCATCGCCTTTCGTCACTTCTAGCTATTTTAGACACTGGTCATTGCCATTGTTGTCAAGCATAAGCTTCAGGATCGAGGTCATGGTTAGAGAGGGTTCAACAAGTGAATTTGATCAGGGTAAGCTTTTGCTTGATAAATTGAAAGAACTAAGGTACCACATAGGCTTTTGTTTCTAGGTTTGCATTCTGACTACGAGACTTCACCCTTTAGAATGGAGGTTCTGTAGATCTTCATAAGATAAAGGTTTGAAATCGATTATTATTTTGGGGGGTTTCAATGCCCTCCCTGTATTTATCTGTTTGTTATGAAAGCAAGCATCACAGAAAAGGGTAACCTAGTCCAGAAAATTTGTGGAAATTAAGGTGTAAGTAAGGGACCAAAGGAAGGAGCGGCAATCTGTTTGACATTTGTGAGGGAATGATAGGATCACTAGTATAAATAAGGGTAGTCACGTCCTCTCGAGCTATCCAGAAAATATCATAGTGCAAAGGCATTTTATTTTAGCCAGTTTGAGCAAAGCTCAACCTGTGGCCAGACTGAGAATTATCTTACTGGTGGATTATTGAATTCATTCACTAAGTTGTGTGTATATTCAACCAAATCTCGTCGTGATTTCCTGATCTACACTCTATCAATGGCTATTCACGATTCTATCATTCCCTCATAATTATCTTAACAGATTGTCATGCCTTCCTTTGATCCCCTCTTCTTCTGATTTACCCTGAATCTTCCACGATCTTCTGGATTGATTGGATCCAATGTCGTATAGTGGATGGAATCAAAGGAGGAAAACGAAGACGATTAAGAGTGTTAGTAATCTCTAAACGCTCTAAGATGTTTCCCTGCTAAATCTCATGCCCAGATCGGAGAGATGATGGATAGCGTTATAATGCACCCAGTGTGTCATAGAGGATAAGCATGCATACCATAACAAATAGATTCACTACATTTCTAATAGATTCAAAATACTTCCATGTAACCTGATGCGTATGTAAATAATTACTTATCTCATTAATTTCATGCAGTTTACAACTAAATCTCTCTATAAAAGCCTAATCAATGTTAGCTAATCCCTAAGTCACACAGAAAGTTTTGGACAATACGGCTGGCAAGCATTTTAAATAAGATTCCCCCGCATAATGAAGAAGAAAATTTGACAGGTTGTATGATTTCATCTCCCAAGACAATAAGATGGGCTTCTCTACAATACACAAACCCCACAACATTTCCTTCGAATTTATTACTGAACATGGAAATGGACATACAAAAAATAAGGAAAACATACGCCTCCACAATTAGGATCATGTGATACAACTGAAGATTTGTGCATCTTAGAGAGAAAAGGAATCACTGAATCTAATCCATCAAATGGCTACCTCAACATCTCATATCCAAACACTCATTAAAGACAATAAACTGCATTATACCTTGCTCTTAGAACGTTCTTTTAACCTCACTTGTTGCTGATATCTCTCCCGATGGTAGTCCATGATTCTGCAGACAATGGGCGTAGCATTATGATCAACCTGCAAAATGTAACAAGACCTTTAGCTTAGATGATAAGTTCGAGCAATAAAAACCAATGAAGGAAAAAAACAATGGGGTCAGGAGGCAATGAAAAAGAAAAGAAATGAGTTGTTTCCAGGAACAATGAGCTCGATGCAAAGGGGGGTCATAGCAATTGAGAGGACCAGAAACCAACTAAATATTTCAAAGCTACAAAACAAAAGAAGAGCAACCCTGCAGCCAGCTAAAAATAGACGAAAACAAATTCAACTTAAAGCAAACTCCTTTGTACAATTAACATTAATCATAGATGCTATTCTGAACTGAAACATCAAATTTTGAAAATGCCAAACCATTCACCTCTACTAAATCAAGGTTGAGACTTTTAGCTCGTTCCAAGGCAACATGCAATGGCACGATTTCATGCCCTGTAGATGCCAAGAAAAATGGATTATAATCGGAAGGAAAACACTCCCCAGAAACTATTAGGCATCACTCCAAATCCTCTCAAATAAAACAAGGAAATCCAATACCTTCATCATCCACGAGTCTAACCATATGTGATTTGATTTTTTCATTCAAACGCCGGCCTTTCTGCGTCTTCGGCTCCTCCTTCTTCTGAAACTGAAAATCCAAATCCCCGGCATTACGAATCACAATCCGCCCCAACTAGAAAAGTCACAGAAATAAAGCACGGAAACTCACCTGAATCGGGACAGCGAAGAACCGAACATTATCCAATCCTTCATTCGACCTCCAGGGTAGACCGCGAATCAGCTGACGATTCGAGCTGCTCGGGAGCTTGTTCTGAGAAACGTAATCGGACAAACGAGGAGAAGAAACCTGGAAATAGCTCCTCGTGAATTGGGAACACAAATAGGTCAGCCTCGTTTGCCTGATTCGGCAAAGAAACGCCATGTCTCCTTTTCTGTTCTACGTTCAATTATACCATCAACTGCAATCCCTCGCCTGAAGCGAAAGATTTGCCGGCGAGTGGACGACGCAGGATTTAAAATCGCCAGAGATTTGCTTCCCGGTGGATCGATTACAGAGAGAGAGATTAGCCCTAGCCCCGAGACCCCTCCAACCAAGTTGGTTACTCGGTTAGTGGTGACGTTTCGACGTGAATGATCTTTTGTTTCTAGTAAAGACGACCAATGAGTGAGTAATGAAGTGACTTTGGCCCAAATCGGTTAAAGACCTATATGCCATATGGGCTGATAATTTTTAGTCCCCGAATGGGATGAAAGACCCTGAAAGAAAATATCTATCTATCTATCTATATTTATATCCATCTAATCTATCTATCTATATTTATATCCGTCTAATCTATCTTATACTCCTATTTTCTCAAATCTAATTCAATTAATTAATTTCTTTCATACTTCTAATTTAAATAAATTTGCTAACAAAACTTGTTTATTCAATTAATTAATTTCTGTCATACTTCTAATTTCTCAAATCTAAATCAATTTATACTTTATTAGTATAAAAGCTAATTTCTCCTTACTCCTTGCTAATATATATTAGTGGAAACAATATACGAAAAACTAATTTCTCAAATCTGAATGAATTTATACTTTATTGACAACATATGAAAAGCTAGTATATATTAGTGGAAACAACAAAATAACATACCTTGTAACCAATCATCACGTTATTTCGAAAAGAAAAAATTTGTTTAAATATCCATTTAAAATTGTTAATTAAGTAATTGTCCACATTGAGATGGATATTAAGTAAATGTCAATAAATTTTACTTAATTCCAACACTACCTCTGTATAAATTCAACTCTTTTCATATAAGCCCAAAGTTCAGTTCGATTCATCCTCTCAGTTCGATTCCAATTAGTGATCGATTCGTCCTCTTAGTTCGAAGAAGTAAGATCGGAGGAAGCACTAAACGCTTGTATACGACAATCGATTCGTCCTCTCAATTCGATTCCAATCGGCGAAGTTCAGTTTGGTAAGGGATTTGAGCGAGTATCTCCCATGGCAACAATGTAAGCTCCACATGGGGCGCTGTTGGTGATGCTCAATGAAAATCATCCAGAGAAACGTGGTGATTCAGAGCTTCACTTATTGGCGAAATGTGGGGATTCGGAGGAGGTGAACCAAATCTTAGAGGAAATCGATGCTCAAATGACATGTCTCATTTTTTTCTTTTGATTGAAATTGCAAAAATTAGTGTTGAATTGGATTTACAAAGGAGGTTGAGACTCACCGCCAATCCCCTCGCTCTTCCTCACCGCCTTTCCCTTTCACTCCATCCTTTTCCTTCTTCTTGAAATTGCCATGGAGCGAACTCTGTAAACTCTAATTCACTATTTTTAGGGTTTTCTCTCTCTCTCTCTCTCTCTTCCACAAGAAACGATGAAATCCGCAAAGAGGCAAAAGATCGCACATATCAGCGAAGAAAACGTGTCCAATTTCATGCACAAGTATCGCTCTCCATCTCCCTTACCCTCTGCTTGATTAGGGATACGTTCTTGCAGTTGCTGCTTGCTCTCATAGGTTTCAATTTCTCATATTTCCCCACTTTTTGGCGTATAAAGATATTCAGCACAGAAAGTGTTGGCCTTGCTCCAACTCCTCCAAGAGGTGTCACAGTCGGCGGTTGTTAAGATGGATTGAAACGCCTTGGTGAAGAAAACTGCTACTGGGATTACTACTGCCAGGGAGTACCAAATGCTCTGGTGTCATATCGCCTACTTTGAGGAACTGCTCGATAAAGTTGACTATAATGTCGAGCCTTTGGTTAAGTTCTTTCTCTTGTAGTTCCTCAAGACCTGTTGTGAAATTTGGTTCTATGTTTTGAAATTTTTATGCTCTCAGTTTCTTTTTTATCAAATTACAAATCAGTTCTACTATGCTCTTAGTTTCTAGTGACTGTTTCGTGGGAAATTTATTATTTTTACAAAAATTTAGAATGCAATAACGATTGAGATGAGATGCCTAAGTTGATTGGGTGTGATCATGGGATAAGGACTGCTTACTTGGCTATCTTTGATGGGCGAGAAGTTGGAAGTTGTAGAAGAGGAAGTGAATTGGATTTAGATGAGGTAAACCAGATTTTGGTGTTGAATATTTTGATAGAATTGTTCGGGAATTAGATCCAATTAAAGGCTTTGATTAGCTTAATTTTTTTTTTGCTAAATTTGTGATAATAAGTTTTGGAAATACGGGTTGGTGACAATATTTTGGAGATAAATACGGGTTGGTGACAATATCTTGGTGATAAATATGAGTTGGGGACAATATCTTGGTGATAATCAGTTTTCGGGTGATGAAATGATGTGAAATGGCGAAACTAATTAAAATAACCCAATATCAAAAGGGGTGTTAAAAATATATCTCCACTTTTCAAATGTAAGATAAATATCCCGACCTTTATAGGTGGTGTTAAAATAATATCACAATACTTTTATCTAAAAAAATGATGACATAGCACATACATGACAAAAAATAATAATTTATAAAAGGCAAAACTAATATAAAAAAATCAGCATTAATATAATTTTGTCAAACCATGGGTTTCTTGAATTATTATTTTTTAAATCAAACCCGGTTTTCTTAAATCCTTTTTTTAATTAGTCTCCCTGACGCCAATATCTAGAATATTACATTATATTTGTAAAGACTCGAAATTTTTAAAATATTATTTTTATGAATTAAGATTTAATTCTTGATTTAATATGGACTTAGATTCGATTTAATTTCTAAGGTTTTGGAAATTAAAAAAACAAAAAAAACTCCGTCCTCGGACAATTAAATTTTACTACACGAATTCCAGCATAGATTTGAATTGGATTTCAAAACGAAGTTTATTCCGCTTTATTATCCCGAGGCTAGAAAATATTTTCGAGTTTCGTTATTTAATTCAGATGGAATGTTTATTTTAAAATTTACAGAATTTTTGCCAAATACCCCTGAGGTTAAGGCTAATTCATGTGGTGTACGAAAGTTTGACATATTTCACCAGGTACCCCTGAGGTTTTTATTATTTTTGCCAAATGCCCCTAAGGTTTTCATTTTTTTTCGCCAGATACCCCTTTGACGAATTTGTTAACATTTTGGATGAAAATAAAAGAAAAGCAAATATTATTTCATTATTATTTTTGTAAGGTATGATTTGCACAATATCATTTAATTATAGTAACTAAATTATCTAATTTTATTTACAAAATATCATTTTATACTACATTTTTTAACCAATGGGATTAATTCAAAACTTTTATGTAATAAAGTTAATATTAACTATACAATATTATTTCATTATGCATTATTACATGACATCATTTCATGCTATTTTTAAAAAAACCATGAGATTAATTCAAAACTTTTTTTTTAAAAAAATACATAGTTCCAAATATACGAATTCTTTTTTTCCCCGAAGCCACCTCTCTCTCTCTCTAGCTATGTGTGTGTATATATAATGAAAACTATTTTTAATATATAATAATCTTAAGTTATGGATTTTCACCCAATCAACCTAATCTACATAAATTTTCAAATAATAAAATTTTTAAATATTTTTTAACCAATGAGATTTACCTATTCCAACTATTAAATGAGAAATATTTTTGCTTAGATGCCATAATCATTTTAATTTTATAATTTCCTCCCAATCAACTAAAGCTAGAAAAAAAAAGCAGACTAATGAAATTTGTACACGTTTTTTTAATCAATCTAGTTATATCAAACTATTAAATCATAAGCATATATTTTATTATGTGTTATAACCACATTTATTTTAGAATTTTAACCCAATCAACCTATTCTACTTAAATCTTAAACTCATGTAATTTTTACACATTTTCATAAATATTTTTATTATTTTTTACTTAATTATCAAATCTATTTTTTTCTATTTTATGTTAACGTTTGATAATATTTTATTTAAATTTATCATAGTAATTTTTTATACTTATAATTTTATTTTTATTGTCTAAAAAGAAAACTACGCACCATGGTGTGAGGATTGTATTAGTTTTCAACCAAAATGTTAACAAAATCGACAGAAGGGCATTTGGCGAAAAAATGAAAACCTCAAGGGCATTTGGCGAAAAAAAAAAACCTCAGGGGCATCTGGCGAAATATGTCAAAATTTTGTACACCAAGCAAATTAGCCTTAATCTCAGGGGCATTTGATGAAAATTCCGTAAAATTTATTTTAATCATGTCGGATTAAGGTCGAAAAGCGGGTTTCGACTTTCGAGGTTTATTTTTCGGATATTTAATTTGACTTTATCCCACACCTAATACCTTTCACATCTTAGCCACCCTCCGGCCTAGCCCCTAGAGCACCCCTACCCCTGTTCATAGCCGTAGTAGGCTACCTACCCTCCCTCCTATCTTACCCTGCAACCCTCCTATACCCCCTATTTGAACTGTAAAAAAAAGCCTCTCCTCCCTCCATTTCATCCCTTTCACTTCAAGCCCCACCTCCCTCTGTTTTACCAAATCCCACGCCACATCCTCCTCCCCTTTTTGTTTCCTGCCACCACCAGCTCCACCTCCTTGTCGAACATCCCCTGTTCTTGAGCTTATCGCCTCCAAACACCACCACCATACCACCATCACCACCCCTATTTTTCAATGATAACCACCCACACTTCATCTCCTCCTTCGATCAAGCGGCACCCAACTCATCTTCCTCCGAGGACTGACAAAGCTGAGCTGAGCAACCCAGGAAGCCCCACCGACACCGATGTCGCCACTGAGCGCCTCCGACGAGCCTCCGATGGAGCCTGAAGAACTCAATCATCTCGGTGAGCGCTTGAACTCATTTCCTTTTCCCTTGATTAGATCTCAGTTCCTTTTTCTTATTTTTGGGTCGTCGGAGATAGAGGTGTGAATAGTCGAAGGTCCAGCGAGGTCGAGCGTGGGAGGCGAGAGCAGGGATTGAGCGGGGAGGGATGGTGAGCGCGAGTGCGAGTGAGAGAGAGTGAGCAGAGTGCGTAAGTGAGGAAGGCGGAACCGAGGACGAGCCCAGCTCGGAGGAGACGAGGAGGACGAAGGTGCTCGAACTCAAGTCGTCGGCGGAACCGAGAACTGAGGTGGAGCAGTGGAATTTTTTTAAAATTAGCCAAAAAACAAAAAAAAAATTAGCGAACTGGTCAAAATCCCAAACTATTTTGAGATTTAGCCAAAGTTGGGTAAAGTCGTTGTTTGAAACGGCGACTTTACCCTAAGTTTTTTTAAAAAATAATATAATATATAAGTCGCTGTTTAAAATAGCGACTTACTATTTTTTTTTTAAAAAATAATATATAAAGTTTTGAGAAAAAGAAACCCACCCAAAAGCCCCCCTCTCTCTCTTACTCTCTCCCCCCTCTCTCTCTCTCCCTCCCGTACCCCCTCCCCCCTCCTTATCTCTCTCCCTCCCCGTACTGCCTACTCACCTGACCTCCCCACTCCCCTCTCTCTCACATTCCCTCTCTCTCACATCATTTCAATCCGTTTTTTTTTAAAAAATAGGGAGAGTCTGTTTGTAACAGCGACTCTCCCGTATGTATTTTTTTACCGTCTTTCGTTAGTTTTTACATTAATTTTTATATATATTTTTTAAAAAAATAGTAAGTCGCTGTTTAGCGACTTATATATTATATATTTTTTTTAAAACTTGGGGTAAAGTCGCTGTTTCAAACAGTGACTTTATCCAACTTTGGCTAAATTCCAAAATAGTTTGAGATTTTGACTAGTTCGCTAATTTTTTTTGGTTTTTTGGCTAATTTTAAAAAAAAACTAGTCTATAGCTCGTGCGCCACGCACGAGATTTTTAATTTTTTATCTATTTACACTAATCATATTTTTTCGGATGTTATCGTATTAATCAATGCATTTTTTATGATGTATCTGGCATAGTACTTGTGCATGACACGTAGACTTTAGAAATTAGGAAAGTATAAGTATATATTTTGATATTGTGATAATATAAATACGATACTGACATATCATATTTTGATATTGATTTTATAAAATTGAAAAAATGAATAAATACTTACAATCTATATACATATACTAAAACCGATGCAAAACGTCTTATGTGGCGCTTTGTGGTTGATTCTAGGTAAAGTGTCCAATGTGGCGCGTTGGGGTTGATTCTAGGAAAAAAATTAATAAAATAAATATTGTCATAGTTTATTGAAAGTTATATAAGTCACAATCTCTATATATATTTTAGTTAATTGACAATAATATAAATAAAAAATATTTCATAGTCATACTTACCAAAAAGATTAATAGATAAATATGTAATATTTGATAGTTTTATTTATATCTAGATTATTTTTTCGTGGAAAAGAATTATTTATATCAAAATTTATTATATAATAAGTGTTATTTTATTTATATCTATATTATTTTTTGATGCCAAAATAATTTATTAAAATATTATGTAGCCACATGCAATCCGCGCATAGATATTTTAGTAAACTAACGTAATAAATATATACTATATATTTAATAAAAAAAATATTAAAATATTTTAAAAATCAATTATCTATTAAATTACATGAGAATCAATTTATAGTAGATTATAAAAAAAAACCTTTTACCTTATAAATGTGAATTTTATTTATATTTTTAGAGAATCTAAATAAAAGATATTTAGATATATTAAGATTATATATAATCTCTCGAACTAATATGATTTATATCTATATTATTTTTTTGGTGGAAAAATTAATTATATTTATATTATTTTTATTGGAATCTATCTAAATTATTTATAATATTGTATTAATGTATTCTCTCTACACGGGACGAGACGTACACTAGTACATTAATAAAACAACATTATGAGATTCACAAAAACATTCAAGTCGGCTTCAGCTAATAGGAGACATAGATTATCAAGGACAACACCTGCAACATTTCCTCCATTGCAAACAATCCCATTCCAGGAAGCAAGGGGCAACCATTGAAGTCAGATGTACCATTGCAGTTATGAAAATCAGAAGCGATAACAAAACACTAAGACTACAATGGCATACTTGAGCAACCAAATTCGGTTTCCACCCAAAGCCCAAAGGTGCATAAAACCTATAACTGGATTAGGCCTTGCTAAGACTGTACAACTCACAAAAGTAGGGGCTCCACTATAAACCACTGGGAGTACTTGCAAGTTGCAATGACACAACTTCCTTGAGACAACAAAGGAGACATTTTTTTAAAGACACAATCTTGATGCTTAACAGCTGATATTGATCAGGTCTTGTAAAAAGATACTCTACACCTGAAGCATATTTTTAAAGGGGAATAAAAAAAAGCACCAAAAGGAAGGTCTTGCACTCCTTGTTCTTGTCTTATAGAGATAAGACAAGAACAACAAAAGGAAGTACATACATTCAATCCATAAAATACATAACACAAAGTCAGTCCATAAACAGTCTACATTCAAATATTCGAACACAAATGAAAGTCTTGAAACAGTACAACTCAAAGTGTGAAACAATACACTCAAATATTTCCATCATCAAACATTAGAAATGATAGAACATCTAGTAAGCAAATCAAAACAGAAGCTCATTATCTGCATTCAATTCAGTGGCTATGACAGATTGAGTGCTATGCCGAGATATAAATCCTGCCCCAACGTCTTATGAATATGTTCCGTAGATTCAGAGTTTTGTTGAATCAAGGAGTGCAAAAACAATCAAGTAACATTGAGAAGTAAGATTTGTAAAGAAAAGAAAGAAAGAGAGAAAGAAAGAAAGAAAAATACTAACCTGATTAGGAGTAACACAAATACTTGATGCTTCATTGATCTCAGCCAAAATGTTACGAAATGCAACCCACCCTTCATCTTTAGTGCTTCCTGCAGGAACAATAATTGTACTTCGGTTTCTGCTCATGGATGCTTCAGATACCTACATGAACAACTACATATCACTTTGAAACCTAAAAAATTAGCCTTCACTTCTCAAGTTCCTTTTCCAGTTTTTTGAACTTGATAGCTCAAAGTTCCCCATAGCTCTTTTATGATCAAGATATGAATTTACTAATAGCCAATTAGTCATTATAATAATTGTTTATGATTTTACATATTTTGTTCACATTATGATGTGATATGTTTACTAGGTTCAGGCTTGAGAATAAATTCCTAAATCTTATTCCATTCTTCTCCCATTGGAATGAAATGGTAAGAATAATAGTATTCCCTCCACTCCTCAATCCCAAATTTATCCCGACAACTGATCCATGAGGGTATCATTAACAGAAAAAATGAAATATCCACTGAGCAATTTACCTCTTGAGAAGAAAGTTTGCAGTATCAATGCTCTTTATCATTATTGAGAAATTTGCAAGGAAATCAGTTTGAAATTCAAACACACGACATGGTTAAGTTCTAATTTTTTTTTTGCTCTTCCCCCTTCAGAAAAAAAGTCTCATTACCTAACTTCGAGATTAACTAACCAGTTGTTCCTATTTCTGAACAAAATAGCAAAGCTAACTTTACTAGTTTAAAGTAGGAAGTAAATAAACAAAACAGGGAGTTGGGCCTGTTTTGGATCAATAAGTTTGCTGGCAGAATGGTAATGAGTAAACTATAAGTAAATGGAGGTAATAAGGAATCCAATGAAATAAAATGCTATCTCAAAAGTGTCATTGAAAAACTAAACGACGGTTTAGGAATTAGGAGAAGCAAATAGAGTAATGTTTTCTCACAAGAGTCACAGAAGCTCATTAGTTACACTAATGAATGGATTCACTTGAAAGACTGCGGTGAATAAAGCTCATTAGTTACACTTAATGAATGGATTCACTTCAAATACAACACAAAAGTTTATCAAAGAAAATCATACAGAAATTTTAATGTAGAGTTCTATCTTCGCTCAGAACAAATTTCCAAATCTAAATCTTGTCGGAAAGACAGAAAACTTTGAGCATTCCCAAGACGAACTTGTTCTATGAGAACATAGTAGATCAATTTTATGTTGAAGGCTATATTTTTAGATCCAAAAATTAATGAATGGATTCACTTGAAAGACTACGGTGAATAAAGCTCATTAGTTACACTAGTAAATAACAGAAGATGCATTTCCAAAGATGAATTCAGTCTGTTAATTGCTCAAGATGTGTAACCTACCTGGCTACCTCATATCCAACTTCACATGTAGAAAGAAGAGATCCATATGCAATTTCCCACAAGCAAACCCGCACAATAAATAAACAGTATATGTTCGCTTGGGAGCCATCAAATGCAAAGAAAAGTACATGTTGGGGACAATGAAGAAGGGCTTGTGCATTCTATCAGATCATAATCTGACTAGGGTTTAAAGGTAAGGATGCTCACTTTTCAAGCTTGCTTGGAATATAATCTGACTATCCTATAGTACATTTTGAATGCTAAAACAAAGGATCTTGACAGGACAATCCCCAGATAGAGAATAAGGATTTAGATATTGTCTTAAAGAGCATCTGCAGGATATATCAAAATAAATGTCATTCGTCCAAGAACCCGAAAAACAAAATCAATAGATTTTCCGCATTCATTCCACTGTATACCTTCAGAAAGACTCCCCCCCCCAAATCAGAAGATGAAAAGATTAACCCTTCTTAACTCATGGCAACCCCAAGTTTAATGTTTAAGTTAGCAAGTAAATATGTTACATAATGCACTTTGTTTTGCTATGAAAATTCTAACCAAAAAAATGAGAACTCGGATAACCTGATTTTGATAATTTGTTTAATGTTTTAGCTTCGTTTGATGAACTCTTTGTGCTCTTCCATGTGTTAGTTTCATTATCTCAATCAAACAAAAGGAACTAAAATCAGAGCAAAGGCACAAAATCTTCACACACTTACAATATGAACAAAAGATACCGATTTGAAGCCACCAGCACCTTGGGTCTTAATCGGGTTTCGATGGAATCATCTTCTTCATTTAGACGATTTTTCTGACCTTCTTAAGTGAGCATATGTCCACCGCCGTCCGATCTCCATGACAGAGGAAACCAACCCAAGCAGGAAACACGACGCAGCCAGACATTGAAATCTACCTCTGAATCATCATGTCTAACGCTCGGGAGCTCCGATCTGAAACGTATTCTTCTTCTTTTTTCCTTTTCTTCAAACCTTTTTTGAGATTTTTCTCTTCTCTCCTCCTTCGGTACTGGTGGCCTGGCTTTTGTTCGATTCGACTTCGCAACAACTTTAATGGATGACCCAGTCCATCTCCGCCCTTGCGTCCTCCGATCGGTCAGACTTCGAACTCCACTCGCAGTAGATCCGTCCTTGACGCCGCCGACAAGGCCCTCGAATCACCACTCGCTCCACCCTTGCGTCCTCCGATCGGTCAGACTTCGAACTCAGGCTTGCCGCTCGCCCCCTCATACCCGCCTTCCTTCTCTTTATTGGGAATTTGGGAGATCGTGGGAGAGAGAGGCGGTGCTCGTTCAGTTTTCCAGAAGAAAGAAAAAGAGAAGGGCAAAAAAGGAAATAAAAAAAAATTAGATAGGTGTCCACGTGGATAGTCTGAGAAGGTTTGAAAGGATTGAACTTTAAGTTCTAGGGAGATTCGGAGCAGTGGTGAGGAAGAAGAAGGCTTGGCGGGTCCCACGCCACTTGCCATGTCAGCACGCCCCCACTCCTTTCATTTCCTTATTTCATCCGGTTTGGCCTTTTTTTTGGGCCGGTTTGGGTCCTCCAAATGGGTTGGTTTTTGAGTTGGGTACCTTGGATCCGGGTTTGGGCTTTCTTTTTGGGTTTCGTTGGGCCGATTTCGGTTGTGTCCTAATTGTTGTGTGTTTTATTTGTTTTCTTAAATTATTTTATGTATTATATAAGTGTTATATAAATTGCTATTTAATTATTATTAATTTATCCTGAGTTATTTGTTTATTCAATTATATTCTTTATATAATTATTTATTATAAATATTATTTAAAATTGATTTATTTGGGTATTTAAATAAATTGGTTATATGTATATATATTCTTTTAAAGTTGTTAGTGTTGATTTAAAAGTCCATTTACTTGTTAATTCCTTATTGTTATTATTTAATTATATTTTCCTGGATTAATTGTCATTTATTTATTTAATTTTCTTTATTGAGGATCATTTATGTGAATAAGTCATTATTTAATGTAAAGGCCGGGAATATTTAACTAATATTTTAATCTGATGATGATTTAAAATAAAGAAATTTCGGAATTTGGAAACTTTGAGAATTTTCATCCTCGAGCTTTCGGATTATTTGAAACTTTCTAAAATGAGTTTCGACATTGATTTGAACGGATTTTTCCGATGGATTTTATTCCGCTGTTATACCGAGACTTGAAAATAGTTGTCGAATTTCATTATGTTTTCGAATTTGAAAAATTATTCTGAATCGATTCGGGATTGGTTCGAGAGAGCGGGTTTCAATATTTGTTTTCGGGTATTTAAACTTGAAGTTAGGGACCACCCTTACCATACCTCCCTCCTCCTCCTTCTTTGGCTCCATCCCCTGCGTTATGAGACAGCATCAGCAGGAGCAGCTACAACCTTCCCCATCTGATCATTTGCAACAACACCTACTCCATCTCACTCTTACCCCTTCTAGCCACACACACACCACGCCACTGCAGCACCCCTTCGCCCCCTTCTGTTTGTTTCAGAAATCAGACCCTCCTCCCTCTTCATTTTCTTTTTTAAACCCTAGTACCCCAACTTCCCTCATTGCAGATTCACACCAACTCCTGACCCTCCCTAGAAAACTCAAAGCTTCTCCTCCCTCCTGCACTCTCTGTTCGCTCCCAGCCAAGGCCACACAGCAGCATTGATCCGAGCAACAAAAGAGCGCCCCATGAGCACCGAGCGCTCAACCTCTGCTTCTCCAAGGGCCGAGCACCACATCCCTTTATCTCCTCCTTCCTCATCCGAGCAGAAGCACCATCCACCCTCGTACTTCCTGCAATGTTAGCGAGCCACCAGGAGAGATAGGGCCGCCCGTTTCCTCCCCTTCCTTCCCTGTTTTCTTGGTTCAGCGCGGTAAGGTCTCCCCTCTCCCTCCTTTCCTTTCTAACTTGTGTAAAAGTCTGCCTTTAACATTCTCTCTTCCATTGAGTCCGAGAATAGAACGATTCCATATCCGGTGAGCCACTTGAACTCCGACGATCCCGAATGCTCTCCGACGAACTCGAGAACTCTTGGTGAGCTTTCCGGGCCTCCCTTCACTACTCCCTTTTCGATTCTCTATGTTTTCTTCCATTTTGTCAATCTAATAAGAGATAGAGAGATAGAGAGAGTGAGAGAGAGAGACAGAGTCGGGAGGATGAGCGAGCCTTGGCGAGGAGGATGAGTAGAGAAACCATTCCGAGGTTGAAGAAGGGGCCCGGTTCTCCCTTGTCTTCCTTTTACTTTTAAACCGGATCGGCTTTCTTTTTTAAAGGAAAATCCATGGGTTCGGTTTTGCCTTACAAAAATCAGAATGGGTTAGGATTTGGGCTGTCGGATCCGGGTTCGGGTTTGGGCTGTAGGATCCGGATGCGGTTTGGGCCTTTTTATTTCGGGTTTGGGCCGGTTGGGAAGTATGGATTGTTATATTCTATAACTATTTTACTTATTGTTAAACTTCTATATTAATGTTATATAATTAATGATTAAATAAATGGAATATAATATGGTATATAATATTAATGTTGATATTTAAAATGGGATTATATATATAGTATATGATAAAATATGAAAATGTAATAAAATGAATATTATGTTTTAAAGACTTATTTTGGGGTATTTTCGGCTATTTACTTATTCATTAAATAATTGGACTATATATTATATAAATTTATGACTTTTAAAATTGTTGGGATATAAAATATATTAAATAAATGGGATATTATATATTACATAGTATTATTGTTGAGATTTAAAGATATAATATTATTATGGCAATTTAAAATATAATATTATAAGATTTGGATTTTAAAAAGAAAAGAATTTGGAAAAGGTTTTTAAGGGTTAGAAATTGATTGGATAAATGGAAACAGATTAATAAAATCAAAAGGAGGAATTTGGAAAATACCCTAACTTTGTTGGATTTGTTTTCATAAGTTAATTAAAGGGTAATGTTTTATAAATGGATTTTGGGGCCAAGTAGGATTGAGAAGGTTATTTTAAATGATGATTTGAACTAACTTGGGATTTTAGAAGAGTTTTGAAAAATCTTGGGAAAGTGACTTGCTTTGTCTAACTTGTTGGATAACTTGCTAACTTATACGAGTGTTAAATGCAAATTATGATATGTGAATTATGATGTGAGACTATGATGTGTTATTATATTAAAGCGTGATGATATATTATATGGTTAATAGGCATGATATGTCATAAAATGAATATATGTTTAAAACGGGATATGTTGAGAATGTTATATTCTGTTATAATGTGAAATTATGTGGTCGAGATATGAATGATTGTGAATTAAGAGCATGGCATGAATATGTTGAGAATTCTTGAGATTTGACTATGTGAACTACTTATGAGATAATGTTGTTATTATATGAGTTGATTATGAGCATGGTGATAAAGCATGATGTGTTGAAATATAAGTATTACATGATGATGGATGAGATATTATAAAATATATGATATGTTGAGGCGGGATGTGCAGTGGTAGATGATGAGATACGATGAGATGATACGATGAGTTATGGGATGGATTTAGATGATGATGATATGGATAAGATGCGATGTGAATCCTTTGAATATGTGAACTTATGTGAAGATTAATTATGCTTGTGATTGAATATAGACTTATATGTTTATTATGATGATTACTAGGTGGCCTTAAACTGTCTTATTCCTACAATGTTGCTCTGCACATCCAGGTAAGTTCTCCGGGGCTTACTCAAGTTAGAACCTCGTGCTTGATGTGTCATATAGTGTGTAGGGATTATAAAAGCATTCCATGTAGTACCATGTTTAGGATTGCACTCGTGAATGAGCATTCGGTTACTTTGGGTGTTTGAGAACAGAACGACCGTTATTTGTGAGTCCTAGAGTCTTTGCTAGGGTCATAGGGTAGCCCAGCCTCATCGGGTTTGCCCTGAGTCAGTAGTGTCGATATATGAGCATGATGATGAGATAGCCCAGTACCATCGGGCATGAGTATGATATGTTGATGGATAGCCAATCACCTGGCATGGGCATGATATGATGATGAGCATGATATGATGATGATATGATATGATGATCATATGATGATGATGTGCACACATGTATGATGGAATGGGTACCGTACTGGCGAGGTCCGCTCATGAAATAGGGGGCGGAGTAGGAGAGGGATATGCCACTTGGCATTTTTGGGCCATTTACCGTATTTCTGCATATTATATATATATATATATCATGTCAACATGCTTGCTTGTTTAATATTTCAGTATTGTATTAGATCATTCTCATCTAGGCTTAGAGCGTATTATATGTCTTCAGCGAGGTCTTCAGGGCCCGCATGAGTGGCTCGACCTTGACTCTGTAACGACCCGGATATAAATATCCGGGATACGTTTCGAAGGTCGAATACCTTCGTTCGGATGTTGCAATTCAGGTACGGGTCGAGGTTTCAAACCTCTAATCAGTCGAAGTCTCAGAAATACAGTTTAAACGAAAGTAAAGCGGAAGTACGGTTTAGATACAAAAGCCACGGCAGAGCCGGGTCAAAACCAAAACAAGTGGGTTATTGCCATTTGTCAAGTTAGAATATGTTAGCCGAATTCTTCGATTCGCCAAAAGATTTCCCCGTCACAGAAGCATGGAGCAACAAGAGCGGTACCTAACACTATCCACGAAGTCAGGCCTGGTGATCGCCTGCGGGTCCTCTGACCGCGCTGAGGCCACATAACATGCCTATGCCTAAATAAAAGATGACTAATGCGGTACAAGATTTAAATCACACTATCATGCCCCTAGTATATATATATATTATGCAGAAAAGAACTATAAAGGGCCCAAGACAATGCCAAGTGGTATATCCCTCTCCTACCTCTGCACCCCTTCCCGTTAGTGCAGAGACTGGCCAGTTTGGGCTATAGCATAGCACTCTCTTCGTGGTGGTGCACTCACCACGGTATCATCATATCATATCATATCATATCTCATCATCATATCATATCTCATCATCATATTGTTGTTGCAGGAGGCTTGATATGTCAAGTAATTACAAATATAAAGATGTAAATAAATGTAAACCGACTCCTGGCCTAAGCAAATAATTACAAGACTTCCTCCCGTTGTAGTGGAAGGGTAGTCAGGATCGATCCACGAGGAGGCGTGTCAGCGGGATCCTAGTAGCTTCGGAAATTTCACGTCTGCGTCGACTAGAAGCCTCGATTTCGACCTTAGTGCTCGATGTCGACCTCGGCTGTCGATGTTCTCTACAACAGAAGACCTGCAGAGACAAAAACAAGTGGTCGATATCGACTAGCGGGGGTCGATATCGATGTCAGTCCACGAAATCGACTGGCTCAGAAGACTGCCAGTCGACACAAAAGGGTCGATATCGATGTCTGGTGTCGATATCGATGCTCAGCAAACTCCACAGCGATGTTCGTCGTCGACTCAGAAAACTGTCGACGAACTCAGTGGTCGATATCGACGTCTGGGGTCGATATCGATGTCTCCCTGCAGTGAGTTAGTTTCTCGTCGGCAAAGAAAGGGCCGAAGAATTAAGGATGGAAAGAGAAGCAATGAATAGAAATAAAGCAGTGGGTTTCCGTGTGTATAAAATATGTAAAAAGGACTCCTAGGATTAGGGTTTATCACAACGTTAACCAATGCATGCGATGAGATAAATAAGACGGACAATTGCGCTATTTCTCCCGAGGGACAAGCTTTCGCCGTACACCAACTCTTAGGATTACTCTTTCAAATAAACCTAATTGTCTCTACCAATTTTACGTTTATAACTCAAGTTGTTAGCATGAATCCCTTTTTTTTCGATTAGGACTAAACATAGAATTGTAGGAGGAGAGATAGACACAACGATATCAACATCAAATACTTACCTCAAGCGCGCATGGCTAACGTCGGGCTCACCCCGATCCTAAGAGCTTTGGGAAACTACTCGCTTCTCATCATGGGATTCATCGTCAATTGAAAGGAAGAAACTTGCATTAAACTAAATTTCGAAGCTTTACAACTCAACGTCAACTTTCGCAAACGTCAAACCCTAAACCTTCTCTCTAACTCTAACTCTATTGTCTATGTCTTGTTAATTGATTGTATGAAAGATCCCTGAAGGCCAGCCCCCTAGGGCTTTATTTATAGGCTACTAATCCCCGCTATCCAAGGATTGTAACTCCTATCTAAACTATGAACTCTATCCGAACAATTAGGATAGGTCTTTTTATTTTGATAAAACTTAAATAACTTAAAGGTAAAAGATGAATAAAACTTCAGCTGTCCTCTATCTTGAAAGTATGAGATAATCCCGTGCCTCCTTGAAGATATAGTTCCAATCCGCATCTCGAAACCGAGTCTATCTTCTGTCGAGATAAAGGGTCGATATCGACACCAGAGGTCGATATCGAGGTCTATGTTCCTGCTCGACTTGTTCAGCTCTGGTCGATTTCTATGTTGAGGTCGATATGGGGGTCGATATCGACACTGGGGGTCGATATCTGGGTCTAAGGTCGATATCTACCTCTTCTCAGCTTCACTCATTGAGGTCGATATCTATGTTGAAGGTCGATATCTACCCCAGAGGTCGATATCTGGGTCTAGGGTCGATATCTACCTCTGCTCAGCTTCACTTGGCTTCTCCGTTTTGACTCCATTTTTGCTCGAATTCCTGCATGGTTAGCTCAAAACATGTGCAAACTCTATTTCTTGCATTTTAGCCCATTCTTACACATGTTTATATTCTTTTGAACCTTTTCTTTGGAGATCGAATGAAATACGAAGTCAAAAGATGCAATAAAAGAATGTGCAAATGTGTACATCAAAACACCCCATACTTAGACTTGCTTGTCCTCAAGCAATAACCAAACAATAACCAACACCTACAACACACCCTTCAAGTCTTCGCCCTTGTCAAAAGCAACATCATAAGCGGTAGCAAAGCAAAGCAAGTGAATTTAACGTCATAGCACATATTTTGGCGATCCATAGGCATATGCAATTTTAATCCAACCTCACAGGGATAATGTGTTTGCACTCATCTCTCATGTGTTTAGGCTATGAAGATCAACTCTCAACTCAATTCCATATACAATCTCATAAACATTGCAATTTATAATAATCCACTTCGCAACCAATTATGAAGATGCAATAAGAATCATCAGGAGGACTTTCGCTCAATGGAAGACTTCATAGAAGACTCCATTCGGCGGGGTTGTAATGGGGCTTGGTATGAAATAAAGGGTATGGAATTATTTGGCTATGTGGTGCTTTTATAATTCGGGAATCAAGACTCCTAAATCTCAACACTTGTAATACCCAAACCATAACTCTTCAATGTAAGCTCAATCTCTATAATGCTCTTTCCCAACTCATCTTTCCATTATATGCTCTCAAAAATATAACACTTGTATGAATAAAGGACTTAAGGATTTTGGCTCATGCACTATATACATATATATTTTTTCGGATTTTTTTTTTCGGAAATAATACTAAAGCTATGTGCATTTATATGGTGAGCCAAAAAATCCTTTTACAAAATATGACAAAATGTAAATATGTACCATCCTACAATTTCCTTGCTCAAAACTAGACATTATGCTCTTTTCTTTCCACAAGGCATTAGTCCAACCAATCTAAGTCTCAATTCCCAAATGGGGGTCAGGCTCAATTCGGCTAGGGATAATTTTGTGGAGTTTGCAATTTCAGGCTCAGGCTAATGTTCTGGCTTCAAGCAGGGATAATGCAGGGTAGGTAAAGAGAGGATAAAAATGGCTTAAAAGATGCCTCCATCATTTAATTCTCGTAAACATAAACATATATACGCATTGGTTTTGAATAACTATCATAACATTTAGAGATGCATAGGAAGAGTAAATTCACTCAAGAAAGCGGAGGGATTTTTGATGTTCTCCCTATAGGTCAAAATTCTCACAAGGACAATTTTTGTTGGATTTGCTTTTTAGCCTAGGATCATATGTGCTCAATTTCATCACAAGTTCACAATCTACATAAAAATTTTAAGGACTTAGGCTAAACCATCCAAATATGCCATAGGATTTACATGATCAAGTCAGCTATTGAGTTTTCATCATCGGACATCTAAGTAGGGTTAAAAAAAACAAACTTTAAAAATAAACATGCATTTTTTTGTATTTTCGACATTTTTCTATTTTTTTGGATTTTTGACATTTTATAAAAGTAAAACTAAAAACAAAAATTTAAACATGAATGCAATGCGAAGAAGAAACCAAGTTATGACCATAAGACATGTCTTTCCCCCACCCCATACTTAAAATATACAGTGTCCTCACTGTATTAAAAAGAAGAACAAGGGTAGAGAGAGACCCACAGTGCGACCTGCGGATTCAGGTCGATTTCAAGTTGGTCGATGCCAGAAGTCGATATCTAGGTCAGAGGTCGATGTCGACTGCATCTGTCGAAGTCGAGGAAGAAGATGAAGACAAGGGCTGCCTGATTGGGGTCGATATCGAGTATTAGGGTCGATATCGACCTCTCTTTTTCGCTCCTGAGTCCTCGATGTCGACTCCAGGAGATGGCTTGACCCTGGGGGGGTCGATTTCGACTAGCCTGGTCGATTTCGACTGCCTCTGCAGAAGCTTCTTTTCCTCTTCGTCGTTCCTTTTGCTTGATAACCTGAAATCTTTGTTAGTAATATAGATAAAGCACGAATTATCTCAGTGTTAAAAGTTTCAAACAGCCAAAACTTAAGTCCTAAAAACCATCTATGCGAAATTTAAATGTTTTATGTACATGCTCTAGATTTTTGAGTCGCTAGGCCGACTTCTCCGTCAATTCTTCATGACCCTTTTATGTAGGGACCCTTCAAGCGTGAGCCTTCTCCTGGATCATCTAGGTCCTTTTGGTAGCATCTAAGTTCGACGACCAAGGGTTCTTCATCATTAGGTTCTTCTTTGGGTGCTTTTCTTAACTTTCTTGACCTAACTTTAGCAATATAGGCAAACCATGGAGCTTTGACCCTCTCTTTAGTAGAATTATCAATAATCGGCTTAATTGATTTATCAATAATGGACGGAGGAGGGTTAGGAGTCATACCTGGGCTTACCTGTTTGGGCCCGAAAAAGAAATCTTCGGGCTGAGGGGTGGTCGATTTCGACCAAGGAGGGTCGATTTCGAGTGCGGTGGTCGATATCGATATGTGGGGGTCGATATCGACCTCTGTGACCCCATACTTAAGCTCCTGGCAGCGATCTGGCATACTCGATTTCGACCAAGGTGGGTCGATTTTGATGTTTTTAGTCGATATCGACTGGTTCCAGTCGATGTCGACCCTGCTTGCTGTTTCCGTCCTCGCCAACAGAAATTTTCTAAGCTTTTCCTTAGCCGGTGAGAGGACTACTTGCTCCAGGTGCTTTGTTTCGCTCATGGTCGGGTTGAAAGAGAATTCTATTACTTCGTTCCCTATAGTAAAGGTTAGTAATCCTCGACGTACATTGATATTGGCATCTGCAGTAGCTAAGAATGGCCTACCAAGGATAATAGGCACTACAGGATCTTCAGGCATTTCCAATACAATGAAATCAGTAGGCACAAAGAACTTACCTACCTTTACCGGAACGTCATCAACTATACCTGTGGGTCTGACGAATGAGTTGTCAGCCATATAAAGCTTCATGTCCACAGGTTCAAGGGCACCAATGTTCACCTTTTGCCAAATAGAAAGAGGCATGAGACTTACACTTGCCCCTAGATCACATAGGGCTTTATAACGATGTTGGCCAAGTCCTATGGTGATTGCAAACTTCCCTGGATCACTCTTCTTCTCAGGGAAGTCCATCTTTGAGCACTACTCTGCGATCTCTGCCATGGATCTCTTCTTGCTTAGGATGTCTTTCAGGAATCGCACATAGGCAGGCATCTCACTTAGGGCTTCTGTGAGAGGGATAGTGATGTTGAGTCCTTGAAGTATCTTTATGAAGCGCCTAAACTTGCCTTTGGCGGGATCCTTCAATGCTTTGGAAGGGAATGGCAACGTCTTCTTTGGAGTAGGGGCCAAAACGGAGGTGGAGGGGCCTGCTGGACATCGATATCGACTGGGCTCTGGTCGATATCGACTGGAATGGTCGATTTCGACCTCTGTTGTGGCTCTGATGGCTCTGCAGTGTCATCGACGTCGACCAGGGGGTCGACATGGGTGTCGATTTCGACCTCTGGGTCGACATCGACTGGTCTGTCGACGTCGACTGGGTCTGCTACTTTCTCCTCCGTTTCCGTCCGTGGCTTTTGTACTTTGGTGCCACTCCTTAATTGTATGGCTGCGACATGGCCTGTCCCGGATTGTCCCTTAGGATTTGTAGTGGGTTGCCCAGGGAGTGTTCCGGATGGCCTAGGGATTTGTGCCGCCAATTGACCCAGTTGGGTCTCTACGTTCTTCTTCCATATATCCATCTCCCCAATCCTTGTGGTAAGGTGATTGAGTTGAGAGTGGATAGCATTTTTGGATTGATCGTTCTTAGCTTGGTTCCGCCTTATCTCGTCCAACACAAGTTGAAGATCATCCTTCTTTTGGTCTCTCTCCGGGTGCCCAGGAGCTCTATAAGGCGGAGGGTCCCTAGGGTTAACCGGGTTCCTTTGTGGTTGATGGAACCTTTGGTCTCCCCAATATTGGTTGTTGGGACCCCTCATGTAGCGCGCCTCTTGGTGAGTCTCCGCTAGGTGTACTTGTTCGGCATGTGGGCATTCGATGGTGGTGTGCCGCTGCGATCCGCATTCGATGCAATCTTGGTTCGCTGAAAGGAACCTCACTTGCTTTTGGAGCTTTCTAAGTTGATCTCTATGGAATTGCTCCTTCACGTCCGGATCGATTACATTGGAGGGTTCATATAAGGGCATAGATGGGGCAGACCTCGACAATGATGGTGCGTCGGAAGCCTCAGGAGTCCCATATGTATTGTCAAATTCCACCAACCTTTCAATGGTTTCCCAAGCCTCTTGAGGAGCGAGTTCAAGGTAGCCATAGGCGGTGTATGTGTTGATCCTCTCCTTGGTGGCATCGTCAAGAGCATTGTATATGATCTCTTGAATGACGTACGGTGGTTGGCCATGCGTCGGGCATGATCGTAGGAGGTCCTTAAACCTCTCCCAAACAGTTGCCAGAGCCTCACCAGGCTTTTGTTTGAAAGCCGTGATTTTCTGTCGGATCAGCGCCGTCTTAGAAGGAGGAAAGAACTTGTTGAGAAACGCGTCCTTGACTTCATTCCAGGTGCGGAGCGATCTTGGGGCTAAGCTTTCCAACCACTGCAATGCTTTTCCTGTAAGAGACCAGCGAAAGGCTTTTAGTTGGACATATTCAAGACTTCGTCCATCAGCAATAGTATCACAAAGGTCTAAGAAGGTAGAAATATGTGCCATAGGGCACTCATTAGGTTTTCCTTCATATTGATGCCTTCTTATTTCAGTCAGGAAGTTAGGTTTAATTTCAAAATTAGAGGCAGGGATAAGAATTGCCGATTCAGGCACTGTGAGAGCGGGGTGCATATATTGCTTGGCATTCCTAGGGAGGGCATTGATTTGGGCTTCTATTTGCCTCCGGCCTTCCTCCTCCCTATCCGCACGCTCCTTAAGTGCCGCCTCTCTAGTCGTTAAGTCCTCAACCTGCTTCCTTAGTTGTTCAATAAGTTCTGCTTGGTTCGCGTTTTCCGCCATGATTCTTTGAGCTTGGGCCCTTAGATGGAAATAACGCTCAGGGTCGTCTATTCCTTCAAATTCAGGTGGGCGATCAGCGCGTCGCATACACCTGCAAGACCAAACTAGAAAAAGACGTGAGATAGACTACTAGGGCGCGATTGATTGCCTCCCCGGCAACGGCGCCAATTTGTTGTTGCAGGAGGCTTGATATGTCAAGTAATTACAAATATAAAGATGTAAATAAATGTAAACCGACTCCTGGCCTAAGCAAATAATTACAAGACTTCCTCCCGTTGTAGTGGAAGGGTAGTCAGGATCGATCCACGAGGAGGCGTGTCAGCGGGATCCTAGTAGCTTCGGAAATTTCACGTCTGCGTCGACTAGAAGCCTCAATTTCGACCTTAGTGCTCGATGTCGACCTCGGCTGTCGATGTTCTCTACAACAGAAGACCTGCAGAGACAAAAACAAGTGGTCGATATCGACTAGTGGGGGTCGATATCGATGTCAGTCCACGAAATCGACTGGCTCAGAAGACTGCCAGTCGACACAAAAGGGTCGATATCGATGTCTGGTGTCGATATCGGTGCTCAGCAAACTCCGCAGCGATGTTCGTCGTCGACTCAAAAAACTGTCGACGAACTCAGTGGTCGATATCGACGTCTGGGGTCGATATCGATGTCTCCCTGCAGTGAGTTAGTTTCTCGTCGGCAAAGAAAGGGCCGAAGAATTAAGGATGGAAAGAGAAGCAATGAATAGAAATAAAGCAGTGGGTTTCCGTGTGTATAAAATATGTAAAAACGACTCCTAGGATTAGGGTTTATCACAACGTTAACCAATGCATGCGATGAGATAAATAAGACGGACAATTGCGCTATTTCTCCCGAGGGACAAGCTTTCGCCGTACACCAACTCTTAGGATTACTCTTTCAAATAAACCTAATTGTCTCTACCAATTTTACGTTTATAACTCAAGTTGTTAGCATGAATACCTTTTCTTTCGATTAGGACTAAACATAGAATTGTAGGAGGAGAGATAGACACAACGATATCAACATCAAATACTTACCTCAAGCGCGCATGGCTAACGTCGGGCTCACCCCGATCCTAAGAGCTTTGGGAAACTACTCGCTTCTCATCATGGGATTCATCGTCAATTGAAAGGAAGAAACTTGCATTAAACTAAATTTCGAAGCTTTACAACTCAACGTCAACTTTCGCAAACGTCAAACCCTAAAACTTCTCTCTAACTCTAACTCTATTGTCTATGTCTTGTTAATTGATTGTATGAAAGATCCCTGAAGGCCAGCCCCCTAGGGCTTTATTTATAGGCTACTAATCCCCGCTATCCAAGGATTGTAACTCCTATCTAAACTATGAACTCTATCCGAACAATTAGGATAGGTCTTTTTATTTTGATAAAACTTAAATTACTTAAAGGTAAAAGATGAATAAAACTTCAGCTGTCCTCTATCTTGAAAGTATGAGATAATCCCGTGCCTCCTTGAAGATATAGTTCCAATCCGCATCTCGAAACCGAGTCTATCTTCTGTCGAGATAAAGGGTCGATATCGACACCAGAGGTCGATATCGAGGTCTCTGTTCCTGCTCGACTTGTTCAGCTCTGGTCGATTTCTATGTTGAGGTCGATATGGGGGTCGATATCGACACTGGGGGTCGATATCTGGGTCTAAGGTCGATATCTACCTCTTCTCAGCTTCACTCATTGAGGTCGATATCTATGTTGAAGGTCGATATCTACCCCAGACGTCGATATCTGGGTCTAGGGTCGATATCTACCTCTGCTCAGCTTCACTTGGCTTCTCCGTTTTGACTCCGTTTTCGCTCGAATTCCTGCATGGTTAGCTCAAAACATGTGCAAACTCTATTTCTTGCATTTTAGCCCATTCTTACACATGTTTATATTCTTTTGAACCTTTTCTTTGGAGATCGAATGAAATACGAAGTCAAAAGATGCAATAAAAGAAGGTGCAAATGTGTACATCACATATCATATCTCATCATCATATCATAAAATAAATAAAACATGCCCGATGGTGCTGGGCTAATCGTATCATATCAAATCATCTCATCTCTTGCCCGATGGTGCTGGGCTATCATATCATGCTCATATCGACTCGATAGACTCAGGGCACCCGATGGGGCTGGGCTACCCTATGACCCTAGCAAAGACTCTAGGACTATCACAGATAACGACCGTTCTGTTTCAAACACATAAAGTAAACACATGCTTAGTTCAATGCAATCCTAGCATGATACTACATGGCATGCTTTAATATGCAAAAAAACTACACATTACATGCTACATCAGGCAAGAGGTCCAGGTTACTGAGTAAGTCCCGTAGGATACTTACCTGTTGATGCAGAACAGCAAGATAACACAAGCAAGGGCCCAAATGCAAGTCCAAAGCAATCCAAAAGTAATACACACCTATCATTAAGTCATTTCCATAAGCTACCATACCAACGTTCATACACACGAACCCAAGTTCTCAACATTCTCAAAACCGACCGATAGTAAAACCGTTTTCCAAAATCTTAAATCCAAATTAAGTCAACTCATATTCAAAATAGTTCTCAAATCATACTTGGCCAAATTCCGACATTAAACATTCAAGCCTTAAAGTCAATTTCCCAAAATCATGTTATAAAATAATTCCGGCATGTTTCTTATTTCCAAAACATTATATAAATAATTCTCAATACCAAAACATCAAAATAATTCTAAGCTCCCAAATAATACTTATAATCAAAACCAACAACTCAATTAAAAATTTCCCACTCTCATATTTAAATCCTCATGAAATGCATCAATATAAATAATCCAATTAATACTAATTTAGAACAAATAAACAATATATAAAGATAAATTCCCAGAATATTATAATTAGAACCAAAACCCAAAATTATGATAATATGCAAATAATTTCCACATACTATCCATAAAATCTCAAAACAATAACCATAAATATATCTATAACTCCATATCAATTAATATCCCTTTTAAAACCCTTTTAAAATACATATATATTAATAATCTCAGAATATATAAATATATATATATATATATTTTCCTAAAATCAGAAATAATAATTAATATCACATATAAATATATAAAATATATATATCACATAGCATAAATTAATATATAGCCCATTCCAAAAGCTAAACAAAAGTCCCAGCCCCAACCGAAAATTTAGAACCCAGCCCAATAAGTGAAGCCCAGACCCGGCCAACCCCAATACCCAGAAGCCCGCTTCCCCTTACCCGGATTCGATTCCCTCCCAAGACAAATACCCAAATTGCAATGATATAACCCAAAAAGGGGTATCCGGGTTAAGCCCACCCAAATAGGCCCAACCCAAGACCCTGTCTCCCTCCCCACAAGCTCAGACAGAGCATCACAAGGTAATGGACACGGGAGAAGAAGAAGAGGAAGAAGGAGGAGGAGGAGGACTAGCCGGCGGCGGCGCTAGCTCCGACCACCCATTCCGGCTACCCGACGCCCCCCCACACCAGGAAAGGAAGAAAGAGAGAGAGAAAGAAGGCTCACCGAGAGGGAGTTCGAGTCTTCGTCGGGGGCGCTTCGGGGCTCGTCGGCGGCTCGAGGAGCCTTGTCAGAGATGGATCCTCGTCGGAGACCGCCTAGGAAGGGTGGGAGAGGTATAAAGGTGGCCTTTTATGGTGTGCTTGAGGGAAAGAACAAAAGAGGCGAGGCTTACCATCTTGAACGGAAAACAGGGGAGGGCTGCGCGCGGGGCTCCGGCGACAATGGCGAAGGATGAACCTGAGTCGGCTCCTGGCTGCGTCAAGGCTCCTATCTGCTGCTGCTGCTGCACTTCAAGGAGGAAGGAAGGAGGAAGTGATGGGGTGGCTTGGGACCTCTCGGCAAACAGGGGAGGGAGATGGAATGGTGGTGATGATGTTGGTGTGGTGGCTCGGCGACAGACGAGGAGGGAGATGGAGGTGCTGTGGTGGTGTTGTAGCTCTTGGTGGTTGCTGGTGGTGTGCAACGAGGGGTGGAGGTGGTGCGGCATTGGAGGAGAAATGGTGAGAGGAGGGCTGGCTTGAAATTGCTGGGCGAAGGGAGAATTAAAAAGGGTGAAAAGAGGCCCGTGAGTTGTGATTCTTGCAGGCAGAAAGGGGGAGGGGAAGCTGAGCATTTGAAGACAGAAAGAAGAGGAGGGGGGATCTGTCACGCGAGGTTCAGAAGGGTAGGAAAGAGGCGTGCCTCTGCTGCTACTACTATGAATTGGGTGGGTTTTGCTGCACATAGTGGGGAAGAAGCAAAAGAAAGGGGGGACCAGTTTGGGGTTGCAACAGAACGGGAGGAAGAGGGAGAGAGAGAGGGAGAGAGAGAGAAAGAAAAGAAAAATAAAATAGGATTGATCCACTAAAGAAACTAAATTAGCGGAATAAACTCGAAACCCGCTCGCCCGATCGAGTCCCGACCAAATCAAATATAAATAAGATTTAAATTACAAATCTCAATATAACGAAATTAAATAAATTTTTATCAAACTCGGAGCTTAAGTGAATTTTATTAATGCTCGATCTCCGAAAATCAAAATCCATTTCTATCCAATTCAAAACTATATAGAAGTTCGTTTAAATAAAATTCAGTTGCTCGAGGTCGGAAATTTCAAAATTTCTAGAATCTTAATTTTAAAGCCGAACATAATTTAATATTGTAAGAAAATATTATTTTAACTTTTCCGGTCTTTACATTTATCCACCTCTAAAAACAAGTCTCGTCCCCGAGACTAAAATCATTTAAAACAATGGGGAGAAGTTTGAAATCGGTGAGTCCGAGGACCATGTCCAAGGATCTTGTAATCGTCTCGGTTGCGTCTTCCGAGATTCTCACAACATCCTAGTCACGGTCGTGACATCTCCAATTGGTCTTGTCAAGTGTGTAATAAGCGCCCCTATCACATCCTCGCTTCGACTTTTCGGAGGTATCACAACTCTAAAAGCATTATGGCGTCCGACTAGGTCTTAGCAAGCAATATATAAGCGCCCCTATACAATGCTTGTATCCACTTCGTGAGACGTCATAATGTAAATCCAGTTCGTAAATCCTCAAAGCGTTTGTAAATGAAAGGATTGTCATCTAAATCATTGAAATTCTCAACTCTTTTACAACCCCAAGTCAGCCCTTTTCAAAATCGTTCAAAATCTTCAAATCCAATGTTTAATCAAGCAGCTTTACACAAAACAAGTCAAATTCTTTCAAATCAAGGTTTTATCGAAATCTCCCAGAACCAAACCAGCTTCTCGCATACCAATCAATCAAATTCAGAAGATAGGAGGTGGAGCCATCCACCTCTAAGGGCTAATCCCATATTCTCTTCCTAGTTTCCAAAATCATTTATCATCATTCTCAACTCAACATCAACAAAAGTAAATCAACTCATCAGCTCATAACATCATCAACCACTTCTCATATGGCAACCTCAACATCAATCATGATAATCTCAACCAATCGACATCTCAACCGTGTAGCATGATTACCCATAAAATAAATCATACCATCCTTTCAAAGCAAGCCAAAAGAAATAACAAAATCTTAACGTCGTACTATGAGCCATAAAGTATATCTACCTCATACCGAAGGCATCACAAGTGCATCATCGAATTCTCATAAATTACGCAAGCACACATGTCAAGAGATCAAAGAGGTTAGGTGTCATGGAGTCAGTACACTACTACAAGTCAAATCTCACGATCGCATATCAACATCGCACACTAGTGGAACCAGTCATAACAAGGGATCTCATGTAAAGCATAATTTCACATAGTCATCCTATCCAATTCCTATTCAGCATTATCATAACATATTATCACGTCAATCCAACAAAATCATGCTATTAAGATTCAACCAAAAAGGGGAGATCAAACAGTATATCAACATCAAAATGTCATCATGCTTTCCAGACATCATCTTAGCTCATCACAATGTCATATAACGATTAATAGTAGTCATGCACCATCATCTTATATATACACATAAGTCATACCTATGCTCCAAGTCATATTCATCACTTACCTATTCATAATCAGGCTTATCAACCATATAGGATAACATCATGCTTTCACATAACAACGTATCATCATCTCATGATTCATTCAACACATTATAACATGCTTTTAGGACAACATAGTAGGATAGCAATGGATCATTATATCATGTTCATAGTTGTCACTACAAATTTTAGCTCAGTATTACATATCAACATGTAATATCACGCCATACAGGTTTATCATGGTTGCTATCTAGCATCATGCCAGTACATATTAATAAATCACATAATCAAGAAGACCCTCACATCATACCAATCATTCAATTTCCTTAACCGCTCTCTAACCATTCTACCAAGGGACCTCACTCACATGTTTTCAAGAAGAAGCAATCATTAACATTATTACACAGAAGGACTACATCATATCAATCAGCATTTATCAATAGCATCATTAGCTCATCATTAAGCATTACAACTGTGTTTTTAAAGTCTCAATCTACTGTCATGCTCAATAAGTATTGCAAAACATCATATATGAACCTAATCAAGTCAAGCTAGCACATCTCGTCATAACCACATCTAATAAACAATTCAGATTCTCAGTATTTGCGGTTCACATTATAGGCAAGGAATTTAGATCATGCTTGACATCTCAGAGTAGCACCACATTAAGTCATCAAGGCACATTAGGATTGTAAGGCATCGAATCATATCATCATAGTCAACAGGCAATCAAGCAACAATCATCACATCACCAAGCAGCTTTCAACATCAAGTCAGTGCAATATCATCACCCACAAGCTCAGAAAGGGTTAGCATTGCGAATAGAGGACGCTCCCACCTGCAAGTCCTATCGTACTCAACAATCGTAATCATCAAAGCGAGCTCGTTCTATCGACATTATCGATCCTGAGGCCCGTGGGTTATGGGCCCACGCTTCCGCTGCGCTGCTCTATCGCTATTCGACTTCCCGATCCCTTTTTCCATGCGGTCGTTCATCCAAGGTAACGCGTAGGAGATTAAGTTAGCGGAGATAGGGGAGTGGCAAGAGCGGACGATCCAATGTTTCTTTCGGAGACGGATTAGACCAAAGCTAAAGACGACATGACTAGAGACAAGACTCCGACTCGGGAATAGTAACGATGCCTTTACGGAAGTCCGTTAGGGTACCATTGTGACAAACAAGCATGAATTCACTATGGAGCATATCCATCACATCAATCCATACTAACACGTATCTATCTCGGGGAAACATTCGTATTCATATCAAAGACACAATCAAGTCTTACGCTGGTGTCTGTGAAGCAAGCTAACATTCTAGTATTCCATGGAAACAGATATGCCTAGCAATCTTCAAGCAAGATAGACGGAACCAGCAATGATCATATATGATATGAAGTCATGCGGAATTTTGATGAAGATAACGAGCATCATGTATATGAACAATGTAGGAACATGGTATACATATCAACAATTGAGTCCAAATATATCATAGCAAGGTATATTATAACAATAAGATGAAGCGTCATACGAGAACACATAAGAGTAGCATAGTAATTATCATATATACGAACAATGCACAAGTTTGGTGTATGCATCATACGAGATCATATAAAGGGCAACATAGTAACTATCTCACAATGATCATATATTAGGTCAAGCATGGCACGGAATCATATGACGAGATACGTCTAGAGAGCATGGGTCCTACATGATACTAGCGATATATAATGTGATACAAGCATAGTCAAGAGTCATTTAGAGGAGTTCAACATAATATTCACGAAACATGAGGCATCATCAAAAGTAATAAGAAGGCCATCATGGGTGCTAGGTTATAATCATGCTAAGTATGAACCATCATATAGTACATATATGGTACAATAGTTGTCACATCATAGAACAAGTACAACATGTGATCATTTAGCGGGTCATATTGGAAATCATAAGCCCTACATGATACTAATAGCACACATCGAACATGTGTACAACTAAAGTAATTCAACTAGGTTCATTCCGATATTCATGCATCATGTATATGCAAAATCAAGATATAGAGTGGTGTGTGATCAAGCGGGGTGTCAAGTCATAGGTTCATGCAAACACGAGAGAATAACATAGAGTAGTAGACATTTTAACCATTCAAGCATGCTAGGTTCAACCATTACGGAAGGCTAGTCAATCATCGAATTCAGCATTAACTCATCAGGACGAGTGAAACATGTTAAGAGAACAGAAGGAGGAAAGAGCCACACTATCAGGTACCTAGTTCAAGAGTGAATCAACAATAACGTAGGCAAAGTAGAATTCGCACAAGTCACAACCAAGGGCCCAACATGTTACTAGTGGTTCAATATAGCATATGGTACATACATGCACTTGACTGGTTAATACGACGGTATGCAAGAGTTCATTCAATCACATCTCAACGACATAGTGGCACGAGAGGAAACGCAACGAGGTATAGAGTAAGTCTAAGCAACATGGCGACATGACTAGAATATGGGGACATGAGCTCGAATCAACACATAATATGACAAAACATGCATTCCTCAAGGTTCAATTATAGCACATATTCTCCGTTCAACATAACTAACACACACAACATTAATTTGCAAAATAATCAACAATGGTTAATCTGACGAATTCGGAATAGATGGGCATGCTATAGATTCTTGTCACCAAAATGAACGATAAGTATCGAGGCATCATCGGCTAGCATGCTAAAGAGCACATCTTATGGGGCATTCATATAAAGAAGAGTCGATCACACTATCATGGACCTAACTCAGAAAAGTAGCAATCATATAGACTCATATCATATGATTCATGTTTTCGATCAATCATACGATCAATATGCCAAGTAAACATGCTATAACAACATACAATCATGATAGAGGGCAAGACACAACACGAGACTTAAGCAATTTGACCAGCATGGAGACAAGGTGTCATACAACCACAAATTTACATTAAGGATCATCATCATAACAAGTACTGAGGATTACGTAGCATACAAGGCATGTCGACATGAAATCATAACATGTATCCATCAAGTAAGGGACTCACTTCTATCATGATATTAGAACCGAACTATCACACTATCATGAACCTATTCACAGGAAGGACATCAATTAGACGACATCCTAGCATATGACATATTTATTCGTGCTCTAGTATGACAATGCAATATACTAAGTAGATCATGTCGGGATGATATGGATACGATACATATAGTTCAAACTTATACAATAGTCATTATGAACATTAAAGCACATAAGCATAATTCCACACTAAGGGTCAATTGTAGGTCAAGGGGTAGTACCATATAGTATCACGCAATAATGGACAGATCAATCAAGATAACCCGATAGAGGTCCACAAAAGCAACATTGACTCTTCCCAACTGACTCATTACCCATCTTTCCCGTGGGACTCGGATATGACTTTTATGGCACGGTGACACCGGTCGGTCGTCACAGGAATCAAGAAAGACAACCTCGGAAACACTCACTTTCTAACTTGGAATGACATCAAAAGCCAACTTTCAATACTCTCCCCAAGCAACCCTCATATCCAACCATGATTTCCGAAACACTATGTGTTTACCAACCCAATTCCCGTGGAAGACCGATATTCGAAGGGAGGACTCGATTGAATTGTCAAAAGGGTTCATAAGGAAAGGGGCGGTTCCACAAAAGCTGAACTTAACCATATAAGAAGGAGGGTACTCCCGCTATTCCGTTCGCACAAATCGTTCAATATTCATCAAACAGTTAGGACATATCAATCAATCTTTAGCATATCAAGCACTCAACATAGAATCAGTTAATGACAATTATAATGATCTCCTTGAAGTCATCCCGACCCATCTGTAAAGAACAAGCTATTATTTCGCCTACCCATTTCCGACTACATCCAAAAGGGATGGTCTAACGCCGTTTCTACCCACTCGATCCCTTATTAGTCGGTTCTCCTCTTTTATAGCAAGTCAAGTTCTTTACTTAGTCCAATTGAGTTAGACATATTAAGTTCATTTTGCCCCTTTAAAACGCTTTCAAATCTTCGAAATCCGTGGGCGGTTTTCCAAAACATACACCCGACCCTTGCGTACCCGAATTGCACAACCTGGCTCTGATACCAACTTTGTAACGGCCCGGATATAAATATCCGGGATACGTTTCGAAGGTCGAATACCTTCGTTCGGATGTTGCAATTCAGGTACGGGTCGAGGTTTCAAACCTCTAATCAGTCGAAGTCTTAGAAATACAGTTTAAACGAAAGTAAAGCGGAAGTACGGTTTAGATACAAAAGCCACGACAGAGCCGGGTCAAAACCAAAACAAGTGGGTTATTGCCATTTGTCAAGTTAGAATATGTTAGCCAGATTCTTCGATTCGCCAAAAGATTTCCCCGTCACAGAGGCATGGAGCAACAAGAGCGGTACCTAACACTATACACGAAGTCAGGCTTGGTGATCGCCTGCGGGTCCTCTGACCGCGCTGAGGCCACATAACATGCCTATGCCTAAATAAAAGATGACTAATGCGGTACAAGATTTAAATCACACTATCATGCCCCTAGTATATATATATTATGCAGAAAAGAACTGTAAAGGGCCCAAGACAATGCCAAGTGGCATATCCCTCTCCTACCTCTGCACCCCTTCCCGTTAGTGCAGAGACTGGCCAGTTCGGGCTATAGCATAGCACTCTCTTCGTGGTGGTGCACTCACCACGGTATCATCATATCATATCTCATCATCATATCATATCTCATCATCATATCATATCTCATCATCATATCATAAAATAAATAAAACATGCCCGATGGTGCTGGGCTAATCGTATCATATCAAATCATCTCATCTCTTGCCTGATGGTGCTGGGCTATCATATCATGCTCATATCGACTCGATAGACTCAGGGCACCCGATGGGGCTGGGCTACCCTATGACCCTAGCAAAGACTCTAGGACTATCACAGATAACGGCCGTTCTGTTTCAAACACATAAAGTAAACACATGCTCAGTTCAATGCAATCCTAGCATGATACTACATGGCATGCTTTAATATGCAACAAAACTACACATTACATGACACATCAGGCAGGAGGTCCAGGTTACTGAGTAAGTCCCATAGGATACTTACCTGTTGATGCAGAACAGCAAGATAACACAAGCAAGGGCCCAAATGCAAGTCCAAAGCAATCCAAAAGTAATACACACCTATCATCAAGTCATTTCCATAAGCTACCATACCAACGCTCATACACACGAACCCAAGTTCTCAACATTCTCAAAACCGACCGATAGTAAAACCGTTTTCCAAAATCGTAAATCCAAATTAAGTCAACTCATATTCAAAATAGTTCTCAAATCATACTTGGCCAAATTCTGACATTAAACATTCAAGCCTTAAAGTCAATTTCCCAAAATCATGTTATAAAATAATTCCGGCATGTTTCTTATTTCCAAAACATTATATAAATAATTCTCAATACCAAAACATCAAAATAATTCTAAGCTCCCAAATAATACTTATAATCAAAACCAACAACTCAATTAAAAATTTCCCACTCTCATATTTAAATCCTCATGAAATGCATCAATATAAATAATCCAATTAATACTAATTTAGAACAAATAAACAATATATAAAGATAAATTCCCAGAATATTATAATTAGAACCAAAACCCAAAATTATGATAATATGCAAATAATTTCCACATACTATCCATAAAATCTCAAAACAATAACCATATATATATCTATAACTCCATATCAATTAATATCCCTTTTAAAACCCTTTTAAAATACATATATATTAATAATCTCAGAATATATAAATATATATATATATATATATTTTCCTAAAATCAGAAATAATAATTAATATAACATATAAATATATAAAATATATATATCACATAGCATAAATTAATATATAGCCCATTCCAAAAGCTAAACAAAAGTCCCAGCCCCAACCGAAAATTTAGAACCCAGCCCAATAAGTGAAGCCCAGACCCGGCCAACCCCAATACCCAGAAGCCCGCTTCCCCTTACCCGGATCCGATTCCCTCCCAAGACAAATACCCAAATTGCAATGATATAACCCGGAAAGGGGTATCCGGGTTAAGCCCACCCAAATAGGCCCAACCCAAGACCCTGTCTCCCTCCCCACAAGCTCAGACAGAGCATCATGGAGTAATGGACACGGGAGAAGAAGAAGAGGAAGAAGGAGGAGGAGGAGGAATAGCCGGCGGCGGCGCTAGCTCCGACCACCCATTCCGGCTACCCGATGCCCCCCCCACACCAGGAAAGGAAGAAAGAGAGAGAGAGAGAAAGAAGGCTCACCGAGAGGGAGTTCGAGTCTTCGTCGGGGGCGCTTCGGGGCTCGTCGGCGGCTCGGGGAGCCTTGTCGGAGATGGATCCTCGTCGAAGACCGCCTAGGAAGGGTGGGAGAGGTATAAAGGTGGCCTTTTATGGTGTGCTTGAGGGAAAGAACAAAAGAGGCGAGGCTTACCATCTTGAACGGAAAACAGGGGAGGGCTGCGCGCGGGGCTCCGGCGACAATGGCGAAGGAGGAACCTGAGTCGGCTCCTGGCTGCGTCAAGGCTCCTATCTGCTGCTGCTGCTGCACTTCAAGGAGGAAGGAAGGAGGAAGTGATGGGGTGGCTTGGGACCTCTCGGCAAACAGGGGAGGGAGATGGAATGGTGGTGATGATGTTGGTGTGGTGGCTCGGCGACAGACGAGGAGGGAGATGGAGGTGCTGTGGTGGTGTTGTAGCTCTTGGTGGTTGCTGGTGGTGTGCGACGAGGGGTGGAGGTGGTGCGGCATTGGAGGAGAAATGGTGAGAGGAGGGCTGGCTTGAAATTGCTGGGCGAAGGGAGAATTAAAAAGGGTGAAAAGAGGCCTGTGAGTTGTGATTCTTGCAGGCAGAAAGGGGGAGGGGAAGCTGAGCATTTGAAGACAGAAAGAAGAGGAGGGGGGATCTGTCACGCGAGGTTCAGAAGGTTAGGAAAGAGGCGTGCCTCTGCTGCTACTACTATGAATTGGGTGGGTTTTGCTGCACATAGTGGGGAAGAAGCAAAAGAAAGGGGGGAACAGTTTGGGGTTGCAACAGAACGGGAGGAAGAGGGAGAGAGAGAGAGGGAGAGAGAGAGAGAAAGAAAAGAAAAATAAAATAGGATTGATCCACTAAAGAAACTAAATTAGCGGAATAAACTCAAAACCCGCTCGCCCGATCGAGTCCCGACCAAATCAAATATAAATAAGATTTAAATTACAAATCTCAATATAACGAAATTAAATAAATTTTTATCAAACTCGGAGCTTAAGTGAATTTTATTAATGCTCGATCTCCGAAAATCAAAATCCATTTCTATCCAATTCAAAACTATATAGAAGTTCGTTTAAATAAAATTCAGTTGCTCGAGGTCGGAAATTTCAAAATTTCTAGAATCTTAATTTTAAAGCCGAACATAATTTAATCTTGTAAGAAAATATTATTTTAACTTTTCCGGTCTTTACAGAATCGTGGTATAGTTTCAGGAATATGATCCTTACTTGTTTCATGTGTTGTTTAAGGGATAGTAGGATTCAAATATTTAAAATAAACAATTTACAACTAGGCTAACTCCCTGTCCCAAACAAATAATACAAAAATCCCCTCCCAATGTAGTAGTAGGGTAATTCAGAATCGAATCCACGAGGAGGTATGTCAGCGCTTCCCTTGTTGTACTCACGATCAAAGCTTTCGACCTCAGAAGACACTCGATATCGATGTGTCTGGTCGATATCGACCTCAGTTCTGGTCGATTTTCAGTAGAGTTCCTGCAGAAGACAAAAACAGCAAAGTCGGTGGTGTACATATTTGTACCTCTTTTTATTACATCTTTTGACTACATATTTCATTCGATTTCCAAAGAAAAGGTTCAAAAGAATATAAACTTGTGTAAGAATGGGATAAAATACAAGAAATAGAGTCTACACAAGTTTTGAGCTAACCATGCAGGAATTCGAGCGAAATCGGAGTGAAAACGGAGAAACCAAGGAGAGCTGAGCAGAGGTAGATATCGACCTTCAACATAGATATCGACCTTTAACATCGATATCGACCTCAACATAGACATCGAGTGGAGAAGAACAAGTCGAGCAGGAACAGAGACATCGATATCGAACTTCAATGTCGATATCGACCTTATCTCGACAGAAGATAGATCCGATTTCGAGACTCGGATTATGAATTCTATCCTCAAGGCCACGGATTATCTTGTACTTTTAGATAGTTAGCAGCTGAGATTTATCTTTACCTTTAAGTTTTATCAAGTTTTTTAAGTTTTATCAAAATAAAAGACCTATCCTAATTGTTTGGATAGAGTTCATAATTTAGATAGAAGTTACAATCCTTGGATAGCAAGGATTAGTAGCCTATAAATAAAGCCCTAGGGGCTGGTTTGTTAGAATAATCCAAGCAAGAAAGACAATAGCAATAGGCAATAGAAAGTTAGAGTTTTAGTTTTGAGCTTTAAAGTTTCAAGCGCTTACGATAGTTGGCGTTGAGATTGTAAAGATTCAAAGTTTTCCATTTATGCAAGTTTATTTCTTTCAATAAATGATGAGTTCCATGATGAGAAGCGAGTAGTCCCCCAAAGCTCTTAGGGTCGGGGTGAGCCCGACGTTAGCCATGCGTGCTTGAGGTAAGTGTTAGATGTTGATATCGTTGTATCTATATCATCTCCTACGATTCTATGTTTAGTCCTAATCGAAAGAAAAGGGATTCATGTTAACAACTTGAGTTATAAACATAAAATTTGCAAAGACAATTAGGTTTATTTGCAAGAGTAATCCTAAGAGTTGGTGTACAGCGAAAGCTCGTCCCTCGGGTGAAATAGCGCAATTGTCCGTCTTATTTATCTTATCGCATGAATTGGTTAACGTTGTGGTAAACCCTAATCCTAGGAGTTGCTTTTTTATATAAGTTAATTCATCAAAACTCCTGTTTTATTTCTGTTCATCGCATCTTCATCCATCCTAAAGTCTTCGGCCTTTCTTTGCCGACAAAAGCTAACGACTTTGCAGGAGAAGACATCGATATCGACCACAAACGTCAATATCGACCACTGAGTTCGTCGACAGTTTTCTGTGTCGACGACAAGCATCACTGCTAAGTTACTGAACATCGATATCGACCCTCCAACGTCGATATCGACCACTTGTGTCGACTGGCAGTCTTCTGAGCCAATCGATTTCGTTGACTAACATCGATATCGACCTTCACCTGTCGATATCGACTGCTTGTTTTTGTCTCTGCAAGTCTTCTGTTGCAGAGAGGATCGGTCGATATCGAGCTCCAAGGTCGAAATCGAGGCTTCTGGTCGATGCAAGACGTGAGATTTCAACGATACTAGGATCCCGCTGACACGCCTCCTCGTGGATCAATCCTGACTACCCTTCCACTACAACGGGAGAAAGTCTTGTAATTATTTGCATAGGCTAGGATTCAGTTTACATTTACACATCTTTATATTTGTATTTGAGATGCTCGACATTCCTCCTTTTAACAAATTGGCGCCGTTGCCGGGGAGGCAATCAATCGCGCCCTAGTAGTCTATCTCACGTCTCTACCTAGTTTGGTTTTGCAGGTGTATGCGACACACTGATTGCCCACCCGAACTTGAAGGAGTAGACGACCCTGAACGCTACTTCCATCTAAGAGCCCAAGCACAAAGAATCATGGCAGACAACGCGAACCAAGCTGAGTTGATTGAGCAACTAAGGAAGCAGGTTGAGGACTTAACAACAAGAGAGGCGGCACATAAGGAGCTTGCTGACAGGGAGGAGGAAGGCCGGAGGCAAATAGAAGCTCAAATCAATGCCCTCCCTTAGAATGCCATGCAATATATGCACCCCGCGCTCACAGTGCCTGAATCGGCGATTCTTATCCCTGCCTCTAATTTTGAAATTAAACCTAACTTCCTAACTGAAATAAGATGACATCAATATGAAGGAAAATATAATGAATGCCCTATGGCACATATATCAATCTTCTTAGACCTTTGTGATACTATTGCTGATGGACAGAGCTTGGAATATGTCCAACTAAAAGCTTTTCGATGGTCCCTTACAGGTAAAGCATTGCAGTGGTTGGAAAGCTTAGCCCCAAGATCGCTCCGCACCTGGAATGAAGTCAAGGACGCGTTCCTCAACAAGTTCTTCCCTCCTTCTAAGACGGCGTTGGTCCGACAGAAAATCACGACTTTCAAACAAAAGTCTGGTGAGGCTCTGGCGACTGTTTGGGAAAGGTTTAAGGACCTACTACGATCATGCCCGACGCATGGCCAACCACCGTACGTGATTCAGGAAATCATTTACAATGCTCTTGACGCTGCAACCAAGGAGAGGATCAACACCTACACCTCCTATGGCTACCTTGAACTCGCTCCACAAGAGGCTTGGGAGACCATAGAGAGGTTGGTGGAGTTCGACAACACATATGGGACTCCTGAGGCTTCCGACACATCATCATCGTCGAGGTCTGCCCCATATATGCCCTTATATGAACCCTCTAATGTAATCGATCCGGACGTGAAGGAGCAATTCCATAGAGATCAACTTCGAAAGCTCCAAAAGCAAGTGAGGTTCCTTTCAGTGAACCAAGATTGCATTGAATGCGGATCGCAGCGGCACACCACCATCGAGTGCCCCAATGCTGAACAAGTATAACTAGCGGAGACTCACCAAGAGGCGTGCTACATGAGGGGTCCCAATCACCAATATTGGGGAGACCAAAGGTTCTATCAACCACAAAGGAACCCGGCTAACCCTAGGGACCCCCCGCCTTATAGAGCTCCTGGGCACCCGGAGAGGGACCAAGGGAAGGATGATCTACAACTTATGCTGGATGAAATCATGTAGAATCAGGCTAAGAATGATCAATCCAACAATGCCATCCATTCTCAACTCAATCACCTTACCACAAGGATTGGGGAGATGGATATTTGGAAAAAGAACGTAGAGACCCAACTGGGTCAATTGGCGGCGCAAATCCTTAGACCGTCCGGAACATTCCCTGGACAACCAACCACCAATCCTAAGGGGCAATCTGGGACAGGCCATGTCGCAGCCATGCAATTAAGAAGTGGCAACAAAGTACAAAAGCCACGAACGGAGTCGGAGAAAGCAGCAGATCCAGTCGACATCGACAACCCAGTCGATGTCGAGGTAGAGGTCGATATCGACTACTAGATCGACTCACTGGTCGACGTCGATGTTACTGCAGAGCTTGAGGAGCCACAAAGGAGGTCGACATCGACCATACCAGTCGATATCGACCAGATCCCAGTCGACATCAATGTTCAGCAGGCCCCTTCGACCACCATTTTGGCTTCTCCGCCAAAGAAGATGTTGCCTTTCCCTTCCAAAGCATTAGAGGATCCCACCAAAGGTAAGTTTAGGAGCTTTGTAAAAATTCTTCAAGGTCTTAACGTTACCATTCCTCTTACAGAAGCCCTAAGAGAGATGCCCGCCTCTGTACGATTCCTCAAAGACATCCTGAGCAAGAAGAGATCCATGGAAGAGATCGCAGAGGAATGCTCAAAGATGGACTTCCCTGAGAAGAAGAGTGATCCAGGGAAGTTTGCAATCATCGTGGGACTTGGCCAACATCGCTACAAAGCCCTATGTGACCTAGGGGCAAGCGTAAGTCTCATGCCTCTCTCTATTGGCAAAAGGTAAACATTGGGGCTCTTGAACCTGTGGACATGAAACTCTATATGGCCGACAACTCATTCGTCAAGCCCACAGATATAGTTGATGACGTTCCTGTAAAGGTAGGTAAGTTCTTTGTGCCTACTGATTTCATTGTATTGGAGATGCCTGAAGATCCTGTAGTGCCTATTATCCTTGGTAGGCCTTTCTTAGCTACTGCTGATGCCAATATCAATGTACGTCGAGGATTACTAACCTTTACTATAGGGAACGAAGTGATAGAATTCTCTTTTAACCCAACCATGAGCGAAACAAAGCACCTGGAGCAAGTAGTCCTCTCGCCGGCTAAGGAGAAGCTTAGAAAATTTTTGTTGGCAAGGACGGAAACAGCAAGCAGGGTCGACATCGACTGGAACCAGTCGATATCGACTAAAAACATCGAAATCGACACCCCTTGGTCGAAATCGAGTATGCCAGATTGTTGCCAGGAGCTTAAGTATGGGGTCACAGAGGTCGACATCGACCCCCACATGTCGATATCGACCAAAGCTCTCGAAATCGACCCACCTTGGTCGAAATCGACCACCCCTCAGCCCGAAGATTTCTGTTTCGGGCCCAAACAGGTAAGCCCATGTATGAATCCCAACCCTCCTTTGTCCCTTATTGATAAATCAATTAAACCAATTATTGATAATTCAACTCAAGAGAGGGTCAAAGCTCCATGGCTTGCCTATATTGCTAAAGTTAGGTCAAGAAAGAGAAGGAAAGCGCCCAAAGAAGAACCTAACATCAAAGAAGCCTTGGTCGCCGAACTTAGCTACTACCAAAAGGACCTAGATGACCCAGGAGAAGGCTCAAGCTCGAAGGGTCCCTACATAAAAGGGCCATGGAGAATTGACGGAGAAGTCGGCCTAGCGACTCAAAACTCTAGAGCATGTACATAAAACGTTTAAATTTTTCGCATAGATGGTTTTTAGGGTTTTAAATTTTGGATTTTAAACTTTTGAAACTGTGATAATTCATAGCTTTATCTATATTTCTAACAAAGATTTCAGGTTTCTAAGCAAAAAGAAACGACGAAGAAGAAAAGAAGCTTCTATAGAGGCAGTCGAAATTGACCAGGCCAGTCGAAATCGACCCCCCCAGGGTCAAGCCACCTCCTAGAGTCGACATCAAGGACTCAGGAGCAGATAAGAAAAGGTCGATATCAACCATAATCATCGATATCGACCTTCATCAGGCAGCCCTTGTCTTCACCTTCTTCCTCGACTTCGACAGATGCAGTCGACATCGACAACTGACATAGATATCGACTTCTAGCATCGACCTAACCCTGAAATCGACCTGAATCCGCAGTTTGCACTGTGAGTTTCTCTCTACCCTTGTTCTTCTTTTTAATACAGTGAGGACACTGTATATTTTAATTATGGGGTGGGGGAAAGGCATGTCTTATGGTCATAACTTGGTTTTCTTCTTCAGATTGCATTCATGTTTAAAATTTTTGTTCTTAGTTTTACTTTTATAAAATGTCAAAAAAAATCCAAAAAAAATAGAAAAATGTCAAAAATACAAAAAAAAGGCATGTTTAATTTTAAGTTAGTTTTTAAACCCTACTTAGATGTCCTATGATGAAAACTCAATAGCTGACTTGATCATGTAAATCCTATGGCATATTTGGATGGTTTAGCCTAAGTCCTTAAAATTTTTATGTAGATTGTGAACTTGTGATGAAATTGAGCACATATGATCCTAGGCTAAAAAGCAAATCCAACAAAAATTGTCCTTGTGAGAATTTTGGCCTATAGGGAGAACATCAAAAATTCCTCCGCTTTCTTGAGTGAATTTACTCTTCCTATGCATCTCTAAATGCTGTGATAGTTATTTAAAACCAATACATAAATATGTCTATGTTTACGAGAATTAAATAATGGAGGCATCTTTTAAGCCATTTTTATCCTCTCTTTACCTACCCTGCATTATCCCTGCTTGAAGCCGGAAAATTAGCTTGAGCCTGAAATTGCAAACTCCACAAAATTATCCCTAGCCAAATTGAGCCTGACCCCCATTTGGGAATTGAGACTTAGATTGGCTGGACCAATGCCTTGTGGAAAGAAAAGTGCATATTGTCCAGTGTTGAGCAAGGAAATTATGGGTTGGTATATATTTTCATCTTGTCATATTTTGTAAAAGGATTTTTTGGCTCACCATATAAATGCACTTATTATTTTCGTAAAAAAAAGAAGAGAGATGTATGTATACAGTGCTTGAGCCAGAATCCTTAAGTCCTTTATTTATTTCATACAAGTGTTATATTTTTTAGAGGCATATTAGAGTTTGAAAGAAGGGTTGGTAGTATGGTTTACATCTTTTAGTGCATCTTTAGAGTATATTATGGAAAGATGAGTTTAGAAAGAGCATTATGGAGAATTCAGCAACATTGAAGAGTTATGGTTTGGATATTGCAAGTGTTGAAATTTAGGAGTCTTGATTCCCGAATTATAAAAGCACCACATAGCCAAATAATTCCATACCCTTTTATTTCATACCAAGCCCCATTACAACCCCGCCGAATGGAGTCTTCTTTGAAGTCTTCCATTGAGCGAAAGTCCTCCTGATGGTTCTTATTGCATTTTCATAATTGGTTGCGAAGTGGATTTTTATAAATTGCAATGTTTATGAGATTGTGTATGGAATTGAGTTGAGAGTTTATTTTCATAGCCTAAACACATGAGAGTTGAGTGCAAACACATTATCCCTGTGAGGTTGGATAAAAAATTGCATATGCCTATGGATCGCCTAAATACGTGCTATGACACTAAATTCACTTGCTTTGCTTTGCTACCGCTTATGATGTTGCTTTTGACAAGGGCGAAGACTTGAAGGGTGTGTTGTAGGTATTGGTTATTGCTTGAGGACAAGCAAGTCTAAGTATGAGGTGTTTTGATGTACATATTTGTACCTTTTTTTATTACATCTTTTGACTTCATATTTCATTCGATTTCCAAAGAAAAGGTTCAAAAGAATATAAACTTGTGTAAGAATAGGCTAAAGTACAAGAAATAGAGTCTGCACAAGTTATGAGCTAACCATGTAGGAATTCGAGCGAAATCGGAGTCAAAACGGAGAAACCAAGGAGAGCTGAGCAGAGGTAGATATCGACCTTCAACATAGATATCAACCTTTAACATCGATATCGATCATAGATATCGGCCTCAATATAGACATCGAGTGGAGAAGAACAAGTCGAGCAGGAACAGAGACATCGATATCGACCTTCAACGTCGATATCGACCTTATCTCGACAGAAGATAGATCCGATTTCGAGACTCGGATTATGAATTCTATCCTCAAGGCCACGTATTATCTTGTACTTTTAGATAGTTAGCAGCTGAGATTTATCTTTACCTTTAAGTTTTATCAAGTTGTTTAAGTTTTATCAAAATAAAAGACCTATCCTAATTGTTTGGATAGAGTTCATAATTTAGATAGAAGTTACAATCCTTGGATAGCAAGGATTAGTAGCCTATAAATAAAGCCCTAGGGGCTGGTTTGTTAGAATAATCCAAGCAAGAAAGACAATAGCAATAGGCAATAGAAAGTTAGAGTTTTAGTTTTGAGCTTTAAAGTTTCAAGCGCTTACGATAGTTGGCGTTGAGATTGTAAAGATTCAAAGTTTTCCAATTATGCAAGTTTATTTCTTTCAATCAATGATGAGTTCCATGATGAGAAGCGAGTAGTCCCCCAAAGCTCTTAGGGTCGGGGTGAGCTCGACGTTAGCCATGCGTGCTTGAGGTAAGTGTTAGATGTTGATATCGTTGTATCTATATCATCTCCTACGATTCTATGTTTAGTCCTAATCGAAAGAAAAGGGATTCATGTTAACAACTTGAGTTATAAACATAAAATTTGTAGAGACAATTAGGTTTATTTGCAAGAGTAATCCCAAGAGTTGGTGTGCAGCGAAAGCTCGTCCCTCGGGTGAAATAGCGCAATTGTTCGTCTTATTTATCTTATCGCATGAATTGGTTAACGTTGTGGTAAACCCTAATCCTAGGAGTTGCTTTTTTATATAAGTTAATTCATCAAAACTCCTGTTTTATTTCTGTTCATCGCATCTTCATTCATCCTAAAGTCTTCGGCCTTTCTTCGCCGACAAAAGCTAACGACTTTGCAGGAGAAGACATCGATATCGACCACAGACGTCGATATCGACCACTGAGTTCATCGACAGTTTTCTGTGTCAACGACGAGCATCACTGTTATGTTACTGAACATCGATATCGACCCTCCAACGTCGATATCGACCACCAGTGTCGACTGGCAGTCTTATGAGCCAGTCGATTTCGTTGACTAACATCGATATCGACCTTCCCCTGTCGATATCGACTACCATTTTTGTCTCTGTAGGTCTTCTGTTGCAGGGAGGATCGACAGCCGAGGTCGACATCGAGCTCCAAGGTCGAAATCGAGGCTTTTGGTCAACGCAAGACGTGAGATTCCAACGCTACTAGGATCCCGCTGACACGCCTCCTCGTGGATCGATCCTGTCTACCCTTCCACTACAACGGGAGGAAGTCTTGTAATTATTTGCATAGGCTAGGAGTCGGTTTACATTTATACATCTTTATATTTGTATTTGAGATACTCGACCTTTCCTCCTGCTTAACAGTCGGCGTCGAGACAGACCTCGATATCGACGTTAGACCTCGATATCGACCTTCACAGTCGATTCCGATGTTTGTCACAGAAACTGTAATTCATAACCGATCGTCAGAAAAGAGTCCGAAGAAAGTAGAATGGTAAAGAAGGATGATCAGAAACAGAACTAAAACTTTTATATGGAAATTCGATTAATTAAAAGCTTCCAAAGTCGGGGTTTCATGCCACAACGATAACAATGCAAGTTTTATGCTAAAGTTATGAAATTTAATGTCTTTCCATCAAATAACTTTCGTTATCAACACTTAGGTGATTAGAGGCTCTCGCATAGTTCCTAAGAGTTACTATCCAATTCATGAGCAATTCAAGTTCACAATGTGAGTGACTTTTGCTTCAATAATGCAAATAATGAATCTCCCTAACTTTCGCAAAGGATCATGCATGGGATAGAAGACGGAATCGCATAAAAGTCATACCTTTAATGCACTTACCCTACATCGTTATCGTCGCTTCTCATCATGCAACTCATCATCATCATTGAAAGAAAACTACTTTGAATTAAATTATGAAAGAAAGTACAACCGAACAAGCCAAAATCTCCGCTCTCGCTTATCTCCAACTTCACTCGACTCCCCTCTCTCTCTCTCTACAAATTCTCTCTACTGAAAACTGAATTCTCTGCGTGTGTGGATGATGAAACTCAGCCCTAATGGCCTCTAGATATAGATATCGAACTTTGCTATCCAAAGACTCGAAACTTTATCTTTATTCTCTAAGATAAAACTTAAATAAAGTAAAAACTAAAAGTTCTATGGTAAATCAGCTCATATGATAGCTCTGATGTTGATGATAAGAAATCTCGACTTTTGGATAGACGTGCAAGCTTTGGATAGACTTCTATCAAAATCTGAGTCGGATTCCTCTATTGGCATGGTCGATATCGACCTTCAGACATCGATATCGACCTTTGTGAAACTCTATCTCGAGCTCTCCTTCTTCTACTCGGATTAACACTCGACTTCTATCTTTTAGCTCGATCTGGCAACATCGATATCGACCTTTAGACGTCGATATCGACCTCTCTGGTGTCGACATGCTCTCCTTCATTTCCTGCTCGATTCCTATGTCTCTGCTGTACTCGATGTCGAGGTCCCCAGTCGATTTCGACCTCTTTAGAAGACTTCGATTTCTTTTTCCGCTCTTCCAAATCTGTCCATTTTTATCCTGTTTTCTGCGAAATCACATAGACACTCGTGCAGACCCATATATTTGACATTTAAGTGTAAACTACACTAATCCCATGTTTTCCCACTAATATGCATGCAAAAGACGATAAAATGGACTTTTATGTGCATAGAAAATATGGCAATTTGCGCGCACATCAAACACCCCATACTTAAGCTTGCTTGTCCCCAAGAAATACCTTTAATGGCCATTCAGGGGAAGAAAGTAAACCTTCAACATAATAGATTCATTTTTCATATGTCCCTACAATCAATTGCCATCCTCGATAAGGTACTTATGTCAACCAAGGTCATGCCTGTGCATAAAAGCAATTTCATACTCATAAAAGGAGGTAATATGCAAAAACCAATTTTAGCGACATAGCATTAATAATCAAGAGGACTTTTTGCAAGCTTGTGAGAAGTAGATTGGTAAAAGGCTAAAGGTGGGCTAATATTTAGCCATGTGGTGTTAAATCCGGGGAAACATATTTTCTTTCCAAAACATTCCACATTCCTTCTTCATAGTGTCTCACCTTTCACTCATCGCTCAACGCTTTTATTCATTATAATGTTTTTACCTCTCTAACCTTAGTACTGCCTTCTCGCGAGTCGCAAACATGGATGTCATGAATGGCCCCGGATACTTAGTACTTCGGACTCGTCACCTTGTGTCCCATCTCGCTGAACTAACATCTCAACGAGTAGGGTCGACCTACCTTTATCTCCTGAGGTGATCAGATTTTTTCTCGCTCATTAAATTTTCCATATTTCATTTTCTTTCATTCCTGCCAACAACTTCATAAATAATGCACAACTCCATATAACTCCAAAGATGACATCCATTCTCATAGAGCCAAATCTACAGCAATAATGATAAGCATAACGGATACCTAAAAACATTAATAGTGGGCAGGATCAGATCGATGCCCACTTGGGTCTCTCTGCCCCGCAATAAGTATACATATACGCTAAGCCTAATAACATGCTTCTAGATGCAAGACATGAATTTCAACACACTATCATGCTCCTAGTTTGCGAGTGCATAATAGTAATTAAGACCTTAACAAAGAATGTCAAGTGGCATATCCCTCTCCTACCTCCACCCCCCTTCCCGATAGGGCAGAGACTGGCCAGTTCGTGAATGCATTCCGTTCCATAAACAATGGGTCAAGCAGATTAGCCCAACCCATAAGCATACTCGTCATAATCATTATATTCATCATCATATCGTTCATAATCCTCGTGCTCGAAATATAAGTAGAGGTGTTACTATACGACTCAATGACTCAGGACGAGACCCGATGGGGTTGGGCCGTCCTATGACCCTAGCAAAGACTCTAATGACTTCACAGATAACGGCTGTTCTGTTTACATACGCATACAGAATTAGAATGCTCAATAATCAATGCAACTTAGCATGATACTACATGACATGCTGATCATGAAATGCAAGCACCTAGTATATCACAGAATATCACCTAAATACATCACGAGAATACACTGAGTATATTTCTATAACTACTCCGAATATATATATTACACACATAAGAGCAAATAAACAAACAAAATCGCATCTGTCATACTTTCAATTCATCACGATCAATCATCTCTTGTCTCATACCATATTCATCTTAACTTGTCAACTCATTAACTTAGACAACCTCCAAATCATACTTATCCAAATCCGCATATTACCATTTAATACTCATGCTTAGCATATAATTATATGTATATCATCATCGTCATAAGTAACTAATATTTATCTGCTTATAATAAATCACCACAAGTCATACTATCAGTCACACATATCATACCATGAGTCAACCGATCATATAATCATGCTAGTTAGTCAATGAACAATTTGGATTCCCAAGTTAGTTTCAAAACTGAGTTAAGTGGTTAAGAGTTACGACCTCGGAAAACGCTTGCAAAATTCCTTTTCAATTTATTTATTAAATCATTTTGTAACTTTGAAATTATTTTCTAAATTTCCTTTTACAACTTCAAGTCTCAAATAATATATTTTAAATCTCAATTAATATTATATAATATTTAAATACCACTTATTAATTACTTTCGGAAAATATTTCCAAATCTTTTAAAGTCCCAACCGTTTTTATTTTATAAAACCGACCCCTTTATAAAATCTCTGAAATAATATTTTATATTTTAATCCTCAAATAATATTATAATAATTTAAATACCATTAAATAATTAAATAATTAAACGAATCGAACCAACCCGAACCGATACCGTTTAAATAATCCAAACCCGATTTGATATAACAAATATATATATATATATATATATATATATATATATATATATATATATATATATATATATATATACTCCGTAAGTTACTAAAGGGCCCGACAAGCCACGTCTTCTTCATCCTTTGTTTTCAAAAGAAAGACCTCCCGCCCGCCTAGCTTGTTCGAGACCCAACCGTCGGCGATCTAGAGCTCCACCTCCCGGCCTCGGTCTTGAGCTCGTCGGAGCTCTCGAGCTCACCTGATCTTCCCGCACTCAGCCCTCACACACCCCTTGACTAGTCTAAGCATCGAATTAGGCTCGAAATCGAATTGAAGCAAGGAAGAAAGTGGAAGCTCACCGAGTGGTTTTTTCGCGACTTCAGAGCTCTCGATCGGAGGTTTGGGCGTCTTCGGAGGCTTGTGATGGCTTCTCGGACCTGCACCGGATGTGGGTGAGCATGATGGTGAAATCCGAGGGCGGTTTCGATTGAAAACGAAGGAGAACGGCTTATCGGAACTAGGCTTACGTTTAACAGGGCAATCGGCTCTTCGGTGACTCGTCGGCGGAGCTGGCGGCTCTTGGGCGGCTCCGAGGTAGTGCTGGGCAACTGCTGGGCTCCATGGTGGTCAGAGGAAGGTGGTGCAGCTGCTGGATGGATGTAGAGGATGGAAGAAGTAGGTGTGTGTGGGTTTGGTTGTGGCTTCACGGGAAAACAAGGCTAGGCTCCTCACTTGCGGCTCCAAGGGTGACGGTGGGAGACAACGACGACGACGATAGGATAATGGAGGAGCTGAGGTGGTGATGGTGGATGAAGGACACGGGAGAGGGAGATGGCATGGGAATGTTGATGGTGAAGGCGGGATGGTGATGAAGTGAGAGGAAGGTGAAGGAAGGAGCACGTGAGGGTGACGATGATGAATGAATGACAGGGTGAGGGGTGGTTTAAAGGGGCATGATGAGTGATGGGAGTGGGTGAGCATTGTGTGTAGAATTGGGTAAATAAATACCCAGAAATAAATCCCGAATACGCGAATTTTGAACTCCAAAATTAGTCCTTGAATGTTAGTTTCCCCGAATCCCGCTTTCTCGAGACCCAACCGCCGGTGATCTCGAGCTCCACCTCCCGGCCTCGCTCTTGAGCTCGCCGGAGCTCTCGAGCTCACCCGATCATCCCGCACTTAGCCCTCACACACCCCTTGACTAGTCTAAGCATCGAATTAGGCTCGAAATCGAATTGAAGCAAGGAAGAAAGTGGAAGCTCACCGAGTGGTTTTTTCGCGACTTCGGAGCTCTCGATCGGAGGTCTTCGCATCGACGGAGGCTCATGATGGCTTCTCGGACCTGCACCGGATGTGGGTGAGCATGATGGTGAAGTCCGAGGGCGGTTTCGATTGAAAACGAAGGAGAACGGCTTACCAGAACGAGGCTTACGTTTAACAGGGCAATCGGCTCTTCGGTGACTCGTCCGCGGAGCTGGCGGCTCCTTGGCGGCTCCGGGGTGGCGCTGGGCAGTTGCTGGGCTCCATGGTGGTTGGAGGAAGGTGGTGCAGCTGCTGGATGGATGAAGAGGATGGAAGAAGTAGGTGTGTGTGGGCTTGGTTGTAGCTTCACGGGAAAACAAGGCAAGGCTCCTCAATTGCGGCTCCAAGGGTGACGGTGGGAGACAACGACGACGACGATAGGCTGATGGAGGAGCTGAGGTGGTGATGGTGGATGAAGGACACGGGAGAGGGAGATGGCGTGGGAATGGTGATGGTGAAGGCGGGATGGTGATGAAGTGAGAGGACGGTGAAGGAAAAAGCAGGTGAGGGTGATGATGATGAATGAATGACAGGGTGAGGGGTGTTTTAAAGGGGCATGGTGAGTGATGGGAGTGGGTGAGGATTGTGTGTGGAATTGGGTAAACAAATACCCGGAAATAAATCTCGAATACGTGAATTTTGAACTCCGAAATTAGTCCCCGAATCCCGCTTTCTCGATCGAATTTTTTTTAAAACTCAAAAGGATATCGTCATCCGATAATTATTTTAAATTCTTGAGGTGAAAGGACGAAATCGTTCGTCAAATTTTAAATTTAGATCGGAATCCGCTAAACAAGTTTTAAATCCTATTTTTTCATTTACTTTTTTTTCCCCAAAAATTTAGGATTCAAAAATTCGAGCCTTTTCATCATCCACCTCTAAAAACAAGTCTCGTCCCCGAGACTAAAATCATTTTAAAATAGGGGATGAAGTTTGAAATTGGTGAGTCCAAGGATCATGCTATTGATCCCGTAAGTACCTCATAAGTGCCCCATGAGATCTCACGGTATCGTTGTCGTGATCATAATATCCCTAATAGGTCGTAGCAAAAATGCGATATGGGTCCCTACCACATCCTCACTCCGACTTCTCGGTCATATCATAACTCAAAAAATATCATAGCGTCCCACTAGGTCTTAGGAAGCAATCTACAGGTGCCCCCAAAATACTTGTATCCACTTCGTGGGGCGTTATAATGGAAAGCTCGGGTTGTTTTAGTACGTTTTCCTAGATATCCAAACTAACTTTTTATAAAGCACCGTTCCAAAACTTCAAGTTCGACGTTAGTCAAAGCATCCTCAACCTTCCAATCATCCTACCATCCACCTCTAAGGGCTAATCCCATATTCTCTTCCTAGGTTCCAAGTCAGACTCAAAATTCAATAGTTCAACTTCTATCATTTCTACCATCAAGCATCACGTATATAGAGTAGCACTCATATCACATATTTAATAGCATGCTATAACCACGCCAAGTATAGTCGCATACCATAATATATCTAGTACAACACCATATCAACGAGGCTCACCACATCATATCACAGAAGTTGCACATCATAACAACCAGACAATCACATCATACTAGTGCTAACTGCCAAAAATTATCACGTCAGAGTCATAGGTACCGTCGTGCACCGACATTCCATCATGCTCAAGGAATACTGTGTTAGTACTAATACCTCTCTATTGTCTATGGCAATACCTCAGAGAAACACATCGTCTATAATAGAGAATTTGCACATTATTCGGCCCTAAGTATAGGATAACTATAGGTCACATCTCGAGACCACTTGTCTATAACTACCAACATTTTAGGACACAACCACTACTAATCACTTCTCATATCAAGATCAACCTCACCTAGGTCTACCAACTCAAATCTGATACTAGTTCTAAATATCATCGCATTCCGCTCATATACAACTCTCTAGCCTCATAACCATCCGCAATTCAAGGCCTACATCCCAAGCAAATTACTAGGTATCCCAACTCTTACGCCATCAAGTCATCCAAGGATTAATCAACTTCAATATTCCAAGCTCAAGTCCTAACCTTCCATCCAACCATCAACAATCCATATCCCGAAGCTCGCAATCGCCCTAATTCCCTATTTCGCCAAGCTCAACACGTCGACCATCTACCAAGACTCCCTATCGATCACATCCTCATCCTAGGGGTTTCCTACCAGTCCCATCACTACTTTTAAAGAGAAAATCCCAAGTCGCCTCAAGAGACATCGTGAATCACCTTGCTACCCTGATCACACTGCCCACCCCACTAAGCACTCTCACCAACCATACACATCTAAGAAATCAACTCCTACTGACCATCTTTACACATGACATTCTCACCCCCATATCCTCGACATTCTCAAAAAGGGTCCACCTCCTTAGTCACTTTCGTACCCCAAATAACACAAGCGTCTTATCTCACTAGCATCTATTCAATAGCCCACTCCCCACCAAGCTCTAACGCAGAAGACCATCTAGTGCTAACTCCCAACCACAATCACCCGCATCTACCCCAGGTAACTCACAACACATGCTACCAATCTAGCTCTCAAGACCCAATCGATCCAACCCATTGCAATTTATTCCCCTCAAAGATCATGTGAATTCACCTGCCACTAGCCTAAATTCCCCCACTCCAGAATTCACGAAACCTTGACCAATCGCAACTCCTCAAGCAGTCCTACTCTAGTTCCTCATCTCGCCAACTTCCCAATTTTCCCCAAGATATCACTTCTTAACCACGACACCCTAAGCCTCTACCCGCCAATCAATATTCCCAAGGGACTCTATGTCATCATAATCCGAACTTCCACATCATCGAAATCTCACCAAGTCTTCCACGATCCTCCAACCTATGGTATTCTCAATATCCTTTACCTGGACTAGTTTCCACAATCCTGCATGTTCCCCAAATGCCTCAGATCACGCTTCCTTGAACCTGGACATCTTACTGCCTAAAGCCCTCTTTGCCAATAATTTATTCTACAGAAACTCTATATCATCCTTACCCAAATTTCTAAATTCCCGAAATTTCCTCCAACCTTCTAAGATCCTCCACCTATCCGTATACCCAATATCGCCCATCTTTCCTACTTCCCATATCCATTACTCAGAACTTCCCTATCTCGACCCTAGAGCAATCCGTCCTATTAGCAACCTCAACGATATCCTCTCCTATCTACCAACCTTTCCTCGAAGATTCTACTCACATCCAAAGTACCTCCATAGCCAAAATAATTTCCACCCATCAGTCTCCTCTCTATACCAAAATCCTCCACCAACGCACCTAGAATTGCTCTACTTTCAATTTCGCCAAATATTCCCAATCTTACCTAAACAGCCACAAATACTCATCTCACATACCGTCCCGATATCACAAAACATTATCCCACAATGCCTATGTTTTCCCAAGCAACCTTGTACTACTCATCTTTAACAATTCCTCAACCTCATTCCTTACCAAAATCGTTCTGAACCATAACACATATAGCCTAGTCCCAAATTATATGATTTCTCACACATTGCTTAGTCAATCATCCTTCATGCTTTCCAACGCCCTCCTAGCTTACCTAACCAGCTTCAGAACTATGCTAACTACCTATACTCACACCCACTCTAAAGATCATCCTAATGAACTAGAGAAGCCTACCACCAACTACCCTCCTATGCTACTCACCTGCACTACCAATACATTCTGCCTACTTACGCTACCTCCGCTAACTGCAACCTCTCCCTCGAAACCTCGCCATCCTAACCCAAATCCCTGCGCAGAGACCCACGTGGAACTTATCCAACAACCCTGCTAATCACTATCTCCGACGAGTCTTAAAATCCGCTCGACTCTACTTAAACGAACACATTCTTCCCGTACTCCACCTCACACGACCAACGACTAGATCTGAAGACCTTAATCTACCTGTCACTTTCTGACCCATCTTATCGAAGAATCTCATGACTCATAATCAAGACAAAAGCACCAACAACATATAGGTCCAATATATCTCTCTTACTAAGCACCAAGGCACATCATCATAGGCATACGTCAGTCAAGCAATTATATTCTATCAGCTCAACACATCAATCATCATATATCTAGCTAGGTCATTTCTAGGCCTACTGCTCAATCTCCCTTTCAGTCAGCATAGAAGAAACCGTAGTTTGAATGAAGGACGCTCTCCCTGGAGTCGTCTAGGAGTATCCTGTCCATGAGTTCCATCTTTGAAGCGTGTCCGTCCTTCGCATGCCTTTGGTGATGTTGGCCCTAGGGTTTATGGATCCACCACACTTCCGCTGCGCCAATCTGATGTCACTCGGTTGTTCGCTCTCTCTTCCAAGTCGACGCTTATGACGGGATCGCAAGGGTTAGAAGTTACGAAGATAGGGGAGAGACAAGGGCGGACAACACGACTTAATTATGGATTTAGACATGAACCAGGACTAAAGACGACGAGACCATAGATAAGATCTCAACCCAAGAGTTACAACGATGCCCTTAGGTCATTCAATGAGGTTATAACAGCGGCAAGCAACACATAGCAATCACGAAGCATCTAAATCATATTATTCCACACTAGCATGTACCTATCTCGAGGAATAGCGACCTATGCATTCATAACATGTTCATATAATCAAATTCATATGCACACGGAATAAGCCAGCAACCTATTATCTCCTTTACTAATCATGCTTGACATATTAAGATCATGTATGCACAAACCGACAATAGACATATGCAGCATATGTTATGTATGACATAGCGAGCATTATAGGATATCACATGTATGATTCGTTACTCATTTCGAGTGTGCACATAAGCAGGTCAGGACATTGTGGGTTCAAGGTAAGCATGTTAAGATGCACTCTAGTAATCATGTCAGGGGATATGGTTAAGTCATAGCAACTATCGCATCAGATACAAGCATGTTCTTGTAGTATGACAAGTATGGCACATAATTGCATGATGGTCCATAATTAGGAGATATATATCCTACATGATACTAGCAACACTCATTAAGCAAGTACATAGTCAACGAGGTTCAATTCGCTCAACTTAACGTGCTAGAAATTTATTTCACATGGTACTCTTACAAGAGGGTTGACCACACTATCATGGACCTAATTCAATGGAGGGTAACTATCATGGGGATTCATACATTCGACATATATATTCATTCATAAGTGTAATCATGCAAGATATATGGCAAGTCATGTTGGAATATACTAACACGTCATGTTATGCAATCACAAGGAGGGCTACTATCATAACCTGACAGAATTCTCCAAGGGCAATCACCGACTCATCACCTCGTTTCCCCGTGGGACACTAGCATGACTAGCTCGGTATGACACAAGGGCATTCACACTGTTTCCGAGAGGATATGGTAGAATTCGTATTCAGACTCTGGTGGTAAGAAGACATAGTTGACTAGTACAAGAATCAAGAGAGATAACTCCATAAGACAACTCAATTCTAACTCGGAATCATTTCAATAATCACCCTCCCTTACATACTCAGGAATCCCTCATATCTGACACAACCCCGAGAGTACTGACCAACCCAAATTTTGCATAGAGGGCGCCGATATCAAGTAGGAGACTCGATAAGAACATTTATGGTTAGGATACGAAATAAGCCCCAAAACGAAGAATACAAACACTTTTCGACCATCACTAACATGCCTAGACACTTTGCGAAATGGACGATGGAAATGGGGATTATCAAAGAAGCCGGCTTTAACCATAGGAGAGACAGTTCTGACAAGATGGGGTCCTGACTATATAAGAATACGGTTTTCTCCCACTATCTCGTTTGCACCGACACACATTACATGTTCCAGTTAAGGCATACTCATTAGTTCTCTATCCTATCACAATAGCACTCAGCACGGAAGCAATCAACGATATAATATGATCCCCTTCGAGGAGGATCGCCCTCGGGCCCAATTGAATATATAAACATAGAGACGATCTATGCCGTCCTTCGAGGGACGGCTGACCGGAGGGGCAATTACCTCACGGCCTCCTAACTCATGCTACTCCAACCTCCGTGGTTCCTTGGAGTCTTCTAAGCCCATATGTAATAAAAGCTAGTATTTTGCCTACCGTTCCCCAAGTTCTACATCCATAAGGGATGTCTATCGCTTGGGTCTCTACCCACGAGTTCGATCCTAAGGGCCGGTTAGTCTAGGGTTAGGTCCAATTAAATTCATTTTGCCCCTTGGAAACATTTTACAAAACCATTTGAAATTATTGGGCGATTTTGAAAACCATCTTCAACCTATCATACTCGAATTGAAAAACCTCGCTCTGATACCAACTTTGTAACGGCCCGAAGATTATGATTCCCGGGTTACATTTCGAGGGATGAAACCCCTCGATGGGATCTTGCGCCCTGAGTGCAGGTTGAAGGTTTGAAACCAACAATTACGCTTTGAAAGTGGAATTTCATACCCAAAAAATCGAGAGGGACCATTGGAAACTCCGAGTTAAGTCCCCTATACCTGCTCTATGGCCTAAGTCGTGAAATTCATTAATCATACAACCAAGAAAGATTCCAAATTCATACATAAGGTTGCCACGGCGGAGCCGGGTCAAAACATGATCAAAACATCCAAAACCGTACCGTTAAATAATTGGTGAAGTTAGAGTCTTGACTCTCTCTTTCCGCCATGTTAGACCCCGTGGTCATAGAGCCAAATCCAAAAGCAATACACACCTATCATAAAGCCATTTCCATAAGCTACCGGACCAACATTCGTACACACGAAATCCAAGTTCTCAACATCCTCAAAACCGACCGATAGTAAAGCCGTTTTCCAAAACCTTAAATCCAAAGTTAAGTCAACTCATGTTCCAAATAATTCTCAAATCATACTTGGCCAAATTCCGACATTAACATTTAAACCTTAAACCAATCTCTAAAAATCATGCTATAGAAATAATTCCGGCATTTTATCTCTTTAAAATTCCTCGTCTTAAAATCACCTTATAAATCATTAAATAATAACCCATCTCAAGGAATATTTAAATATAATAAAATTGTCAAAATCACTCCATTTAATAACTCACACTTATAAATCAAAATACTAAATTACTTTAACATATTTTAAAACACATCTCAAAATCACCATATAACATCCTACTAATATATAACAATTAATTTTACTTTTAAAACCTTCTATAATATATATTAATATTTTCAGAATATATATATATATACATATAAAAAAAAACAGAAGTAACATATATCATAACATTCATATATATATATATATATAAAATAATATAACACATAATATAAATATATATATAGATTTATAAAACAAATAACCACTCATTAACATTTAGCAGCCTAACTGATTAGCCCAAGAGGAACCCAAAACGGAGACCCGGATCCAGCCCATACCTGAAAGCCCAACCCGGACCCAAAACCAAGACTCAAACCCAGACTTTGTTAAAACAAAATAAGGCCTAATCTCCTTTATTTTCCACCCAAAATCCGGCCCAGAAAAATAGGCCCAATCCTCCTCCCTCTTATACCCAGCCGGGCCAGCCCGAATCAGATTAAAAAAAGGGGCCCCACGCTGATGTGGTAGGCGAGGTGGCAAGGGAGGGGCCCACTCTTCTTCTTCTTCCCCCATTCGGCATCTGAAACAGAGAGCCAAGAGGGCTCAGCGCCGCAACGGAAAGCGACGAAGCAGGAAGAGGAAAGAGAGGAATCGAGCTCTCGCCGGAGCTCCGTTCTCAACCCGACATTAAAGAAACAGATAGGACAAGAAGGGAGGAGAAAGAGAGTCCTCACCGAGGTTCTTTGAAGCTCACCGAAAAAGCTCGATTCGCGTCGTCAGAGATGGGTCCTTGCCGGAGATAACCTAGGGAGAGTGAAGGGGGGTTAAAGTCCCACCTTTAAGCCATTGGAGGTGAAAAGAAGATGGATAGAGTGAGGAGGGCTCTTACCGCCCGGAATTGGAGAAACAGGGGAAGGGGACCGCGCTCGGCTCGTCGGCGTCAAGGGAGGAGAGACCGGGGATGCTGGCTGCTGCTACTCACAGAAAGGAGGAAGAATCACGGCGGCTTGGCTGGACTTCACTTGCGGAAACAGGGGCTCGGCGTCGAAGGAAGGGTGCCCGGAGGTGCTGTGGTGGCTGCGTTGGTGAAGTGGCAAGGGATGGTGGGTGTTTGTGTGGAGCTCCGGTGGTTGCGACTCGGCAAACTTCAGGGAGGTAAGGGTGGGTTTTGATTGACAGTGGAAAGAAGAGGAAGAAGTGGGGTTTGTGTGGGTTCCCTGGTGAATGAAAGAGAGGAGAGGAGAGGGATTAGAAGGCTGAGGGATGCAGGGTGGGATGGGTGAGTGTTGTGAGGGAAGAAGACAAAAGGGAGGGGACCATTCCACAAATTTCAGATAAGGCTATAGGACAAAAACAATGCAAGCTGTGTGTATGCAGTTTGAGGTGAGGCAAGGCTACCGAGAGAGAGAGAGAGAGAGAGAGAGAGAGAGAGAGAGAGAGAGAGAGAGAGAGAGAGAGAGAGAGAGAGAGAGAGAGAGAGAGAGAGAGAGAGAGAGAGAGATAAAGAAAAGAAAAAGGAAAAGAAATGAGTATATATATGTGGTCCCAACAATACCAATTCAAATTAGCGGAAAAGACTCAAAACCCGCTCGTCCGATCGAATCCCGACTAAATCAAATTTAATCAAATTTTAATTCAATTTCAAGATAATCGGAATTAAATTAATTTTATTAAAACTCGGAGCTCGAAGGCGGAATCAAATCCGTTATAATCTAAATTCTCAAAACGATGCCGGAATGACTTTAAAGTCAAAACTTACGCTCGAGGACGGTTTTTTCTCACATTTCTACCGATTGAAATAAATAATACATATTTAATTAAAATAATAAAATATAATATATATAATTATATATTCAGTCTTTACATTTATCCACCTCTAAAAACAAGTCTCGTCCCCGAGACTAAAATCATTTTAAAGCAACGGGAAGGAGTGTGAAATCGGTGAGTTCGAGGACCATGTCCAAGGATCTTGTAATCATCTCGGTTGCGTCTTCCGGGATTCTCACAACATCCTAGTCATGGTCGTGACATCTCCAAATGGGTCTTGTCGAGTGTGTAATAAGCGCCCCTATCACATCCTCGCTTCGACCCTTTGTAAGTATCACAACTCTAAAAGCATTATAGCGTCCGACTAGGTCTTAGTAAGCAATCTATAAGCGCCCGTATAAAATGCTTGTATCCACTTCGTGAGACGTCATAATGTAAATCCATTTCGTAAATTCTCAAAGCGCTTGTAAAGGGAATGATTGTCATCCAAATCATTGAAACTCTCAGCTTCTTTAAAACCCCAAGTTGGCCATTTTTAAAACCGCTCAAAATCTTCAAATTCAATTTTTAATCAAGCAACTTTACACCAAAACAAGTCAAATCCTCTCAATTCAAGATTTCGCCTAAATCTTCCAAAAACCAAATCAGCTTCTCGCATACCAATCAATCAAATTCAGAAGGTAGGAGGTGGAATCATTCACCTCTAAGGACTAATCCCATATTCTCTTCCTAGTTTCCAGAATCGTTTATCATCATCCTCAACTCAATATGCACATAAAAAAATTAACTCATCGACTCAGAACATCGTCAGCCACCTCTCATATGGAAATCTCAACATCAATCATAATAATCTCAGCTAATCGACATCTCAACCGCATAACATGATTACCCATAAAATAAATCATATCATCCCTTCAGAACATGTCAAAAGTAATAACAGAATCTCAACATCACACCATTAGTCATAAAGTATATATATCTCATACAGAAGGCATCACAAGTGCATCATCGAATTCCCATAACTTATCATGCAAGCGCACATGTCAAGAGATCAAAGAGATTAGGTGACATGGAGTCAGTACGTTACTACAAGTCGAATCTCACGATCGCATCTCAACATTGCACACCAGTGAAACCAGTCATAACAAGGGATCTCGTTTAAAGCATAAATTCACATAGTCATCCTATCCAATTTCTATCCAGCATTATCATAACATATTGTCACATCAATCATTGATACTTGCAAGGTTAGCCATAACGAAATTTCATCATAAGTCAACGAAACAGAACTACTTATCAACACATCAATCTAAAAAAATCATGCTATTAAGATTAAATCACAAGGGAAGATCAAGCAGTATATCAACATTGAATTGTCAACATGCTCTCCAGACATCATCTTAGCTCATCACAATGCCTTATAATGATCATTAGCAGCCATGTACCATCATCTCATATATGCACATAAGTCATATTCATGCTCCAAGTCATATTCATCACTTACTTATTCATAATCATGCTTATCAACCATATAGTATAACATCATGCTTTCACAAAACAACGTATCATCATCTCATGATTCATACAACACATTATAACATGCTTTTAGAACAACATAGTAGGATAGCAATGAATCATTATATCATGTTCATAGTTGTCACTACCAATTTTAACTCAGTCTTGCATATCAATCATGTAATATCATGCCATACATGTTTATCATGGTTGCTATCTAACATCATGCCAGTACATATTAATAAATCACATAATCAAGAAGACCCTCACATCATACCAATCACTCAATTTCCTTAACCGCTCTCTAACCCTTCTACCAAGGGACCTCACTCACATGCTTCAAGAAGAAGCAATCATTAACATTATTACACAGAAGGACTACATCATATCAATCAGCATTTATCAATAACATCATTAGCTCTTCATTAAGTGTTGCAACTGTGTTTAAAGTCTCAATCTACTGTCATGCTCAATAAGTATTGCAAAACATCATATATGAACCTAATCAAGTCAAGCTAGCACATCTCGTCATAACCACATCTAATAAACAGTTCAGATTCTCAGCATTTGCAGTTCACATTATAGGCAAGGAATTTAGATCATGCTTGGCATCTCAGAGTAGCATTACATTAAGTCATCAAGGCACATTAGGATTGTAAGGCATCGAATCATATCATCATAGTCAACAGACAATCAAGCAACAATCATCACATCAACAAGCAGTTTTCATCGTCAAGTCAGTGCAATATCATCATCAACAAGCTCAGAAAGGGTTAGCAATTCGAATAGAGGACGCTCCCACCTGCAAGTCATATCGTACTCAACAATCGTAATCCTCGAAGCGAGCTTGTTCGTCGACATTATCGATCCTGAGGCCCGTGGGTTATGGGCCCACGCTTCCGCTGCGCTGCTCTATCGCTATTCGACTTCCCGATCCCTTTTTCCATGCGGTAGCTCATCCAATGTAACGCGTAGGAGTTCAAGTTAGCGGAGATAGGGGAGTGACAAGGGCGGACGACCCAATGTTTCTTTCGGAGACGGAATAGACCAAAGCTAAAGACGACATGACTAGAGACAAGACTCCGACTCGGGAATAGTAACAATGCCTTGATGGAGTCCATTAGGTTACAACTTGTGACAAACAAGCATGAATTCATTATGGAGCATATCAATCACATCAATCCACACTATCATGTACCTACCTCGGGGCAACATTCGTATTCATATCAAAGACACAATCAAGTCCTACGCTGATGTATGTGAAACAAGCTAACACTCTAGTATTCCATGGAAACAGATATGCCTAGTAACTTCAAGCAAGATAGGTGATGTACATATTTTCACCTTCTTTTATTGCATCTTTTGACTTCTTATTTCATTCGATCTCCAAAGAAAAAGTTCAAAAGAATATAAACTTGAGTAAGAATGGGCTAAAATGCAAGAGATAGAGTCTACACAAGTTTTGAGCTAACCATGCAGGAATTCGAGCGAAATCGGAGTCAAAACGAAGAAGCCAAGTGAAGCTGAGAAGAGGTAGATATCGACCCTAGACCCAGATATCGACCTTTGGGGTAGATATCGACCTTCAACATAGATATCGACCTCAACGAGTGAAGCTGAGAAGAGGTAGATATCGACCTTAGACCCAGATATCGACCCCCAGTGTCGATATCGACCCCCATATCGACCTCAACATAGAAATCGACCAGAGTTGAACAAGTCGAGCAGGAACAGAGACCTCGATATCGACCTCTGGTGTCGATATCGACCCCTTATCTCGACAGAAGATAGACTCGGTTTCGAAAGCAGATTGGAACTATATCTTCAAGGAGGCACGGAATTATCTCATACTTTCAAGAGAGAGGACAGCTGAAGTTTTATTCATCTTTTACCTTTAAGTTATTTAAGTTTTATCAAAATAAAAGACATATCCTAATTGTTCGGATAGAGTTATTAGTTTAGATAGGAGTTACAATCCTTGGATAGCGAGGATTAGTAGCCTATAAATAAAGCCCTAGGGGCTGATTTGTTAGAGCATCTTTCATACAATCAATCACCCAAGACATAGACAATAGAGTTAGAGTTAGAGAGAAGTTTTAGGGTTTGACGTTTGTGAAAGTTGACGTTAAGTTGTAAAGCTTCGGAGTTTATTTTAATGCAAGTTTCTTCCTTTCAATCAATGATGAATCCCATGATGAGAAGCGAGTAGTTCCCCAAAGCTCTTAGGGTCGGGGTGAGCCCGACGTTAGCCATGCGCGCTTGAGGTAAGTATTTGATGTTGATATCGTTGTGTCTATCTCTCCTCCTACAATTCTATGTTTAGTCCTTATCAAAAGAAAAGGGATTCATGCTAACAACTTGAGTTATAAACATAAATTTGTAGAGACAATTAGGTTTATTTGAAAGAGTAATCCTAAGAGTTGGTGTACGGCGAAAGCTTGTCCCTCGGGAGAAATAGCGCAATTGTCCGTCTTATTTATCTCATCGCATGCATTGGTTAACGTTGTGGTAAACCCTAATCCTAGGAGTTGCCTTTTTACATAGTTTATACACACCAAAACCCACTGTTATTTCTATTCATTGCTTCTCTCTCCATCCTAAAGTCTTCGGCCCTTCTTTGCCGACAAGAAACTAACTCACTGCAGGGAGACATCGATATCGACCCCAGACGTCGATATCGACCACTGAGTTCGTCGACAGTTTTCTGAGTCGACGACGAACATCGCTGCGGAGTTTTGCTGACATCGATATCGACACCAGACATCGATATCGACCCTTCTGTATCGACTGGCAGTCTTCTGAGCCAGTCGATTTCGTGGACTAACATCGATATCGACCCCCACCAGTCGATATCGACCACTTGCTTTTGTCTTTGCAGGTCTTCTGTTGCAGAGAACATCGACAGCCGAGGTCGACATCGAGGCCCAAGGTCGAAATCGAGGCTACTGGTCGATGCAGACTTGAGATTTCCAAAGCTACTAGGATCCCGCTGACACGCCTCCTCGTGGATCGATCCTGACTACCCTTCCACTACAACGGGAGGAAGTCTTGTAATTATTTGCTTAGGCCAGGAGTTGGTTTACATTTATTTACATCTCTATATTTGTAATTACTTGACATATCAATCCTCCTGCAACAACAAATTGGCGCCGTTGCCGGGGAGGCAATCAATCGCGCCCTAGTAGTCTATCTCACGTCTTTTTCTAGTTTGGTCTTGCAGGTGTATGCGACGCGCTGATCGCCCACCTGAATTTGAAGGAGTAGACGACCCTGAGCGTTATTTCCATCTAAGGGCCCAAGCTCAAAGAATCATGGCGGAAAACGCGAACCAAGCAGAACTTATTGAACAACTAAGGAAGCAGGTTGAGGACTTAACGACTAGAGAGGCGGCACTTAAGGAGCGTGCGGATAGGGAGGAGGAACGCCGGAGGCAAATAGAAGCCCAAATCAATGCCCTCCCTAGGAATGCCAAGCAATATATGCACCCCGCTCTCACAGTGCCTGAATCGGCAATTCTTATCCCTGCCTCTAATTTCGAAATTAAACCTAACTTCCTGACTGAAATAAGAAGGCATCAATATGAAGGAAAACCTAATGAGTGCCCTATGGCACATATTTCAACCTTTTTAGACCTTTGTGATACTATTGCTGATGGACGAAGTCTTGAATATGTCCAACTAAAAGCCTTTCGATGGTCTCTTAGAGGGAAAGCATTGCAGTGGTTGGAAAGCTTAGCCCCAAGATCGCTCCGCACCTGGAATGAAGTCAAGGACGCGTTTCTCAACAAGTTCTTTCCTCCTTCTAAGACGGCGTTGATCAGACAGAAAATCACGGCTTTCAAACAAAAGCCCGGTGAAGCTCTAGCGACTGTTTGGGAAAGGTTCAAGGACCTCTTACGATCATGCCCGACGCATGGCCAACCACCATATGTAATTCAGGAGATCATTTACAATGCTCTTGACGCTGCAACAAAAGAGAGGATCAATACCTACACCGCTTATGGCTACCTTGAACTCGCCCCACAAGAGGCTTGGGAGACCATAGAGAGGTTGGTGGAGTTTGACAACACATATGGGACTCCTGAGGCTTCCGACACATCATCATCATCGAAGCCTGCCCCATCTATGCCCTTATATGAACCCTCCAATGTAATCGATCCGGACGTGAAGAAGCAATTCCATAGAGATCAACTTAGAAAGCTCCAAAAGCAAGTGAGGTTCCTTTCAGCGAACCAAGATTGCATCGAATGCGGATCGCAGCGACACACCACCATCGAGTGCCCACATGCTGAACAAGTACACCTATCGGAGACTCACCAAGAGGCGCGCTACATGAGAGGTCCCAATAACCAATATTGGGGAGACCAAAGGTTCCATCAACCACAAAGGAACCCGGTTAACCCTAGGGACCCTCCGCCTTATAGAGCTCCTGGGCACCCGGAGAGAGACCAAAAGAAGGATGATCTTCAACTAGTACTAGACGAGATAAGGCGGAACCAAGCTAAGAATGATCAATCCAACAATGCTATCCACTCTCAACTCAATCACCTTACCACAAGGATTGGGGAGATGGATACATGGAAGAAGAACGTAGAGACCCAACTGGGTCAATTGGCGGCACAAATCCCTAGGCCGTCCGGAACACTCCCTGGGAAACCCACCACAAATCCTAAGGGACAATCCGGGATAGGCCATGTCGCAGCCATACAATTAAGGAGTGGCACCAAAGTACAAAAGCCACGGACGGATACGGGGGAGAAAGCAACAGACCCAGTCGACGTCGACAGACCAGTCGATGTCGACCCAGAGGTCGATATCGATCACCATGTCGACCCCCTGGTCGATGTCGGTGACACTGCAGAGCCATCAGAGCCTCAACAGAGGTCGAAATCGACCATCCCAGTCGATATCGACCACATTCCAGTCGATGTCGATGTCCAACAGGCCCCTCCGACCACCGTTTTGGCCCCCCCACCAAAGAAGACGTTGCCATTCCCTTCCAAAGCATTGGAGGATCCCACCAAAGGCAAGTTTAGGCGCTTCATAAAGATACTTCAAGGACTCAACATCACTATCCCTCTAACAGAAGCCCTAAGCGAGATGCCCGCCTATGTACGATTCCTCAAAGACATCCTGAGTAAGAAGAGATCCATGGCAGAGATCGCAGAGGATTGCTCGAAGATGGACTTCCCTGAGAAGAAGAGTGATCCAGGGAAGTTCGCAATCACCGTGGGACTTGGCCAACATCGCTATAAAGCCCTATGTGACCTAGGGGCAAGTGTAAGTCTCATGCCTCTTTCTATTTGGCAAAAGGTGAACATTGGTGCCCTTGAACCTGTGGACATGAAGCTTTATATGGCTGACAACTCATTCGTCAGACCCACAGGTATAGTTGATGACGTTCCGGTAAAGGTAGGTAAGTTCTTTGTACCTACTGATTTCATTGTATTGGAGATGCCTGAAGATCCTGTAGTGCCTATTATACTTGGTAGGCCTTTCTTAGCTATTGCAGATGCCAATATCAATGTACGTCGAGGGTTACTAACCTTTACTATAGGGAACGAAGTGATAGAATTCTCTTTCAACCCAACCATGAGCGAAACAAAGCACCTGGAGCAAGTAGTCCTCTCGCCGGCCAAAGAAAAGCTTAGAAAATTCTTGTTGGCGAGGACGGAAACAGCAAGCAGGGTCGACATCGACTGGAACCAGTCGATATCAACTAAAAGCATCGAAATTGACCCCCCTTGGTCGAAATCGAGTATGCCAGATCACTGCCAGGAGCTTAAGTATGGGGTTACAGAGGTCGATATCGACCCTCACATATCGATATCGACCACAACACTCGAAATCGACCCTCCTCGGTCGAAATCGACCACCCCTCAGCCCGAAGATTTCTGTTTCGGGCCCAAACAGGTAAGCCCAGATACGACTCCTAACCCTCCTCTGTCCCTTAATGATAAATCAATTAAGCCTATTATTGATAATTCTACTAAAGAGAGGGTCAAAGCTCCATGGTTTGCCTATATTACTAAAGTTAGGTCAAGAAAGAGAAGAAAAGCGCCCAAAGAAGAACCTAATTATGAAGAAGCCTTGGTCGCCGAACTTAGATACTACCACAAGGACCTAGATGATCCAGGAGAAGGCTCACGCTCAAAGGGTCCCTACATAAAAGGGTCATGAAGAATTGACGGAGAAGTCGGCCTAGCGACTCAAAAAATCTAGAGCATGTACATAAAACCTTTAAATTTTTCATAGATGGTTTTTAGGATTTAACTTTTGGCTGTTTGAAACTTTTAAAACTGAGATAATTCGTGCTTTATCTATATTCCTAACAAAGATTTCAGGTTATCAAGCAAAAAGGAACAACGAAGAAGAAAAGAAGCTTCTGCAGAGGCAGTCGAAATCGACCAGGCTAGTCGAAATCGACCCCCCCCCCCAGGGTCAAGCCATCTCCTGGAGTCGACATCGAGGACTCAGGAGCGAAAAGCAGAGGTCGATATCGACCCTAATACTCGATATCGACCCCAATCAGGCAGCCCTTGTCTTCACTTTCTTCCTCGACTTCGACAGATGCAGTCGACATCGACCACTGACCTAGATATCGACTTCTGGCATCGACCTAACCTGGAAATCGTCCTGAATCCGTAGGTTGTGCTGTGAGTTTCTCTCTACCCTTGTTCTTCTTTTTAATACAGTGAGGACACTGTATATTTTAAGTATGGGGTGGGGGAAAGACATATCTTATGGTCATAACTTGGTTTCTTCTTCGCATTGCATTCATGTTTAAATTTTTGTTTTAGTCTTATTTTTATAAAATGTCAAAAAAAAAAAGAAAAATGTCAAAAATACAAAAAAAATGCATGTTTATTTAAAGTTTGTTTTTCAACCCTACTTAGATGTCCTATGATGAAAACTCAATAGCTGACTTGATCATGTAAATCCTATGGCATATTTGGATGGTTTAGCCTAAGTCTTTAAAATTTTTATGTAGATTGTGAACTTGTGATGAAATTGAGCACATATGATCCTAGGCTAAAAAGCAAATCCAACAAAAATTGTCCTTGTGAGAATTTTGGCCTATAGGGAGAACATCAAAAATCCCTCCGCTTTCTTGAGTGAATTTACTCTTCCTATGCATCTCTAAATGTTGTGATAGTTATTCAAAACCAATGCATATATATGTTTATGTTTACGAGAATTAAATGATGGAGGCATCTTTTAAGCCATTTTTATCCTCTCTTTACCTACCCTGCATTATCTTTGCTTGAAGCCAGAACATTAGCCTGAGCCTGAATTGCAAAGTCCACAAAATTATCCCTAGCCGAATTGAGCCTGACCCCTATTTGGGAATTGAGACTTAGATTGGTTGGAACTAATGCCTTGTGGAAAGAAAAGAGCATAATGTCTAGTTTTGAACAAGGAAATTATAGGATAGTACATATTTACATTTTGTCATATTTTGTAAAAGGATTTTTTTGGCTCACCATATAAATGCACATAGCTTTAGTATTATTTCCGAAAAAAAAATCCGAAAAATATATATATATATGTATAGTGCATGAGCCAAAATCCTTAAGTCCTTTATTCATACAAGTGTTATATTTTTTAGAGCATATAATGGAAAGATGAGTTGGGAAAGAGCATTATAGAGATTGAGCTTACATTGAAGAGTTATGGTTTGGGTATTGCAAGTGTTGAGATTTAGGAGTCTTGATTCCCGAATTATAAAAGCACCACATAGCCAAATAATTCCATACCCTTTATTTCATACCAAGCCCCATTACAACCCCGCCGAATGGAGTCTTCTATGAAGTCTTCCATTGAGCGAAAGTCCTCCTGATGATTCTTATTGCATTTTCATAATTGGTTGCGAAGTGGATTATTATAAATTACAATGTTTATGAGATTGTATATGGAATTGAGTTGAGAGTTGATCCTCATAGCCTAAACACATGAGAGTTGAGTGCAAACACATTATCCCTGTGAGGTTGGATTAAAATTGCATATGCCTATGGATCGCCAAAATATGTGCTATGACGTTAAATTCACTTGCTTTGCTTTGCTACTACTTATGATGTTGCTTTTGACAAAGGCGAAGACTTGAAGGGTGTGTTGTAGGTGTTGGTTATTGCTTGGTTATTGCTTGAGGACAAGCAAGTCTAAGTATGGGGTGTTTTGATGTACATATTTTCACCTTCTTTTATTGCATCTTTTGACTTCTTATTTCATTCGATCTCCAAAGAAAAAGTTCAAAAGAATATAAACTTGAGTAAGAATGGGCTAAAATGCAAGAGATAGAGTCTACACAAGTTTTGAGCTAACCATGCAGGAATTCTAGCGAAATCGGAGTCAAAACGAAGAAGCCAAGTGAAGCTGAGAAGAGGTAGATATCGACCCTAGACCCAGATATCGACCTTTGGGGTAGATATCGACCTTCAACATAGATATCGACCTTAACGAGTGAAGCTGAGAAGAGGTAGATATCGACCTTAGACCCATATATCGACCCCCAGTGTCGATATCGACCCCCATATCGACCTCAACATAGAAATCGACCAGAGTTGAACAAGTCGAGCAGGAACAGAGACCTCGATATCGACCTCTGGTGTCGATATCGACCCCTTATCTCGACAGAAGATAGACTCGGTTTCGAAAGCAGATTGGAACTATATCTTCAAGGAGGCACGGAATTATCTCATACTTTCAAGAGAGAGGACAGCTGAAGTTTTATTCATCTTTTACCTTTAAGTTATTTAAGTTTTATCAAAATAAAAGACATATCCTAATTGTTCGGATAGAATTATTAGTTTAGATAGGAGTTACAATCCTTGGATAGCGAGGATTAGTAGCCTATAAATAAAGCCCTAGGGGCTGATTTGTTAGAGCATCTTTCATACAATCAATCACCCAAGACATAGACAATAGAGTTAGAGTTAGAGAGAAGTTTTAGGGTTTGACGTTTGTGAAAGTTGACGTTAAGTTGTAAAGCTTCGGAGTTTATTTTAATGCAAGTTTCTTCCTTTCAATCAATGATGAATCCCATGATGAGAAGCGAGTAGTTCCCCAAAGCTCTTAGGGTCGGGGTGAGCCCGACGTTAGCCATGCGCGCTTGAGGTAAGTATTTGATGTTGATATCGTTGTGTCTATCTCTCCTCCTACAATTCTATGTTTAGTCCTTATCAAAAGAAAAGGGATTCATGCTAACAACTTGAGTTATAAACATAAATTTGTAGAGACAATTAGGTTTATTTGAAAGAGTAATCCTAAGAGTTGGTGTACGGCGAAAGCTTGTCCCTCGGGAGAAATAGCGCAATTGTCCGTCTTATTTATCTCATCGCATGCATTGGTTAACGTTGTGGTAAACCCTAATCCTAGGAGTTGCCTTTTTACATAGTTTATACACACCAAAACCCACTGTTATTTCTATTCATTGCTTCTCTCTCCATCCTAAAGTCTTCAGCCCTTCTTTGCCGACAAGAAACTAACTCACTGCAGGGAGACATCGATATCGACCCCAGACGTCGATATCGACCACTGAGTTCGTCGACAGTTTTCTGAGTCGACGACGAACATCGCTGCGGAGTTTTGCTGACATCGATATCGACACCAGACATCGATATCGACCCTTCTGTATCGACTGGCAGTCTTCTGAGCCAGTCGATTTCGTGGACTAACATCGATATCGACCCCCACCAGTCGATATCGACCACTTGCTTTTGTCTTTGCAGGTCTTCTGTTGCAGAGAACATCGACAGCCGAGGTCGACATCGAGGCCCAAGGTCGAAATCGAGGCTACTGGTCGATGCAGACTTGAGATTTCCAAAGCTACTAGGATCCCGCTGACATGCCTCCTCGTGGATCGATCCTGACTACCCTTCCACTACAACGGGAGGAAGTCTTGTAATTATTTGCTTAGGCCAGGAGTTGGTTTACATTTATTTACATCTCTATATTTGTAATTACTTGACATATCAATCCTCCTGCAACAACAATAGGCGGAACCAACAATGATCATATATAATTCGAAGTCATGCGGAATCTAGTGAAGATAACGAGCATCATGCATATGAACAATGTAAAAGCATGGTATACACATCAACAAATGAGTCCAAATATATCATGGCAAGGTATGTCGTATCAAACAGGTGAAGCGTCATACGAGAACACATAAGAGCAGCATAGTATGTATCACATATATGAACAGTGCACGAGTTTGGTGTGTGCATCATACAAGATCATATAAGGGCAACATAGTAACTATCTCATCTGACGCAATGATCTTATACTAGGTCAAGCATGGCACGTAATCATATGACGAGATACATTTAGAGAGCATAGGTCCTACATGATACTAGCGATACATGATAAGACAAGGGCATAGTCAAGAGTCGTCTAAAAGAATTCGACATAGTGTTCATAGGGCATGAGACATCATTACAGAGTGTAACAAGGAGGACATCACCAACAATAGACTATATGTATGCTAGGATCTAACTTATCATAGTGCACATAAAATTTGTATAACAATTATCACATTATAGGACAAGCATATTCACATGATAGAATAAGCATGGCAAGTCACCATTTAGTGAGTCATATTGGAAACCATAAGCCTTACATGATACTAATAGCACACATCGAACATGAGTACAATTAAAGTAATTCAACTAGGTTCATTCCGATATTCATGCGACGTGTATATGCAAAATCATGATATAGAGTGGTGTGTGATCATGCGAGGTGTCAAGTAATACGTTCATGCAAGTGCAAGATGATATCATAGAGTAATAGAGAAATAGCGTCGGGTGATAACATGTAAGCATGCTAGAATCAACCCTCACGGAAGGCAAGTCAATCATTGAATTTAACATCAATCTAATCGGATAGTAAAACATTTACGAGGGTAGAAAGAGGGAGAACCACACTATCAAGAACCTAGCTCAAGAGAGGAATTCAGCGATAATGTCGGCAAGATATAATTATGCGCAAGTCACAACTAAGGATCCTACATGATGCCAAAGGCTCAACATGACGTACGATACATGCATGCAACTAATCCGGACGATGCGTAAGAAATCACTCAATCACATTCCAATAATATAGAAGCATGAGCAAGTTTAACGATGTATAACACAAGTTTAATTAATGACCAACATAATTAGAATACGGGGCTTGAGTACAAATCAACACATACTAGGGTAAACATGCATTCACCAAGACTCCATTATGCCACATATTCTCCGTCCAATCACAACTAACACACACAATATTAACTTGCAAAATAACCAACAATAGTTAATCTGATGAATACGAAATAGATGGGCATGATATAGATTCTTGTCACAAGATGAATGATAAGCATCGAGGCATCATCGGCTAGCATGTTAAAGAGCACATCTTATGAGGCATTCATATAAAGTAGAGTCGATCACACTATCACGGACCTAATTCAGAAGAAGCACAATCATATAGACTCATATCATGTGGTTCATGTTTTCGATCAATCATACGATCTATATGCCAAGTAAACATGCTATAACAACATACAATCGTGATAGAGGGTAAGACACAACATGAGACTTAAGCAATATGACCAGCATGGATACAGGGTGTCATACAACTACGAATTTACATTAAGGGTCATCATCATAACAGTTACTAAGGATTACGTAGCATACAAGGCATGTCGACATGAAATTATAACATGTATCCATCAAGTAAGGGACTCACTCTATCATGATATTAGAACCGAACTATCACACTATCATGAACCTATTCACAGGAAGGACATCAATTAGACGACATCCTAGCATATGACATATTTATTCGTGCTCTAGTATGACAATGCAATATACTAAGTAGATCATGTCGGGATGATATGGATATGATAAATGTAGCTCAAACCTATACAGTAGTCATTATGAACATTAAGGCACATAAGCACAACTTCACACTAAGGATCAATTATAGGTCAAGGTGTAGTACCACATAGTATCACGCAATAATGGACAGAGCAATCAAGATAACCCGATAGAGATCCATAAAAGCAACATTGACTCTTCCCAACTGACTCATTTACCCATCTTTCCCGTGGGAATCGGATACGAAATTTTTTTTTTCGTGACAAGAGGACACTGATGGATCGTCATAAGAATTGATAAGGACAGCCTCGTAAACATCTCACTCTCTAACTCGGAATTTCATCAAGGACCGTCTTCCAATACTCTCTCGGACAACCTCTATATTCAATCATGATTCTCGACACCATGTGTTTACCAACCCAATTCCCGTGGAAGACCGATATTCGAAGGGAGGACTCGATTGAATTGTCAAAAGGGTTCATAAGGGAAGGGGCGGTTCCACAAAAGCTGAGCTTAACCATGTAAGAAGAAGAAGGGTACTCCCGCTATCCCGTTCGCACAAATCGTTCAATATTCATTAAATAGTTAGAACATAACAATCAAATCTTTAGCATATCAAGCACTCAATCATAGAATCAGTTAATGACAATTACAATGATCTCCTTGGAGTCTTCCCGAACCATCTGTAAAGAACAAGCTAGTATTTCGCCTACCCATTTCCGACTACATCCAAAAGGGATGGTCTAACGCCGTTTCTACCCACTCGATCCCTTATTTGGTCGGTTTTTCCTCTTTTATAACAAGTCAAGTTCATATTTAGTCCAATTGAGTTAGGCATATTAAATTCATTTTGCCCCTTTAAAATACTTTCAAATCTTTTGAAATTTATGGGCGGTTTTCCAAAACATACACTCGACCCTAGTGTACCCGAATTGCAAAACCTCGCTCTGATACCAACTTTGTAACGGCCCGGATATAAATACCCGGGTTACGTTTCGAAGGTCGGATACCTTCGTTCGAAGATCAGCATTCCAAAACGGGGATTTCGAACCCCAAGCAATCAAAGTCGCGGAAATTCAATTCAAATGCAAATAAAACAGAAGCAAGGTTTAGATACAAGTGCCACGGCAGAGCCGGGTCAAAACCAAAACAAAGTGGGTGATTGTCATTTATCAAGTTAGAATAAGTGCTGGATTCTTCAATTCGCCAAAAGATTTCCCCGTCACATAAGCATGGAGCAACAAGAGCGGTACCTAACACTATCCACGAAGTCAGGCCTGGTGATCGCCTGCGGGTCCTCTGACCGCGCTGAGGCCACATAACATGCCTATACCTAAATAAAAGATGACTAATGCGGTACAAGATTTAAATCACACTATCATGCCCCTAGTATATATATAATATGCATAAAAGAACTGTAAAGGGCCCAAGACAATGCCAAGTGGCATATCCCTCTCCTACCTCTGCACCCCTTCCCGTTAGTGCAGAGACTGGCCAGTTCGGGCTATAGCATAGCACTCTCTTCGTGGTGGTGCACTCACCACGGTATCATCATATCATGTCATATCTCATCATCATATCATATCTCATCATCATATCATAAATCATGCTCATGCCCGATGGTGTTGGGCTAATCATATCATATCAAATCATCTCATCTCTTGCTCGATAGTGCTGGGCTATCATATCATGCTCATATCGACTCGATAGACTCAGGGCACCCGATGGGGCTGGGCTACCCTATGACCCTAGCAAAGACTCTAGGACTATCACAGATAACGGTCGTTCTTTATTCAAACACACAACGTAAACACATGCTCAGTTCAATGCAATCCTAGCATGATACTACATGGCATGCTTTAATATGCAACAAAACTACACATTACATGACACATCAGGCAGGAGGTCCAGGTTACTGAGTAAGTCCTATAGGATACTTACCTGTTGATGCAGAACAGCAAGATAGCACAAGCAAGGGCCCAAATGCAAGTCCAAAGCAATCCAAAAGCAATACACACCTATCATCAAGCCATTTCCATAAGCTACCGGACCAACATTCGTACACACGAAATCCAAGTTCTCAACATCCTCAAAACCGACCGATAGTAAAGCTGTTTTCCAAAACCTTAAATCCAAAGTTAAGTCAACTCATGTTCCAAATAAATCTCAAATCATACTTGGCCAAATTCCGACATTAACATTTAAACCTTAAACCAATCTCTAAAAATCATGCTATAGAAATAATTCCGGCATTTTATCTCTTTAAAATTCCTCGTCTTAAAATCACCTTATAAATCATTAAATAATAACCCATCTCAAGGAATATTTAAATATAATAAAATTGTCAAAATCACTCCATTTAATAACTCACACTTATAAATCAAAATACTAAATTACTTTAACATATTTTAAAACACATCTCAAAATCACCATATAACATCCTACTAATATATAACAATTAATTTTACTTTTAAAACCTTCTATAATATATATTAATATTTTCAGAATATATATATATACATATAAAAAAAACAGAAGTAACATATATCATAACATTCATATATATATATATATATATATATATATATATATATATATATATATATATATATATATAAAATAATATAACACATAATATAAATATATATATATATAGATTTATAAAACAAATAACCACTCATTAACATTTAGCAGCCTAACTGATTAGCCCAAGAGGAACCCAAAACGGAGACCCGGATCCAGCCCATACCTGAAAGCCCAACCCGGACCCAAAACCAAGACTCAAACCCAGACTTTGTTAAAACAAAATAAGGCCCAATCTCCTTTATTTTCAACCCAAAATCCGGCCCAGAAAAATAGGCCCAATCCTCCTCCCTCTTATACCCAGCCGGGCCAGCCCGAATCAGATTAAAAAAAGGGGCCCCACGCTGATGTGGCAGGCGAGGTGGCAAGGGAGGGGCCCACTCTTCTTCTTCTTCCCCCATTCGGCATCTGAAACAGAGAGCCAAGAGGGCTCAGCGCCGCAACGGAAAGCGACGAAGAAGGAAGAGGAAAGAGAGGAATCGAGCTCTCGTCGGAGCTCCGTTCTCAACCCGACATTAAAGACACAGATAGGACAAGAAGGGAGGAGAAAGAGAGTCCTCACCGAGGTTCTTTGAAGCTCACCGAAAAAGCTCGATTCTCGTCGTCGGAGATGGGTCCTTGCCGGAGATAGCCTAGGGAGAGTGAAGGGGGGTTAAAGCCCCACCTTTAAGCCATTGGAGGTGAAAAGAAGATGGATAGAGTGAGGAGAGCTCTTACTGCCCGGAATTGGAGAAACAGGGGAAGGGGACCGCGCTCGGCTCGTCGGCGTCAAGGGAGGAGAGACCGGGGATGCTGGCTGCTGCTGCTCATAGAAAGGAGGAAGAATCACGGCGGCTTGGCTGGACTTCACTTGCGGAAACAGGGGCTCGGCGTCGAAGGAAGGGTGCCCGGAGGTGCTGTGGTGGCTGCGTTGGTGAAGTGGCAAGGGATGGTGGGTGTTTGTGTGGAGCTCCGGTGGTTGCGACTCGGCAAATTGCAGGGAGGTAAGGGTGGGTTTTGATTGACAGTGGAAAGAAGAGGAAGAAGTGGGGTTTGTGTGGGTTCCCTGGTGAATGAAAGAGAGGAGAGGAGGGGGATTAGAAGGCTGAGGGATGCATGGTGGGATGGGTGAGTGTTGTGAGGGAAGAAGACAAAAGGGAGCGGACCATTCCACAAATTTCAGATAAGGCTATAGGACAAAAACAATGCAAGCTGTGTGTATGCAGTTTGAGGTGAGGCAGGGCTGCCGAGAGAGAGAGAGAGAGAGAGAGAGAGAGAGAGAGAGAGAGAGATAAAGAAAAGAAAAAGGAAAAGAAATGAGTCTATATATGTGGTCCCAACAATACCAATTCAAATTAGCGGAAAAGACTCAAAACCCGCTCGCCCGATCGAATCCCGACTAAATCAAATTTAATCAAATTTTAATTCAATTTCAAGATAATCGAAATTAAATTAATTTTATTAAAACTCGGAGCTCGAAGGCGGAATCTAATCCGTTATAATCTAAATTCTCAAAACGATGCCGGAATGACTTTAAAGTCAAAACTTACGCTCGAGGACGGTTTTTTCTCACATTTCTACCGATTGAAATAAATAATACATATTTAATTAAAATAATAAAATATAATATGTATAATTATATATTCAGTCTTTACATTTGCGAGTGCAGAATAGTAATTAAGGCCTTAACAAAGAATGTCAGGTGACATATCCCTCTCCTACCTCCACCCCCCTTCCCGATAGGGCGGAGACTGGCTAGTTCGTGAATGCATTCCGTTCCACAAACATTGGGTCAAGCCGATTAGCCCAACCCATAAGCATACTCATCATAATCATTATATTCATCATCATATCGTTCATAATCCTCGTGCTCGAAATATAAGGAGAGGCGTTACCATACGACTCAATGACTCAGGACGAGACCCGATGGGGCTGGGCCGTCCTATGACCCTAGCAAAGACTCTAATGACTTCACAGATAACTTTCGTTCTGTTTACATACGCATACGAAATTAGAATGCTCAATGATCAATGCAACCTAGCATGATACTACATGGCATGTTGATCATGAAATGCAAGCACCTATTATATCATGTACGTAAAGCAGGAAGGTCTGTTCAATCTGAGTAAGCTCCGAAGAGACTTACCTAGCTAGCTGAACAGCAAAATAGGAACCCGACACACAACAAGCACAATCACAGAATATCACCTAAATACATCACGAGAATACATTGAGTATATTTCTATAGCTACTCCGAATATATATATTACACACTCATACGAGCAAATAAATAAACAAAATCGCATCTATCATACTTTCAATTCATCACGATCAATCATCTCTTGTCTCATACCATATTCATCTTAACTTGTCAACTCATTAACTTAGACAACCTCCAAATCATACTTAGCCAAATCCACATATTACCATTTAATACTCATGCTTAGCATATAATTATATGTATATCATCATCGTCATAAGTAACTAATATTTATCTGCTTATAATAAATCACCACAAGTCATGCTATCAGTCACATATATCATACCATCAGTCAACCGATCATTTAATCATGCTAGTTAGTCAATGAACAATTTGGATTCCCAAGTTAGTTTCAAAACTGAGTTAAGTGGTTAAGAGTTCCGACATGGGAAAACGCTCGCAAAATTCCTTTTCAATTTATTTATTAAATCATTTTGTAACTTTGAAATTATTTTCTAAATTTCCTTTTACAACTTCAAGTCTCAAATAATATATTTTAAATCTCAATTAAATACCACTTATTAATTACTTTCGGAAAATATTTCCAAATCCTTTAAAGTCCCAACCGTTTTTTATTTTATAAAACCGACCCCTTTATAAAATCTCTGAAATAATATTTTATATTTTAATCCTCAAATAATATTATAATAATTTAAATACCGTTAAATAATTAAATAATTAAACGAATCGAACCAACCCGAGCCGATACCGTTTAAATAATCCAAACCCGATTTGATATAACAAATATATATACTCCGTAAGTTACTAAAGGGCCTGACAAGCCACGTCTTCTTCATCCTTTGATTTCAAAAGAAGGACCTCCCGCCCGCCTAGCTTGTTCGAGACCCAACAGCCGGTGATCTCGAGCTCCACCTCCCGGCCTCGCTCTTGAGCTCGCCGGAGCTCTCGAGCTCACCCGATCATCCCGCACTTAGCCCTCACACACCCCTTGACTAGTCTAAGCATCGAATTAGGCTCGAAATCGAATTGAAGCAAGGAAGAAAGTGGAAGCTCACCGAGTGGTTTTTTCGCAACTTCGGAGCTCTCGATCGGAGGTCTTCGCATCGACGGAGGCTCGTGATGGCTTCTTGGACCTACACCGGATGTGGGTGATCATGATGGTGAAGTCCGAGGGAGGTTTCGATTGAAAACGAAGGAGAACGGCTTACCAGAACGAGGCTTACGTTTAACAGGGCAATCGGCTCTTCGGTGACTCGTCGGCGGAGCTGGCGGCTCCTTGGCGGCTCCGGGGTGGCGCTGGGCAGCTGCTGGGCTCCATGGTTGTCGGAGGAAGGTGGTGCAGCTGCTGGATGGATGAAGAGGATGGAAGAAGTAGGTGTGTGTGGGCTTGGTTGTAGCTTCACGGGAAAACAAGGCAAGGCTCCTCAATTGCGGCTCCAAGGGTGATGGTGGGAGACAACGACGACGACGATAGGCTGATGGAGGAGCTGAGGTGGTGATGGTGGATGAAGGACACGGGAGAGGGAGATGGCGTGGGAATGGTGATGGTGACGGCGGGATGGTGATGAAGTGAGAGGACGGTGAAGGAAAAAGCAGGTGAGGGTGATGATGATGAATGAATGACAGGGTGAGGGGTGTTTTAAAGGGGCATGGTGAGTGATGGGAGTGGGTGAGGATTGTGTGTGGAATTGGGTAAACAAATACCCGGAAATAAATCTCGAATACACGAATTTTGAACTCCGAAATTAGTCCCCGAATGTTAGTTTCCCCGAATCCCGCTTTCTCGATCGAATTTTTTTTAAAACTCAAAAGGATATCGTCATCCGATAATTATTTTAAATTCTTGAGGTGAAAGGACGAAATCGTTCGTCAAATTTTAAATTTAGATCGGAATCCGCTAAACAAGTTTTAAATCCTATTTTTTCATTTACTTTTCTTTTCCCGAAAATGTAGGATTCAATAATCCGAGCCTTTACACCTCTCCCATGTCTTAATTTGATGTTCTGATCGAGTCGTTCCTTATTGTATCGACGTCTTTTCACGGGAAGTGGAATTGGGAATCTAATATTGTCCGGGAATTAGGTTCGGGAACGTTGACTACGTGGACGTGTGATGAGTATGGTACTTGACACCATAGGTCATGCCACGAGATGGTCATTTTGCTAGAGTATCAAACTTTGAATGATTCTAAGTCTATGGGATGGGTTGTTTTGTTGGGTCATCCTCCTCGATTCTTGTAGTGGTCAACCGATGTTTCCTTGTCATGAACTTCTATACGAACTCTGTCATCTTCTTTCGGGAGTAATTTGAGTACCCTTATATGTTCTCAAAATGAGTCACACAAGCATTCCTCGGGAAAGGGGCTTTTGAGTCTGTGGGGACAAGTCGATATTCCCCTTGAAAATCTCTGTTTGGTTATAATGGTAGCTCTATCTGTGTTTACATGACTTGATACCTTACCGTGTTGCACGAATTGATGCATTACTATATGAATGACTTGATACACTACTGTGTTAAATGCATGCCCTGTACATATAACTATTTAATTATACCCATGTACATGTATCCCTTGTATCCATGTGAAGCCACACTATCCTAGGCTCATATTGTTTCCCGCTATGTTTCTTCCTTGGTTCCATATGATTGCCTTATAATTGTCTTGACTTCTTGCATATGTTGGTGCTAAGTTGTTTAATATTAATGTATCATATGTTGCACATCTACACCTTTCATTGAGACATTAGTATCTTGTAGGACCCATGACTTGTGACTTGTGTAAATTTGTGGCCTACTTGCTTTATGATCTCCCCCTACTTAAAATAGGTCCCCGATAGTGTTGACATTTGTCCCTTATTTCATTGAAATATGAGTGATGTTACTACTTGATGCTCATTATGCCTTCTGAGTTTCCAAGTAGTATCCTGCCTATCTACTTGTCTTATGATGTTGTTCCTCCATGCCTCATGACATTCTTTTATGCTTTTAAGAGTGAATAGGTTGACACCTTGCATATGCACACACCACATTGTATTTAGATCCGTGTATGCTATTAGTATCATATAGGACGTATGTCTTAAAAAAATGCAGCTTGTCATGAGAATATGTGACCTATCTGTCTCGTTTTATGTACGCGAATGTTGCATTCAAAATGTTATGATGTTTCCATGTATCTTAGTACCTAGTAGCATCATAGATGATCATCTTGCCATCATTGATCTTATACTCTATGGACCTCGATATGACTAGGATATGTTACACCCCTTGTTATACCCTTGCTTGAGAACAACACATTTACAACCTTTGTATGAACACACACCATGATGGTTGCTAGGAAATCGCATGATTACCCTTATATGTGTAAATGTGGCGTATTGATCTCTCGAAGAATGACACTCTAGGAACATTATCCTGGTTTGCATTATGACATGTGCATGATTCACATGTTACACTTGCTTGTATCCCTCCTATATACATTAATGTTGGTTGCGATGGTAGTCTTGCTTGAACTTCTATGACTCCCCATGCCATTATGTGAAGTTATTTGATGCACCTTATTTTTCATATAGCCATGACTTGTCATGCACTACTAGAATCATGGGAAACCTAAGCCCTTAAAAATATGACTCGCATAATCCCATGCTCAAATTGTACCATCACTCATTACTCGTGTTATAGGTTGTGATAGCCATGATATGCCGCTTTATATGGTCTTATAACTATCTGAGGATGTTTGATGTTGGTAGTCAAGTTATCATGCTATGCCTCGATAACCTCGTATCATGCTTAATATGGCTAATGACGTGCTTATGTGTGTATCTCATATACTTTGTTATTCTTACCATACGATGCTCTTGTGATGCTTATTGTATTCTAGTAGCTTGCACCTCGTTCGACTACGCACCCCCTATTATAGTGAAAGTCATGTCTAGGTTCACACGTGATAATTTTACTTAGGATATATATCGTCAGTCTATGCTTATCTTGTTGAGCTCATATAATTGCAAGTATTGTGTTAATTAGTAATTGGGTGCCACCTTGCATGTTACATACTACGACATGATGAAATGCCCATATACATGAAATAGGATCGGATGTTGAACTTGTGCCTCAATAATTATGTTTGGTTATACCTATGCCACGTCATGACCGGTTAGAATCATGTAGGACATGCTTTCCGATTATAGCTCATCATATGGTTACATACCATACTTATCATATCATGTAGACCTCGTTGCCATATGATGTGATAGTTATTGTGCCCCCTTATGTGTTCCTTTTATAGTGCTATGACGTGTTTGAGCGTCTTAGTATCAGATTCTATATTGATATGACTTGTCTATGTGTGTATCTGAAATGAGTAATTAATTATTATTTAAATATCCTTATTAAGTCATGAGGCATTTAAAAATGTTATTGTTAGTTATACTATATTATTTAAATGTTGTTTGAGGTCGGGGGAGGGTATCGGAAATGATGAGATTAGTTGGGGAAGAAAGATCGAGTCTAGATCAAAAGCGAGCTCACAGTCGCTTGTTTCGCCGCGGCGAAACCATGGTCGCCACGACAAACAAGGACTAGGAACAAAGGAAGAGAATGATGCTTGTCGCGCGTAGCGAGAGGCATCACTCGCGAGGGACGAAGAACTGTATTTTGCCGTGACGAGCGGCCAATTCGTTGCGACGAAAATCAGGTCTGGGCTCTTGGCCGGAGCTGGTTCTCTCCTTTCTTTGGGCGTTGATTCGAGTTTGGTTTAAACTCGGTTGGGTTATTTTATATATGTGATTTGAATTCTTATGTGATGCTATATAATTTGATAAAAAGGGATTAAAGACGATTTATGATTCCATGGTTTTATACGGGTTTTGGTGATAGTTTTATATGATGTTCTTAGGTTTTGTTGAACATAAGTAGTCAACCATACATGTGATACTCGTTATATTTCTATGTTTTGCCTGGCTTGTGGCACACAGATCTATTGTTGAATTCATGCATACGTGATTCTTAATATTTCGAGCTTGTCTATTACTTGAGGAATGATAGGTGGCTAGATTGTCTCATATGTACGTCCGTGTAGAACTTGATCATGATCCTTGTTACCAATGTGCGTTGTAGTTATTCATCGAGATAGGTACATGTTAGTGTGTATTGATGCGACTAGTATGCTTAATGATTGATTCTTATGTGTTTTGCTTGCCACAATTATAACCCCATAGAATTCCATAAGGGCACTATTGTTATTCTTGGGTTGGGATCTTGTCTTCTCGTCTTGTCATCGTCAGTCTTGGTCCGTGTCTGGTTCCATAGAGAATCCGAGTTATCCGCCTTTACCTCTCCCTTACCTCCATTAACTTAGAAACCGTTGTGCTACTTTCGATGAGCGACGACATGGAGAAGAGGACGGTTAGTTGGATCGTACTCGAGCGGCGCAGTGGAAGCTTGGTGGGCCCATAGCCCACGGGTCCCAGGACCTGAGGCAGAGGTGTTGAGGGTTTAAATTCAGTGCTTTATTTTTATAAAATATACACAAGTTATAAGCTTCAAAATTGAATCCATGAGGCTTGTGATATTTTTCATGCTAATGGGTTACCTGTTCACACCAAACCCAAAGCCCAAAGCCCAAAGCAATATGATTCCAATCAGTTAAAATCAAAGCTTTAAATAAATTAAAAAAAGAAAAAAGAAAAAGGGAAGGGATAAAAGCGGTTGAAGAGACGTGCAGTTTCTCAACACTGTTGAAAATAAGGGGCTTAGTGGGCAGTTACTCAATAGGCTGATAACTGCTCCTAATCACCTCCTATAAATAGAGGTCAGGAAATCAAAAAAAAGGACCCCAGGCATAATACAAAGAGAGAGAACACAGATTACTCAGTAAAGTGAAAGCAAAACTAACGAGTCCAAAGTCCAACTGCTGTTGAAGACCAGTGTTTGAACAAAAGGTAGAAGTTCGCATCTGGTTCTCTGTTTTGATTTTGCAGGTGAAAAGAAAAGGATGAAGAAGGTGGTATGCAAAGTATTAATGGCTTGAGAGTTTAGTCTCTCGTCGTTACCCCCAAATCGCGACTTAGCGGCTCGAGAGTTTAGTCTCTCGTCGCTACCCCCGATCCCGGCGTGGATCGATTCGTAGCGCCGAAAGGCTGCCGGATTTTCTATTGAAGGTTTTAGCTACTGTTGCCTGGAAAACAAAAGAAAAAAGAGGCTCCTAGGGACATATGCAGACAGGGGTCTCCCAAGTAACCATTAAACCACATGACAAACACCATCAGCCTCTTAATCAGGCCTGAAACGTATGGTTTCAAAGGCTAAAAACGAAAAAATGGGTTGAAGTGAATTCTTGATCAGAAACGAAATTGACAAAACAGGAGACTAAAAGTGTCACCCTTGCCGTTTCAAGTATGACAGTACACAAAACAAAACAGAAAAATAATCACAAGCTCTTCCTATGCCAATCCCGGCCTTGTAACCTTTAATCAAATTGAAAGAGGGCAATTCCCTTTAGGGAAATCTGGTCTAAACTTTTCCAAGTATCAATATATGCGGGTTCAAATCAAGGGGAATGAAGTACAATTTCATATAAAATCAAACCCCAATTGGTTTTAGATTTAATCCAATTGCAAATCCAGCCACAAAATTAAGGGAAAAATGGTGAAGCTCAGGCGCTTACCGGGAGTGCACCGAACCACCGCTTCATCATCTCTCTTGGGGGATGAGGCTTTGCTCTCAGTCCATCAGCCCCATAGCGCCAATTTAGTGCAAATCCCTTCCAATATTCCAGAAGCCCTTTGTTCCCTTGACCTTTTCTAAGCTCCCATTGTTGTCACTTCGATCTCCCAAGGTCTCAAAAATCTCTTTCAGACGCGCAGCTACTGCATCCCTTTGCATTTCTGTCAGCGGTATTACCTGGAATCGAGCCTTTCGAGCCGCAGATCCCATCACAAAAATGGCCTCTTCCCCTAATTTTGTGTTCCACTCTTCGAATCGGTTGAAACCAGTAGCTATGGAGGTGGACCGATGAAAGGGGGATCTCGAGCTGATGAATCTGAGAGTGACGGAGAATACATTTCTTTTGGGAGCTTCAAAAAATTCTGTAAGAATGAAATATATGGGCTGAACAATTAAAAATTGGGCTGGGCTATGATGGCTTCGGTTCACCTCCGACCAAAGCCTGTATTGAAGTCCTGCACATATACACAATAGCGTGTCCTTTGTTCCACACAATTGTTTGATTTATATAGGGTGATTTTGCTAACTAGCCTATTTTGAACCTTTAATTAGGTGATTAGCACCCAAACTAATTTAATTAGGTAAGCTAGCACCCATTCCAAATAGAGTAGTAATGGTCAATGGTCAATTGTTTGACCGCTGACCGGTCAACGGTTGACCATTGACCGGTCAACGTTGACCAACTCATTCGGATTTTTTTTGATGACATATTTTGTGATGCCATTTTTTGCCGATGACACTTTTTAATGCCATTTTTTTTCAAACCTTGATGACATTTTTTGTTTATTTTGATGCCATTTTTTTACTGTTGACTACTGATGATACTTTTTATGTCAATTATTTGATGATATTTTTTTACCGTGATGCCATATTTTTTCAGATTAGTGTTTTGATGACATTTTTTCTTTAATGTGATACAACCTTTTCAAAGTAGTGTTTTGATGACATTTTTCTAATGTAACTATTTGATGCCACTTTTTTAATCAAACCGTTTGATGCCACTTTTTTTAATTTAATCAATTGTATATCAATATATTTTCATCGATTCTACTTTTATTCATTGATGACACGTTTATGATTACACTTCATTGATGCAATCACTTGTGGTGATATGTTTATTACATTTTTATCATTGATGACATTTGTGATTAGACTTTATTGATCTCAATCATTTGTGATGACATTGTTTGTTGATGAAATTTTTATTACATTTTATTATTTTAATACAATTAGTGAAATAGGAGCATAAAATGTGATTACACTTCATTGATGACATCTTTTTTTTATTGATGGCTATTATTCATTAATGACATTAGTTATTACACTTGATTGATCTCAATCGTTTCTAATGACATTTTTATATAATTGATGACATAGGACTATAGGAGCTTAAAAAGTGGAATCAAAATAGAGTCACCTTATTGTACATATAATAACACAAGGTCTTTGAAACTATGACATTAATATTTGATGTATACGTAAAAACACCTATTATAACATGTCATCAACTCAAAAAAAAATTGCATAGCAAAATTTGTTTGTTAGCATATATTGCATAGTTTGCCCAGTATACTCATTCTGACTGCTCACCTCGATTGCTTGGGGGTACAAATCAATAGCTTGATGTTATTTGTGTGCTATATAGCAAATTCAAATTGTTAGCAACATCCGATTCTTGAAACTATCCCATGTAAAGATATGTTCATCCACACATAAGTAGCATAATTACCTTTAAATGCATCATTAGCTAAATTCTTCAGCTCCTCGGCCCTAGATAAATTCGAACTCGCAGTGTCCATATTGGGCATCTGATTACGTAGTCATAGAAGTTCTAGCTACAACAGATTCAAAAGGATCACAATTCCTGCTCAATGACAAAAGTGTCCACATAATGAAAGCTTGCAAAAGTCGGTAAAAGTCCCACTCAGGGGATGCTAAATTATAAGCATTCAACGTGGGATGCTAAATTACTAAGCATTTAATGCTATCAAATTATTGAACATAGAAATTGCATCATCGTTTGGAACCTGACGAACGCCTATAAGACTAGGTAAAACTAACAAAACGCAGCCAAAAGGTTTCCAATTTCCTGAAAACAACAAAGTAGGAGTTCCTTAATTCGATTGCAGGCTATAAAACCTAAGCATGAGGAAGCATAAATCAAAGCACTCGTTTTTCCTAGATAGAAGTAGGTCCCTAATCATCCTTGCAATCTCATTATTGTACCGCTTCTGACTAAACGGGATAGCCAACACACCATTGGCTCCTCACTGCCGCTTCTTGGACAACACGGAAGTAGCCCCATTCTTCAATTCCAATATGTCAGGCACGCTTTTATCTTGCACGAGAGTAACATGGCAGTTCCCTGTATCTATATGCCTCTTCAGGTGGTTGGTTCCAGACATTTTAGGGCCAGTATTGTAAGCAAACGACTTGTCGCAGTTATTACAAGATGCTCTGAGACAATCGCACCCAACATTCTTAATGGTGAAGTGATCCCACACACCAGACTTTTTTGTCCTTCCTTTCTGCGGCTGTGATTGAGGACTGGCTACATCACTTTCATCCAAGGTACCCATGTGAAGAGAGAAGCTTCAGATTTCTGAACCAATGGAAGATAAACAATAGACGAAAGAACAAATGCATAAAAATCATCCAACAGAAAAAAAACTATTGATTCAACCTTATGATGCATCTCACTATTGATCAAATTTAGTCTGCTTGAAAGCTCTCCTGTTATTTCTAGATATGCTTTAGCTTGTTCTCTAACTTTGACAAAGGCCTCCTGCACATGTACAAAGAACATAAAGTAATTAAACGTTAACTTTGACAAGGCTGCCCACGGTGAAAAAATATTTAAAACATCAGATCAAGATGGAAGCATATTTATTATCACAAGTATAGAGTACTCAAAGAACACTAATGGTAATGTTATGAAGAAACAATTTTACCTATGCCCAATAAGATCAACTAGCTAGATCACCAACTCTATCACTAGAGACCATAGATACTATATCTCAAGCAAGAACAACATATTGCGAGCAAGAACAACATATCTCAAGCAAGTTCGGTATGTTACAAACACACTGAACACAATAAGATCTCAAAAAAAAATTGAATTTGACATTTCAAGACCTAGCCAAGTTGATGAAATCATCCTAATAACTTGAATACAGTTCAAAGAACTTTCCATAAAAATGATGACAGTAAGCACTAATGTCCTAAAGGAACATCAAATTGACATTTAATTGGCGCATTTCTTAGATGTGCTGAATCATTCAAGCTTATATCGCACTGTCACCAAAAACCAAAAAGGTTCCAATCGTTTACCTTGAAGGTGGAAACTGCAAGCCTGAATCAATCTAAATGCTTATTTGCGCCTGGACTGGAATCAATCTCATCACATGATTGAAGCTTCAAATTTTACAAGGCATTCTCCAGTGCAACAACCTGCATAATTTGGAGCACTATTAATTGAAAACCCTAAACTCGTCATTGACCCTTTGCACAATCAATTGAAAACCTATAATCTATAGGTGATAATAGAGGAAGAGGGATGAGATAAGATATGGTTGAAAGATATACCATTGTTGGCTGTGCAATTCAGCAACCTAAGCTTCCTCCTTGGCTCCCACTGTTTGAGGATAAACCTTAGAAATCAGAGAGGAAGAATAGAAGGTTAGATCTGGTGCTCGAAGCACTCATTCAATTATTTGTGAAGCCAGATCCTGTAAAATCAACTAGAATAAGATCTAATTTTAAAAAAGAAGAAAGAAATTGAAGTTCGATATACTCAGATTTGTTTGGATGAGGAGAATCTCACCGGGAGGGATGAAGAAAGGAGCGACAGCGAGGGAGGCAGAGTGAGATCGATGAAGGCGAGAGAGGAGAAGGGAACGGAAGCCATCGGAGGTTGAAAGAGCTCGAAAAACGCCATTGACGGGGGCTAGCAGCAAATCGCTATCGGAGGCGAGAGATGGAGATTGGAGAGAATGAACGGGAAAGAGGAAGGGGAACAAGGGGCTAATTAATTTTCAAGGGATGTTAGCACGCCTAATAAAATTTCTAAAGAGGCTAAACACTTAATTAAATCTAGAAAAGGGTATATTTAGCCAAAATTTCTCTTATATATATGCCACCCACAAAGAAAAAATATATAAAAGGAAACTTGTTTTGTCGGCTTCGGTTTGTAAAAAAACAAGGGAGACTAAATCCCATCAACTAAACCCCGATCTCTGCTCCTACTGAGATCGATGACATCGTTCGCCTGGACGCTCTTAGGCGGTGGGTCAATCGTGATTGACCACCCCGAAACCCTTGCCTTGCATCAAAAAAAAAAAACAAGGGAGACTAAATCCCATCAACCAAATATACATATATATGTATATACAAACTCAAGCTTTTCAAATATATATTTAGGTTGTGTTTTTCGGCAGATGGGGATTAAAGGGGTGGAGATTATTTTTAAGGGGTGGAGAGGGTGGAGATATATTTTAGGAGGTGGAAGAGATGAAGATTAATTTCGAAAAGTATCTCTTATGGTGTTTGGGTCGTTGGAGATTATTTACGGAGGTATGATGGTCAAATACCAAAATTACCCTTGTATTTATGGAGAGGTAATTAATGTGGTCATCATCAGCTCACTGAAGCTCATCGTGTCGGAATAGGAAACATCTAGATCAGACATATATGGCCGGAAGTCGTATCTGCAAGTGCAAATTAAAACTGAGAAAAAAAGATTGATCAAATGGTTAATTAAGTTTGAATGAACTAACTAGTCCCTAATTAACGGGAGAGGTTTGACTGGTGATCGAATTTGGCGAGCGACACTCCCATAGAGATCAGATCCCAAGCCGACACCGCCGGCGACGCCACCCGAAGCGGAGCAAGCCGAGACTCCCAAGCTGTTCGCTAGGCTTGAGTGGACTGGATCTGCCGAGCTGTTGGGGTTCCTGGGTGTTGCTGTTATCGGATCTGCACTTTCGAGTTTCGCAATTTCCTTCCTCGAGACTTCTGTCATGGCTTCAAGAAGGGGGTGAAGGCGAGGGCATTTGTGGATACAAAATCCAGCCACCCAGTCCACCTACTCCCCTCAAGTTAGGAAGTCCACCCCCTTCCACCCCCTTATTGCCTCCCATCCCCACCCCAACCATCCCCAGCCAAACGGAGCTGCCCTCTCCCACCCCCACCCCATCCACCCCTTCAATCCTTTTTTTTTTGACAGGAAAACACAGCCTTAATTACACAACTCACCCACTAAAGTATACAAATTATAATTGACCCAAATTAGAAATTGGGTTTAACAAAATTCATAAAATTAAACTCGTAAAATTTCGTTGTCGTTTTATCCTAGTGGGTCGAGTCTCAAATCAGCTCCTAAATCGAGAATGGAGTCAAAACCTCAAATCAAGTTTCACCAAATACAAGCTTGGTTCCAAAAAGAACTATGTATAGACTTGATACTCTTTTACGAGTTACGTAGGAAATTCGGTATAAAATTTAAAATACACCGAATTCAGTCACCCGTTCCAAAGTAAATCAAATTTTTCCTTTTGAAAGAACTACGAGTGATTTGATCTCGTTTAACCGAGTACGTAGGAAGCTCGACATAAAGCTCAAGCTCGTCGAGTTCAATTGCCAAACCGAAATCAGTTCCCGGTAGAACTACGTAAAGACTTGACGCCGTAAAATGGCTACATAGGTAACCCGATATTAAATCTTAAAAATATGTCGGGTACAGTCGCTAATCTCTAAATTCACTTGAAAAAATGAAAATGAGGTTAAAATTAAACCTAAATTAAATACACATGATTTTTCCGTGTAAGTGGTATCCGTTAGGTGGGGAAACCCTTCCGAGAAGGTGTGCTCAATTTATTTGGGTGATACACGAGAAAATCTCATGCATATGATAGTGTGATTTATGTTAGGGTTACTCTTCCGAGAAGGTGGGTCCTAATACGATCAAATGATGCATGAAAATCCTTAAGATGTTAAAACGCACAAACATTCGGATCTACGTGAGGCTTGATTCTCTCCCAAGAGATACGTAGGCAACCCGCTAAATTTCGGGTGCAGCCCAAATCACCAAAACCACTGAAATCTTGGTATCAATACGAATTCGAATCAAGAGGATAACCAAAAGGGGTTGAACTCAAATATTAAAAATCAAATAAAATATGTTTTACAATTATTGCGCATTTTTGTTCAACAAGAGGAATATGCGAGAGGTGCACTTTATTGCTATTCAAGAGACTTGCCATGTTTTGAGGCTAGTTGAGGAGTTCATCCGACGGATTTCGAGGCTCTATGGAGTTCTTGAGAGGATAGTTCCCGACAGAGGTGGACAGTTCACTCCAATATTCTGGCAGCATATTCACGAGTTCCGAGGCATTGACAAAGACCGAGATTATCTTCGATGTGGGAGCACACGTACAGTTGAGAGTATCACCAACCGGGGGGCAGGGGTTGATGTTTTGACATCATAGGCAAGCCGAGCCCTAGGTTTATTGATCCTTTTGAGGTTCTGGAGAGGTAGCTTGTCGCTTAGCTTTTTCCCCGTCCTTATTTGGAGTGCACGATGTCTTTCTTGTGTCTCAGCTTCGTCGATATGTTCCCGATCCTAGCCATATTGTTAACTATTCTGACCTCCATGTTGAGGCCGATCATTCCTTGTTAGAGCATCCTGAGGAGAGTATTCGGGCTAGTTGTGGAGATACCTCGGATGAGCTACTCGCGTCTTACATGGAGCCTAGCGTAGACATTACTCTGACCTCTCGACCTAGTGATGCCCTAGTGCCTTATTTTGAGATGTGTGCTTTGATGTTTACCTTTGTGCTGTTGTGCTTATATGATTGATAGTTATGTGCAGAATATACGATGATGTGATTGGCGACGAGCCTCTTGATGTGTAATGACTTGCTTGTATGAATGTATGATATTGGTAGGATATCACCTTTGATATGCTTGTTAGCGTGATGACACTTGATAGTTGGCTTGATTATTGTGACATATGAGATTCGGAGATAATTTGAGATGATTGCCATGGAGCACGATGATATCTTGAGATTAATAGTTAGAACCGATTATGAAAGATGAACCTAGGAAGAGAATATGGGATTAGCCCTAAGAGGTGGAGGTGGATGATTCCACCTCTTCAGTTCTGAACACTTGGTTGACTAATATAGGATAGAATCGACTTGGGCTTTTGCACGATTTTGTTTGGTTCTATGTTTTGAGAAAATATTGATCGATTTTGAAAATGAATTTTAGTCTCGAGGACGAGACTTGTTTTTAGAGGTGGATGATGTAAAGGTCGGGAATATTTAACTAATATTTTAATCGAATGATGATTTAAAATAAAGAAATTTTGGAATTTGGAAACTTTGAGAATTTTCGTCCTCGAGCTTTCAGATTATTTGAAACTTTCTAAAATGAGTTCCGACATTGATTTGAACGGATTTTTCTGATGGATTTTATTCCGCTGTTATACAGAGACTTGGAAATAGATGTCGAAATTCATTATGATTTCGAATTTGAAAAATTATTCTGAATTGATTCGGGATTGGTTCGAGAGAGCGGGTTTCAGTATTTGTTTTCGGGTATTTAAACTTGAAGTTGGGGACCACCCTTACCTTACCTCCCTTATCCTCCTTCTTTGGCTCCATCCCCTGTGCTATGAGACAACATCAGCAAGAGCAGATACAACCTTCCCCATTTGATCATCTACAGCAGCACCTACCCCATCTCACCCTTACCCCTTCTGGCCATACACACACCACGCCATTGCAGCACCCCTTCGCCCCCTTCTGTTTGATTCAGAAATCAGACCCTCCTCCCTCTTCATTTTCTTTTTTAAACCCCAATACCCCAACTTCCCTCATTGCAGATTCACACCAACTCCTCACCCTCCTTAGAAAACTCAAAGCTTCTCCTCCCTCTTGCACTCTCTGTCCGCTCCCAGCCAAGGCCACACAACATGAAGGTTCGATAATGTATAACAAAGTAGAATAAAGATACTCTAGAAAGGGGGTTGAATAGAGTATGCCAACTTTTCGTTGACAATCTCAAGACTTTTGAAACGCTTTCCAAACCTCTAGGAATAAACTCAATTCTTTCGATTGGGATACCTGAAGCACAACAAAGTTATACAATTCGAAACAAGTGCGGAAATAATGGTAAAGCAATAAGTAAAGAACACGATGAATTGTTAACGAGGTTCGATTCCTTTAAGGCTTAGTCCCCGCCTTGGTTTCTTCCACAACCCTAGGATTCAACAGGCTTTATTGATTCACAAAGCTTAGAATCCTAATAGCTCACCAAGAAGCCTCTCTCCTATACAATTGCAATCTAGTCAACTCTCGTTCCCTTAGAGTCCTAGACCAATCTAGAAGAGTCCCACCTCTCTCAGCTATCTAGACAATCCTCTTACACTCGTGAATCAATAACCTAGTGCACACTTCCTGAGTTATAAACTCTCGAGTATAACACTCTCTTAGAATATATCCTATAAGCTCACTATGTAACTCTCAAATGCTTTGAAACAAAAGATAAAACACTTAACACCTAGCAGAGAGTACATGTAGAAGAAAGATTGACTTGAGGGCTGAGTGTGCGTTGTAAATCAATGATCGTCAGTGTCCAACCCTCTTTCTTCTTTCTTCTTCATCTCCTTTTATTCTTGATCAAATCGGCGCCAAGAATCTTCACCCAACGGCTACTTGAGATCAAGGCTTAGGAAGGATTCTCGCAATCTTCTATTTCGGGAAACTGCGAAGCCACAATCCACCTGATTTGATCTTCATGTCTTTCAGCTTTAAGGAAGGAGATTTCTTCAAAATCTTTGCTGTATGGTTAGTATAACATATGTATAATAATATTTGGAAACCATACATAGATAATATATATGAGATAATAACTAAAATACATGTTTTGAATTTCATCAATACAGCTTTAGCTTCAAGACATTTGACACAGGCTTTGCGTCAAAGCCTTTGAAACCTTTTCCGATTTTCATCAAGGGAGTGGATTTATCAATCTCCCCCTTGATGAAAGACAAAACCTGTGCATCCCTGTAACTTAGTCAAGCAAATATATCATATAAAAAATCGGACTAAGTACCTACAGGGGTTAGACAAATGTTGGATCATATAAGTTCAAAACCAATGATAAACGCATCCAACAAAATAAGGCAAAATAAGGTCTTCCAAGACCCTTTACTTCAAAACGGTTTAAAGTCTAACCAAGTTTAAAGTCACCAAAAGTCTAACCAATCTCCCCCCTTTTTGTCTTTCAACAAAGGGAGGAGTATGACAACAGTCACCAAAAGTTTTGAAAACAGGGCCAGCAGTGTTAGAGAGTTAGATCAAAGGTCAGGATAGGGGTTCAGGGTTCATCATCTTGAGCACCATCCTTGATCAACATCTTCAACTCATTTAACTGCTTGGCCAGCTCTCTCATCTCAACCAGCAACTCGTGGCGCAACTCCTTGACGTCCAGGCGAACTTCCTCCAAACCCAACTCCAGGTTCTCCATGCATTCATCGATGGCAGAGCTAGTGGGGAGAGATTTTGAAGAAGAAGGGGTAACACTCCAAGTCCCTTGAGGGGTCTGAGTTATGCCGATCTTTTCAAAGCTCTTGGAGTCAAATTTTTCCGTATGATATTGTTGTTCTTCATTTTCAAAATCAATTTTAGAAGCTTTGAAGACACGTGTCAAGAGGTTTGCGAATGGGAGGGGAGTTCCTTTTCTGGCTTTTTGGGTGTGAGCAATGGATCCTAAAATGGTATTGGCCAGATCAAGATCATGGCCATTCAATATACGGTATAGGAGGACCATAGCATTGTCAGTGAGGAGAGAGCTAGAGTTGATTCGGGGTAAAAGACATCTCACAATAATGTTAAAGATGATTTTGGCTCCAAGTGTGAGGGACGAGTGGGTGAGTTGTTTGGAGGTGCTGCTTGATGCTTCGGGGAGCAGGTATTTGGCACAGACAAGAGTAACACACTGGTCTTTTGTGGGGGTTTAAGGAGAGGGTGGACTTGGTTTGGGAAGACCAAGGAGTTCAGCGAAGTCAAGGGAGTTGAACATGATTCTAACCCCTTTGACGACTGACTCCAGAGTCCAGCCTTCATCAGTGTGCTTGGCTTTGAGGTTTATGTAGAAGAGACGGGTTAGTTGAGGGTAGTACTCAGATTCAAAGTTCAGCAGGGTCCATGCTGGGGTTTGTTTGAGAAGGGAGAAGCAGGGTAGGTTCAAAGCTTCTAAAAAGTTAAAATCAATAAAATTAGAACAACAAATCCTACGAGTTTTGAACTCGTCTACCCATTTGCCAGCCATCTCACCATTCTCAAACCAGGAGGAGGGTAAGGATTGGTTTACCTGGATAAGTGCAGGGGGATCGACGGCAGGTTCAGCATTATTTCTTCGGGCTTTTGTTAGAGCGGTCGACTTGACGGGCGCTTCAAATCTTTTGGGAGTGGCTTTCCTCGAGCGCTTGGGAGGTGGAGACGTCTTGGCTTTAGCAGCCTTGCGCTTCTTCGGGGACGGGGGAGGAGGAGGAGGAGTAGGAGAGGGAACAGGTTCCGGCTCCTCTTCCTCTTCTTCCTCAGACCCCGAGCCCTCAGCAGACTCCTGAGCCTCATCTTCGTCGTCCTCCTCAGCTTCCTCTTCCTCTGGTCCTCTCCTGCTGGAACCTCCTTCTCCGCTTCTCTCTTGGCCTCTTCCTCGGCCTTTTTCTTTTTCTAGGCCTCTTCCTCAACCTCTTTCTTTTTCTGGGCCTCTTCCTCGTCCTCTTTTTTAGCATCTCTCTCTAGAACCTCATCAAGATCTTCCTCTTCCTCCTCTTCCTCAGCAATGACCTTTTTCTTTCCCTTAAGCTTCCTACTGAGGGGCGTCCTTTTCAGGCTCTTCGTGGACTGCTTGATTTTGGCAGGGGTGCTCTCAGGGACGGTGCTCGGGACAATGGTCTCAGGGGTAGGTTCAGGTTGAGGGGAAGACACAGGGGGGATTTGACGACCTTTGGAGGTAGCGCCAAGTCTTTTAGGGGTGGAGCTTTTCTTGGATTTGGGTGCCATGGATATGAACGGTAAAAAATTCAGAGAGAAAGGATGAAGAAGATGGTCTAAAGGTCAGAGAGAATAGAGAGAGAAACGCTGGGCTCTGAAGATGTGAATAGTGGGGGTAAAGATTGTGTGGTTTAAAAAGGGAGCGGGTGAGGTAAGTTGATGGGACAAGGGGGTAGTTTCCAAGGTAATAACTCTAACTCATCATATCACTGCCATATTTTCAAAATCAGTTTTACCAAAACAATTTCAAAATTTGAACAAAGAGCCGTTTGAATCTTAATTGTTAAGGCAAGAAGTTTATCCGATTTAAAAAAAATTTCCACAAATAAAAATATAGTCGGATAACATGCAATCAAAAGATTTTCATGAAGGTAACAATGAAGTAAAGATATTTAAAATTCCTTTTAAAAAAAATATTTGATCAAATATCCAAAAAGATACCAACCAAATATATGATCCGTTATATGTGCTCTACTGGTCAGTTCACAACCTTTCAAATGAGGTTCAAAGGTCTTGACACTGAGTAGAAGTTTTCTTTCGTAAAGGGAAAGCTCCCCCTACTAAAGTGCATCCCTGTTAAGCATTCCGATTTCTCGTCTAATGAAGGTGAACCTGTCCTCTGCAAAAGGCTTAGTAAAAAGGTCAGCCCATTGATAATCAGTTGATATAAATGATGTTGACACATCACCTTTTTTGACATGATCTCTGATGAAATGATGCCTCACATCAATATGTTTGGTCCTTGAATGTTGAACGGGATTCTTTGTAATGGAGATGGCACTTGTGTTGTCACACTTAATGGGAATATTTTTGAGGTCGATGACAAGATCCCTCATTTGTTGAGCAATCCAAAGGATTTGGGAGCAGCATGCTCCAGCGGCTATGTATTCAGCTTCGGCAGTGGAAAGAGCAACTGAGTTTTGTTTCTTTGAGTGCCAACTAATCAAGGATGCCCCTAAGAATTGGCAACATCCCGACGTGCTCTTCCTATCCACCTTATAGCCTGCAAAGTCTGCATCAGAATACCCAATTAGTGTAAAATCTCTTTGCTTTGGGTACCACAAGCCAAGCTCCTTGGCGCCATTTAGATATCGAAAGATCCTCTTCATAGCCACGAGGTGAGATTCTTTGGGATCAGCTTGAAACCTAGCACACATGCAAACACTAAACATGATGTCAGGTCTACTAGCAGTAAGATATAATAAAGATCCAATCATCCCTCGATACTCCTTTTGATTGACACTCCTCCCGGTCTTGTCTTGATCTAAGGACAAGTTTAAGCTCATGGGTGTCTTGGCTGCTTTGGATTGATCCATCTTAAACTTCTTCAAGAGATCCTTAGTATACTTGCTTTGGTTGACAAAGATCCCTCTTTTAGATTGATGAACTTGCAATCCCAAAAAGAAGTTGAGTTCTCCCATTAAGCTCATCTCAAATTCACTGCACATTATATCGGAAAATTCCTTGCACAAAGATGTGTTAGTAGCACCAAACAATATATCATCAACATATATTTGGATAACCAATATGTCCTTTCCTTTGGTCTTGATGAAAAGAGTCTTGTCGATCAACCCCCTTTTAAAATCATTTTCTAAAAGATATTTTGATAAGCGCTCATACCAAGCTTTTGGGGCTTGTTTCAAACCATATAGCGCTTTGTCTAGTTTGTAAACATGATTAGGAAATTCCAAACTTTCAAAACCTGGGGGTTGAGCCACATAAACTTCTTCTTCTAAGAAACCATTAAGAAATGCACACTTGACATCCATTTGATATAATTTTATGCCCATAAAAGATGCAAATGCTAATAAAATGCGAATGGCTTCAAGCCTATCTACGGGAGCAAAAGTCTCCTCGTAGTCTATACCTTCCTCTTGATTGTAGCCTTAAGCAACAAGACTTGCTTTGTTCCTCACGACTTTACCATTCTCATCTAGGTTGTTCCGAAATACCCAACGTGTGCCAATGACTGATTGATGCTTTGGCCTAGGCTTCAAGGTCCAGACTTTGTTCCTTTCAAATTCATTAAGCTCACTTTGCATAGCAATGATCCAGTCTGGCTCTTGAAGGGCCTCATCCACCTTCTTTGGTTCTACAAGTGAAACAAAAGCGTGAAAAGCACATAGATTTTTAAGTTTAGAATGAGTTTGAACACTAGATGTAGGGTCAGAGATGATATCCTGTAATGGGTGTGACGAGGAGTATTTGAACTTTCTCTTGCTAGTCTCAGCTCCCTGGTTCGTCACATCAACAAGATTTGTTTGAGGTCCATCTGACTCCATGGATGCATTATGCTCAGTTACTGCAGTATCTGACGTCTCAATAGCTTTGGATTGAGCTTCAAGACCCTGAGCCAACTCCTCAGTGTTAAGAATCTGATCCTGCATGTACCTCTTCTCTGTGTTCTTAGTAGCAATATCATCACCATCCTCATTCTCAGTATGGCTGTTAAGATCTAAATCTGCAACACTTTCACTTAAAGAACCGTCATTGCATTCATCAAATATAACATGAATACTTTCCTCAACCATCTTGGTCCTTTTGTTGAAGATTCTATATGCTTTGCTACTTGTGGAGTAGCCAAGAAATATACCTTCATCACTACGCGCATCAAATTTCCCAAGGTTATCTTTTCCATTGTTATGAACAAAACAAGTACAGCCAAAGGGTTTGAAATACGATATAATGGGTTTGCGGCCTTTGAAAAGTTCATAAGGAGTTTTCTTTAAGATGGAACGAATAAGACAACGATTCAGAATATAGTTAGCCGTGTTAACAGCTTCAGCCCAATAGGTTTTAGGTAGTGCATTTTCTAAAAGCATAGTCATGGCCATGTCCTCTAGGGTGCGATTCTTTCGTTCCACAACCCCATTCTTTTGAGGTGTCTTAGGAGCAGAAAACTTATGGGAGATGTCATATTTAGCACAAAACAAATCAAACTGAAGTTGATCAAACTCCCTACCATGATCACTTCGAATTGACACTATGGGCTCATTTCTTAAAGTTTGCAACTTCTTACAAAGTTTTGAAAACTCAAATAAAGCCTCTGATTTTTCTTTTAAAAATGCAACCCAAGTATATCTCGAAAAATCATCAACAACAACAAGCATGTACTTTTTACCATTGGGAGATTTGACTCACATAGGACCACATAAATCCATATGTAAAAGTTCAAGAGGTCTAGAAGTACTTACAACCTTTTTGGGTTTGAAAGAGCTACGTGTTTCTTTACCTCGTGTGCATGCTTTGTACATCTCTATACCTTTGAAGTCCATCACAGGTAGTCCTCTTACAAGCCCTTTGGACACAAGCTTTTGTAGTGTATGTGAGCTTACATGACCGAGTCTCCTGTGCCAGAGCTTTAGATCGTCCGTCAAAGCCTTTAGGCAGGTTAAGCTTCCTTGTGCCACTTGCTCATCATTCACGGCATAGATGTTGTTATAACGATAGGCAGTTAGAACTATTTCACCTGTATCTTCTCTGCGCACTAAACATCTTTTCTTGTTAAATCCAACATCATTACCATTATCACATAGTTGAGAAACGCTAAGCAAATTATACTTCAAACCATCAACAAGATAAACATTTTTAATACTGTGGTTAGGATTACTCCCAACACTACCGATACCAACGATGTCACACTTTCCTTTGTCACTAAGAGTGATTATTCCAGTGGATTGCTTCTTCAGTTCATGGAAGAGAGACCTCTTCCCACTCATATGTCTAGAGCATCCACTATCAATAATCCATTTTTGCTCTTTCACCTTGGTGATCTCCTGCAAAACAAAAATCAACCTTTGTGGCTAGACCAATAAGAAAATTTAGATCCTTTATTGGGATAAACCATATTTGGTAAAATGGTGCCTTTGGGGACCCAAACTTGCGTTATCCGTTCTTTTCTCAAGTGAACAGGAAATGTATTGCGAATAATATGAGGATCCTTTCTTCTATAGGGGCAAGTCTCTCTTACATGTCCCTTTCTTGCACAGTGGTGACATATAGGAGAGGTTCTGCTTCCTTTTGCCTTTACAAAAGTGGTAATGTATTGCTTCTTTAAAAACCTCGGGTTGTAACCAATACCACTTCTGTTTAGAGAGCTTTGTTGCTCACCCAACATCTTATCAAGAGTGCCCTTGGACTTGGTAAAACTTATGAGGGCTGTCTGCTGGTCTTGAATCTTCTTATTCAGGGAGATCTTCTCGCTCTCTAATTCATGATGTTCACTTCTTAGAGACGAGAGATCTTGCTTGAGTTCAGATTTCTCTGAGTCAAGAGTCTTGACTTTAATGTCAAGACCCGAATAAGAGGTTTCAAGACTTTTGACCCTCATTGACAGTTCCTCAATAGTTCTTTCCTGGTCCACGGTTTTCTTAATAAGAGTGTTGGTTTGGGCAATAAGCTTCTCTTCATTGGCAATCATATTAGAAAGGAATTCCGATAGTACCTCTTTTGGACTTGCCATAAGTTCTCTTACAGTTACCTCAAGTTGCTCATCGTGGGATTCATCTCCTGAGGCCATGAGACAAATGTTGGCCTTCTCATCATCTGAATCTGAGTCACCTGAGTCAGAATCACTCCAAGATGCCACCATGGCTTTCTTTTTCCATCTATCACCTTTCTTGACCCGTCTCTTCTTCTTTTGAGGGCAATCTTTCACTAGATGGTCTGTTTCACCACATTCAAAACAAGACAAAGGTTTAGTCTTCTTGTCATATTTGTTGTATTGAGACTTACCTCGAAATTTAGAAGACTCTAATCCATCTTTGTTATTGAATTACTTTTTCATCTTGAGGATTCGAGAAAGACCCTTTGTAATGAGAGCAAAGGGATCATCCTCATCATCATCCTCTTCTTCAGAATCAGACACATCTTTGGGCTCATCCTTCTTAGACTTGAGTGCCAAGTTCTTAGTGCTTGTTGGGATTTCTCCATCGTCTTCATTGAGAATCATCTCATGTGTGATCAACTTCCCAAAAAAGTCATCAAGGGGTAGAGTGGTGAGATTTTGGGCTTCCTCTATGGCTGTCACTTTAGGGCCCCATTTGTCTTTTGGGAGGCACCTCAATATCTTCCTTACTTTCTCAACATTTTCAAAGGTCTTGCCAAGAGAGTCAAGGTTGTTCGTGATTTCCGTGAATCGTGTGAACATGGCCTTGATAGACTCATCAGGCTTCATTTTGAAAAGTTCATACTTTCGAAGGAAGATACTGATCTTGGTGTCCTTCACTTGACTGGTTCCTTCGTAGGTGACAACTAACTTGTCCAAAATCTCTTTAACTGACCTACAAGATGAAATACGATTAAACTCATCAATACTAAGACCACAATATAGTAAGTTAATGGCTTTATAGTTCTTGGAGACGAGTTCAAGATCTGCTTCGATGTATTCATCCTCAGTCTTCGCGACTCTGCTTCCATTAGGTCCTTCTTTCTCAGGAATCCTTGGACCATTCTCTATAATGTTCCAAAGTTCTAGATCTTGATCTATAATGAACATTTTCATCAAGGACCTCCAGTGGACAAAGTTGTTTCCCACAAAGAGTGGTGGTCTATTGGTAGACCTCCCTTGTGCAAATCCTCCGCTTGCTTCACCAGACATGATCAAAACTCACAAGATTGTTAGATCAAAAGCAGTGAGTAAGGCTCTGATACCAATTGAAGGTTCGATAATGTATAACAAAGTAGAATAAAGATACTCTAGAAGGGGGGTTGAATAGAGTATGCCAACTTTTCGCTGACAATCTCAAGACTTTTGAAACGCTTTCCAAACCTCTGGGAGTAAACTCAATTTTTTCGATTGGGATACCTGAAGCACAACAAAGTTATACAATTCGAAACAAGCGCGAAAATAATGGTAAAGCAATAAGTAAAGAACACGATGAATTGTTAACGAGGTTCGGTTCCTTTAAGGCTTAGTCCCCGCCTAGGGTTCTTCCACAACCCTACGATTCAACAGGCTTTATTGATTCACAAAGCTTAGAATCCTAATAGCTCACCGAGAAGCCTCTCTCCTATACAATTGCAATCTAGTCAACTCTCGTTCCCTTGGAGTCCTAGACCAATCTAGAAGAGCCCCACCTCTCTCAGCTATCTAGTACAATCCTCTTACACTCGTGAATCAATAACCTAGTGCACACTTCCTGAGTTATAAACTCTCGAGTATAACACTCTCTCAGAATATATCCTATAAACTCACTGTGTAACTCTCAAATGCTTTGAAACAAAAGATAAAACACTTAACACCTAGCAGAGAGTACACGTAGAAGAAAGATTGACTTGAGGACAGAGTGTGCGTTGTAAATCAATGATCGTCAGTGTCCAACTCTCTTTCTTCTTTCTTCTTCATCTCCTTTTATTCTTGATCAAATCGGCGCCAAGAATCTTCACCCAACGGCTACTTGAGATCATGGCTTAGGAAGGATCCTCGCAATCTTCTATTTCGGGAAACTGCGAAGCCACAATCCACCTGATTTGATCTTCATGTCTTTCAGCTTTAAGGAAGGAGATTTCTTAGAAATCTTTGCTGTATGGTTAGTATAACATATGCATAATAATATTTGGAAACCATACATAGATAATATGTATAAGATAATAACTAAAATACAGGTTTTGAATTTCATCAATACAACTTTAGCTTCAAGACCATTGACACAGGCTTTGTGTCAAAGCCTTTGAAACCTTTTCCGATTTTCATCAAGGGAGTGGAGTTTTCACAACAGCATTGATCCGAGCAACAAAAGAGCACCCCATTAGCACTGAGCGCTCAACCTCTACTTCTCCAAGGGCCGAGCACCACATCCCTTTATCTCCTCCTTCCTCATCCGAGCAGAAGCACCATCCACCCCCGTACTTCCTACAATGTTGGCGAGCCACCAGGAGAGATAGGGCCACCCATTTCCTCCCCTTCCTTCCCTATTTTCCTGGTTCAGCGCGGTAAGGTCTCCCCTCTCCCTCCTTTCCTTTCTAACTTGTGTAAAGGTCCGCCTTTAACACTCTCTCTCTTCCATTGAGGCCGAGAACAGAATGATTCCATCTCCGGTGAGCCACTTGAACTCCGACGATCCCGAACGCTCTCCGACGAACTCAAGAACTCTTGGTGAGCTTTTCGATCCTCCCTTCACTAGTCCCTTTTCGATTCTATGTGTTTTCTTCCATTTTGTCGATCTAATAAGAGAGAGAGAGAGAGAGAGAGAGAGAGAGAGAAAGAGAGTTGGGAGGATGAGCGAGCCTTGGCGAGGAGGATGAGCAGAGAAACCATTCCGAGTTTAAATAAGGGGTCCAGTTCTCCCTTTTCTTCCTTTTACTTTTAAACCAGATCGACTTTGTTTTTAAAGGAAAATCTATGGGTTCGGTTCTGCCTTACAAAAATCAGAATGGGTTGGGGTTGGGGTTGTCGGATCCGGGTTCGGGTTTGGGCTATAGGATCTAGATTCGGTTTGGGCCTTTTTATTTCGGGTTTGGGCCGGTTGGAAAGTATGGATTGTTATATTCTATAACTATTTTACTTATTGTTAAACTTCTATATTAATTTTATATAATTAATGATTAAATAAATGGAATATAATATGGTATATAATATTAATGTTGATATTTAAAATGGGATTATATATAGTATATGATAAAATATGAAAATGTGATAAAATGAATATTATGTTTTAAAGACTTATTTTGGGGTATTTTCAGCTATTTACTTATTCATTAAATAATTGGACTATATATTATATAAATTTATGACTTTTAAAATTGTTGGGATCTAAAATATATTAAATAAATGGGATATTATATATATTACATAGTATTATTGTTGAGATTTAAAGATATAATATTATTATGGAAATTTAAAATATAATATTATAAGATTTGGATTTTAAAAAGAAAAGAATTTGGAAAAGGTTTTTAAGGGTTAGAAATTGATTGGATAAATGGAAACGGATTAATAAAATCAAAAGGATGAATTTTGAAAATACCCTAACCTTGTTGGATTTGTTTTCATAAGTTGATTAAAGGGTAATGTTTTATAAATGGATTTTGGGCCAAGTAGGATTGAGAAGGTTAT